>CM032454.1:186492145-186799645 GCA_019049505.1 Pachyrhynchus sulphureomaculatus
ATTTTTAAGCACATAACATCAATGTTTCAGAGCTACAGAGTCTCCTTTCGTTGGCAAAATGAATCGCTTTTGACAAAAATACCAAGTTCAAAGTTACGCCTAAACTGGGAATAGAATTCCTACCCAAGATAGAGAAAGTTGGCTGTGCTGCTGGATGAACTGACCTTGGTTTCGCAGAGGCTTATTTACAGTTGTTGGTCCACTGAATTTATGCTGGAATTTGAACCTCGTATTTTACAAAAGGTTACAATCTACATTTAAATTAGACATCCCAAATACAATAAAAACCAGAGTATTCGATCAATATGTACTACCAGTATTAACATATGACACTGAGCTTTAAATAAAAGTATAATAAATAAACTCCAGGTAACCCAAAGAATAAAGGAGAGGGGAATACTAAATATTAGACTTCCAGATCGTATTCCAAACATCGAGATTCGAAGAAGATCAAAAGTGACAGATGTACAACGAATATGTGTATTAAGATGGCATTGGACGGGGCATATCGCAAAGATGAATGATAACAGATGGACACGCCGTATAGTTGAATAGAGGTCTAGAGAACACAAAAGATGCAGAGGTAGACCACAGAAAAGATGGACAGACAAGATAAAAAGATTAGCGGAACGTGACTGGATGGAAAAAGCAAACAACAAAGCTCATTGGAGACAACTTGGGGAGGCTTAGATCCGACTATCGATGGAATAAGTTAATGATGATGATGATGTTACAAAAATTCATTTTAAAATTGCGATCGTCGCATGTTGATGCCCCCTATTCAGCCGCCAGCCAGTGATCCGAGAATTTTACGTCTGGAATTTTTTGATCTTGCGAGTTTCGTCACGCTATTTTTACCATAGTGAATTTGGAGACATCGGTACAGCCACGAAACGCTAAGGAACTTCACACAGCCTAAACCGATACAATAATATCATATCTACCATCTAAGTTGTTCTTTTAGCCGTTTTCTATGACAGGCAGAACGTACCGGGGGTGATATTCTGTCCCGCACCTTCACAGGATAAAAAAAAGTTGAGAATAAATAAAAAAGTAAAGTTAAAAATAAAGTTAAATCTCCTTTAAAATTTCCGATATTTTAATAAACTTGATAGCTTTACATTATATTTTAATTTGTTTACTGTTTTTTTTTTCTAAACATTCTTCGCTATATTATGGCTGTCGATAAGTTTCTTTAATATTTTCGTATAGCTTTTTATTAAAGTTTTCGAAATAAATTAACATTACCATCGATTTCTTAAATACGGTATACGAAGTAAATTATTAATACCCTTATAAAGTGTTTTCGGAGTTAATTTAATACGAATTCTTGCTGTAGTGCCTTGAAAGTTTAGAATTCCAAAGAAATATTGGGAATATCGGATTTATGACCGGGCGCATTAATTTCACTACGAAATTCTTTTAGGATGAAAAAGTGCGGACTGCATACTGGCCAATTTTGTTTTCAAGTAAATTGAACTAAGCAATTTATATTTAAAAGCTCAGAAAATTTTATGGATAAATAAAAGGAGTTTTATTTCGCGATTTTCTTGGAATTTTTAAAATTAAATCAAATTAAATTTTCCATTTCATTATGCAGAGAATCATTAAAAATGTTGCTATAGTTATGTAGGTTAAGAAGATACCGTATAAAAACCTTAAAACTTTTACGTATCTGAAATGAATAATATGGAGCTCCTATAGAGCCAAGATAAATATGAAGATATCTGGCGTATTTACCAAGTTTTATTGCTAGTCTCGACAGCAGTGTGTTTTCCTGTTGTAAGACATCTGAAGAAGGCACAGTGCTGTTGAAATGGTCGCTATATTAATAAAATAAAGTTAAAATATTAACAAAAACCATTATTTCATTGGTACTACTGTAGTGTGCCGTCTACTTGCAAACCTTAGTTGTTGCGTGCAGTGTTCTTAAAATAAATACATTTCTAAGTAAAGCAATAAAATAATAGGTTAAGTTTCGTTATTAATGACAAGTTGCTATTATTATATTTCAAAAGAAGCCATGCTTTTCCGACTTTTTTTTATATTAATATCACTTTTAACGAAGATGCAACCATGACTTTTTTGCGAACGCGTAATCTACTTATGTATGACGAAAATAACATCTGGAATAGTTATGGTGCGTAAATACAAAGAAAAAGGAAACGCGATCGCGGAGGAGCGTTTCGTCCATTCTTACATTGTTCTAGAAAAAGCTGCCAAACAACAAAATCGTTTAGAAGCGGAAATGAATTTTTCCATTATACGGATATGAAAGGCAAGTTACATTGTAATTTAAGCTTATGTCATATTTTGGAATTGGTGTTTATGTTCATGCACGACATTCCGAGTACAACATGTGAAAAAGTGACTGGAAGATCGTCACATACCATAAGTGATTGGTATAACATGTGCCTCGAAGTATACTCCTCAATTGTGCCAGTCAATCTTAGAGGAAAATTAATCGGCAGCAACGATGATCCTATATAAATTGATTAAGCGCGAGTGGGTTGCTGAAAATGTAACAGGGGAAGGCTTTTACAAGTTGATCAACAACCTGAATCTGAAGATAATGATGCACCGGTGTAAATAATCGAAACCACGAGAAGTACGATGTTTCATTGTGGAAAGGAGAGATGAAAACATATTAATGCCAATTATAGAAAGGAGGTTCAATTTCAATCTGTTACTCATTCAGACGAGTAGCCAGTGTACAGGAATCTTGGCAGGCGAGGCTTCGACCATCAAACCGTTAATCTGCTCACAGGAATTCATATATGAGGAACTGAAGGGTCGTGGCTACATGCCAAAATTTACATTTTAAAGAAAATGAGGGGAATACCATTAAACCGTCTTTAATCACATCTGGACCATTTATCCTGAGAGATATTAAGGAAGAATGAAGACGACCAGTTTGTCAGCTTTTTAAAGGACATTGCCTCTATTTAGATATTAGTTGTAAATATATTCTTAATAAAATCATTATTAACAACAAATTGTTCGTCTTATCCATTATTATTGTATAGCAATGTTATAGCAAGGTAGATCCCAAATTTTTTGGTAGACTGCACGCTACAGTGGCACCAAATTTTGTTATAGAGGCATAAAATGATCAGTTGCTTAACAAAACATACCCAAATAAGTTTACAAAAATCATTATCTAGGATTTGGACACAAACTTGTTTGTGATGACTAAAAAAACTTTCTACAACGTGAATTTCTATATCATTAGAAGAATTGCTTAACACACTATCTATTAAGGTTCTATCTCTAGTAGAACTATGGTAGTATCTTTTATCAGTTGTATAATTCCAATGTTATTCAAATAGATGGATAGACTATTATTAACACATTCCAATTTTTTTTCATGTACCAGATAAATTATCAAACATAATGCATTTGAGATCATTTTCATTTAATCTACACCTTATGGAGAATATTCGAGAACGTTTTCAATATTTTTTGCTTAGTATTAGAAATAGGGTCGGGAGCAATTTTTTAAAATTAATATAAAGAAAAGTTTGCGCTAGTATTTAATGAAATACAGTGGGTCCCAAAAAGTTTTATACAAATGGAGAAAAAGTTTATCTTACATATTACAAAGAAATTTATTGTTGATAAAAAGTTCTGCATCACATGGAAATCCATAATCAAACATCAAAAGTTTAAGATATTTGATGGTATACAGAGAAAATAAAAAAATAATGCTTTATAATGAAGAGTAAAGTGTGTTTAAATTTAAATACAGAGCAAAATATTAATTGAAAATGTTAATACGAACTAAAAAATTATGCTCACGTTTAGATTTGTTGTCTTCCTAGTTAATAATAAAGTTTAATTAACTTCGTTTTCTTTTATTCAATAAATAATCCGACAATTACTAACATGTTTACTGGAATTTTTTTGAACTTTTAACTAGGAAGGCCACAAATCTAAACGTGAGCATAATTTTTTAATTCCTATTAACATTTCCAATTAATATTTTGCTCTGTATTTAAATTTAAACACACTTTACTCTTCATTAGAAATCATTATTTCTTATTTTCCCTGTATACCATCAAATATTTTAAACTTTTGATGCTTGATTATGGATTTCCATAGGATGCAGAACTTTTAGTCGAGAATAAATTTTTTGTAATATGTAAAATTAACTTTTTCTTCACTTGTATAAAACCTTTTGGGGCACACTGTATATTTTTGAACTAGTGTTTTCACAAGCTTTCATTTGACACCCTACTCGATGACCTTGAAAATTTATATATATATATGTCTATTTTGAATTATTGTGGCTGTTACTTGATGGAAATTCATAACGAATATAATGAAAGACTGATTTTGTTAAATTTCCACTTTATTTAGTTTCACTGAAACTGTATGACGCGTTTCGCTATACTATAGCTTCGTCTGATACAAAATGATATTTAAATATTAGTGTTGTTACATTTATACAAATACCCTAAGGATAGGTAATAAAATTAATACTATATGCTAATGAATATTCCTGGGAAATCCATTCCCCGCCGCAATTAGGCCACTAATTCCTATATTTGCGACATATTTCAACTTTCTATGTCAAATCGTTCCGGAGAAAATCAGTTGTAACAGACAGACACCGAAGTGATCCCATAAGTGTTCCGTTTTACAATTTTGGTACGGAACATTAAAGACGCCTCGTAATTTACGTAAGGATCTTTTTTCTTCTTAAAATTTGAAAATAATTATTAGGAAATTCCAATAATTACGAATTACTAACCCAAATTTAATAATTAAATAACGAAATTAACAGAAATATTCGAAAGGATGTACGAGAATTTAACGTAAAACTCATAAGAAAAAGCATAGAAGAAAACAAGAACATGAAGGTCTTGAGTTAGAACAAAGATTACCAAAATAAAGAATGAACAGGGAATCACAGTCAATAGCCGAGATGAAATCACTGCGACCGTGCAGGAGCTCTATAAAATACTGTACAGTTCTGCATCAATCAGAGATCAGTACTGTAACAGAATGATTCAAAACACAAGATCGGAAGAAATATCTGAAATAAGCCTACAAGAACTGAAAGCTGCACTGTAACAAACGAGGAACGGTAGATGCCCGGACGAAGATCGGATCAGCAGCGTTAAATATAGGAGGTGAATCACTGCTCTAAAGTGTACGAATTTTACTTGATAAGTGTCTAATACAAGTAAGAATCCCAGATAGCTGGTAAAAGGCAAAAGTTATATTTTTGTGCAAAAAAGGGGACCGCGATAAGGGCCCTTCGGGGAGCAATATTAGTCCTTTGAACAAGCAGAATTCAGGAAGGGTTATAGTACCGTCGACCATCTTCAGGCATTTCGTACATCAGAAGTGTACAAAATAAAATACATCTCTATTCGGGGCTTTCGTTGACCACCGTAAGGCTTTTGATTTGATAGCAACCTGGGCAACTCTGAAAGCTATGGAAAATGCAAGGATAGATTCTAGATACTCAAATCTAATTATATATATATATATATATATATATATATATATATATATATATATATATATATATATATATACGTATATATATGTATGTACGTATATATATATATATATATATATATATATATATATATATATATATATATATATATATATATATATATATATGTATATGTATATATATATATATATATATATATATATATATATATATATATATATATATATATGAAAAGTTTTTGGTCTGACACATAGATGTCCCCCTTTTCAAAAAATTCATATAATATTTAGAAAGTACCAACCTTCAAACGATACGTATCAAAATTTCATGACATTTCGACAATTAGTTTACAAGTGACAGTCGTTTTAGTGACGCTACTTTTGATATTTTCAAAACAATAGAAAAAATCGAATTTGGTGTGTTGATTAAATACTGTTTTTTGATGCGAAAAAATATCGTTCAAGCAAAGCAATGGCTTGATAAGTGTTACGGAGACTTTGCCACTGGAAAATCACTCATCATTTACTGATATGTAAATTTGAACGCGGTCGTACAGATACAAATGATGCTGAACGCTCTGGACGCCCAAATGAGGTGGTTAAACCAACATAAAAAAAAATCAACAAAATTGTTTTGAATGACTGTAAAGTGAACTTGCCTAAGATAGCTGACACCCTAAAGTTATCAAAAGAACGTGTTGTCATATTTTGCAAGAACATTTGAGCATGAGAAAGCTCTGTCCGAAATGGGTCCTGCGTTTGCTTACAGTGGACCGAAAACAACAACGTGTTGATGATTCTGAGCGCTATTTAGACCTGTTCAAGCGTAATAAAAAGGATTTTTTCATACAATATGTGACAATGGATAAACATGGAATCAAATCGGCTGTCGACTGAGTGGACCTCAGCCGGTGAAAACCGCCCAAAGCGACCAAAGACACAACAGTCCCCTGGGAAAGTTTTGGCCTCTGTATTTTAGGATGCGCATGGAATAATTTTCATCGACTATGCTGAGAAGGAAAAAAACCATCAATAGCGAATATTATATAAAGTTATTGATGTGTTTGAATGCAGAAATCGCAAAAAATTGCCACAGATGAACAAGACATCAAGACAATGCACCGAGTCATAAGTCAGTGGCTCCGATGGTAAAATTGCATGAACTTAAGTTCCAATTACTTCCTCGCCTACTGTATTCTCCAGATTTGGCCCCCAGCTATTCGCAGACCTCAAAAAAAATGCTCGAGGAAAAGAGATTTGGCTCCAAGTTATCGCCGCAACTGAGGCCTATTTTGAAGAGAAAGACAAATCCTTCTACAAGAAAGGTACAGAAATATTAGAAAACCATTGGCCTTATTGTATCGCTCTTGAAGGAGATTATATTGTTGAATTAAGTTGAATTTTGCAAAAAAAATGTGTTTTCAGTAGCTAGTCCAAAAATATATATTTATATATATATATATATATATATATATATATATATATATATATATATATATATATATATATATATATATATATATATATATATAATATATATATATATATATATATATATATATATATATATGTATGATCATGTATCGTTGCAAATAACCATTGACGAGAACACAAGGATCGATAATATCCGTACGAAAAGGAAAGTACGTCAAGGGGACACAATTTCACCCAAACTTTAGCGCTGGAAGATGTGTTAAATCTGAACTGGCATCACAAAGGAATTAACATAGATGGTGTACGACTCAACCACTTAAAGTTCGCAGATGCCATTGTCATTATTAGCGAGACAGTAGAGGAACTTCAAATCATGTTGCAGGAACTTCACGAGGCTTCCTTAAAGGTTGGACTAGAAATTAACTCAAATAAAACCAAAATAATGAGTTCCCCAGATATAGATATGACTGTTGCCAACCAATTGCCCGAAAACGTGTCGTCGTACATAGTTAGCGACATGAAGTTTTAACAGGGTTACACAAAAGGACATTCTTTAACCATGTGTTGTAATAAATAGAGAATATGCGGGAAACGTTCGTTTTTGAATAAAAATGTTTCAATTTTTAATTTATTATAAAATTTCGATGTATTCGGGTGTATTGCGAAGACTTAAACTCCAAAAAAAAACCCTTAGCAGATATTTAGGATACAAGATCGATCCATTTGGAAAAAGAGAACCGAGATGCGGAAATCTCCAGACGAACAAGTTTTGGATCGGCAGCATTCGGTAAACTGGGATATATAACGAAGTTACCAGTTATCCCAACAAATCTTAAACAGAAAGTCTTTAATAGGTGTATAATGTCTATTCTCACTTATGGTCTAGAAACTACAACACTAACTCGGAAGGCGGCTAACAAACTCCAAATCACTCAAAGAGCAATGGAAAGAGCCATGCTTGGAATAAACCTTCGAGACCGATTCAGAAACCAACATATCTAAGAAAGAATAAAAGTACCGGATGTATTGGAAAAAATAGCAGGGCTAAAGTGGCAATGAGAGGGCCACATTGCGAGACAAGGTCCGAATAGATGAACTAATAAATTGTTAACATCGAGGTAAAGAGGGACCAAGAGAGTGTGGGATGGCCACAAAAGTGATAATGAGACGACATCGAGAGGATTGCAGGAACGAACTGGACACAAGTTGTAATGGATAGAAGGGCATGGAAGGTTTTCAAAGAGGTCTACATTCAGGAGTGGATGAACACAGGATAAGAAAGAACTCAAATTTAGTGCCTGAAATACTTCGTTGTTTGCAAATGTTTTTCATAAAAAAACAATAAATACTAAACAAAATTTAAAATGCCATTAAAAGACTGAAGTAATTTTCTATATAAATAATATTTTCCTTGAACGAATAACTGAAGAAACTCAAGTCGTTGATAAAGCCAATCGCTTTAATAACTCCATCCGGCAATAAATTAATACAACCGAGAAAATTCACTTTTCTAAAGAATTCGATAATGAAATATTCCTTCTCAAGTATTATTTAAATAAAATTCGAGAGCTTTTTCTTTTATTCGCCTTATTTTCAAATTCGTTTCGCGGATTATTGCATTAATATCCCGAAAAATATCTGAGAAAAAGCTAACTAATTTCAAAACTAATTTACTGAGAAGTAGCTCCATTTTTTTCTTCAAGTTAGTTCATTATTTTAAAGTTTATTTAAAAAAAAATAACCTTCTTGCTCATTCGGTTGGACAATTATTACCATCTTTTAAAACCTACATCACTGTGCTGAAGGATTTTTAAGGTACCATAGTGTTAGAAAATATTAGAAATTAAAACAATTATTATCTGATTTGGATACGAAACTTCCACAGCTTACACTGAAGACTTTCAGAAAGACTACACTTATATTAATTATCTGTATTAAGTGTTTCAAAATATTTCATTCTTCTTCTTTTAATGTATTCTTTGTTATGTAAGCTAGCAACTATTAGGACTATGCATATTCTCGAGACTCTGGCTCTAAATAGTTGATGCAAATTGTCATAAATTTAGATAGACAGCAACCTTCTAGGTTAAATCTAGTAAATATACTTCATGTTCAAACTTACCGGAGAATTCAGGCGCGTTTATCTTGCTAGTCTGTTGCCGCTCAAGACATAATCAGATAAAAGGCTGTTTTTTTTTTCTTTTTTTATGCGTCTAGCACACGTGCTGCAGGGAAGTCCCTAAAGCGCTACAGGAGCCATACGTGTGTGGAAAAAGCGATTCACGTTGAATCTCTTCCAAACACTACCTAAAATGTGAATCATTTTTGATCCTTCAGGTGGTAGTATCCTGTACGAATTTCTGTCACTGTCTTCAAGTCTTTTTGATTTAATTTAAAAAGGAGTATACTCCCATTGAGGTCCCCTTATGAGACTCTTGGATTGCTTCAGCCCTGGTGACTCTCTCTAGTCTGGCAGAAACTTATAGTTCCACAGATCTATGATCGTGGCACCGTCCAAATTGCATATTAATACCAAAAAGGGTTCAGTTCCCATGAGACCCGCTAAAGCTCCTTTTGTGTAAATCGGTCAGCTCCTTTAACTGGACACACACAAGGCCAGGAACCCATACAAGAAGTAGATTGTTTCTGTCCGTCAGATTGGCTAGTAATATTTACATAAATTTGCGTTTTAAAAATAATGGGGTAGTTGTCGAAACAAATGTACTCGGTCTTCTGCGTAATGTTTCTTTTCACTATGTTGCAGTCATATATATATATATATATATATATATATATATATATATATATATATATATATATATATATATATATATATATATATATATATATATATATATATATATATATATATATATATATATATATATATATATATATATATATATATACATATATATATATATATATATATATATATATATATATATATATATATATATATATATATATATATATATATATATATATATATATATATATATATATATATATATATATATATATATATATATATATATATATATATATATATATATATATATATATATATATATATATATATATATATATATATATATATATATATATATATATATATATATATATATATATATATACATATATATATATATATATATACATGTATATGTATATATATATATATATATATATATATATATATATATATATATATATATTTTCCTAGATTTTAAGATCATGTTTTCTTTCTATAATTTATTACATTTTTATATTTGATTAGGCAGTGATTTCAATTTTTGAGCAGTGTAACTTAAAACAGTGATTTAAATTTTTGAAAAGTATAACTCAACCGTGTATAACATGTTGCTGACTTAAATTATTTAGTTTGCATTGAATGCGTCTGATTTTGCGTCCCGGAAGTGAGTCATTTTAAAGACTTCACTTTGAAGAAGGGGCAAAAGATATATAAACGGCCATTTCGGATTTTTCAGGGCCTTTTCCTCCAGTATGCCGTAGTGGTTTTGTTCTTCCATCATGCCGTAGTACAAAAACGGTTTTTTTTTATCACCAAGTGGGTGTAGTTTCTAGATCTCAAGTTTGATGCCTTTTTCCGATCTTAAAATATTCTGCTCATCCTAAGGCATTTCGGGTCAAAAATTCTACCTAGCTACCTAAATGAGACTAGGGGAGTAGTAGCTGAAACAACATTTTTGATGAGAATCTCATCAGGAGAGGCCAAGCAGCTTATGGAAAACCCACGAGGAGAAGCCCATCAGTAAGTCATAAGCACGCCAGTTTAAATATCTCACTTCCTGTCTGCAATGTGTGTTTCCAACAACTACGAAACAGAGAGGATTTTACAGACTTTTGTATCGTGTGTTTTAAAGCCATTTATTAACTTAATAATTTCAATTTAGAGACTCTATGCAATAGTATGCACTCTCATAGTATACAAGGATATTTATTTAGTATAAAGTAGTAATTTTAAGAGTGTAGTAAGCGGAAGAATTTTTATTTTGTTAATATACTCTTCTTTATTTAAATGTAGCGTTTCACTGAACTACCCGCTTTATCTTTCAGGACGCAACGGTTGTAGCCAAATCAGTTTTATTACAACAACCAAATAACTCTTCAGTATTTTTTCATTTTTAGAGCTGAACTTAGAACCTTTTTATTCTAAAATGAATGGTGCCCAAAAACTGTACAACTAAGTTTTAAACAACCATAGAGACTATTTTCAAAAGGCGTACAAAAATTACCTCTATCTCCATGTACTCTATCAGTAAAAAAACGAGCTAGCTGATATCTTAATTCTGTCCTCTAGTAGAATTAATATCCACTCAACCCATTCTCAAAATTAAGATATACATAAGGGGCAAATAACGGCGTCTATTTAATAAATAAAATATTTAATAAAAATATAGAAAGTTGAGGCTATACAAAATAGCACACCAAACGTGAGGCTATAAAATGGCCCCGTAAAAAAAGACGTTATCATATATATATATATATATATATATATATATATATATATATATATATATATATATATATATATATGTATATATATATATATATATATATATATATATATATATATATATATATATATACTCGTATATATATATATATATATATATATATATATATATATATATATATATATATATATACACATATATGGTATATATATATATATATATATATATATATATATATATATATATATATATATATATATACAGTCTGTCAAGTAAGAACATGTCTGCGATAATTCATTTCGGTAGATGCGATTCTCAAGATTCAACCAAAAATCGGTAGAGGGAACCTTTGTCTACGCATTTTACTAAGTGTATCAGTCGATTCCGAACTTTCGTCGGAATCACGTAAAATCCAAGAAAAACCTGTTTGTGCGTCGGTTCGAGGCAGTTTTTCTTTGTTCCAATCTAAGGGGGCCTAAAATGACACGCGGCCGCTAAATATATTAAAAAGTCGGCGTCGTTTGTGGAAAAGTTGGTAAATTTTAACGAGACGAAAAATATAGACGACTTACCAAAACATGGCTCGGTAGGCAAAGTCACTACAAAAGTCGAAAAACGAATCGTGTCGTTGTTTTCACACGATCCGAAATTGATGCTGCGTCAAGGAGCGGCCAAATTAAGAAAATCGGGTTTGAATCTGTCCGATGAGATCATTCGATAACATCTTCATGCTCATGATGTCAAATTCCAAAGCACGTTGAAGAAACCTTTGCTTGGAGAAAATTAGGCCGCAAAGCAACTGCTTGGTCCCACGATAAGATAAGAATGTCCCTCACAATCGCCGGACGCCAACCCTATTGAAAAGGTTTGGTCCCTTGTAAAGAGGAAGCTCAGAGGAAAGACTCTTTTTTTATGGGTCTAGCACACGTACTACAGGGAAGTCCCTAAAGCGCTCCAGGGGCGGATGTGTGCAGAAAAAGCGAGTCACGTTGTTCTTGAATTGCTATTGTACTCGGTGGAAACAGAGCCCTGAGCAAATTATTCTAAAGGGATGATGTTCTTCATAAACTGAGAACTTTCGCTGTTATCTGGCGAGATTCGAAAAATTTGTAGAGTATGTAGAAAATCTCGTCGACAGCATGCCTCGAAGATGCCAGGTGATTATTGATGCAGGAAGCGATGGACAACTTACTAAGGTAATTGCGCCGTTGTCAGAACACTAAAGAATATATTAGTGCATTATATATATATATATATATATATATATATATATATATATATATATATATGTATATATATATATATATATATATATATATATATATATATATATATATATATATATATATATATATATATATATATATATATATATATATATATATATATATATATATATCTATATATATATATGATACACGACAAACCAACAAGTATAGACACCTTATATATTCTTATCAGTATGACATCCAGAAATAGTAAAGAACAATAGCGAAGAGATTTTTTAGGATATCTGTAATTTTCTTTAAAACATTAACTGAAATATCAAATGTACATACGCCTTGTATCTATACTCATCTAGATTGTTGCCTATGCTTATGTGTTCTTCCTTTTTAAGTGGTCGTACTAATATATCCCAGGGGCGTGAAATGAGTAACCCTGCGATTATGTTATCCTTCAACTGATAATAATGACGAGTTAGTCGCAATATATGACAACATAATTTTATATTCTGACAATTCATCTATGTAAAACTGTTTCTCATCGTGATTGATAATTGTTATTTACATATTATTAATAATAATGCTTTAATGTCAATATTTAGAAAAATAAAACTGATATATTGGCTCGCAATAATAGCAATACTTGTGTTTTATTTATTGATTCATTTAGCCTTTTTTAGGCTCTAAGTATTATACAAGCTATGTAGTCTACTTATTTCATTTTAACTCTTTTCCAAAGAGAAAAATAACTATTCACATCAAGTAAAACTTTTCCATTTTCGACACATGCTTGTCCCAATTTTTGAACTTCCGGTTCTTTCCATCTTTTATCCTTTATTTTTCATAACAGAAAAAAAAAACAGATTTAAAAAACATAAAAAGGGTTTTGTCCTAAAAGGAGGGTAAATAAACTTATTTTCGAAAATGATATCAAATAAATCCAAAGATCTGGTAAAAGTGTAGCAAACAAAATGAAAAAGCATTGAATCCGCGGCTGCTAAATCTTTTTCACATCGGATGAGATCTATCCGTGAAAATGTGATGGACTGATGATATCAACGTGGAAAGATGTCGAAAAATGTGTTTGTTATATCCGCTTTGTTACCTAGCTTTTACTGCAAAAGAATATGTCGATATCGATGTAAAGACATAAGATATTTGGCGTAATCTGTGTATTTATTTTTGATATACGCTTATTTTTGATTACAGATTATAATTAGTAACTAGCAGATGTGCTGAAAGTCTTCCGAGGCTCTGAGAAATTCTTAAATATGCTAGTAAAATTATTCAATCAGATTTATGGCGCTGGAAAAATTCTACAAAAATGGCTTTTGTCAACTTTCATAACCATACCGAAAAAAGCCTCGTCGCGGAAACGCGACGACTACCGTCTGATTAGTTTAATTAACAACATTACTGAAAAATAATTCATTCACGCATCTATAGAAAATGTGAGGCTGGTGTATCGGAAACTCAATTTGGATTCCGCGACGCTCTCGGTACCAGAGAAGCATTGTTCTCACTACAAGTGCTTCTTCAGAGATATGAGTCAAGACGCTCACATATGTTTCACTGATTTCTCTTCGATAACATTCGACACGAAACTCATCGAGATACGTACGACCATACAGCTAAATGAAAAACATATTAGAATAATTAGAAGCCTTTATTGGGAACAACAAGCGAAAGTAAAATATTGACGGTAACATGAGGAATGAAATAAGGGTAAGGGCTGTGTTCTCTCCCCAACCCTCTTTAACATTTACTCTGAACGAAAAATCCAAGAGGCACCGGCAAAATAAAGAGGTATAAAAGTAAACGGACAGCACATGAATAATATAGGATATGGCGATGATACTGCCATTGTGGCTGGTAATCTTGAAGATCTATAAAATATAGTAGAAAGAGTCCATCAATATTCAGAAGTATATGACCTTATATTCAATATTTCGATATACCAAGTTTCAAAAAAACCAACCCCATAACCAGGGGCCTTTGTCAATTAACAACACAGTAGTAGAGCAGTTGAGGATTTTCAATTATTTGGGTACTACAATCTATGACATATGATGCAGAAACTAGACGTCGCGTCGAAAAGGCCAGGGTGGCATTCCTTTAAATGAGGACCTTATTCACTTCGAAAGATCTGAGCCTGCAACTGAATGTCAGAATGTTGCGCTGCTATGTCTTCTCTGTTCTACTTTACGAAATCGAATCGTAGATGATCAACGAAGCAGTAATGAGGAGAATAAATGCCTTCGAAATGTAACTATACCGACGTATCTTGAAAATTATTTGAATACAACACGTAACAAATAATGAGGTGCCCAGGAGAATGGGAAATGGTCTGGAACTGACCTGAACGCAGAAAAAGAGCAAATTGGAATTCCTTGGACACATCATGAGGCACGATCGGTGTAGACTGTTGTAACTGATACTTCAGGGCGAGCTTGAAGCAAAAAGGGGCTCAGACAGAAGACAGCACTCCTGGATGAAAAACCTAGGAGGCTGGATCGGTGTTAGTTCAACACAGCTTTTTTGTATTGCTGATAATGAAGTTAGAATAGCTCTGTTAATCGCTAATGTCTGGAACGGATGAAGTACTATTAGAAGAAGAAGAAGTAACTTGTAATAAACTGGTAAAATAATTCAACCCGGTTTCATATCTATTTCAAATATTAAAAGCTTTGTATGAGATTTTTCAGAATTAAAATTGATTTGATACGTAAAGAAAAACTTGGTTTAGTTCATATTGCCCCAAAAATTTTCACTCTACTATTATTTAACCCTAATAATAAATGTCATGCTTCGTTAAACACTTAATATGTACCATAACTAATCAAACTTAAACAAAATTAAATTATTTAACCGTATTCCTGGGAAAATTTAACGGGTCTAACCCCTCCATATCTGGAATTCTTTTCAAGTCAGAAAAAGGGTTCAGCATAGGGGTGGTGCATAATTAAATAAAGTTGATAAAGCGTTGGAAACGATGGGCATATCAAATACGATCATAGGAAATTGTATTATTTGATTTAAATTGTAATTGGTTTCTATACAAAAAGGGAGATCTGTTTCTAAGATTACGGAGATGAAAGCCAGAGATGGTGGTCTGAATTAAAGTCTGATATTTTAAAACTTGTTTGATATATAAAAGAAAGGATATAAATGAATACAAGTAGGTTATTTCAAAATTTAAAGCCCAATTAATTTACTTTTAACAAAACTAACATGTTAGCATTGTTTAAAAAAAAACACACTACTTTTCCTCGGTGTTTTTCCATTATTTTTTCGGCGATATTTATTTAAGAATGAGAAATAATATTCTCTAGTTTCTGATTTGGCGTAATCCATCTGAAACAAATATTCTTGCCCCAAAAACTGGAAGCAAGAGCTTTTCTTGGTAATTGGAGCGAGGTGAGCCAGCAGATCTCCATTCTTTCGATTGTGCTTTTGCCTCTGGATCATAATGATGGACTCACGTGTCATCTCTAGTTACCATTCAATCAAAAAAATTAGATTAATTATCTTTAAGACGACTACAAATCAAGTTGAATGTTGTGATTCTCTAATCCTGGTTGATTTGTATACGTTGGGGTTACATTAAGTGTTACAATAAGCTGAGTGCTGCTGCATGCCTAACATTACCTGCCTTACATCTAACTGATAAGATCCAATAGATTGAAACACGCTCTAGATTACTACTTTGTTAGTGAGTAGCCTCGCGGAAGTTTCATTATTTTTGGTCTCTCGTACTTTTAAAATAATAGAAAGTTCTTTTCTTATTATTAATTTAGATATGCTAAACACGTTTTTATTGTTATGTTTTAAAAAATATTTTAATACTTTTTACCATCCTCCACCTGTTATAGTTATTTACTAACTAAAAGGTTGGGTATGTTATCTCTTAGATCAATCTAATGTCACCCGGTATAGTGAATAAAGGGTATTTAAAACCGTACGTTTTTCTGCTTGTCTGCACGATTACTTAATGCTCTTCAACTGTTTCTTTGCATGTTATAGAAAAAATATCAATTGCCTTTGGGAGTTTTATTCTATTTTGGGATTATTAGTCAGTCAATAATATATACGAGGAGCGAAAATAACTAAGAGGTTAATGTTCCCAGAACTATACTTCCTTAATCTTAATCTAGTAAGGAGAAGCAATATTCTTAAAGCCCCATATCATAAAACGTTAATTTTTGAACAGAAGTACATACACTATCTCACAGGGGGCCAGGAATCTGATTTTTCGTTCAAAATTGTCTAGAGCCTTCAATTATTAACGAAATCAGACAATTAAAAAAAAAAAAAACTCGTAAACGAATTCCGGACAAACGTAATGAAGCCGATTTGCAAAATATAACCTCAAAATTTTTTAAAATTGCAAAAAACAGCACGGAACCGAGAGGTTAAATTTCGAATTCGAAACTGGTTCATCGGGGGCTTCTGGGGTCGCTGAAACTATTCCCTTGTATATATGGGCAAGAAAATACAAAAATGTATTTTTTAACTGGTCAAGCATTCAATATGGGCTTCCCCAAAATCTTGAGTGTCAATATCGGATAATTCAAGTTAGTACAGGATAGTTATTTTTTACAGGAGGAGTAAGTAATTTTAGTATAATATACGTATAGAAGACGGAAGCTGCGAGCACGCAGTAACAACGATTATCTACAAAATTCTTCGTGCAATTCAGATATAGCATGATAAATATTTGTTTTCTTGTCAAAATGTGTACGGCAAATACAAAATATTTGTTTTCATAGTAACAGCAATGTTTGTAAATTCGCACCAATTTAAAAGCGTTTTGAAATACTATTTTGTAATCGATTATTGAAATGGTGAGGTCAAGCAAACAACAGTTTTTTTTTGTTTTGAAGTTGGGTCTATGGAAATGTTCTTAAGGGTGAAAATGGTGGTTGGAAAATTGATTCAGCGACTCCAGAAACCCCTGAGGAACAAGTTTTGAACGCGAAATTCTAATTCAGGTGAATATCATAATTTCTTTCCCTCTAACCCCCATTTCCACACCTTAAAAGGGTGCATATGATCAAAATAATCCCGAAAATAGACTCAGCGACCCCAGAAATCCCCGATGAACCAGTTTTAAACGTGTAAACTTGAAATTACGTGAATTTGAAATTTCACCTTCCGGTTCCGTGGTGCTTTTTGTAATTTTAAAAAATTTTGAAGTTATATTTTACAAATCGGCTTCCTTACGTTTATCCAAAATTCGCTTACGAGTATTTAAAAAAAAATAATTTCGTTAATAATTGAGGACTCAATTTTGAGCGAAAAACCAGATTCCTGGCCCACGGTGCGTCTATCCAAAAAGTACCGGGACTGATTTTTTCCCCGGCCTCCAAGCAGCACTATCTCGTAAACAACAGTAAAGGCTTGAACTTATATCTGCAAACAACACATTTGCATTCAACCAGCCAGTTGTGATCAGTCAGTGCTGAGTAGCAGACGTGCGCGAACTGTATGTGTCGTAGTCGTTGTGTCACAGAAGTATGCGGACGATCCTTTCTACAAAAAGTAATCACCGGCGACGGGATGTAGTGATACCAATACGAGTCTACCATAAAACGGCGAAGTGCTCAATGACTCGGTAGTGGTTCGTCCAGACCGAAAAAAAAATGCGACTAAGGCAAGAACCAAGACAATTCTTGTCGCATTTTTTGACACTCAAGGAGTTATCCACAAAAAATTTGTTCTCGAGGGCACTGCAGTAAATGCAAGGTACTACTAGGTATCGTGAAGCGACTTTGCAAGAGGGTTCAGTGGGTTCGCCCAGAACGATAGAACGCAAAGGATTATTCCTTGCTTCATGACAACGCGGCCCGCTCATACGACTGGGATTGTGGTGCAGTTTTTGGCGTGAAAACAAGTGTTCGTACTCCACCACCCTCTTTATATGTCTAATTTAGCGCCTGCTGACTTTTTTTTATTCCCAAAAATTACGCTCCACATGAAGGGTCAACGCTATGACGATTTGGAGATCATTAAAACCACTGCGACACGGGAGTTAAACTTGACGCAAAAGAAGATTTTTCTGAATATTGTATTAAGTTCAAGGGAACTATTTAGAACATCTGAAGTAATACAATGTTCAGTTTTGATCTTTCTACTTCTTTTATTAAAGCAGTGTGGGAACTTTTTGGACAGACAGTGTAAAGCGTTGCCGAACAGACGGTGTAAAGCCGTTGCCAATTACAACAATGAAAGGAATTATTATAACAATAAAAGTATGCAAAAAAGGCCTTAATTACGATTAACTGCGCGATGATCTCCAACCGATATAAACTGACTGTGGAGAAATATTCTTATTACCCACAACAATTAATAAGGATTTGGGTTAAATAAATAAATTGCTAAAAAATTATGAAAACTTTACTTGAAGCATATTAAAGTAAATACCTAGAATGTGTACTTATACTGCTCAAATAAACTTCACGCCGACGAATTTTGCTTTCTCACTCCGTACAAAAATTACCCGTAGAGTTCGTATTTGTCATGGCACCTCAAAAAAGCTTAAAAAAATCTTTTTGAAGAGCAAATAAAATAAAGTCTTTCTGAACTTGCTGATCTATGCATTAGTTCCCTAAAACAAGATTAGATTAAAATAAATAGTGAAAATAGGTATCGATAACACTTTCCTTTGCTGGCGGCCCACTTTCCAAAAATAATCAGATCAGTTAATAGGTTTCGAAAGATATACCTATGGAGCATAACTTGAACACTATTTTGAAACTTCATCTGTCATATGAACACATCCTAAATTTCAAGTAAATCTGTCAAGTCATTCATTATTTATCAGCTGGTTAAAGCAGAGGTGTTTGAGTATTTTTTAAAAATGGAAAAAATCGAATATCGTGTAGTGATAACATTCTTTGTTTGGAAGGTTTATCGTCAACGGAAATCCAAGCAAAGTGAGTGGAAGTGTTAAAGGAGTCTGCTCCTTCATTTCCAACTGTTTATAGAGAGACTCTAAGGTTTAAACGTGGTCGTATACGCGTCAATGATGATCCGCGTTCAGGACATCCAAAAAGTGCAACAACTTAAGAAACTGTTGTGGAAGACCGTCGATAAACCATGGATGATTTAGCTGAGGCTATACGCATCTCACATGGATCAGTATATGAGATCTTAATTAATGTTTTGGGTATGAGAAAGCTATTCACAAGATAGGTGCCGCTTCGCTGCTAACATCGGAACAAAAACGCCCTCAAGAGAAACTTTCTAAACAACAATCGGCGCGTTTCACAAAGAATAAAACTGATTTTGTATGTCTATTTGTAACTATGGATGAATAATCTTGGGTTTACCAGTATGATCCTGAACTGCGACAACAAACCGCACAGTGGGCTGAATCCGGTTGTTCAGTTCCAAAGCAGTCAAAGCGACCAAAGTCGCTAAAAAAAATTATTGCATCAGTTTTCTAAGGCACAGTAACCACAAGAGAGTATTATTGCAATATTTTAAACCAGCTGGATGAGAAAATTAGTGAGAAAAGGCACGGTTTCATCATATATCAGCCCTTAGCGTCGACTGCTCTTCCTTAACCTTTTCCAGTTAAACCGTTCTTGGGCTTTTAGATTCAGTTTCCCACTACTCTTCTCAGATCATCTGTCCATCTGGTGGGAGGTCTTCCTCTATTCCTACACGCTTCTTGTCTAGGTCGCCATTCCAACACCTTTCTAGTCCATCTGTTATCTTGCGTTCTGGCTATATGAACGGCCCAACCCCATTTCAAAGATAAAACTTTCTCAATTGCATCTACAACTCTCGTTCGGTTCCTGATTTCTTTATTTGGGACTTTATCTCGAAGAGAAAACCCAACATTAACCACTCTATTGCCGCTTAAATTACCCTTATCTTATTTATTGTCTTCTTTGTCAAAGTTAGAGTTTCTGCTCCATAAGTAAACACAGATAACAAGCATTGGTTAAAGATCTTTCATAGGTATGCTTGATTTCAGCGTTTTTCGTAGTTTATCAAATGCGGCCCAAGCTAGAGTGACCCTCCGTTGTAGTTCATAATTCTGATTATCTCTGCCCAACTTAATTTCATGTTCCAAATATTTAACATATACATCATGACTTGCTAGATGTTTACCCCGTTTACTGATAGAGGCTTGGTAAAAACTAGATTTGTCATAAACTACGTCTGCAAAAAATTTAACTTTAGGACAATTTTATGGGACTGTTCTTTTAGGGTGTTAAGCATGACATTCGCTGATCTGCGCGATCTGTTAACAGGACTATGTCATCGGCGAATCTCAAGTTATTCAGCATTTCTCCATTTATATTTATGCCCATGTTGCTCCAATTCAGATTTTTAAACATATCTTGCAGAAGGGTGATAAACTTTGGGGAAATAGTGTCACCCTGACGCATACCTCTTTCGACTTGGAATTTGTTTGTTTTCCTTATGTAATTTAACTGTTGATGTCTTGGGATTTCAAACCTTGAATGTATACGGGATTCGGAAAGAACCTTAAGAAGCATATTCACTGAATCGAAGGCCTTTTCATAATCCACGAAGATTAATATTAAAGGCCTGTTATATTCCATACATTTTCCACAATTAACAGACAAAAGGTGATCATTGACACCATAGCCTAGGAATCTAGCTGATCGGGTGTTTGGTAGAAGTCTAGCTTTGAGGTCAAACGTTTTGTCAATATTTTTCTATCTATCTTTTAAACATGGGAGAGGATGCTTATAGGACGGTAGTTTGATAGATCTGTTGAATCGCCTATTCTATAGAGGAGAATGGTATTAACGTTGTTCTACTGCGTTGATGTTATAGACTTAGTAAGACATAGGTTAAACGTACTGTGAGGACCCTGGTGACAGTAGGTCCAGCCGGCTTTCTGGCTTCAACTACAACACCATCCTCACCTGGAGACTTATTATTTTTCATCTCACCAAGACTTGTATGATCTCATCTTTTTTTTTATGAGCACTCTGCTGCAGGGAAGTCCCTAAAGCGTCCAGGAGCGGCATCTGTGTGGGCTGTTATTTCGAGAATATTATCTAAACCTTGATTTTGAATATGTGGAATCTTATACGGTGTGTCATTATTAGTGTTTTTATAAAGCTGTCTATAAAAACCTTGAACAATATTCATAATCTCTCCCTATCCGCTATCACTCTTCCATCTTCGTTCTTTAGTTTTTGTTTAATTTTTTTCCAGTAGATAATTTGGATCTCACAAACTTTTAGACTTTTATTCTCCTTGATTACTTTGTTACTTGTTCGGTGTTAAACTTTCTAATATCCGGTTTGCCCAAGAAAAAATCATTTTTCATCATGACAGTGCACCTGCTCACAGAGGTGCTTTGGCAACAGCGGATTAAAGTACGAATTGATGTAACATCTACCCTATTCGCCAGATCTGACTCCGTCTGACTTCTATCTGTTCTCAAACCTCAAAAGATTTCTACGTGGGAAGCGTTTTTCAACAAATAAGGAGGTGATAGTTTTGAAGATTTCCAGAAATGAAGAGATGGGGTAAATGAATTGGAAAATCACTGGAAAATATATATGGTTAAGGAGAATTATACCGAAGCATAAATATATTTCGACTCCTTAGTTCATCTCGTTTCATTTCCGCTTTCAAAACCTAGTGACTGACCGCAGTTTTGTCATCAAAAAGAGAAGTGTGTCGCAGTTAAAGATGACTAAGATTTGTAGGATGCACGCAGTTAGTTAGTAATAAGTTGTCAAGAGTAATAAGTCGTGAATTTATGCGAACAGACTGAAAATATTAAAATATAAAGCAAGACCGAGGCATTTTCCCTTTTATGCCTCTATATTTTCTAACATAAAAGAACTACGAACATCACTTAAAATAATAAAATGGTAAACTACGTAATAAACAAAAACTGCTGTTTTAGCAAAAGCATTATGTAACTTATTATCACTTTACCAATACCGTTAGAAAAGCGGCACTGTCAGATTGTAGGCAACAAAAAACAAAGGAATTTACGATTATTTCAAGTTTTTTAAGTCTTTAGTGCATTTAGTAAACTAACTAACGAAATAAAGTCAGTTAAAAGAATTATCTTGTATTTTTATCATACTATTATTTTAGCAATTTACCGTTCGTTTTATACAAATAGAAATCATTTATTTAGACTACAAAGATATTTTTAGGCACCTAAAAAATATTAAACAATAGCATTTACAAAAGCTCAATCGTACGGCTGATCAAGTGTTTCTATTTAAATAAATAATTTCTGAATACGGCACGGTAACAATGCCTTATTCAGTACAGAAATATAGGAATCAGATACGTATCTGCATAAATAAACAAACAATAATGCTTAAGGTGTTGTTATTTTATAAAGTTGAGACGCCCATTTGTGCAACTGAATCATTTAACGATTGAATATACTTCTTGGTTTCGATTTCATAAATATTTTAGTTTTAGACGTTAAGGGATTTCGAAGAGATGATTTAAGAAGCAAGAGCTGATTTATTTATTATTATTATTATACAAAAAAGTTTTTCTTTTTCACATTTGGTCAATGTGATTCCAGGTTTAGCTGACGGGCCCAAGCCAAGTCAGCACAAACACTATTACCATTGTGTATTAAGGAATGACCTGACAATGTTACATGTTTTCAAAATCACTGACTTCTGAATGTTTCTGTGTATGTTTGTGTTGAGTCCTAATTGTACTAAGTGTGGCGTGAATGTTATTGAAGTAAGGCAGTGATTCCCAAAGTGGTTCAGGTGGACCCCAAAGGGTCCACGGGAGACTCGACGGGGGTCTACGTTGCACAGTGTGTCGACTAGTACAAGTTAGCTGGACAAAATTATTTTTTCACGTATTTCAATTGTTTATGTATATTCTAGGCATATTAAGTTATTTTAAGAAAAAATTCATCGCGTTGGTTTTTTTTATGGGCGTGGCTAATTTTTTTTCCCTAAATTAGTCAGCTACGCAGACATATTCAACGATAACTCGGGAACAACTTGTCAGATTTTTATAAATAAAACATTAAAAAATGCGTAACAAAATTTTATTAAAGTTGATTATTTTATTTTATCTTTTATCGTTTTGGAGTTATTTAGAAATTAATGGAGAGAAAAAATTTTTTTTTCGTGTAAAATTCATTATTTTTTTCGGTAAAAAAGCGCAATAACAAAAGAAAAACAAAATATTATACATTTTTCTGACAGCTGCGTATCTGGAAAATAAAATAAGGTATTAATCATGAAAATCGGTTAATAAATGTGGGTTTTATTCACAATTTACCGCAGGTACTCAATATCGATAAAATTTGTGTAATACAGCCACCCTTGCATATCGCGGTAGGATTGCATCAGCTTAGCAGGTAGATAACGGAACTAAAGGGCAAGGGTATTGTGTATGGTTATTAGAATTAAAAATTATAATACAGTGTCTTTCATTTAGCTGCATTTCGCTTACCTGTATTTTTTGTCCAGCTGCACAAAACATTGTATAACAAAAACAAAATATTCTGCGTATGTGCATGTGTTTTTCTACAAACTTGAATGTGCAACTAAATGAAAGACACTGTATTATTATTTTTAATAATAACCAGATGAAAAATCATTTATTGCATTTGTCAATTAAAAATAAAACAATTAATCCATATTACTTAGTTTTATTGACACAAAAAGGATAAACTCAAATAATACCTGCCTTTCAGGTAGGTAACTTGTGCATTATACATACATAAGTAGTTGGTATTTTAAAATGTTTTTGATTTTTTTAAGGTACATATTTCTTGCTGTTCGGTTCAAAAAAAAATTGTTTTTGAAAATTCCAGTCAAAAATTGTTTTTGTTTAATTTTAAAATAAATGTTATAAATGCTCTGTAATAAATTTAGCATAATGACACTGACTGTAATTATATGTAAAATAAAAATACTCATTTACTGATAAAGAAAAATTTACAATTCAAGGTTTACATGCTTAGTACAAGCACTACATAACTAAAAATAGTAGCTGAACCTAATAATCAGCATCAGAGTCTTCTGATGAGTCGTTTACTGTATAATCGTCATCATTTTGTGGCATTGTGCGACAATATGATGACGATTCCTATCTTGACTCTTCTATGCTAGGGCTTACAATTAACTTTAATACATCTGTACATATTTTTTTCCGGCTTTTTTTTGGGAATCTCTCGAAGGCTATTGATCAAAGGATCAGATGTTATAATTAACATGCACAGTAAGTCTCTATTCGTGGCAACACGCGAGCACTTGCGGGTGTTGTACTCCCTAAATCTGCGGCAATCTTTGTTCCGTGCTTCTTGAGCCTCTTCGGAAAGCTGCCCAATTGAAAGCAATGCCGCTTTGATGACTTCTGTGCTGTGAATTAATATTTTATGCACAGTAGCAGGCATACAGTACCACGAATAGAGACTAAGATAATGTTTTCTGGTTTCAAGACAAAATTTTTTGAATTCATCTAAGTTTATCTCGAATCCAGAAGACAATGTTCTCAAAATAACATCAAACTTTTTTATAATTGTAACATCCAACCCTGTGATCTGAGCACTCATCTCAGCATTCTTAAAAAAGCGACGGGCTGTATTTCCATCATTTGAAGAACCAAATCCTGGCTTTGGTTTATCTACAATGAGTCCCATCTCGCTCTTAAATTTCAATTTGATTTCCTCGGAACGAACCTTGATATCTGCTTTGTCTTCGTTGCTTCTAGCCTGCCATTTCTTAATATTCAACTTGTAACTGATATGTAAAAGACATTCGAAGCAACGAATCCAAGCATGAAGTGTAGAAAAACCAAAGCCAAAATGTTCTTGATTGCTGTTAAACATCGCGGGGTCATCGTTCATCGTCTTGGGGGTGGCGCCACAGATGAAACACTTTTGGGATGAACTAGTTTCCGTTAAGGCGTTACACACCTTTCCGTCTGTCATTGTCAGCAAAAGTTCGTGTTTTACAGAGATTTGAGAATCACCAAAGTTGATAAGTGTTGGAAGAAGAGTATTAACTTCTTCCAACAATCTATTTGTCTCCACTAACGTGAAGTCGTTCGTTTCTTTGGCAAATATAAATTTGATTGGGCGACAATACAAAGTTGATGAAGGCCGAGGATTTTGCCAAATAATTTTGGACCCATCATATAACTTAAGGGGAACTAAAGAAAATGCGAAAAGAAACTCGTCCGTATATTCAGTGTTCTCAAATCTCTGTTTGTATGTGCTGTGCCCAGAACTTCCATCACATCCCCATTTACTAACAAATGTAAACGATGAACTTGTTGGGAGCACACTGCTGATAACTTCATTCTGTGCTAATACTAGACGTTCCACTGTTTTATTTAATAAGGCTTGCAAATTTATTTCAGCACGAGTTTCTGTTATAGCAATGTGCTCCTCTGCAGGGTAACAGGCCTGTTTGGACTTTTTTAAACGAAAATATGACGGAAACACATTATGCCCCGCCTTCATGGACCACTTCCTAGTTTGTTTGTAAGAATGCGTTGTTGACTTAGAATCTATATAGTAAGCTAAGGCTTCGTCACTACTTAATTGCCTAGGATTAACGGAACTGGTATTATTAGACTTGACATTAGACATCACATTGGCAATTTTCCTTTGCCCTGCTAAACGTACAGCAATTTCGGCAGCAGTCACCAATTCACTGACACTTCGGGATTCTACGAGATCCACGACGCGACGTTTCTTCGTCTTAAACGACGATTCCTCGAAATCTTTGCGAGGTCTTCCTGCAGGAGTCACATTCTCACTTGATGTTGAAGGTTGTGGCGCAAAAGAACTCGCAGTAAACTGTATGTCTGCTTCATCCAACCAATTCTTATTTTTAATTAAAAAACGCTCCTTCGACCTTTCTGAAGCCAACCATTTGGCACCAAACTTATTAGACGAGTTGGATATCTTCAACTTTATTTCTTTTTGGCTGCTTTCAGTAATGTCACCAAAGTGAAATTTTGAAGAAAGAAAGTCATATACACGCGAGCTTTTTTCATTCTTCGTGTGTTTCAACCACTCCTCAAAAAAGGCTACCCTTGAAATAGAGTAAACGTGTTCTGGAAAAAAAGAAAAAAAAACATGTTGTACTGAAGTGTGCTAAACAATATGTGTATTTTTACGAAGAATAAAGTTATTTCTGTGTAATATCTAAAAACTAACCCGGATAGAGGTGAATGTCTGTATATTCTGAACTTTCAAAGTTTTTTTTTTAAAAAAAAACACGCTAAAATATATAGGCTATTTAAAAAAAAATACTAAAAATTCAAATTAATAGATTCTGATTAAAAAAAAATACATTAAAAAATAGTACTTACCCTCAGTATTAATATTCATCACAACAACTTTCACAATATTACAATATGTCACTATAAGATGTGCACGAAAGTGTCGCTAAATTGCAACTGATTGATTGAAAGAGCTGCATTGAACTCATTACCTGACTTCTGACGCTTATGACTCGCCACTTGCAAATTTGATAAACAACCTTTTCTCGGAATTCGGGGTTTGGTGGTGTTGTTTACGTTTTGCAAATAAGATTTCCTGGAAATCATAACATGAATTTTGTCCAGCTATCATGTTCTACGCGACACACTGTGCGTTGGCGTGAAAAAAAAATGGGGGTTCACAAGTTGTAAGTGGGTGTCCACGAAAATTTATCTGGTTTCGATAGTAAAGAACAAAAATGTTGGCTTAGCTTTACCTATCAATGTAGGCAGATAATACACTACTCAAAGAAATGAAGGTAGCAAAAAAAAATTCCAAATTTTTCGATGATTTTTGGCAGGCCGTATTTCGGTGAAAAATGGTCGTATTGAGACTTTAAAAAAAAGTATTTTGAAGCTTTAAGATTCCAATTTTCAGATTTTTTGGCTAAAATTTTTTAGGAGCTACGGTTCTCATGCAATCCTAACAGATACCGCGAAAAAATAATATTGCAAATATTTTGCTTTTTTTTTGGTCCACGGGCTTGAAAAAAATTTTTTCAGTTAGGCCGGCATATGGATCAGATAGCCTGTTTATTTAGCATTAATTTCCTTGTTTTAAAACCTCCCTTAATTTTTTTGAGTAGTGTATTTTAAGAAGGTCAGCGACTGTTACTTGTAAAAACTTGCATATTCGGCGCAACGGGACTTGCAAAGCGCCTCCCGCCCGCCCGCCTCGCAACCCGTTCAGACGTGCCAAGGGATGAAATACGACTTGTGCTGTGCTTGCAATCTTGCATAAACTTGTTTGATTCTTCACCAATATAAATACGAATGCCAAGGACAAACGTTACTCATTTGTTTCCGGAATTTTGAAAAGAAAAGTGTGAGTGAATCGATGTCAGTGTTTGCCAGTGCCGGAAAAAGTAAGTATCTGCCTATTTGTTATTCATACTTTTATTTTATATTGTAATAATATTATATTTGTTATGTTTGCGTGTAGTAGGTACGTAATAAAAATTAAATATTGAACAGGCCCATTATTCGATACTTCTATAAAAGAACAGAAAGCCGAGAAAGATTGAACTTTTAGTACTTTTTATTATAAAATTATTTATTTACCCGACTGTGGTGATTCACTAAAGGAGAGATATATGATTGACCTGCGTGTTTGTACATATTTCAGTGCCCTCGTAGTTACTAATGCTAAATGACTAAAAATATTTTCATAAATTGTACGTGTCTTTATGTACCACTCGTAACGTACATCAAAGTAATAAATAAATCATTAAAATCGCGGAGTTTTGATGTCAAAATATTCTTTAAAAGTATTTTCTCTCGAATTTACAGAAATGTATCAAAATATAATTAATCAAAAAATATTTTATATTACATTAAAATAGGTTCAGCCGTTTTGTGAAAACCTCTATATGGGTCTTAGCAGTTTATTGCTTTTAATAATTAAAATCAGTTTTGCCGCCGGCATTTTGGTTTTTTCATTGCAATAATTAATTAATCCTATTTTATTCTGTTAAAATAGCCATATCCTGTTATGATTACTAAAACAAACATTTTTTCTTTACAGGTAGGTAACTGATACGAAACATGGCTGAATCTAAGAAGAAATGTCGACAGTACAGTGTTGATTATTTGAAATATGGTTTTCTACCATCAAAGGCAGACAAACGATTGCAACAAAGTTTTGAGCAATGACTCTATGAAACCATCGAAGCTCGAAGATTATCTAAGAAGGTGTCATCCTGATAAAATAGGTAAAGATTTAAAATATTTTCAAACATTGAAGGAAAAATATGAAAAGAGACCCACCATGCCCAGTATGTTCGCTTCAACGTCGAAATCTGGAAAACCGCACACCATCGGAGAATAGTCAATTTTACCCGTTGTTGAAGAGGTTTTAAAAACTGTTCTGTACAAACCTCCATTTGACGTACTCAAAAAAATTCCTTTAAGTAACAACACTGTACAAAGACGTATTGATGAAATGAGCTCTGATATTGAAACCTTCTTGTGTAATTATCTGCAAACAACTCATTTTTCTATTCAACTGAAAGAGTCAACTTTACCTGGTAATGAAGCATTATTATTGGTATATGTTCGATTTGTTATGGACGAAGAAATCCATGAAGAGCTGCTATTCGCGAAAACTTTGGAGACGGACACCAATATTTAATGTCCTGAGTGATTTTTTTAAGGAAAAATCGATTCCATTTACAAACATTATTTCGGTGGCAGCAGATGGAGCTCCTGCCATCTTCGGGTGATATCATATCGTGGGTTTATAAGCCATCTTAAAAGAATTATACCAGAAGTAACTGCAATTCACTGTGTCATCCACCGACAACACCTGGTAGCGAAAAATTTGAGTGATAGATTGCACCAATCGCTTCAATTTGTGATTAAAGCAGTTAACAAAATAACAAGCAATGCGTTGAATACCCGTTTATTTGCAAAATTGTGCGACGAAAATGATGAAGACTTCCAACGATTGCTCTTACATACTGAAGAACGCTGGTTGTAGAAAGCTGCATGTTTAACAAGATTTTACTCACTTTTTGAATCAGTTTTGAGATCAAATTGAAAGCAGACATCGCATATTTGACAGATTTGTTCAAAAAATTTAATGGCATTAACTTGCAGTTACAAGTTACTAAATTTAATAAAAACAAAGGCTTTTCTAGGAAAATTGAAATTTATGAAGCAAAATATTGGTCGGCGCGAATTTTTCCAGTTTCCAAACTTGTCACAGGCAGAATGTCTTGATGAGGATATTCAGACATACGTTCAACATTTAAATGCCCTGCATGATGACTTCAAAAATAGATACACTGACGATGGAAATACCACCATGGATCATAAATCCATTTGATGTAACGGAAGTAGCGAATGTGGTATTACAAGAGGAGCTACTCGAGCTTAGCACCAATGAGGAGCTGAAGGTGAAATTTAAAAAAGGCTATCAAATATTTTGGCTGTAGGCAGAAATACCCGAAAAATATCCTGGGCTGTGAGAAATTGCGAGAAAATTTTTGATAGCGTTTCCCTCGTCATACCTTGTCGAAAAAAGTTTTAGTGTCGTTACAAACCTATTAACAAAAAAAAGGAGCAGATTGAACATCACAGAACGGGGAGATTTGCGGTTATTCCTTACAAAACTGAAGCCAAATATTGATAATTTGCTGTCAATCCATCAAGTACATCCCTCCCATTAAAATTATGACCATTTTTTTTTAATTGTTGATTTGCATTGTTGAAGTTACGGTACGTTATTAATGTTTAATTTTAATTCTATTAAGTCTGTAATCATATTATTTTAAGAAATAGAACACAAGAAAATATATTATTTTTCTTTTTATTTTCACCACTCCGAATTTAGGGTTGGAACTCAGCCACGACGCAAATTTCCATCGTTAGATCTAATCTTCACATTTTTTGACGAGTTTTGGGAATATGGTAGAAATGTAGCAGCAGGGGGTCCACCGAAACTAGTAAAATTTTGAAATTGGTCTACGAGAAAAAAAAGTTTGGGAACCTCTGGTGTGTGATGACTTTTTCTTGTTTTCATAGCCTTTTTATTTCTGTTGCAAGGTCTGTGTATTTGGAGATTTTTTTCTGTGTATTTCGTTTGGATGTTTGTGTCGTTGGGGACAGCTATGTCAATCAGACAAGTGACTTTTCCTTTTTTGCACTGAAAAGTAATATCGGGTCTATTGGCGGAGACTGTTTTATCTGTATGGATACTGATGTCACAGTAGATCTTATAATCTTTATTTTCAAGTATGGATGTTGCCGTGTATTTGTAGTAGGGATCTATGTTTTCTATGAGTCTGTATGTTGTGGCTAGTGCTTGGTGAACTACTTTTGCCGCTGAGTTATGTCTGGCCGTGTATTCCGTTCCGGCTAATATTTTACATCCGCTGGTTATGTGTTCTATCATTTCTTTCTGCTGATGGCATTTACTGCATCTGTCTTCTGTAATAGTTGGGTCTTTGATGATATGCTTTTGGTAGTTTCTGCTCTTCTGTGAGAATATTGTTGTCTATTAGGTGTTGTTCTATTTTCTTGGAAATTGTGGCTGTGATAATTAGTATAGGGTTGGAAGAGAAGTGATAGGTCGGTAGTTTGACGAGTTTGTGGTGTCTAAGCTTTTGGGTTTGACGTATGTTATTCCTTGTGTAAGGAATGTGGGGAATATGTGTGGTTGTAGAATGGTTTTGTTGATTTGGTTTGTGAGTGCTTCGTGTGTGGTGGTAAATTGTTTATTCTAGAGGTTTTGTATATTGTATATTCCGGGGCATTTCCAATTGTATGTGTGTTTGATTGTTTCTGTAAGTTCTTGTGTATTAAATGTGGAATTTTCTTGTTCTGTCACATGTTTATGTTTGTCTTCTTCGGCTTTGATCCAGGGGGTGTTATTATTGTGTAGTTTGGGTTCTGACCAGATACTTTTCCAATAATCTGTGAGTTCTTGTTTATTTGGTGGTTCAGTCACTGATGTCTGTTCGTTGTATATAATTTTCCGGTAGAACTGTTTTTCGCTGTTTCGGAAGAGGTTGTTGGTGTCCTTCCTTTCGTTTGATTCTTTGTATCTTAGAGTCTTGCAGCATATACGAATAGTTTTTGTTTCAAAGTATCAAGGATTTCTAGCAGTGTTCTGTTGGGAGACTTGGATTTGATCTTGTCGACACCCTGTGTAACACGTTTGAACGGTATCCTATATCTCTCCTGATGTTGTTGATTTTGTTTTCTATTCTTTTATTATTATTATTATTTTTTTTTTTTTATGCATATTTTTGGGAAGTACAAGTACCGCAGCAGCAAAAATTATAGGTTGTAGTACCAAATGCAGCCCAGGGCAAGTCATTCTAAAGAGTTTGTTGATCAGTACTTTTCGAGATAATGGGGGACAGCGTTTTTGGCAATTTTTTAAAAATAATACAAAGAAAAGTGTGCGCAACTATTACATCATATATATTTTTGAAATCGTGATTTTATAAGCTTTCATTTGACACCCTACTTGATAAATTATTTTCTATTGCACCCTCCAAAACTAACCCCTTAATTCAAAATTCAACTATCAAAATTACACGACTCTAATGGGGCTATCAATTCCTATATTAGTACCAAAGTTCAACTTTCCATGTCAAATAGTTTCGTAGAAAATTGGGTATGATAGGCGGATAGACGGATAGACACCGAAGTGTCCAGTGTTCCGTACGAAACACTAAAAAAAGTAACACGAAACGCAGTTAAACAGAACAGAACATACAGTAATTGCTCCTTTTACAGACTTTACAGAATTAGCAAACTTTTAAATTATTTCATTGTCTTCATGTTATTGAAATACTATATCAAATTAACACTGATCAGTAGACTTTAAGAATAGGAAACTAACATTCTTTGTGTATTATATCTGGGAACAGATAGTCATCTACACACACTCGAGATACAAAAGTAGAATAAGTAGGACCCAGGAATTTATTGGTGTGCCAACCAGTTAGGCGGTCCCCGAATACACATATCCTTGAAAATCACTACCACGAAGCTTGATATTTGAAACGCAGGGGAAAGTGGCGACTCTGACTTCGATTTTTAAAAAAACTTAAATAATATTTTATTAGGAAAGGAAATCAAAAGTAAGTAACTGGGTCACCAAACTGCTGTACACGTTAGGTTGAAAAATATGTCCAATTTCAAGAGAAATATATGCTAAGACTGAGAAACTTTAATAATAGATGTAATTCTCTGGATTCAAAAAAGTAATACTGACCTTTCGCCGTCTATGATGCCGGCTTCTTCAGAGCTTGTTTCTAGAACTAACTTGTCTTATTTATAGTGGACCAGGATGGTAGAGATGTGTTGATTCACGGACGATCTGTACCCAGATTGATGAAAGGTAAAGACCACTGTCCCGATTAAAGTTGTTTGGATGTTTAGATAGTTAGATGGTCTCCAAAATTTTCCTACAATAGAAAAAGGAATTTGTTTGTGTCCTGTTTCATGTTCGTTTTCTGAAAGTGCTAATGTTACGAAAACGTATTGCTCATTCATGTTCTGTAATTCTAGTACATATTCTCTGCCCATTTCGCGGAGGTACTGTTATTGGGCGATTGCAATTCGTACCTGATTTTCATAGATGGCAGAAATATACACTTTTGACTGTGCAGATGTTTCTTTTATAATCAAAGTATTAACTAACAGTTATTTAAATGCGTCCCGAGTTAACATAACCTCAAAAAGAAGTTTATTTAAATTAATTTGTGTGCAAGGTTAATATTCAAAATGGAAAATGAAAAGTTACATGTTATGTTATATGAATTTAAAAAAGAAGCGAGTGTTAGAACATCAACAAAAAATATTCAAGACGTTTATTTGGATACTGCTCATGCCCTTAGGATGATTAAAAAGTGGTTTGGTCGATTTCGAAATGGTGACTTCCATTTAAACGATAAACTTCGCTCTGGGCGATCTTTTGGCATTGATGATGACTTTATCCGTGACTTGGTGAATAATAAACAACGGATTACCACTAAAGAGATTGCTGAGAGACTAAATGTTAACAATTCGACAGCAGTTAGTAATTTAAAGCAACTTAGATACAGTTCGAAACTCGATATATGGGTTCCGCACGTTTTGACAGAACGGCACAAAACGAACCTTTCTTGGATCAAGTCATAACAAGAGGTGAAAAATGGGTTGTGTATAACAACATATATATATATATATATAATAAGAAAAACAAGCTAGTAGCATGGAAGTGAAAGAGCAGAATCTATGGCAAAGGTTTAGTTGCGTCCAATGGAAGTATTCGAAAGTTACGTGTCTGGTGGGATTGCAGACAAATAATTTTTTACGAGTTTCTTCCACGTGGCCACACAATAACTGCGGAGAAGTACTGTAAGCACCTCACCTAACTTAATGTTAAAATTCAAGCAAAACATCCAAATTTGATCAATCGAAAAGGCATCATCTTTCACTATGACAACGCTAGGCCACATGTCGCTGAACAGACACTGCAAAAATTTAGAGAATTGAAATGGGAAATTTTTCAGATTTTCATTTGTTTCATTCTCTGCAAAATAATTTGAATGGCAAAAAATTTGATTCTATGGAAGAAGTCAAAAACAACCTTACGACTTTCTTTGAAGAGAAACCACGCAGCCTCTATAAAGAAGGAATTCAAAAACTTGTAAAGCGATGGGAGGCAGTTATAGAAAATGATGGAGAATATTTTTACTGATTAATAAATACCATTTTTCATGAAAATGTGTTGTATTTAATTTGGTTTCTAATCGGGTACGAACTTTTACAATCACCCAATATTTCAAAGTTTCCACTTTTGTTTAAGCAACCCTGAACAGAGGGTGCTGAACAATAGCAAAATACGAATATAATATATTTCTTACATTTAAAATTTATTTTTTTAGGTCACATACAAGTTACTATTATATTTTATATAATAGGTTTTCCAATACGTTTTTTATATTTAATTTATCTTTAATGAATGCACATGCGATATTAATATTGTGCTAACAAATGTTTATTATAAATGTCATCCGAAATGAGTTTCCGCAAAACGCCGTACCGCAATAACATTAGCGGGTAACGTTGCTAATAATTAATTTATGGGCATTTTAGTTTTAATTATGAATCCTGGAAATAATTTATATACCCAATATCTCACACGCAAACATAAATTAAAGTAATTATTTTTATACGAGGTATGCATGAAACGTTAGAAATGCATTTAATTTCGAATCTGCAAATTTAATTTAAGACTCGCTGGTCGATATGGGTTGGAAGTATTAAGTTTAAACGATAGTGATGTAGATCTCATGTCAATAATTTATTCTCTGTTGTATTCATGTATTCAAATATGGCTATTAATAATTATATTTTTTATACAGCCATGACCAGAGCAACGGTAAATCATTACTTGCTAGTAGAAATCCTTATTGCTAAAAGTAAGAAACAACAGTCCCTCAATCTTTAGTCGTTCTATGGTACCAGAAGGATGCAAGGAATCTCCCGAACAACCATGAGAATTAAAAGATGGAATGTTTCAAATCAGATTTGATCCATGGTGTAAAAATTTTACAATGCGAGAAATGTCCAGAAGCGCATTACTTACCTTCTGGAATCCTCAAACGTATACCTGTTTAATGCTGCATATAAAACAAGATTTATGGATGCTCATTGTACTATTAGCAGTAGAGTGAACATAGACCTGCTGGACGATAACTTTGTGAAATATTGGAACGAGGCACCAGAGATGAGAGAGTCTTACGAGTTTCATGAAGAGACCTAACCCCGAATATACTGGGTTTTTGCTGAAATTGAACAGGAATGATCTGAATACGGTGACAGACATCTTTACAGAACCTTGCAATCTGAATAAGCACGTATCTCACATTAGGTTCAAGAACGATCCAGATGGGCTCTAATTATGTTTTACCGGTAATCATAGGAACAAGATAGGTGCACCTAAGAACCCCAATACAAAAAGTGTGTAAAATCAATACTGGCACCGCACAATATATACATATATATATATATATATATATATATATATATATATATATATATATATATATATATATATGTATATATATATATATATATATATATATATATATATATATATATATATATATATATATATACATAACATATACATATACATATATATATACATATGTATATACTACTGTGATCAAAAAATAGTAAGACTTTTAAATTTAAATTGCCCGGGCATTTCCAAATCGGATTAATTTTTTTTCGTTAGGTTGGTAGGACCTTAACTGCGATCTGTGTCAAACCAGAGCCTCAGTAATTAATAAGATTCGCTTGCATTCGTTCAACAACAAAATTGTGTTTTTCGATTTTTAACATGAGTGAAAAAATTCAGCAAAGAAGTTGCATTAAATTTTGTTTTAAAAATGGTTTTTTTTTTTTTTTTTTTTTTTTCGGCTTCCCAAATGAGATGAGACATGGATTTATGCATACGATCCGGAAACTGCCCACCAATCAAGCGAATATTGTGCTAGAGGTGAGTCAGACCGAAAAAACAACGCCAAAACAAGTCGAAAGTCAAGGTGATATTAACATTTTTCTTCGATTATCGTGGTGTTGTTCATTATGAATTCCTTCCGCCGGGCCAAACTGTCAACAAGGAATATTATTTGAGTGTTATGCGTCGTTTGCGTGAAGCTATTCGTCTCAAGAGGTCGGAATTATGGGCCGAAACTCTTGGTTTTTTCATCACGATAATGCGCCTTCTCATACAGCATTGGTTCTCCGCGACTTTTTCATCAAAAATTGAACTCATATCATTCCGCAATCGCCCTATTCGCCTGATTTAGCTCCGTCGGACTTCTGGCTATTCCCACTCAAAAAACTGCTTTGAGGACGTCGTTTTGAGTCGATTGAGGCGACTAAAACCGAATCGAAGAAGGCTTTAAAGGCCATTCCAGAAATCAAATTCGACAACTGTTTCGAAGCCTGGAAAAAACATTGGCATAAATGCATTGTATCCAAGGGGAATTACTTTGAAGGGGATGAAATAAATTTGGAAAAATAAATAACCCGTTTGCGTTTTATTTCAAAAGTCTTACTATTTTTTGACCACAGTAGTATGTCACTATAATTGTAAATAAATAAATTTTAACATGCAAGGTAACTCACCACCTCCCCATTGTGAATTTTTATGGTCCGACAGACTGAAAATAAATGAAAACTGTTGGGATTTACTCCGTCTTTAAAAAATATTTTGCTCAATATAGATCAAAATATTTACTTAAAATTAAATGATTTTTGAATTGAATTTTAGATTAGGTTTTACGTTTTATATAAAAGATATTAAATTTTTTGTTGTGAGAATTTTTATATTCAAATTTACCGATTAAAAAACCGCTCAACTGCAAGATGGACTATCGCAATTAGTATTCCGTACTGTGATTGACTTTAAAATAAAAACTTTTGTTCTGGAAGTATAAAATGATCAATGACTTCACAAAATACACCCCAAATGAGTTTTTAATAAAAGAATTAAGAGCCCAGATTACAAACATGTCTAGTCTGGTACTAACTCAGCAGGCTAAACAGATCAACCAGAATAGGACAAAAAGTTCCATGTGACATGTATATATCTTAAGATCCAGTATGTATTTTCGCATTTTTTCTCAATCAATAATGTATAATAGTTATAGCAATATAAACAAATAAAATAAAATGATTTTCTCTTGGTATCTAATGCTTAAAGCAGTTGCTATCACTTCACAACTTTCGACGAAATAAACCTTCACCATGTTGATGGTGGTGGTTTTTTTATACTAGATAAATTATCATATGTAATTCACTCGTGAGAATTTTGCACTCAACCTTTACTTTATGGAGACTATTGCAGAATTTTTTCAAAATTTTTTGATCAGTACTTTTCGAGATAGGGTGGGTGAACAGGGGTTTTATACTATTTTTTTTTACTAATAAAAAGAAAAGTGTGCACAAGTATTACATATTATCTTCTTGAACTCGTGTTTTTACACGCTTTCATTTGACATCCCACTCGACGACCTGGTAATTTTTTTTCACTTCCGATTTAACCTCCCCATCCCCAAAATTAAAAACCCCTTAAGCCAAAATTTAACTTTAAAAACTACACGGCAATTCCTATCTTCTTTTATGTTCCATATCAGATCTCCTGACGTTTGCTATCACTCTGGCATATTCATAACTGTTCCCTGCGATTCGAAATAACTCCTCGACGCTATGGATTCCCGTCCAATCTAGAATGTTTCTCAATCAAGAGGCCTGCTTCCTACCAACGCAGTGCCAGCAATAATTCATAACGTCCCAAATATTGTCCCAATATGTCTCAAATATTCTGGTTTTATGCACTTTACCGTTGACAACAACTCTCTTACTGCATTAGTTCTCTGCAGTACTTCCTGATTGGTGACGTAAGCTGTCCGTGGAATACGGAGAATCCTTCTATGCAGCCTCATCTCGAAAGCCTCCAAGCGGTTAACTATCACAACCTTCAATGTCCCTACCTCAGTACCGTACAATAAAACCGACCAAACATAGCACTTCAGCATTCTCGGACGCAGTTTTAGTTTAATGCTAGCTTTGCAAAAGAGAGACTTCATTTTAATGAAGGTTGCTCTGGGTGCTTCTATTCTGCACTTGATTTCTTTGTCAGAATCTAACTGGTCAGTAATGTAGCTTCCAAGGTACTTAAAATGGTGAACTCTCTCTATCGCTTAACCGTTGCGATGGAGAGCAACATGTCTGTCAAGGGGATTCAACCTTTTCTTCTTCTTAAATGTTCCATATCATTAAAATGAGACAGATACATAGCTTGTCATTATGAAGCCCGAGCCCAGTAGGTCCCCAATCTACCTGCTAGCCATAACTATTTTTTATCTAATGTATTACACAGGGGAACAGCTGTTTTGGTGTCGAGGTTTTTTGAGCTGATTCTATATCAATTTGATGTCCTGAATTCAAATAACGTATTCATTTGTACCTAGGAGCTCAAATTTTTAAGATATACAATTTTAGAGAAATATAAGTTACATTATTGTAACTCAAATCCGTAAGTGTAGTAAACAAAAGTAGATACGAAATTTTTATTTTAGTTATACAAAATACAATATTATGTCGTACTTACAAACAAAAAAAAAACATTGAAGAAATGAAATAGTCACTCAACACTTGGAAAGCTTCTTTTCCGCGACATTCTTGAATGTTTTTTTAAACAGTACCTTTTTAAACTCCAGCAGTAATCTGCCATCATGTGCATGTCCCATCTTCCTTGGTAGCGGTCCTCCATAACTTTAATATCTTGGTGAAATCTTTCACCTTGTTCCTCACTCATGTCTCCTAAATTTTCTGGAAAACGGTCTAAGTGGCTGTGTAAATAGTGTATTTTAATACTCATATTGCACCCTAAGGAATTGAAACTATTAAGCATCTTGTTAACCATTTCAACATAGTTTTGAGCTTTATGTTTGCCTAGAAAATTTTCTACAACTGCAACAAATGATGTCCAAGCTTCTCGTTCAACTTGATTCATTGAATTTATGAAGGCAGCATCCTTAATTAATTGTCTTATTTGTGGGCCGTCAAATATCCCTGCTTTGAGTTTTTCTGTGCTCAACTGATGCATTTTTACCCCTATATATGCAAAACAAGACCCATTCTTATCAAGAGCCTTTACAAATTGCTTCATTAAGCCCAACTTTATATGTAACGGAGGAAGTATGATTTTTTCTCTTTCAACCAAAGCGTCGTTAATGACATTCTTTTCCCCAACGTCCATGTTTTCTCTCTGAGGCCAATCTTTTCTAACCCAGTGGTGTGTTTTGTCCCTACTATCCCAGAGGCACAAGAAACACGGATATTTCGTGTAACCACTTTGCTGTCCAAGAAGAAAGTTTACCATTTTTAAGTCTACACAAATCATCCATTGATGTTCGTAATACTTTATCTTCTGCAAGACCAAAGCTATGGTATTATATTCTTCTTTCAGTTTCGTTGAGTGAGCTAGTGGTATTGAACCATATTTATTCCCATTATGTAGAAGGACACATTTTAAACTTCGCTTTGAACTGTCAATAAATAGGCGCCAATCATCTGGAATATATGCAGAAAGTCCCATTTCTTTCATGAGTCCCCTAATTTCGTGACAAAATACAAAATTGTCTTCTTGAGAAAAGAATTGTAGCAGATCTTTTTCTCTTGTACGGTAAAAGGTAATTTTGGTTCCTTGTTCCAGTAAATTTTTGTCGTTCAACCTAGACGCCAGTACTTCAGAAGCTTTTTTCGATAAATTGAGATCCCTGGTGAGATCATTTAATTCATTTTGATTGAAGCGTTGAGGAACTGATGACGTCCCCTCATAGTCACTGTTAGTTTCATTAGCATCAGAACTTTTATTAGCATCAGAAGAGCGATCAGAGGGAAAATATTCGTCATCAGAGATATGTGGTAGCTGATGAAATGTTGGAATCGGTATTTCATCTTAGTGCGGGATAGGGCGTATTGCCGAGTCTAAATTGGGATAAGTCCACTTACTGCGGTTATTTCGATTGATTCCATTAGTATTTACTAAACAGAAATAACAATCACTGAAGTGGTTTTTTGGTTCTCTCCAAACCATTGGTACGCCGAATTTTAGACATTTTCTTTTCCCGGTAGTCCACTGCCGTAAATGCTCTGTACAAGTTTTACATACGAGATGCGGGGCCCACGTTTTGTCCTGATCACCAAGCTTAACTCCAAAGTATCCAAGATACGCTCGCTTTACAAAGTCAGTAATAGTTTGTCTGTTTTGTTGAAACATGTATTCTCCGCATATATAGCAAAACACATCAGGTTGATTTACACAACTTCTTCTTGAACTGGAACCTGAACTCATTTTAATTCTGTTCAATAACACAAAAACACTCTTTTCTTAACATAAAATAACACGCCGAATTCGATCTACTCTCATTAGTAAGAACGCACAAACTGTCGAGACTTACCCGAATTAGGTGATTAAAAGGGTCAGTTCAGGTACCTGATAGGCAATGGTTCCACTATTTATAGATTTACCTGGAATTTACTCAATTACAGACTGACAATAAAACCATTGTACCTACATTAATGAATATATAATAATTTTAGAACTCTCATAAATGAATATACTGAATAAAAACCACATTGGTAGATAAGTTGATGTATCTAAAAAAGTAGAGCTGATAGAGAAAAACGGATTGCATGTATAGATTTAGCGTCCCAAATATAGTTAAAATCAGCTCTAAAATCCCAGGCACCAAAACAAAAATATTTTTTGTTGCCCTGTGTTATCATTGTTTTATAGGTCTTTAGGGGTAATAAAAATTGCTGTAACTAATTACCACAACTTTTCGCGTCGAGTTGCATTAATACCAGGACATCTTAGCTGACATCAAACTGAAAATATTTATCAATAAAATAGCATTTCGTCTACCATCGTATACGATTAAGTTTGACCTAGTAACGTTCAATAACGCAAACAGCATGTACTGTATGATTGGCGAAAAGCACGGCAAGTGCAAGTCAAGTTTGGCGTAGAGGTCAAAGTATTAGGTGATTGCAAAAGTTTGTGCCCAATTTTCATAGATGGCAGAAGAATGCACCTTCAACTGTGCTAATGTTTCTTTTAATTACTAACTGACAGTTATCTAAATGTGTCGTGAGTTAACACAACCTTAAAAAAAAGTCAAAATAGAAATTGGGAAATTACATTTTCGTCATATTATGTTATATGAATTTGAAAAGGGAGTGAATGAAAATATTCAAGACGGTTATTTAGATCGTATTCTTGCTTTTAGGACAGTTAGAAAATGCTTTGATCGATTTCGAAATGGTGACTTCAATCTAAACGAGAAACTTCGCTCTGGGCGATCTCCCGGCAAGAGATTGCTGAGAGACTAAATGTTGACAATTTGACTGCATTTCGCCATTTAAAGTAACTAGGAAGCATTTCGAAACTCGATATATGAACTGGTTTCCACGGTCCCGCACGTTTTGACAGAACGGAACAAACTGAAAAGCTGTGTTTCCACAGCCAATACTCTCCTCGCCCGTCAACAAAACAGACCTTCCTTGGATAAAATTATAACTGGAAATGAAAAATGGCAGATTATGTATAACAACATAATAAGAAAAAGAAGGATCTATGGCAAAAGCTGAGTTGCGTGGCCAAACAATACTCACCCGATTCAATGTTAAACACCAAGAAAAAATGTCCAAATTTAGTCAATCAAACAGACATAATCTTTCACCATGATAACGCTAGACCACATGTTGCTCAACAGACACTGCAAAAACTTAGGAAGTTAAAATGGAAATCCTCCAGCACCGGCCGTATTTCCCTGACTTTGATTCTTCTGATTTTCATCTGTTTCGTTCTCTGCAAAATAATTTGAATTGCAGAAATTTTAATTCTATGGCAGAAGTCAAAAACTACCTTACGATTTTCTTTGACGAGAAGCCACGCAGATTCTACAAAGAAGAAATTTAAAAACTTGTAAAACAATGGAAGAGAGTCATCGAAAATGATTGAGAGTACAATATTGATTAATAAATACTATTTTTCATGAAAATGTGTTGTATTTAATTTGGTTTCTAATCGGGAACTTTTGCACAATAGTACCTACTATAATAATATTATCTGATATAAAAGAATTTAAAATTTTTCTTGAGATCCCGACTTAACCAACTTTATTCCACCGCAGTTAAGAAGAAAATGACTGAAAATTCGCTAACGCCGTCCCACTAAACTTCCTACCCAATAATTCAAAATTATTTTAACAGTCCGCAAGTATTATTAAATTTAATTAGCTCCTTTTTGAACGCCCATTAAGTCTTATGATAAACACTACTTTTGATTGATCATCTTTATTCTCTTAAAACCCAAATATTTTATTGATATCCTTTTTCGATTGTCATTAAAAAATTCCGATTTTACACGGATACAAAACGGGTGAACATACGCGGAGACATAAGATTGAGATAACGTCAAATATAATTTATTAAATAAAACTTTGAAACATCGAAGCTGTCTGAGAGAATAAGGTGAAAATAGGGTTGTATCGTCTTATGCAGTCAATAGATTTACGGTATTGGAAAAGTTCTGTTTTTAGATTTTCTGATGCTGAGAAAATGAATAGACAAAGCACGTTCATCAGAGTAGCAAAATCGTAGGGATTCACTGTTACCTATTCTACTCTAGATTTCTCGTTGTTTTAGAGTCAACCTTAATGTGATTGCTGATCTTTACTTTTGGTGCCACTACGTAAATAATAATTATAAATAAAGAAACATAATTACCCGATTTTATCCAACTCAGTATATATCACCACTCCTCAACCACTTTATTTTTGCACTCGACGCACGTTTCGCTAACCATGTTAGCTTCATCAGGAGCGATGATTGACTAAAGCTAAACTACAGATCTACCCTATTTATACTTAGCCTAACCCTTGAATTACTCAAGTGGAACTAACGGCATAGGCAAGGCCATCAGTTCTGGTCAAGTAACCAGTAGAGGGGACTATAAGGAATAAGCCCTCGGTCTTCATTTAAACTACTTTTACATTTTATAATTTCCATACTTTCGTATGCGTTCAACAATCTCCTATCAGATACATTTTTAATTAATCTTAGATTATCTAATGTTACAATATGATCGGCTTCAAGGGCATGTTTGGCAATGCTAGACTTTTCTGCTCTACTGTACTTTAAATGTGCTAAATGTTCTTTAAATCGTGTTTCAATTGACCTTTTAGTTTGCCCAACATACTTTTTGTCACAATCATTACAACTAATAATCATAAATTCCACTTTTCTCACAATTAGGAATCTTATCTTTGTTTCCTAAGATATTCCTCAATTTGTCTGATGACTTATAGACTAAGGTGAGGCCTACTTTATTAAATACCTTATTGAGTCCCCTGCTATATTTTAGATTATATGGTATGGAGACATACTGGGTGTTATTTTCTTCGCGTGTAAGAAGGTGGAATTCTGTAGTAGTGGTTTTTCGGATATCCCGTGTTAGCTTAAAGTCTCTTGATGGACGATTTCGCTGACATTTCGATGGAATCTCACCCATCCTTTTCGAAGTTTTGATCCCTGGACGGTATCTTGGCGTTGAATGTTAAATATTCGTCAAAACATATATATATATATATATATATATATATATATATATATATATATATATATATATATATATATATATATATATAACACATGGGCTGAAAAGTCCCGGGCCTAACACATAGATGGCGCTAGTTTTATTGCAGTCACCTTTTTTTCAGTTAATACTAACCTTCAAAAGACAGCTGTTAAAATTTCATGATATTCTATTCATTAGTTTGTGAGTTATTGTGCTAAGAGTGACGCTACTTTTGTTATTTTCAAAACAATGGATCAAAAACAATTTCGTGTTTTAATTTTACACTGCTTCTTGATGGGAAAAAATACCGTTCAAGCGAAGCAATGGCTTGAAAAGTGTTATGGGGACTCTGCTCCATCAGAAACAACAATAAAACGTTGGTTTGCTGACTTCAAACGTGGTCGTAGAGACACCGATGATGCAGAACGCAGTGGACGTCCAAATGAGGCGGTAACACCAGAAAACATCAAAAAAATCCATAAAATCGTTTTGAATGATCGAAAAGTGAAGTTGCGTGAGTTAGCTGACATCGTAAAGATATCAAAAGAACGTGTTGGCTTTATATTGCATGAGCATTTGACTATGAGAAAGCTCTGTTCAAAGTGGGTGCCGCGTTTGCTCACTGTTGATCAAAAATAAGAACGTGTTGATGATTCTGAGCAGTGTTTGGCCATGTTTAAACGTAACAAACCGGAATTTTTGCGTCGATATGTGACAATGGATGAAATATGGATCCATCACTTCACTCCGGAATCAAAACGATCGTCATCTGAGTGGACAGCAACTGGTGAACCTCGTCCAAAGCGCCCGAAAGCACAACAATCGGCTGGAAAGGTTATGGCCTCGGTATTTTGGGATGTGCGTGGTGTAATATTCATCGACTATCTTGAGAAAGGAAATAGCATCAACAGTGAATATTATATAGCGTTATTGGAGCGTTTGAAGGCCGAAATTGCAAAGAAACGACCGCATATGGCAAAGAAAAAAATTTTGTTTCATCAAGACAACGCACCGTGTCACAAGTCAATCAAAACAATGGCAAAACTACATGAATTGAACTTCGAATTGCTCCCACATCCACCGTATTCGCCAGATTTGGCTCCCAGCGACTACTGGCTGTTCGCAGACCTGAAAAAAAATGCTCGCCGGTAAGAAATTTCGCACGAATGAAGAGGTTATCGTTGAAACTGAGGCCTATTTTGAGGAAAAAGATAAATCGTTCTACAAAAGTGAATGTTAGAGCGGCGCTGGAATGATTGCGTTGCTCTTGATGGAGATTACGTTGATGAATAAAGCTAATTTTGAACCAAAAAAAAACGTGTTTTCTTAGTTAGGCCCGGGACTTTTCAGCCCATGTGTTATATATATATATATATATATATATATATATATATATATATATATATATATATATATACATAAACAGCTCCTAAAACCTGCAGCGACTTCTGAACAATAAGCTTTATGAGTCATCTAGTAAAACTTTTCTGAAGATTATACACCCAAAAACTATATACTCATTTTAGATTCAGGTAGCCGTGAGGCGATATTCTGCCTACAGGTTCTATTTTAAGGATACAGAGACGACAGTTGTGATATACACGCGTATTTTATAGACTACCAGAAAGCTTTCGACAGGATCCAAGACCCTAAACTTATAGACATATTAAAAATAATAGGAATAGATGACAAGGATATACGCATCATAAAGAATCTCTACTGGGAACAAACAGCCAATATTAGGGTCAAAGGGGAAATATTAGAAAACATAGAAATTCAACGTGGCGTACATCAAGGATGTATCTTGTCACCATTTCTATTTAATGTATACACAGAAGAAATATTTAGCATAGCACTCCACGATATCTCAACACGAATAAACAGTAATGGAAGAAGAATTAATAATATCAAATTCGTTGATGACACTAAAATTTTTGCAGACCTACAAATGCTGTTGGACAGAGTAACACATGTCACTCGAGAATAGAGAATAGATATAAATACAAAGAAGACTAAACACATGATCAAAAGCAAAAACTCTGCATTCCAAGGACAACTCCATATTAGCAACCAAAAGACTGACAGAGACCTTTTGCTCCTTGGGTACCACAGTAAATAAAGAATGGGACTACTCACTGGAGATTCGATGCAGAATAGAAAAAGCGAGAGATGTTTAGAAGTCATGATCTCAGTTTATAAATCAAAATAACACTTCTCAAATACTACGTCTTTACGGTACTTCTGTATGGGGCGGAGTCTGTAACTACGGCATTATGTAAAAGGTTGGAAGCATTCGAGACAATTAGAAGAAGGAAACTCGAATATCTGGGCCACACCATGAGAAACGAGGAATTATATGGTCTACTCCAGCTGATACTGCAGAGCAAGGTGGACGGAAGAAGGGGACGAGGCAGGAGACCAAGCCATGTTTTACTTCTTTCACAATAAATAATTAAAAAATAATAATTTTCGTAAAGCTCCAACTGTCGCACGGACAATTATCGAATATGTTTGCCCTATAGCATGTAGTTTTAAGTTTTCTCTCTCTTTAGATTCGCAATTTTATTATAAACAAAATAAAATAATACTAGTAAATTAATATTTACCAAAGGTAACAAAGATATTGACTAAATAGCATACAAAAAATAAATAAATTACAGACTCTTCATAAATTAAATAAACAAAAAACCATAAACTTAAAAAAAATTATCTTGTTTACATTTCAACATGCCCACCCCCAATTCTATGTACCGAATTGTTCCCGAATGTAAATATTTTTAAACATCTCTTAACATGTGCGGAGTAATGCCTTATTGCATTTTCCAAATATTTAATGTTTCTGAAAGATCTCTGAGCATAAACTTTCTTCCTGAAGTAACCCTATAAAAAAAGTTCGAAGACCTCGCTGGCCAAGGATTAGCAGAATAACGCGATTTGACGGATACTAAAATTACTGAAGAGTCAATACAAACATAATTCTTCTTTTTCATTCATAGGCAAGTAACAGATGCACTATTCTGCGTTCGTTTAGTTCTTCCGAGTCCTAAAGAGATTTTAAATTTTTGAAGAAAAACCCTTACTTTGTATGTTTTGTTTAATTGTACACATAGCATTTCAATAACCGTGAATACAAATTTATACTGTAAGGAAAATCTTAAAAACATTCAAAGTTTTGAAATAAATAAATTTTTTGTTTGTTAATAAATATTAATGTAGTTGTTTGCCTTTATGTTTCGCAATAAATTATGACGCTAGAGAGTTCTTTAAAAACAAAAACTAGGGACTGCAAGTAGTAGGGTAAAAATATTCGATAATTATCCGTGCGGCAGTCGCAATTTTACAAAAATCAGAATTTTTTAATTATTAATTGTAAAATAAGTAAAACAAAACTTGAAATTAAAAATAAATGTTTCAATTCTTGTACCAATCTAGCGAATATATTCAAAAATTGAAAATTTCCTTGTGATCCTATTTTTATTGATCAAAAACTAACATACGAATTTTGCAAACTACCACAAAATGAAACTCCAAATACATTTTCGTAATAAACGTTTTTAATATTTTAACTAACGAAGTGACTCTTGGACGTTAAATTTTAGAAAATTCAAATGTCCCGCTAAACGATCAATGACAATTGGCACTAAAAAATCATTTTTTGAGTTCTAAATGACGCAGAATCCACCAATAAACGCACTTTTCTTTTTCTGCACTCTCCATAAATTAATAACATGTCTACTTTTTTAACCGTTGAATACATTTTTGTTAACGAAAAATTATTTTTGACGTAAACTAAACAATAGTAATGGCTATTTTGGTAATACGCAGCAACCATGACTTTCGGTTTGTCTGTTTTATCACGGCCTACTAGGTCCGTCATGGAATTTGTTGATATCACATTACTGCATTATAAAACGGTTTATTTTTTGAAAATAATATTAAATGCAATTGGCGTTAGATAGTTCTGTTAGATGTACGTTGGCAAAAAACCTGTAACGTGTAGCTAGGTTAAATAAGAAATATGTGTTCCTATCTTAATTTTGGTGATATTCATCATTATTTAAACAGAAAATTCTGTAACTGAAGGTAAAGCATAACATTTTATAGGAGCCACTTAGACTCGCGAAAGTGGTATGACAAATGAATAGTCTTAAATTCTTTCCAAAGTGAGATAAAACGAACAAAAACAATTGCTAGTATATCCGCCATGGCCGCCTAAGTCTAAGAGTTTAAATCAGTTTTTGCAGGTCACCTGTCAAGCAAATGTCACCTTGTGATACATCGTTAAAAAGAAAATTTCAAAGCGAATTGAAATTGATAAAAAAATATACCGGGTTTCATTAAAAATAAGAAAGTTGCAGTTACTTCCGGTCAAATCGGAAGTAATTAAACATATTTCTTAAGGGATAAAAAAGCCTAATAACGTCCCGTTCTAATATCTAAAAATGCAAATATGTAACTTTCAAAATAAAAAAATTACAGGGTGTTACATGTTGGCTGTGTCACTCGGTATATATATATATATGTATATATATGTATATATATATATATATATATATATATATATATATATATATAATATATATACATATATATATATATATATATATATATATATATATATATATATATATGTATATATATGTATATATATAAATATATACATATATATATATATATATATATATATATATATATATATATATATATATATATATATATATATATATATATATATATATATATATATATATATATATATATATATATATATATATATATATATATATATATAAATAAATATATATATATATATATATATATATATATATATATATATATATATAGATATATATATATATATATATATATATATATATATATATATATATATATATATATATATATCACGTCCAAAAGTTTAGAAGGACTCTAACATTTTTAATTAAAATTAAAAAGATAAAGATGAGAAAAAGGTATTTATTATTGTATATTATAAGTTAATGTCCACGTTTCATCACAAAGTGTTGAGCGGAAACATCAAGGTAGAGTAGTGTTGTTAGGAGATCAAAGAAATAGATCACAAACAAAATGTTTTAAAACCGACAATATCTTCTTACCAACCAAATTATTAATAAAATTTATTTTATTTTAGTACACGAGGTAGTTAATATTAACGACCAGCTGAATCATCCGTGAGAATACGTAAGTAAATTCATAATTCAACATTACTCTCTAATATTCTTTGTTGTTTTTTTTACTAAAGAGATATCATCTCTTATAATGAGACATTGGATAAACAAAAATGGTTGGTTTTGCTTATTTGTTAAAGGTAAAAAAGATATTGATTGGTATAAAATTCGCATGGCGATTTGTGGCCAATTAGCCTACAATATTGTAAAGTCTTTCTTTTTATAAAAAGTTAATGTATGCAGAATAATATAACATGACTGTTAAGTGGATAGACGATATCCTGAGATTGTCTCTTGACAAAACGAAAAACTTGGACGTCTCTGATAGGTACCTGTGTTTAAATATTATTAAGCATATATGAAGTATAAATGAAAAAAAACCAGCCAAGTACAAGTGGGACTTGAGCAATTAGTGTTCTGTACGATGATTGCTTTTGAAATAAAATTTTTTGTTACGGAGGCATAACATGATCAGTGACTTCACAAAACACACTCCAAATGAGTTTTCAATAAAACAAATAGGAACCCAGATTACAAATATGTCTAGTCAGATACTGATTCAGCAGGCTAATCAGACCAACCAGAATAGGACAAAAAGTTCCATGTGACATGTATATATCTTAAGATCCAGTATGATTTTGCATTTTTTCTTAGTCAATATTGTGTAATAGTTTCAGCAACTTAGCTACCTAATGGCCAATAAAGGTTACTACCCACCAGATAAATTACACAGTAACATCAAAAAAAGTTAATTATCACCAACCAAAATACATGGATCTAGTGTATTTTTTGACGCTGAATTCGAATCCGTAGTTAAAAAAAAGATTTATCTTTTTTTTGCCAAAAACTTCCCTTGAAATGGGATAAAACTATAATAATAATGTAATAACTCTTAACGAAGTATGAAAAATGGTAGATATTTTATAGTCTAGAGAAAAGAATATGCGTTCAGACCACAGCAAGCTATTTATATTAATTAAACCAAAATCCACCCTTATAGGGGGTGACAAGTAATACGTAGGGTGAAAAGTTTTTGGTTTAGCTACTTAAAACACATTTTTTTGCAAAATTCAACTTTATTCTTCAATATAATCTTCTTCAAGAGTGATATGGTCACTCCAACGCTTTTCTAACATTTCTATACCTTTCTTGTAGAAGGATTTGTTTTTGCCTTCAAAATAGGCCTCAGTTTCGGCGATAACTTCTTCGTTGGAGCCAAATCTCTTTCCCACGAGCATTTTTTTAAGGTCTGCCAATAGATAATAGTCGCTGGGGGCCAAATCTGGAGAATACGATGGATGAGGAAGCAATTCGAACTTCAATTTATGCAATTTTGCCATCGTAACCATTGACTGGTGACACGGTGCATTATCTTAAAGAGCACTTTTTTCTTGTTCATTTGGGGCCGTTTCTTTGCGATTTCTGCCTTCAAACGCACCAATAACTATATATAATATTCGTTATTGATGGTTTTTCCCTTCTCAGCATAGTCGATGAAAATTATTCCATGCGCATCCCAAACTACATAGGCCAAAACCTTCCCAGCTGACTGTTGTGTCTTTGGTCGCTACACGCGGCTTTTACCGGCTGCTATCCACTCAGCTGACTGCTGATTTGATTCCGGTGTCTAGTGGTGAATCCATGTTTCATCCATTTTCACACACCGCATGAAAAAATCCTTTTTATTGGGCTTAAACAGGTCCAGACAGCGCTCAGAATCATCAACGCGTTGTTGTTTTTGGTCTACTGTGAGCAAATGCGGTACCCATTTCGAACAGAGCTTTCTCATGCCCAAATGTTCATGTAAAATATGACCAACATGTTCTTTTGATATCTTTAGGGTGTCAGCTATCTCACGCAATTTCACTTTACGGTCATCCAAAACAATTTTGTTGTGTGTAACCACCTCATTTGGGCGTCTAGAGTATTCAGCATGATTTGTGTCTGTACGACCGCGTTTAAATTCAGCAGGGCAAGGTAAATAATATTCTTTTGCAAAAACAAAAAGTTATTGCCCAAAATAATCTCTATTGATCTCAGTTCCGCTCAGTAGCTCAGTTAACTTCTACATTCGACAAAAATGTCTTCCCCCTAGCCAATTCTAGAGGTTAAGAACCAAAAATGGGGGGGTCATATCTCGGAAATAGGGTGAGTGAGGAACTATTTGGAAGCCCAACTCACGCACTTTTGTCATTGCAACAGCCGATGTGTGATCAGGCGCATTGTCCTGGTGAAGGAACTCTTTTTTGCGCGCTGATCTTGGTCGCTTCTGCTTCAGTTCACTATGTAAACAATCCAATAACGTGGCGTTATAAGGCCAGTCACTATTTTATCCTTTTTCAAATAGTCAATCATGCTGATACCCTGTGAGGGGGCAGGGGCAGAGTCCCCGTAAAACTTATCAAGCCATTGCTTTGCTTGAACGGTATTTTTCCCCATTAAAAACAGTGTTAAATCAACACACGAAATTCTATTTTTTCCATTGTTTTGAAAATATCAAAAGTAGCGTCACTAAAACTACTATAATCTGTAAACTAATAGCTGAAATAATATGAAATTTTGACACGTATCGTTTGAAGGTTGGTACTTCCTAAAAATCAATTGGATTTTTAGAAAAGGGCGACATCTATATGTCAGACCAAAAACTTTTTAGCCTACGTGTTACCCCCAAAACTTAAATAACGCACGTGAGTTCAAATAATATGTACAAAGGACAAATTCTTGCAACGCTTAGGACAAAATATCTGAATCTGTTGTGACAACCAGTCATTACTCTTAAAGGGTTGAGACTTACCCCTATAGGCAGGGTGAACAAATATGGAGTAGATTCGCTCGAACCACCGATACACAACTATAAACTACCCTTAGGGGGTAGTAGAAACTACCCCTACGTTCACATAGATGTTATTGAAATTCATTCAAACATTAAATACAACTAGATCATTTTCCTAATAAGGTCGAAAATCATCTAGGAGGAGGGAACTACCCCCTGGAATTGATGGATCTTAGAAGTTCTAGCATCTGAGAAAAAAAATACAAGCTTTCGTAGTCACAGGCAGGATGGACACATACTAGAACAGGCAAAGGCAGATTCGCACCTCGTCGGTTGCCCCTCTGAGATGCTACGCGCTGAATACTTAAGCGAATCTTATATATCATCGAAGCGGTCTCCAGGATGAACAGGGAAGTGAGGGTCAGAATTCTCAGGGAGGGAAAGATAGGTCTACAGGATTACCTTTGATGGACACCAGTGATGAAGCGGACAGCCTTCTTTGGCAGCAAAAACAAAATATTCAGAAGATATTGGCTGGCAAAACCCAAAAAGGAATACCATATCTGAGACGGGACTCTAAGAATGTACAATAAACCGTTCGCGCAATATCAGGGCCAAGTTCATTTGTCGTAACCCTGATAGCAAAGCAATCTAAAGAAAGTCTTTTACTCAACTTCATTAGATATAATATTAAACGACTTCCGCCCTCTTCAGTCTCTCCCTTGGTTAAACGTCAAAGCAATGAAAAAATAACCTAATTTTTGGATTCCTAGCTTTTAAAAACCCAGAAAAGGATATATAACACTCGTTTAAAAATTATAGGCTTCATCTCTTTATTAAATGTTTTCTATGTCTCAAGTTTAAAATTGATGTCTCATTTCATTGAACAGTTGTCGTACCAACAGACCGACGGAATTGAGTGACTATGTTTTTCGTGATCTAGTAACCCTAAAAAGTGAAGAAAAGCACGTGTACAATACTTTTCTTTAGGAAGTAAAGTAAAAAAGTTATAGAAAGGTATGACACGTAGTTAAGTAAGAACGAACTTTCAATCGAAATCTTTTTGTGAAATGGACAAGATTCCCTAAAAAAGTAATAAGCTACAAATTAAGGCCCTAATAATAAATCAAAAATTATCTTATTATTCAATTCAGCAAAAGAACGGAGCATTAGTAATTGTTTCTTGATTAATCATTTATCTTCCCTAATCAATGGCTCAACATATGTGGAAGGATATCCCAATCAATAAACAATTTATATTTATCTTAAATTTTGCATAATTTTGCCTCCCATTACCAAACTAAAAATTAATAAATAAATTCAGTCGTAAATCAGTCACTATTAAGTAAAGACCTTTTAAATATTGGCCTTAGGTCGGAATATTTTTTCAGGGCAGGCTCTGTTTAAAACCGAAATAGGTGTCGCATTTCCTTAGCTTTATGCTCTTTATCAGTCAAGCAAGAAAAACGAGAAATACTTCTGTATGATAAATCCCAAGATATAAGATCCTGCCTTTTTGCTTTTTCAATGGGTAATAAACGACCTTAAGGTTTTGTGCATACGATATTCGTATTTTTATTTTACCTCACTTGCACCTGCAATCATATTGGATATATTTTTACCTATATATTTGCTACCTGGCATCCCGGTTTGGAGCCCTTTAAGTGTTTGATAATATAGGCCTAATGACCACAGCTCCCCATTAAGATTCGAAAGATACTTTTTATAATTTTTATTTTTAGTTTTACTTACAACATACAACGAAACGGTTATATTTTAATTATGTGGCGTCCGTGGGAAAATTGCAATAGTGGCTATCGCAAGAGAAAACATTTATGATTTGTTGCTAAACAAATAGTGAAAAATGTTTACAACAGTTTGGTAAAAAGAAATTTGAATAAACAAAGTGCTTTGCAAGAAACCAGTGAACTAACAAAAACCCCAATTTCTACGATTAAGAGTATTGTAGGAAAACCATCACTCAGGAACAGGAAGAAACGGAAAGATTTTCAAATGCATCATGTAGATAATTATGAAAAAGAAGTCATCAAGAGAAAAATATATTCTATGTATGTGCAGTTGGTGCTGACACTAGAAAAAATAAAATTAAGACTGGTGCAGAACGGGACAAATACACATTGTGGCCGATCAACCCTTCACAGAATTCTCTTAAGAATGGGATTCACGTTCCGAAAAATCAACAAAAGGCAAGTAGTGATGGAGTCACAAAGATTACGAATCTTGCGACATATTTATTTACAAGAAATTAAAAAGTATCGATCAAAGAACTGGTCAATAATTTACCTTGACGAAAGATGGTTCGATACCCATGACACTATGCAAAAAGGGTGGGTTGACAGCAGTACAAAAGGTCAGACTAACGCATCTTCAAATAAAGGTAAACGAATAACCATTTTACATGCTGGATCTGAAAAGGGCTGGGTTTCAAATTGTCTACTATTATCTGCAAAAAACATAAAAGATTCTAGTTTGGACTATCACGAAGACACGACCGCAGAACTTTTTGAAAATTGGTTTCAAAATTCCCTTTTGCTAAATGTTCCCGAACAGAGTATGTAAGTTACCATAGTCGCCTACTAAATAGGGTTCCTAATGCAGCCAACAACAACGGAAATACAGGAATATATGTTAGAAAATGACATTTATTTTGACTTAAGTTATAAAAAAGTGATCTTTTGGAAGTTTTGAAAGACTATAAATTGAAAAAGAAATATGTTTGTGATAGTATGGCTGAGAAAATAAGACACACTGTTTTGCGGCTTCCTCCGTATTATTGTGTGTTTAATTTGGCATCAAATTAAATCAAAAATAAGGGCACAAAATGTTTCTCCTACTTTAAGCGTGTCATTGATTGAATTAGTAAAAAAAGTTATAAATGATATACTTTGTGAAAGCTGGAAGAATTCTATTCAGCACGTTGTTAAAGTTGAAGGTTCATATATTTACGTAAATAATATAAGCTGATGACAGCTATAGTGAAACCGAATTAGGATTAAGTTAAAATATATTTTTATTTATACAATATGTCCCCTCTTGAAAATCCCATTCATTCAAATTGTATATTTGTACTTCTTGTCCATTTGTTTTTACATGCATCTATAAATAAACATCTCCAAAAACGCTTATAATTTTATTTATTTGCATTAATGAATAAAATTCTTAAGTCCATCTCTGCAACTCATAAACAAAAGGTCAGAATTTTTATACTGCCCACTTAAAACGACAAAATTCTTATATTTTGGGACAGGCTATACCATTAAAATAATTATTCGTACCCCCAGTTTACTACAACAGAAGAAGTTACAGACAATCTCAGTCCAAATTTCTCTCTATTTTATTAATTTTATGGAAGCTACCGGTTTGATTATTCTCGTTTTTGTGTTGCCTCTCCTTGGTTAATTTTTGGTTGACTATTTTAATAATGGATGACAACTGTCAAAATTCTAACAAACTGGCCTTTCTAAATAACTCCTACTGAAGGCTGAAATGATTTTCATAAATTTCCGACACTGACTTGCTATTAAGTTGACTCATTTTAAAGAATATATAATGGTTTGTGGACTGGATATTTTGAGTGATGTGAAACGTGATTACGGGCGTTTTTCTACCTCCGTATGTTTTCCCTATATCTCAATAAATAATAACTTTTTGTTCAACCGCGAAACTATTAAAAGTCCAAAGTAGAAAAGAAAGTAATGTAAAATTTGAAAAAGCTTATGTTCATCGGACACATGAGTTCTATCAACTAACTGATGCATTTTTTTCCACCTCTACATACCCAGAAAACCTCCACACAACAATGAACATACCTTTTCGGAATAGCTAACGAATGTCACGTTAATATTTTTATTAGCACACATACGTAAAAAATCGTACCTAGTGAAAGTGAGCGTTGGAAAAATATTCCACAAACTATATTCAATTAAAAAGGCGTCGCTAGAAAAAGTTGCGTTGTCCTAAGATCTTTGTCATATCCATATTTCCTCAATATATTTGACAGTAGAGTTTAGTAGCCTGAGTAAATATCTCTAAATATATCTGATATGTTTTTTTTTTAATACTGCTGAATCTGCATCTAAGAATGGAAAAATTGTACGTAAAACGCACTGAATCCTAGTTTGTTTTTTGTTTGATATGACAAGAGAGGTAAAAATTTTCAAAAATAAAAATAAAAGAGCCAGTATTTTTAGCAAATGCCTTAATATCTCCTTTATTGCATTCTTCCCCAACATGTTGGTGATACAAGTTTTCCCGATCTCGTATTTTAGGCTGCACATTAAAAAAAATCGTACTTCTATCTATTATTTTGGATTGTGAGGCAGGGAAAAGGAATTTTGAATTTATGGAATAATCCATTCAAACTGCATGGTTACAGCCATTGTTGGATAACACTCTTCACCACATTAGGTAACTGTAATTTGTAACTTATTTAATTCGATTTATTAATGGGATTTCATATTAGGGAAGAGTTGGGAATCATGGCTATGCTAGAGATTTTATTGGAACATTTGAGGGTCAGTTCTAATTGTGTCTTTTTAGTGCCTCCATTGGTACACATTTGATATCAAAAATCTCCGTTACATCTTTTTTTTTATCAGGGTATGTTTTGAGCAACTGCTACGATCACTTCAGTACTACTTAGATCTGACCTACCGTAATGTAATTCGAATGTGGAAGTCCTAATATTACTTTAATAATTTTTTCCAGGGTTATCCCGGTTTCAATATTAAGACCAGTCGGTCACCCCCTCGGAGAGCTTTGAGTGTCCCCGTATAGAGATTGCATCGACACCTCAACCATTTGAGCTAGTATAAGTGCAAATTAGTTACGTTTAGTTGAGGCTGGGTAACATGACACACCTGGGTGACATTTAGGATAAAACTACGTCTTTTAACCTACATACGGTCCTGATTTTTAATCCTCGGATACGTTTTCAATGCAACGTGTAATTTTGGACCTACACGCTGCCAACGATCAATATGCAGGTAAAGTAGGAACCTCTAATTATCGACTTTATTTTTGACAACGGTCTCGGAAGATCGCGACCGAATATTCAATTACATTTGGACCACCCATATGTTGTAAATCAATTTTCATTAAAATTATCAAAAACAACATTGTGGGCAGCGATGTTAAGTACTTTATTTTTTCGAATTTGTTTTAATTTATTGTGTTCCTGGTTAGCACCAGTTCAATGTTGAAATAATCCATGTATGTATGAAACTTATATTTCGTCGACGTCTTCAAATTCCATAATACCACTGAAAATAGCCACGGTATAATTTAAGGCGATTTATCGCTAGACAAACGTCTTTTGCAAACATCATTTAACGTCTTCGAGAAGAGAAGTTTGTTCATCTAGCTAAAAGTATAATACGAGGGCTGCCTTTTAATTTTTTACAAATGACCACTAGATGGCGCTATTGAGATGTGACATTACTATTGTTGTAAAATTTTTGTTATTGTTAAAACAATGGCAGCTCAGAAATTGACCGAGTAGTTTGTTTACAGTGAGCGTTTAAAAAAAACCGTTTTGTGAAACGTTTTCGTTGGATGATTTTTTACGATTTTAGTAAAGGCCTAACCTAACAATAATACCTCGAAACGCTTCGTTCAACTTTTGGTAATGGATCACCATCAGAAGAGACTGTTTACAATTGATTTGCAGAATTTCGTCATCGTCAAAATCGGTTGTTGTTTCAAAAAACATCAATGATGTGCAAAACATGATTGAAGAGGATCGGCATGTGACTTACCGTGATATAGAGGTATCCTTATGCATATCGAAGAATATTCGATTTTGCATAAATATTTAGCTGTGAAAACGATTTGGTCCCGATGAATCCAGCATAATTTGACTGAAACTCCAAAAATAAACTCAATTGGTGTAAGAAAATGCTCAAAAAATTTGACAGAAGACATGCAAAATCCATATACGATATCGTAACAGAAGACTAAGCAACAGTCAACTCTTTGGGTGTTCCAAGATGAATCGAATCCAACAAAAGTGATTCGTTTGCGAAGCACTTCCAAGAAAATGATCATTGTTTCTTTGGTTATACTGCACATACCGAAATAATTTCTTTAGAAGATCCAAGAGCTATGAATGCTGAATGGAATAAAACAATTTGTTTGCCACAAGTCATCAATGAAATCAGGAAAAATAACCTAAAAAATCGCATCACTCTTCATCATGACAATGCTAGCTCTAGTACATAAAATAATTGATTATTTGACGGAGGAAAACATCGAATTAATGTCTCATTGCCCGTATTCGCCTGATTTATCGCCTAACGACTTCTCTTTGTTCCCGAATGTCAACAAAAATTGCGTGGACAGCGATTTTTATCTCCCCAAGAAGCTCTTGAATCCTTCCAAAACCATGTTTTTGAGGTACCAACTTCAGAGTGGAAAAAATGTTTCGAGAATTGGTTCGAAAGCATGCAAAAGTGTATCTTAAAGGCGAATATTTTGAGAAACAAAAAGGTTTGCACCCAAAATATTTTTTTTCTTTCATTATTTTCCTTAAGAGGTAGCCCTCGTAAAACTGACATACTTTAAAGAAGCTTTACAAAATTATAAATTTTGATTACAACGTAAACTCAATAGTAGATATTTACACCTTGTGTCTAAAACGTATACCGTGATGACTATTTATAGCGTTCACAAATGTTTGAGTAGTTTAAACGCTTTAAGGAAGGACAGGAGTCGCTCGAGGATGATGCAAGGTCAAGGTGCCAGCACACGTTCGGCCCACGTAAATGTTGTGAAAATTCGTCATCTTTTGCGAACCGACCATTACCTTTCATGCAGATTAATGACAGAAAAGCGTAACATCTCTAAATCAAGTGTACAAGACATCGGTCGGAATATTTTGAGCAAGAAGAAAATGCTGCAGCCTGACACCCGAACAAAAACAGCAACGGGTGAACGTCAGCCGACACTTCATCGAAATGAAAAATGCGGACGATTCTTTTCTGCTAACAATAATCACAGGTGATGAGACGCAGTGTTACCAAAACGAGCCTACCACAAACCAACAAAGCTCGCAATGGCTCGGTAGTGGTTCGTCGAGACCGAAAAAAATGCGACTGACAAAGTCAAGAATAAAGACAACGCTCGTAGCACTTTTTAAAGGATAAGGAATTATCCACGAAAAATTTGTTCCTAATCAAGCTCCAAGCTTTTTCTAACAGTTTCACATGGTTATATGAACGTTCTGAACATTGTATTGAGGACGGAGGGGACTATGTAGGACATCTGAAGTAATAAAATATTCAATATTAATTTTCCTATTTTTTTTATTAAGGTAGTTAGGGAACTTTTTTGACAGACGAGGTATTTCCATAAATTAAAATTAGTTAGCAGAAATATCCAGATCTGCTACGAGGATGGAATGAAAATTTCGCGGCCTAGTCAAGAAAACAAAATAAAATACGTAAAAAAATATTTTTATTTTTCGACGTTATCTCCATCTAGCTCTATGCACTTCTTCTACCTGCTTTCCAAAGCTTCCATACATGTTTGAAAAACAGATTCCTCATGGTCTTCAAAATACTGGTTAACTGCAGATTCGACTTCTTCTTTTGATGAAAATTTCTAGCCACCGAGGTGTTTTTTTACGTTTGGAAACAGATGAAAGTCCGAAGGTGCCAAATCAGGAGAATAAGCCGGGTGAGGCAGCAATTCGAAACCACAATCGCTTTTCCGCACACCTGCCGCTCCTGGAGCGCTTTAGGGACTTCCCTGCAGCACGTGAACTAGACCCATAAAAAAAAACAATCACAAATTTGAGCCAGACTCAACAGACGTGTGAACGCGAGCGTTGTCCTGATGGAACAAAACTTCCTGAGCGTTGTTTCTCTTTAATTTCTCAACGTAAACGACGCAAAAGGGTGCAATAGTAAGCCGAGTTTATTGTTTCGCCTTTCGGAAAGCGCCATAATAATACCTTTAGTATCCCAAAAAACTGATACCATCACTTTTCTAGCCGATAGCTTTCTTTGGGGTCGGTTCACCAGATTTTTTCCACTGCTTGGATTGTTGTTTTGACTCTGGAATATAGTAGTGAACCCAGGTTTCGTCCATTATCACAAACCTGTTAAGAAAATCTTGCGGATCAGCCTCAAAAATCTTCAAACAGTCGCGAGAAATTGTGAGTCGAATTCGTTTCTGTTCAACTGAAAGCAATCTGGGGACCCACCTAGCGGAAACCTTAGAAAATCCGAGTTCGTTGGCAATGATGTTTTGTGTTCGTTCATACGAGATGCTTATAGTGACTACAATCTCCCTGATAGTTGATCTACGGTCTTTCAATATGAGATCACACACTTTGCCGATGTTTTCTTCAGTCGTAGACGTCTTGGGCCGGCCGCTGCGAGGGTCATTTTCGATGCTCTCGTCCACGTTTAAATCCTGCAACCCATTTTTTCACAGTGGTATTTGACGTAGCAGATTCCTCTAGTGTTGTTTTCATATCATCGTGGATCTCCTTTGCTGTTAATCTTTTCTTAAACAGATACTTGATGACCGCACGTTGTTCAGTTATTTCCATTTTTCCAAAAATGCTGCTCTTGGTCTCACTAAACTCGTTCTAACCTAAAAGCCACACATTCTACAGCAACAAAATTTTACATTGTGACAACCAATGAAAGTATGAACTTATTGAGGGTACTATAATTAAAATATTATAATTACTTTTTGGTGAGGCCGCGAACTTTTCAATCCATCCTCGTAGTATAGTTAAGGTGTAAATATAAAAAATTAGTAATGTCTTAAGAGTTATCTCTCATATTACCTTTACAAATCTCCATTTCTGAGTATTCAAATGTACGTTTCAAATTTGTTTTCTAACCAACATCGTCTATCATTTCATCAAATTACCACAAAGGTTATATTGTACGAAAACCCACTTTACGCTGATGTATTTTTCAAATATAGTTTGTCTTTCTAGATCTTAAATCTTTAACAACCATCAGTGGCGTGGCCAAGTTACCTGCAAAGACATTTATTGGTTTTTATTTCAAATAACTCTGTTCTTGTTTTCCAAATATTTGTAATACTTCTTTCTTATTATTTAGTTTGCATGAATTACACAGGTTTACACACTACATGTAACAACAACTAAAATATCTTTTTTATTATTCTATTAGCTTTCAATTAAAGATCAACCATTAGAAATAGCATGTCGAGAATTTGCAAATGCAAAATTACCAACAAATAAAGATCCCATGAATGCTATATTCCATGCCTTTCCTCCTACAACTAGAGTTTCTGAGCCTACACTCCTCATTAGGTAGCCTTTAGGCAACGGTATCAATCGTTAAGACCAGAGTACCGTGGAGAGTCAAGTTGGAATGACTCTCGCTGGCTTATAGCAATCATGGTACTTTATGCAAACGAGGTACTACTCGTTGGGCAAGATACAGACTCTTGTGCTATCTGTTGACTATAGTCGTAGGAGGAAAAGGCATGGAATATAGCATTCATGGGATCTTTATTTGTTGGTCATTTTGCATTTGCAAATTCTCGACATTCTGTTGTAGTGACCAATCAAGTAACAAACCATATTCCGAAATTTTATTTCGGAATATCGATTTGATTTATCCTTCCTAACAATGTTAGGTTTATATAGTTGAGCAGTTTTCGATGTTTGAAACTCTCAACAGATGACGCAAGAGTCTGTATCTTGCCCAACGAGTAGTACCTCGTTTACATAAAGTACCATGATTGCTATAAGCCAGCGAGAGTCATTCCAACTTGACTCTCCACGGTGCTCTGGTCTTAACTATCGATACCGTTGCCTAAAGCCTACCTGATGAAGAGTATAGGCTCAGAAACTATAGTCGTAGGAGGAGAGGCATGGAATATAGCACTCATGGGATCTTTATTTGTTGGTCATTTTGCATTTGCAAATTCTCGACATTCTGTTATAGTGACCAATCATGTAACTAACCATATTCCGAAATTTTATTTCGAAATATCGATTTGATTCATTAGAAATACTCTTAGCCTTGGACATCACATTTTTATGTTTCAGTGCAATAGTTATTGTTTTGTACACAGCTATATATATATATATATATATATATATATATATATATATATATATATATATATATATATATATATATATATATTAAAGGTAATGCACTCGTGATAATTTTCGTTCAATCTACACCTTTTGGAGAATATTCCAAAATTTTTTGATCAGTACTTTTCGAGATAAGGGAGGGGGACAACGATTTTTTTGTGATTTTTTCAAAATAATAAAAAAAAGTGTACACAAGTATTATATTGCCTATATTTTTAAACTCGTGTTATTACAAGGTTTCGCTTAACACTTCACTCGTTGATCTGGTAAAAAAATTTTTTTTCAATTCCGATTTCACCCCCCCAAAACTAACCCCTTAAGTCAAAATGTAACTTTCAAAACTACACGGCTCTGATGAGGCATCAATTCCTGTATTAGTACCAATTTCTATGTCATCGGAGAAAATCGGGTGTGACGGACAGACAGATGGACAGACACCGAAGTGATCTTATAAGTGTTCTGTAAGGAATACTAAAAAGACAAATTAATAAATAAAATTTTCAACTGATCATTGTTTGAACAATTTACGTTTAGTTTATATTTTGTCAACCACCTAATACTAGTCTAATCAAGAACAACATTTTTGAACATCCCCTACTGAAAATAACAAATACTGTCTGTTATTTTTTTACTTAGTTAACAAATTGAGTGTAAATTTGAAGATGCTATATTCTGTTTTAAAATAGAGAAAAATATATATAAATAAAAAATTACTTACTACAGATGCCAAAAACACATTTGTATGTCAACAGAACTACTGTCGTTATATTATGTTATTAACGACTTACAGGTGTGTATCATGCGCCAAGGGCAAAGCTCGTCTTTAAGTGTAATGATCAGTATTAGTTCAGGAGTACAGGACTGAAATATTTTTTATCGTAAAATTACAGTACAGTACTTTCCTTGCAAAGACTTGGTGGATAATCACTGAATTTGACTTTCTTATACTGAAAAGTAACCTAATCGAATTATTAGAACTAAATGTTTTAAATGATTGTAACTTTATGGCTAGATATTAATAAAAACAAAAGTTAAGCAGAGTCAGGGTTTCTATTAGATTTTAATTAATCAAAAATAATATATTTCTAATTGATTTCAAAACTCCTTCTAATTCCCGTCCCCATCTTTTTAAATCCCTTATATGTTTACCTCTAGTAATATTAGTAGCTGTGGAAAGACTTAGCACCTAGCAAACAGATTAAAAGATCTTTTTTCTAACCCCGAAAATATCTTTCAACTACACTAACCAACAAAGTCACCGTGGAATCTCCTCGTCTTAATTATAAAATTCAGGATATCATTCCACGCCAAGGTGTTAACCTCCTTCTACCAGAGTCTTGAGCATTTAAGTACCTCATATCTGATTTTTTTTACAGGGAAAAATCCGCTTTATGGATACTGAAGCAGTCTGCGTCACCTTAAGGATGCCCCAGAGTACTCAAAATATATCCTAAAAGCTGTCCTACTGCACAACGGTAATCAAAACCATCAATACCAGTTGCTTATTCAGTGTTGATAAAAGAAATATATGTGCTATTAAGTACGAGAAGTCTAAATGGCAACTATGTGTTGAGTTGAAGGTGGTTGCTATACTAATGGGTCTACAAGGAGGTTACAAGAAACACTGCTGCTTTTTATGTCTTTGGGATAGTAGAGCAACCACAAAACACTTTTTGCAGAAAGTCTGGCCGAAGAGATCAGCTTACGATTCGGGAGATAAAAACGTCCTAAACACACCCTTAGTAGACCCTGAGAAAATCCTTTTTCCTCCGTTGCATATCAAGCTAGGACTAATGAAGAATTTTGTGAAAGCCATGGATAGAGAAGGAAATTCGTTTGGATTTTTATCCAACCTCTTTTCTCGTTTGAGTGAAGCTAAGATCAAAGAAGGAATTTTTGCTGGTCCTGACATAAGAAACGTCATTACGGACCGTATCTTCGAAAATATGCTGGCAGCATTGAAGGTATTTGTGAAAGTAGTACACGGGGCAACAAAAAAGAAAATAACTACAAAACTTTGATTATAATTCTTCTGAAAGCATGGGTTGCCGAATATCACTGAAAATTTAATTTCTTCATTCACATATTGACTTTTTTCCCGGCGAACTTGGGGCAGTAAGCGACGAGCAGGGCGGGACATTCCATCAGGATATCAGAACAATTGAAACAAGATATCAAGGTCGTTGGAATCTTGCAATGATGGGCGATTACCGCTGGTTCTTGAAGAGAGAACATTTTGCTCCACATAAGAGGAAAAAGTGAATGAAAAAAATTAACTAAACATTAAACCTAAGTTGCAAAAGTGTCTTGTTATTCAATGTTGATTAATATATGCATGTGAAATAATTTTTCTTCAATAATATTATACATTTTGTTTGTAAATTGAAGGAGATTTTATTATCCCAATAATTCTCAGAAATTTTCTATAAAATTTTAAAATATCAAAAAATGACAAGAAAGCCTTTCGTCCTACATATTTTATGTTATTTTTTTTCACATTCAGTAGTACAAAATACATACAAAACACCTATTTTACTTCATGTAACACAAAAAAAAATTTTTTTTTAGTAGACTTGTGTTATTTTTACTAATTGCTTTTAAGAATGTACATGTTATCATTGCAAAAAAAATTATGTATAATTTTTATCCGGAAATTATTCAAATATAGTCATCATCTTTAAAAACTGTATTTTACTTCTGTCAGCCGTGATTATTATTTTACCAAACTGCACCAGAAGTTTCATTTTACTTCACAGTTTGAGAATACTGCAATTAAAATTTAACTTCTGTCATTTCTAATTAAATCTTTAAAATCCATTCGACTTATTTATAGATTTTTCCGTGTTCTTCGTTGTTGGTTATTTCAAATTTCTGCAGGAAATTAATTCGGAAAATTAGGCGGTCTAAACCTGATGGACAGGGCTAATTTAAATAATTTTATCATTGCGGCCTCATAGAAAATCTATGAAAGCAATGTACTTCAAGTAACTTTTATAGTATTTTTTAGTGCTCCGTACGGAACACTTATAAGATCACTTCGGTTTCTATCCGTCTGTCCGTCTGTCCGTCTGTCTGCCTGTCACACCCGATTTTCGCCGAAACTATTTAACATAGAAAGTTAAAATTTGGTAATAATATAGGAATTGATGGTTTCATCAGAGTCGTGTAGTTTTGAGAGTAAAATTTTGACTTAAGGGGTTAGTTTTGGGGAGGTGAAATCGGAAGTGAGAAAAAAAATTACCAGGTCAGCGAGTGGGGTGTCAACGGAAAGCTTCTAAAATACGAGTTCAAAAATACATATAATGTAATACTTTTCTTTGAGTTATTTTTTAAAAATTGCGAAAAATCGCTGCCACCATCTCGAAAAGTTACCAATCAAAAAATTTTGAAAAAATTCTGGAATATTCTCCACAGTTCTTTACCTTTAATAATTTAACTGGCATATAAAAAAACAAAAATTTCAATTTCATCAGTATTTAGTAAAGATCGGAAAAAAACTTTGTTGAAAACCGATTTGAGGTGTATTTTGTGAAGTCATGATCATTTTATACCTCTGTAAAAAAAAATTTTATTACAAAAGCAATTAACGTACGGACTACTAACTGCACAAGTCCGACTTGCACTTGTCCGGTTTTTTTATTTATTACCTAAGTAACACTCCAGCTTTTTCTAATAAAAAATAAACAGGGCAAAATAATTTTATTTCGTTTCCAAACCATAAAAAGTCATATTTTACTTCTCTCAATGTTTGTTTTGTTGTCTAATTCAGCAGATATCTAAAATGGACAAGAGGGCAGCAGCAAGAAACTACTAATCAATAATATCGTAGGTTATGGAAAAAGCTATCAATCACCACCACTCAAAATACTGGGAGGAATTCATTTTTTTTGTAATGACTATCAATATGGTTTTCGTAGGCCAGGAGCTTTTGTAACTCATGTCACATATCATTTGAGTATTCGTCGTCTAAAATGTTTTGTTTATGATTTTCAAGATTTTTCATAGATCATATTTTGTGTGTAGTTGTTGATAAAGACTAAAACTCCAATATACTACAATTGATTCATCATTAACCTGAGACGATCGAACCCCAGCTGGTCATGCAATATCTGCAGATAGCATCAAATGATACAATTTAATAAAAACTTACGTCTTGGAGAGATAATGCAGAAAGTAAAGCTACAAAAACGACAAGCCAAAATGTTATGGAGCTCGACATGGTTATGTTGAGGTACACAATTCCATTTCTCACTTAATTTGCTAGACGTTAACTTGGAAGAAATATGTTTTGGCTTGGTTATGTTGAATGCATAATAAAGAAAGCTTCTCAATTACTTGCAATATTATTTCGTATAAGAAAGCTGTATACTCCACAATAGCTTTTAAACCCATAATAAATTCAAATTTTAGCTTCGATGTAATACCGCTTTCACATTGAATATTTTGCTTCTAAATATACTCTACATTTATTTTATTGTATTAAAGAGAGAGTTATGTCTAAGGATCCGAAACTTCAAGAAAAATTTTGTTAGATATGACCCAGTTGATTCCTTTCAGAACAGAGCATGATGGGAATTTCCGCCGTAATAATTCCTATCTGGATATGATTCAGTGAATTAATAAACGTACTAACCTCTTCAAGAATTCATTCATATGAATAACCTCAAGGCTCTGACAGGAACTATCCAGGACTGTTGTTCCTTTTGAGTATAAATTGCAACAATTTAAGACCAACGCGAACCATTAGCTCCGTAAGCCTGCTACATAAGTATGTAGCTACATATTTCAATGGAGCGTATGAGCAGTACAGAAAAAAATCGCCACCAAATCTATAGTAAAAGTTGCACTTCAAGAATGCATTTTAAGTGACCTATATTTTTACAAATATTTTTTAATATGATGGTATGAATTATTAATAACATTGGTCAACATTGAAATTTATTCATGATATTTTATGTTTTATAGGGTATACCTCAGGCACTGATTACGGGGAAATACTGGTTTAATGGTATCAGCATACTTTTTTAGTGTTCCGTACGGAACACTTATAAGATCACTTCGGTGTCTGTCTGTCTGTCACACCCGATTTTCTCGGAAACTATTTGACATAGAAAGGTGAAATTTGGTAATAATATAGGAATTGATGGCCTCATCAGAGCCATGTAGTTTTGAGAATTAAATTTTGACTTAAGGGGTTAGTTTTGGGGGGTGAAGTCGGAAGTGAAAAAAAAATTTTTTTACTAGGTCATCGAGTGTGGTGTCAAATGAAAGCTTGTGAAAAAAACGAGTAAAAAATATATATAATATTATACTTGCGCGCACTTTTCTTTGTATTATTTTTAAAAATTCGCGAAAAATCGCTGTCCCGGGCCTTATCTCGAAAAGTACTTATCAAAAAATTTCGAAAAAAACTCTGGAATATTCTCCACGGGGTGTAGATTGAACGAAAATTAACACGAGTGCATTACTTTTAATAATTTATATATGGTATATAAAAAAAACAAAAATTTCAAGGTCATCAGATTTCAGTAAAGATTGGAAACAAACTTTGTTGAAAACTCATTTGGGGTGTGTTTTTGTGAAGTCACTGATCATTTTATACCACCGTAACATATTTTTTGACTTAAGAGGTTCGTTTTGAGGGGTGAAATCGGAAGTGAAAAAAAATTTTTTTTTACTAGGTCATCGAGTGTGGTGTCAAATGAAAGCTTGTGAAAACACGAGTAAAAATATATATATAATATATATATATATATATATATATATATATATATATATATATATATAAATAAATATATATATATATATATATATATATATATATATATATATATATATATAAATGTAATACTTGCCCACACTTTTCTTCGTATTACTTTTAAAAAATCGCTGTCCCCTACCTTATCTCGAAAAACACTGATCAAAAAATTTTAAAAAATTCTGGAATATTCTCCACGGGGTATAGATTGAACGAAAATTATCACGAGTGCATTACCTTTAATAATTTATTTTGTATATAAAAAAACAAAATTTCAAGGTCACCAGTTTTCAGTAAAGATTGGAAACAAACTTTGTTGAAAATTCATTTGGGGTGTGTTTTGTGAAGTCACTGATCATTTTATACCACCCTAACATTTTTATTTTAAAAACAATCAACGTACGGAACACTAATTGTGTAAGTTCAACTTGCACTTGACCGGTTTTATTATTTATATAAAATTACAATTTTCTTCAAATATGGAAGAAAAATACATTTTTTCTATGCTGATATAATTACACACTATGAAAAGTTATTTTATAGGATTTTCTCAAATGTACGGCTTGAAAATCATCTCTTTGTAAATTCCAACAATCGGCCATCATATGGATGTCCCTCCTTCCTTGATAACCCTCTTCCATTGCGCGTATATCTTGGTGAAATGTTTCACCCTGTTCTTCACTGAAATCGCCCAGATTTTCTGGGCATCAGTCTAAATGAGAATGTAAGTAATAAATCTTAATACTCATGTTGCAGCCCAGATCTTTTAAATTGGATAACATGCACTCAACTAACTTTGTCGGACTTACTGTTTCCGAAAAAATTTTTAATCACCACAACAGACGATTTCCAAGCTTTAGACTCGACTTCATTCATTGAATTCACAAAGTTTGGGTCTTTCACAAGTTGTCTGATTTGTGGCCCATCAAAAATATCCGCTTTCAATTTTTCTTTGCTTAATCCTGGAAACTTGCGTGAAAGAAAAGCAAGACATTCGCCGTTTTTGTCAAGGGCTCGTACAAACTGTTTCATAATGCCCAGTTTGATATGAAGTGATGGCAGTATAATACGATCTCGATTTACTAAGAGCAAATTAATAACATTTTTGGTATCAACTATTAGTTTCTCTCGTACTGGCCATATTTTTTGAGACCAATGCCGTTGTTTGTCGCGGTTATCCCACAGATATACGAGGCTGGTTTGAAAGGTCCGTGCAAAGTCCGAGAGATGGCACCACCGGCGCGTATCGAGGTCATGTTTAGTTAGTAGCATCTCTTGAATGAACGCACACCACGTTTCAGCCATATTGGTCTATTTCTTTGTGTTTGGCATTCGTGTGAATCAAGGAAGTCGAGTGATTTTCAAGAAATGGACGAGAAAGAATTTCGTGTGGTGATTAAACATTACTTTATGAAAGGCAAAACGCCTCAGGAGACTAAAGAAAAGCTTGATAAACATTATGGTGACTCTGCACCTTCGATTAGAACAGTTTATAAGTGGTTTCAAAATTTTCGGACTGGCCATATGGGCACAAGTGACGCTGAACGTTCTGGACGGCCTGTGGAGGTTACGACTCCAGAAATCATTGATCAAATCCATGATATGGTGATGAATGACAGAAGAGTTAAGGTGCGTGAGATTGCTAGTGCTGTGGGCATCTCGACTGAACTGGTACATAATATTTTGCATAAACATTTGGACATGAGAAAGCTATCCGCAAGATGGGTGCCGCGATTGCTCACGCCTGACCAAAAACGGAATCGTGTGAACTGTTGCAAGGATGGTTTGCAGCTGTTCCAGAAGAATCCGGAAGACTTTAAGCGTCGTTTCGTCACTGTGGATGAAACATGGATACATTACTATACTCCTGAGACCAAACAACAATCTAAACAATGGGTTACAAAGGGGAAATCTGCACCAAAAAAGGCGAAGACCGTTCCTTCGGCCGGAAAGGTTATGGCGACTGTCTTTTGGGATTCGCAAGGGATAATCCTCATCGACTATCTGGAAAAGGGTAAAACTATTACAGGTGGAATATTATTCATCGTTATTGGACCGTTTGAAAACCGAGCTGCAAGAAAAACGCCCGCGATTGGCCCACAAGAAAGTCCTTTTCCATCACGACAACGCACCAGCAAACACTTCAGCAGTTGTGGTCGCAACATTAATGGAAATAGGATTCCAACTCGTTTCACATCCCCCCTATTCTCCAGACTTGGCTCCCTCGGACTACTATTTGTTCCCCAATTTGAAGAAATGGCTGGCGGGACAAATATTTTATTCAAACGAGGAGGTGATTGCAGACACTAATGGATATTTTGCAGACTTGGACAAATCCTATTATTCGGAAGAGATCAACAAACTAGAACATCGTTGGACGAAGTGTATAAGCCTAAAAGGAGACTATGTCGAAAAATAAAAAAGGTTTACCCCAAACACATAAGTAGTTTTTATTTTTGCACGGACTTTTCAAACCAGCCTCGTATAAAATATAGGTATTTCATGTATCCACTCTGTTGTCCAAGGAGAAAGTTAACCATCTTTAAGTCTACACAAATGAGTCAGTTGTGGTCTCGATACTTAATTTTTTCCATTACCGAAGAAATAGTTGTATACACTTCTTTTATAGCAGTTGAGTGTGCAATAGACATAGAACCATACTGAAGTAGTGTAGACCTTAAGCTTCTCTTCCTACTGTCTATAAAAAGACGCCAATCATTTGGTTGGTATCGCTGTGAACTCATCTTCTCCAAAAGTACCTCTGACATTATTACAAAAAATTAAATCATTTTCTCTAGAAAAATATGGTAACAATTTTTCTTTTCTCGGGTCCAATATAAAGTAATTCTGGTTCCTGGTGCAAGTAAATTCTTTTCTTTTAAACGAAATGCCAAAATCCCCTACTAAGTCACTCAATTCCTCTTGATTAAAAGGTTGAGTAAGTTGGGAATGTGGAATCTTGGCACAATGATACTACTCAGTATATATCACCACTACACCAAACACTTTATTTTTGCACTCGACGCGCGTTTCGCTAACCATGTTAGCTTCATCAGGAGCGATGATTGACTAAAGCTAAGCTACAAATCTACCTATTTATACTTAGCCTAACCCTTGAATTACTCAAGCGGAACTAATGACATAGGCAAGGCCATCAGTTCCGGTCAAGTAACCAGTAGAGGGGACTATAAGGAATAGGCCCTCTATCTTTATTTAAACTACTTTTACATTTTATGATTTCCATACTTTCGTATGCGTATGTGGTATAGGTATGTGGATGATATTTTCGCGATTTTTGATACAAAGAAAGCAAATATTGATCATTTTGTTTCTAAATTAAATAGCCGGTATGATTCCATTAAATTCACTTACGAAGTTGAGAACAAAGGACAATTACCTTTTCTGGATATTTTAATTATTAAAAATAATAATAGATTAGAATTTGATATCTATAGGAAGGACACAGTAACAGATAGATATATTCCTAATGATTCATTTCATTGCAAACAACATAAATTAGCCTCATTACATTTTTTAGTTCATCGTTTGGTCACTTTCCCTCTGAATAGAGTAAACTTTAATAAAGAAAGGAATCGTATTAGAAATATAACTAGAGTTAATGGTTATGACGATGACTTAGTAAATAAGCTAATAAATAGACATAAGTTTAGGTTTAATATTCAGAATTCCACCTTTTTTACACGCGAAGAAAATAACACCAAGTATGTCTCCATACCATATAATCCGAAATATAGCAAGGGACTCAATAAGGTATTTAATAAGGTAGGCCTCACCTTAGTCTATAAGTCATCAGACAATCTGAGGAATATCTTAGGAAATCCCAAAGATAAGATTCCTAATTACGAGAAAAGTGGAATTTATGAAATTAGTTGTAATGATTGTGACAAAAAGTATGTTGGGCAAACTAAAAGGTCAATTAAAACACGATTTAAAGAACACTTAGCACACTTAAAATACAATAGAACAGAAAAGTCTAGCATTGCCAAACATGCCCTTGAAGCTAATCATACTGTAACATTAGATAATCTAAGATTAATAAGGGATGTATCTGATAGGAGATTGTTGAAACGCATACGAAAGTATGGAAATCATAAAATGTAAAAGTAGTTTAAATAAAGATAGAGGGCCTATTCCTTATAGTCCCCTCTACTGGTTACTTGACCGGAACTGATGGCCTTGCCTATGTCATTAGTTCCGCTTGAGTAATTCAAGGGTTAGGCTAAGTATAAATAGGTAGATTTGTAGTTTAGCTTTAGTCAATGCTCCTGATGAAGCTAACATGGTTAGCGAAACGCGCGTCGAGTGCAAAAATAAAGTGTTTGGTGTAGTGGTGATATATACTGAGTAGTAAAAGGTTGAGGATCTGATGTCTGACTACATGTGAAATCCGAATCAGTATTGTCCATTGTCTTGTCTTCAATTTCCATAAGATCTGGTTCTTCAGTGCATTTAGATGATGGTCCTTGTATCTCGCCAGAGTATAAAAGAGGTCGTTGAGCAGAGGGTAAGTTAAGATATGACCATTTATTTCGATTTCCAGAATTTATGCTGTTAATATTTACGACGCAAAAAAAGCAGTCGTCATGGTGATTTTGAGGTTCCTGCCAAATCATCAGTATTTTAAATTTGCTAGCACTTCTTTTTCCATTCGATCATTGCTGCAGTCACACAATACAGTTCTAGCACACAAATATGAGGTACCCATTGCTTGTCTTATTGCACAATGTTATTTGAAAGTGGTTAAAATACGTAGTTTTAACGAAGTCCGAGATAGGTTTTCGATATTTTTTAAAGATGTATTAGCCACAAATATAGCAAAAACAATCTGGTTTGTGTAAACAACGTTTGCGTGTCGAAGCCATATCTGAAATTAAAAAAACAATTATTCTGAGTCGGGTAGATCTTAAAAAACTGCGGGTGTCGTCTATGGTAAGTTAGGGTATATCGAAAATATTAAAAATCATGAGTTAACAGAGAAAAACTAATATCCGATGTAATATTTATATACCACTAACCCTACATAGCCCCATCGTACACATATTTCAATTTATAATATTTAATCTTGCAAATTATTCAAGTACAGAGTCCGTTTTTAGCCAACATTATGTAACTTTCTCTATATCGTTCATCATTTTATCAAACTGTCGCAGAGGTTGCATTTTACAAAAACCCACTTTACACTGGTGAATATTTCAAGGACGGTTTGTCGTTTCCGATCTTAAATCTTTAAAAACCATTCGTCTTACATATAGATTTCTCTCCGCTCTTCCAGAGTCCGTTTGTGGTCATTCCAAATTTCTCTAGGGAGTTATTTCAAAAGGTAACAGTTTTCTAGACATGATGTACGGGGATAAAAGTGAATTCAAATGGTGGAATGGCCGAGTTTCTTGACCACTAGCAACAAGATATATTTTACCTACTTTACTATTCTTTATATTGGCAGCTAGTAGGACGTGCTTTGCGTTGTTACTGCCTAAGATATTCTTTGATGTGATGGAGTCAGTTTATAGACGTCCCGCTACGTAAGGCCATAGTGACATGAAAAATATAGGAAAAGAGGGTACAGCAAGCACAAAAAATCGCTCTTTTAATTTTCTTATTTTGTCAATTCTTACGAAGCATTTATAGATACTCTTAAAAAGCATTTATCACCTAGTTCTGCTATATAGCGCAACAAATCGAAATATACACTCTCGGACACTCAGAAATCGCATATAGAGCTCGATCAAGTTATGTTAAATATGTTCTGGACCATCGGTAGATGAGCTGCATAACAATCAAAGAAAAACCGCACCAGACTGCGAGTTACGACTGAGCACTACAGGAGATACCGAGAGAAGTCAATCTCATCAATCATGAATATCTGGTAACAGTTCATGTTAAGAGCCGTTTCAGGTCTTCATACCATCATTATGGTGGTCTTCCTCCCTTTCTTTTTTTGCCTTGGGGTCCCCATTTGGTAATTTTATTGCTCTATTTCTCTGTGTGTAGAGTAGGGTGACCAGAAAATACACTAGTTATGAATATATTCTAACCGATAAGCTTCCTGAATTTGTAGTAGGCAGGTCATGTGGTTCTACACTAGGGTCACAACAAGAAAACAAAGTATCAATTTTTAAAGAGGAACATTGCTAAATATCTTCCAATATATAGGTCAATCAATAAGTTTTGAAAGCGGAAATGAAACTAGATGAATTAATGAGTCGAAACATATTTATTCTTAAGTATAAACTCCCTTAAGTTCAATATATTTTTCCAGCGAATTTCCAATTCTTTGAAGTGGTTTTCCGGAAGATCTTCAAAATACCCATCTATGGAAGCTATCATCTAATCATTTGTTGAAAAAAGCTTCCCGCATAGAAATTTTTTGAGGTCTGAGAACAGATGGAGGTCAGATGGAGCCAGATCTGGCAAATACGGTGGATGCTCCAACAATTCGTAATTTAATCCGACCAGTTTTGCCGTTGTCAAAGCACCTTTGTGAGTAGATACATTGTCATGATGAAAGATGATTTTTTTCTTTCGAATTTTCTCATCTATCTGATCCAGAAGGTTGCAACAATACTCTCTTGTGATTGTTTTACCGGTTTGAAGATAATCAATTAACAAAATTCCTTTTGCATCTCAGAAAACTGATTTTTGGACGGCTTAGACCACTTTGACCGCTTTGGAGCTGAACAACTGGGCTCAGTTCACTGTGCTGTCGCAGTTCAGGATCATACTGATAACCGCAAGTCTCATCCATAGTTACAAGTCGATGCACAAAATCAGTTTTATTTTTTGTGAAACGAGCCAAATATTGTTTAAAAAGTTTCTCTCGAGTACGTTTTTGTTCCGATGTTAACAAATGCGGCACCCATATTGTGAATAACTTTCTGATACTCAAAACATCAGTTAAGATGTCATATACTAATCCATGTGAGATGCCTATAGCCTCACCTAAATCATCCACGGTTAATCGACGGTCCTCCATTACCCAGGGCAACAAAAAATATTTTTGAGACGCTAAATCTATACATGCAATCCGTTTTTCTCTATCAGCTCAACTTTTTTTAGATAGATCAACTTATCTACCAATGTGGTTTTTATTCAGTATATTCATTTATGAGAGTTCTAAAACTATTATATATTCATTAATGTAGGTACAATGGTTTTATTGTCAGTCTGTAATTGAGTAAATTCCAGGCAAATCTATAAATAGTGGAACCATTGCCTATCAGGTACCTGAACTGACCCTTTTAATCACCTAACGCGGGTAAGTCTCGTCAGTTTATGCGTTCTTACTAATGAGAGTAGATCGAATTCGGCGTGTTATTTTATGTTAAGAAAAGAGTGTTTTTGTGTTATTGAACAGAATTAAAATGAGTTCAGGTTCCAGTTCAAGAAGAAGTTGTGTAAATCAACCTGATGTGTTTTGCTATATATGCGGAGAATACATGTTTCAACAAAACAGACAAACTATTACTGACTTTGTAAAGCGAGCGTATCTTGGATACTTTGGAGTTAAGCTTGGTGATCAGGACAAAACGTGGGCCCCGCATCTCGTATGTAAAACTTGTACAGAGCATTTACGGCAGTGGACTACCGGGAAAAGAAAATGTCTAAAATTCGGCGTACCAATGGTTTGGAGAGAACCAAAAAACCACTTCAATGATTGTTATTTCTGTTTAGTAAATACTAATGGAATTAATCGAAATAACCGCAGTAAGTGGACTTATCCCAATTTAGGCTCGGCAATACGCCCTATCCCGCACTCAGATGAAATACCGATTCCAACATTTCATCAGCTACCACATATCTCTGATGACGAATATTTTCCCTCTGATCGCTCTTCTGATGCTAATAAAAGTTCTGATGCTAATGAAACTAACAGTGACTATGAGGGGACGTCATCAGTTCCTCAACGCTTCAATCAAAATGAATTAAATGATCTCACCAGGGATCTCAATTTTATCGAAAAAAAAAGCTTCTGAAGTACTGGCTTCTAGGTTGAACGACAAAAATTTACTGGAACAAGGAACCAAAATTACCTTTTACCGTACAAGAGAAAAAGATCTGCTACCATTCTTTTCTCAAGAAGGCAATCTTGTATTTTGTCACGAAATTAGGGGACTCATGAAAGAAATGGGACTTTCTGAATATATTCCAGATGATTGGCGCCTATTTATTGACAGTTCAAAGCGAAGTTTAAAATGTGTCCTTCTACATAATGGGAATAAATATGGTTCAATACCACTAGCTCACTCAACGAAACTGAAAGAAGAATATAATACCATAGCTTTGGTCTTGCAGAAGATAAAGTATTACGAACATCAATGGATGATTTGTGTAGACTTAAAAATGGTAAACTTTCTTCTTGGGCAGCAAAGTGGTTACACGAAATATCCGTGTTTCTTGTGCCTCTGGGATAGTAGGGACAAAACACACCACTGGGTTAGAAAAGATTGGCCTCAGAGAGAAAACATGGACGTTGGGGAAAAGAATGTCATTAACGACGCTTTGATTGAAAGAGAAAAAATCATATTTCCTCCGTTACATATAAAGTTGGGCCTAATGAAGCAATTTGTAAAGGCTCTTGATAAGAATGGGTCTTGTTTTGCATATATAGGGGTAAAAAAATGCATCAGTTGAGCACAGAAAAAACTCAAAGCAGGGATATTTGACGGCCCACAAATAAGACAATTAATTAAGTATTTTGCCTTCATAAATTCAATGAATCAAGTTGAACGAGAAGCTTGGACATCATTTGTTGCAGTTGTAGAAAATTTTCTAGGCAAACATAAAGCTCAAAACTATGTTGAAATGGTTAACAAGATGCTTAATAGTTTCAAATCCTTAGGGTGCAATATGAGTATTAAAATACACTATTTACACAGCCACTTAGACCGTTTTCCAGAAAATTTAGGAGACATGAGTGAGGAACAAGGTGAAAGATTTCACCAAGATATTAAAGTTATGGAGGACCGCTACCAAGGAAGATGGGACATGCACATGATGGCAGATTACTGATGGAGTTTAAAAAGGGACTGTTTAAAAAAACATTCAAGAATGTCGCGGAAAAGAAGCTTTCCAAGTGTTGAGTGACTATTTCATTTCTTCAATGTTTTTTTTTTGTTTGTAAGTACGACATAATATTGTATTTTGTATAACTAAAATAAAAATTTCGTATCTACTTTTGTTTACTACACTTACGGATTTGAGTTACAATAATGTAACTTATATTTCTCTAAAATTGTATATCTTAAAAATTTGAGCTCCTAGGTACAAATGAATACGTTATTTGAATTCAGGACATCAAACTGATATAGAATCAGCTCAAAAAACCTCGACAAACAGCTGTTCCCCTGTGTTATCATATCTTGTACTTGCGCAACAGTTTTCTTCAGTTGTTGCAGTTCTTGGACGTCCTAAACGTGGATCATCATTGACGCTTGTACGACCACGTTTCAACTCTAAAGTCCACCTATGAACAATTAGAAATGAAGGAGCAGACTCCTTTAACACTTTTCCTAACTTTGCAAGAATTTTATCACTGCACGATATTCCATTTTTTCCATTTTTAAAAAATATTCAAACACGTCTACTTTAACCAGCTGATAAATACTGAATGACTTGACAGATCAACTTGAAATTTTGGGTATGTTCATATGACAAATGAAGCTTCGAGATAGTGCTCAATATTTGGTTTAAGTGATGCTCCATAGGAATTGCTTTCAAAACTTATTGACTGACATGTATGTAAGAACGACTCTCTGAGAATTTGGTCCAAAAATACTTAAGTTTAGAAGTTGAGGAGAGAGAGAAGAAGAATATACTTTATTGTTTGTAACTATATATTATACAAATTATTTTATACAATTTTTAAAAAAATAGTTTAATTTTTAATTCTTGTTTTATTCAAAAAAATATATTTTTCTTACTTTTCTAGAAAAATCTGCTACTGCCTTGTATATACTAAATAATAAATGCTAAGTATACGTATGCAAACAAGATACAAGAAATGATTGATCTTTTTAATTGTTCGTTTGTTGTTGTCATTCGCTTAAGTTTACAAAAAATTCCTGATCCCGATACGATTAAAATAAGCAAGTGTTACTTTATATAAAATAAATCGTAATTTATTAATTGTAAACTTTTTTTTTACACACTCACATTTTTACACGATTTCAAGAGTTATACTGTATAGCAAAACTACTAAGCTTATTACATTTTAAAAGCCCAAAAATATATTTTCGTACCATAAAAAGCATCGCAATTTGATAAATAACTGCGATAAAAAAAGAAAAAATCATATTTTTCCATCTTTTGAATCTATATTTGGTGGTTTTTGGGGAATTATACTAATTTAAATACTAAATAACCGATGGAATCGTGTCCAGTGACCCCAAAAATATATCAAATAATTTATAAAATGTATGTAGATTGCTTAAAAATCCCAGAACTATCGAAAATATACAGTGCAAGCAAATCCCGTAAAATTTTCATGACTTTTGGAAGTTTTTGAGTTCAGCTTGGAAATGTATGGATTTAACTACTTTAAAACAGTGCCAACTTAATGTAGACGAGTTTTTTTCAGCCTAATTTTGACCGCAAGGTCACTTTTCTTCTATTTTAGTGCATTTTTCACATTTTAAAGCTTTTGGCTCACTATTTCTTCAATATCTCAGCTTCTGTTCGTTGTTTTGCGATAAAAAAAAAACATTTTACTCGTCATAAAATTGCTTAAAAAAATGCATAGATTGCATTAAAAAATATTAAGTACATAACCTAAAAAAGGTATTTACTTCGGAAAATTCAAAAATTGTTTTTTCTGGATAACTTCGGTTCAATTCGATATTACGGCTTCAAATTATAGGAAAATATAGCTTTTATATTAACAAAAATATTGTCCCAAGTTTTATTAAAAAATATTAAGAAGATTGGTTAAAATTCGCATTTTAGTTAAAATCTTATTATAGATTATTCTTGTGGGCAAAAGGTCGGAGGAAGCTTTTTTTAATATGTGAAATTTTATGCCACTAATAAGTAAAAAATGAATGAATTTCTTAAATTTTCCTTCGAATATTTTTGTTAACTTCGAGAAATATACTATAGTAAGGGCCAAATAGAAGAACCGCCAGAAATTACAAGAGAGGAAGCAAAAAAGTCTTTAAAGGATATTAAGAGAAACAGAGCACCAGGAGAAGATGAGATCACCACGGATATGATAATGGAATACTTTATTAAAAATAAAAACAAAACTATTAAATGAATGTCTTCAAGTAGGTAAGATCCCAAAAACGTGGAACAACGCAAAGGTAGTCTTACTGTTTAAAAAAGGAGATAGCAAGAAGCTAAAGTATTATCGACCTATAAGCCTCTTGGCACATATGTACAAATTGCTAAGCAAAATAATAACTAACCGCTTGACTGCCAAACTAGACGCATACCAGCCCACCGATAAAGCGGAGTTTAGGAAAGGATATTCCACAGCTGGCTACCTCTTAACGATGAAATTACTAATAGAAAAATGTAATGAATATAACATCCCTATATGTATAGGATTCATCGATTATGAAAAAGCCTTTGATACAGTCGAAACATGGGCAATACAACGGGAACTAAAACATTGCAGAATCGATGGAAGATATAGCCAACTGCTACAACAAATAACAGAAATTGCAACGCCAACATATTATCTACATGCAAAGACTAACCAGATAGCGTTAAGAGTTGTTAGGCAGGGAGATAGTCTGTCACCAAAATTGTTCACACTGGCATTGGAGGACATGTTTAAGAAGTTGACATGGTCAGAACGAGGCATCAGAATCAATGGAAAATATCTTAATAACTTTAGGTATGCAGATGATATAGCAGTGATAGCAAAAACTAGAGAAGAACTCCAGCAAACGATGACAGAATTGAACGAGGAATCAAAAGAGATAGGATTAAAAGTGAATATAGACAAGGCCAAAGTGATCTATTTAGGACAAAACATCGTGTTAGGATGAGAAAACCACACGGTAGAGATAAAGAGAAGAGTGGAGCGGACATGGGCGACAGTTGAAAAGTTGAACTACATAATTAAGAATAAAAAGATCCCCACAGACCTGAAGGCGAAGGTATTCGACACATGCATATTATCTGGGATGTGTTATGGAACAGAAAATTGGACAATGACACAGAGAAATATGAACGTCTTAAGAACAACAGAACACGCAGTGGAAAGAACAATGATGGGAATAACATTAAGAGATAGAAAAACCAATAACTAGATAAGACAAATGACCCAGGTAACGGATGTAGTAGAGAAGGCCGCAAAATTGAAATGGGCATATGCAAGACATGTGGCAAGAAGCGATCCAGATAGATGGAATAAAAGCATACTAACAAGAAGACCTTACACTTTTAAAAGACCTAGGGGTAGATCACCCATGCGTTGGACGGACGACATCAAAATTAACAGCAGGCTTTAACTGGATACGACAAGCAAATGATCGAAAAGGATGGAGAGAGTTTGACGAGGCGTATGTTCAAAAATGGACGTAGAATGCTATGAAAGAAGAAGAAGAATAAGGGCCAAATGATCGAAGGCATCGTAACATCATCTGAGAAGGGTGTGCCTATAAAACTTGGCTACTTCGAATTTTAATCCTGTCTTTTCTAAAGATAGGGAAAACACGTTAACTTGTAACCTCTAAACTTATATAGTTTTTACTCAAATTCTCAAAGTCGTTGTTACATGTAATGAAAGATCTTTAGCCATGTAGCTTTTTAGAAATCGATACTTTAGTTTTTCTGGTCTCTCTAGTGTAGAACCACATGACCTGCCGCTACAATTTCAGGGAGATTATCTGTTTAATTATGTCTATAACTAGGGTTTTCTAACTTATCCATTGGTTGGTTTCTTACAGTTATCTATAATATATATAAAATGCAACGTCTCTCTGTCTGTCTGTCTCTCTGTCCGTTAGTGTGCTTATCACTGGAGAACCACTTATCCGATTTACGTACTTTTTTTTTAAAACATACATTTGTTCTCTGACCAGGTTATAGGCTATATTTTATTACGATAGGTAGCATAAGGAGTGAGCAGTGACGTAAAATAGTGAATGAAGTCGGAAAAAAGTTTGCCGCTAATGCGTTCCATTGCAAGCACAGCCTAAACCATTAAATATGGAACAATATTATATAGCAGAGAATATCTATAATCTTTAATATTTATAAAACGTAATGTCTCTCTGTCTGTTTATCTGTCCATTAGTGCGTTTATCACGCACTAATGGACAGACACCGCACGGTCGGTAACGTAGCTTCCAAAAAATCACTTATCCGATTTACGTGGTTTTTTTTTTTAATTCATACATATATTCTTTGGCCAGGTTATATAATAATAATAATAATCTATATCTATAATATATATAAAATGCAACGTATCTCTGTCTGTCTGTCTGTCCGTTAATGCGCTCATCCCTCGAGAACCACTTATCCGAATTACGTGATTTTTTTTAATTCATACCATTCTCTGACCAGGTTATAGATTACATCTATAATATATATAAAATGCAACGTATTTCTGTCTGTCTGTCCGTTAGTGCGCTTATCACTGGAGAACCACTTATCCGATTTATGTGCTTTTTTTTTAAACATGCTAAACCATTAAATATGGAACAATATCATGTAGCAAAGAATATCTATAATATATGAAATGTAACGTCTCTCTGTGTGTCTGTCTGTCCGTTAGTGCGTTTATCACTGGAGAACCACTTATCCGATTTTCGTGCTTTTTTTTTAAACATACATATGTTCTCTGGCCAGGTTATAGGAAATATTTTATTACGTTAGGTGACATAAGGAATAAGCAGTGACGATAAGAGTGAATCAAATCGGAGAAAAGTTTGCTGCTAGCGCGTTCTCTTGCAATACACTGCCTAAAGAATTAAATATGGAACAATATCATGTAGCAGAGAATATAAGATATATAAAATTCAACGTCTCTCTGTCTGTCTGTCTGTCTATCTGTCTGTCTGTCCGTTAGTGCGCTTATCGCTGGAGAACCACTTATCCGATTTACGTACTTTTTGTTTTAAAATATACATATGTTCTCTGGCCACGTTATAGGATATTTTTTATTACGTTAGGTGACATAAGGAATAAGCAGTGACGATAATAGTGAATCAAATCGGAGAAAAGTTTGCTGCTAGCGCGTTCTCTTGCAATACACTGCCTAAAGCATTAAATATGGAACAATATCATGTAACAAAGAATATAATATATATAAAATGCAACGTCTCTATGTCTGTCTGTCTGTCTGTCTGTCCGTTAGTGCGCTTATCACTGGAGAACCACTTATCCGATTTACGTACTTTTTTTTTAAATATACATATGTTCTCTGGCCAAGTTATAGGATATATTTTATTACGTTAGGTGACATAAGGAATAAGCAGTGACGATAATAGTGAATCAAGTCGGAGAAAAGTTTGCTGCTAGCGCGTTCTTTTGCAATACACTGCCTAAAGCATTAAATATGGAACAATATCATGTAGCAAAGAATACAATATATATAAAATGCAACGTTTCTCTGTCTGTCTGTCCGTTAGTGCGCTTATCACTTGAGAACTACTTATCCGATTTACGTGTTTTTTTTTAAATCATACATTTGTTCTCTGGCCAGGTTATCTATAATCTCCTATCTAGAATATATATAAAATGCAACATCTCTCTGTCTGTCTGTCTGCATGTCTGTCCGTTAGTGAGCTTATCACTTGAGAACCACTTATCCGATTTACGTGTTTTTATAAATTTATACGTATGTTCTATATAATTCAATATAAGCCTAGATAATGGGAGATAAGATGAGATAATGGGAGATAAGGAGAAATAATGGGAGATAGGGAGAAATAATGGGAGATAAGTCGAGATAAGCCTCGATAATGGGAGATAAGGTGAGATAATTGGAGATAAGTATAAATTATGGGAGATAAGGAGAAATAATGGGAGGTGAGCAGAGATAAGTCTAGATAGTGGGAGTTATGGCGAGATAATGGGAGATAAGGAGAAATATTGCGAGATAAGTCGAGACAAGCCTAGATACGTCGAGATAACCCTCGATAATGGGAGATAAGGTGAAATACTGGGAGCTAAGGAGAAATGATGGGAGATAAGGAGAAATAATGGGAGATGAGCGGAGATAAGCCTAGATAATGGAAATTATGTAGGGATAATGGGAGATAAGGAGAAATATTGGGAGATAAGGAGAAATAATGGGCGATATTTTATTACGTTGGGTAACATAAGGAATAAGCAGTGACGATAGTAGTGAATCAAGTCTACGCGAGCGGAGCCGCGGGCCCGGCTAGTATTATTATATAATTCTTTGCTTCCTTATTCTTCTTCTTAAATGTGCCATATCAGGTCCCCCTAACCTTGGCCATCATTCTGGTATATTCATCCCTATTCCATGCGACTCGGAATGGCTCTTCGATGCTATAGATTCCCTTCCAATCTCGTGTGTCTCTCAGCCAAAAGGCTTGCTTCCTATCAACGCCGCACCGACCCTCATTATGACCTGCAATAACTTACCACGAAGAACTTTGCCATTGACAACAACTTTGTGACTGCATTAGTTCTCTGCAGTACTCTCTGATTAGTGACATAAGCTGTCCACGGAATACGGAGAATACTTCCATGCAGCCTTCAAGCGGTTAACTATCGCAACCTTTGATGTCTATACCTCAGCGCCGTACAACAAGACCGACCAAATAAAGCATTTTAGAATTCTCTGACGCAGTTTCAGATTAATGCTGTCGTAGCAAAAGATTCATTTTAATGAAGGTTGTTCTAGCTGCTTCTATTCTGCACTTAATTTCTTCGTATGGTCGGTAACGTAGCTTCAAAGATATTTAAAATGGTGAACTCTTTCTATCGCTTGACCGTTGAGATGGAGATCAACATCTGCATATTGTTGGTGGCTAAAGACCGTGAATTTGGTTTTAGATATATTGATGTTAAAGTCCATATCAACTTCTGCCTGTTCAACTCTATCTAACAGGCGTTGAAGATCTTCAATCCTGTTACTCAAGATAACAGTTTGCTTCCTTAGCTGCTGTTTTATTAGCTTCAGTGTACTCCACAGTGTTTTGCTTACCGCTTCTTATTATGAAAAACGTAAATATTTCCTTTCCTACATTACCTACTAAAATGATTCACGACCTTAAAGAATACATAGTATAGTCCTATCCGTAAATTTCCGAAGATAAATTTAAAGGGATCCGTAAGCAAATATAAACACATAACTGACACGTTTAACGCATTTAGAACCGACCGCTATCATCCACTATAAACAGTCCCCGCACTTATTTTCCTCTTGCTAGGTCCATGTTATTGTCGAATTGATGTGCGATCTATCATTGTTAATCCAAAGCGCCTAAGTGAGATTTGTGCCATAATAACCCCTAGGGATGACATTAGCCACTTTTCCTTTCCAGAACATGTTTTAAATGATGTGTATAAGAAAGTGAATGAATGATATCTGATCGAATTTACGATTTAATAGTAATTTAGCAGTAGTAGTCTTAAAAAGCGACACTGGGCAAACATTGACAATAAAGCCAGATGTAATTGAAAGATGGCGCGAGTACGGTCAAATTCTCATGGGAAGTGCAAATAACCACAGCTCATAATTGAATATGGAAAATCTAGAACCAGCAATTCTCAGGAATGAGGTGGAATCAGCTATGAAATAACTCAAAAATAATAAGTCCGCAGGGGTGGATGGCATGTGGCCGAAATACTTAAAGATACAGGAAAGATCGGTGTTAACTTAATCCACGAAATATGCAATAAGATCTGGACAACAGATGAATCGCATAAAGAATGGACACAATTTATATATATTCACAAGAAAGGCCCACGAGACGTCTATGAAAATTACCGAACTATCTCTCTTATATATCGTGCAAGCAAAATTAAGCTCCACATCATCCAAGAACGATTGAAACCAATTCTCTTGCCTCAGATTTCCCAAGAACAATTATATAATTGAGGTGTCCGTTACTTTGTGGCAATACATTATAAATTTCTAAATAAAATGAAACGAATTACTTTGTTATTTGTCACTTAAAATAAACCCAAAATTCGCAAGAACAGGCAGGTTTTGTACCCGGTAGAGGCACAAGAGAACAGCTAATTAATGTGAGACAAATGATAGAAAAGTTCTACGAATATAATGTTCCTGCCGTGTTCTGTTTCCTTGATTATACAAAGACCTTCGACACAGTACAGTGGAATGACTTATGGAGAATTCTTCAAGAAATGGGGACTCCTAGTCTTCCTAATTCACAAATTATACAGTAAAAACATCGCTTATGTTAGAGTTGAGGAAAATCTGTCTAAGCCATTCCAAGTCAGAAAGAGGGTAAGGCAGGATTATATCTTGTCTCCATTACTCTTCAATATATATGGTGAATGGATTATCCACAAAGCGACGGAAGAGCGGAATGGAGAGGTCTCAGTAGGAGGCAAAAAGTGCACGAACCTAAGATACGCTGATGATACTACAATAATGGCTAGCTCGGAGGAAGAAATGGTTGCACTGCTACAATCAAAAAGGTTAGCGGAAATGTCGGCCTTTCACTAAATCGAAAGAAATGTTTTCCACTTATAGTAGATCGAGCTAAAATTTTGCCTCCTCTCAACAAAATCAACGAAATACCAATGTAGGCAGATATTATATACTTAGGCGCCAGAATTTCTAACAAGGGGGTTGCGAAGAAGAAATTAAAAGAAGCATAGCGACGGTCAAAACTGTAATGACAAGCATAAGCAAAGTATACCGTAAAAAAATAGAAGTTGGACAACTCATAGAACAAATGCGTCTGTTCTGAGCAATCTTAACATCCAAAATAGTGAATAGCATCATTTTTTGGTCACATAATAAGGAGGGTTGGCATGGAAAAGTTGCTGATCCAGGGGACAGTCGACGGTAGAAGAAACAGATACATCGAACACATCATGTCTACAATGCATTTGGAGTTGCCGGAAATGATGAGAAGTGTCGAAGATAGAGAAGCCTGGAGGGCTGTTGTAAATTCTTTGTAACAATGCAATATATGAACGTATTCATTGTCAATCAAAACGAGCAAGGTTAAGCTACGCCTTTATGGTATGTCTGAAACGTGTAATTTATGGCTCTCGTGTTTCCCTAAAGAGCGTTCTTTACGAGTGACAATCGACGGATTTATTTCTAATATCTTTACTATCAACGCCAATGTCCTCAAGACTCCATACTGTCTTCTACTCTCTTACAGTTACATTAACGATCAGCTGGAAAGGACCAGAAATCCGAATTACAGCTTTGCAGATGACAGTATGCTTGTTTCTTCATTCATTTGGAAGGCTCGAACATCTGTTAGTTGTGCAAATATCCGCCAGATACCAGGAAGACCTAAAAAAGTTATGTCTTGGAGTAACAGTAACTAAGTACAACTTAACCCTACAAAAACTCATGCAGCAGTTTTTTCTAAAAAAATTACTGTCGCTGAACCCGACATAGTCGTTTGATTTGTTGAGCGTTAATTTGGAAGCAAATATATCTATATTATTCCGAATTAGAAAATTTTACACTCCACACAACAACTGTTAATTCTGTATAAAGGTCAAATTCGACCAACGATGGAATACTGCTCCCACTACTAATTGGAAACCCAAAACTCATCAGCAACCTTGATCCCTTGGAATATCGAAGAAGGGTTGACAACTTGAGTCTATTCAACAAGTACTTTCATGGAAAGTGTTCGATGGATGTAGCCTGCTTAATTCCTCCCAGAGCGGTACTTGTTAAGAATACACAAGAACTAATGCTTCACATCTATATGAGGTTCACCATGTTACTTCCCGTACAACTCTTTTCAAGTAGTCTTTTATATGAAGACCCTCAACCCCTTGGAAAGGTTTCCCAGGGTTTTCCACCGAGTACAATTTATAGCGATTCAAAGCCAACGCGAATCGCTTTTTTTGCACACCCCTCGCTGCTATAGGGCTTTAGGGAATTCCCTGTAGCTTGAGTACTATCCTCACAAAAAAACAGTGCGTGATATTATTTACATCTGCGTTAAACTCATATTATCATTTAGTTAAGATAATAAACTCATTAAAACATATTTGTCTTTATTTTCCATCGAAAAATATACATTAGTCCCCAGTGAAAATATGACAGATATTTTTATAACCTAGCAATGGATCATTTCTTAAAAATTATTTTTGATCTTAGGCAATAATTCTGGGCAATAACTCACAAGTCAGTGAATTTTAAAATAATATCAGCCCAACAAAGTTGAAGGAATGAAAACATGCTGGATCATCTCAAGATGTTTCACTTGCATAAACTAGCAGGAAAAGTTCTTGCTTTCATTTTTTGAGATAGACTAGTTCTTCGAAATTACTTGGAACACGACAAAACAGTGACTGGAGAATATTTTTCTTCATCATTAAAAAAACTTTCCCCAAAAAATCGTGGAAAAACGCCGAGAAAAAGTATCTAAAGGGGTGATGTTTTTGCGAAACAATACCAGCTCACAAATCGCTGTTAGTTTTGCAAAAGATAAACTAACTAAGCTTTGAACTGATTAGTTACGTTATAAACCATTTTTAGTGTTCCGTACGAAACACTTATAAGTACACTTCGGTGTCTGTCCATCTGCCTGTCCGTCTGCCTGTCTATTACACACGATTTTCTCTGAAACTATTTGACACAGAAAGTTGAAATTTGGCATAAATATAGGAATTGACAGCCCCATCAGAGCCGTGTACTGCTGAAAGGTAATTTTGACTTAAAGGGTTAGTTTTGAGGGGTGAAATCGGAAGTGAAAAAAAATTAAAGCAGGAAAACACGAGTTCAAAAATATATATAATGTAATACTTTCATTGCAAAAATCGTTGTCCCCCACTTTTCTAGAAAAGTACTGATCAAAAAATGTTGAAAAAATTCTGGAATATTCTCTACAGGGTACAGATTAAACGAAAATTATCACGAATGCCTTACATTTAATAATTCATCTGGCATATAAAAAAAAATTCAAGGTCATCAGTTTTCAACAAAGATTGGAAATGAACTTTGTTGAAAACTCATTTGGGGTGTATTTTGTAAAGACGCTGATCGTTTTGTACCTCTGTAAAAAACATTTTTATTTTAAAAGCAATCAACGTAAAAAACACTAATTGCGCAAGTCCGACTTGCACTTGGCCGGTTATTGTTTTTGAGATTTGCTTGTTCTTTCTATGATACACGATAAACTTATCAACAGATTCTTGTATATATATATATATATATATATATATATATATATATATATATATATATATATATATATATATATATATATAAAATATTGTTTGTAGGAAAAATGACTGAATAATTAATGAAAATGTTAGAATAAGTAAAACTATTTTCTCTACAAAATACGAAACTCACTCCTGCCAACTTACCGCTGCGTAAACTGGTATACTTCGTATACATTATGTTTCAGTAATTAGGTAAGTTCCATCCCAGGCAGTAATCCCTGTTAATGTGCCAAAGCGGCCCATAGACGTGACCACAGATTCCCTAAAGTATCACTTGTTTCATTTACAGTAGCTGATAAAGGGCCAGTTAAACGTCGTCGGATACATTACCTAAGAGACATTAAGCATATGAACTTTGTGCTTCCTCCATGTATTACTCTAACTCCTCTAGAGATCACAAGAAAATGATTTAAGTGTCGTTTGGAGGCTTAATTTATCTAATAGTTCGGGTGTAGTTAAAGTAAGTTTTAAGATTTATGAAATTCAGTGCGCCATACGAAAATATTATCTAACTTATACAAGGTAGCCCAGTCGCCAGGAGTTTTGAGCTCTCATTAAGTGTTAACACGCCGCATTTTGGGATAGAGGTAGTTTTTTGGACGCAAAATACGATAAAAAAAAAGTTTGCTAAAGTCTGATGTACGCTAAGACCACAAAATCCAAAATCAAATCAAAAATTCGGTTTTTTCGGTAATATCTTGAAAAATAAAAAAGATATCAAAAAACTAATAGCACCAAGTGAAAGAGGAGAAAATTTTACAAAAAACGATATATAGATTTTTTTTCCAGATTTTTTTATTAGCGTGAGAATTTATTAAAAATTCGGATAGGTGATTTCAAAAGTCTAGCGCGCCAAACAGGTTAATTAAAAAGTCTACTGGCACCGCTCGAAGGTTAATCGATATTACTTGTTTTCAGACTGTAAAAAAGAATTAGAAAGACAGCTTTCTGAAGAGGAGACTTTCAGCTTTCCGATGATACTAACATGGTTAACGAAACGCGCGTCGAGTGCAAAAATAAAATGTTTGGTGTAGTGGTGACATATACTGAGTAGTATCATTGTGCCAAAGATTCCACATTCCCAACTTAGTCCTCAATAGTCAATTTCAAAATATTTAACCGTATACAGAAACGTTAATTTAATCATAAATGAGGTTGGAAGCATAATTCCCACTACAACTGAAGGGGTTAAACTAGCATTTATATTTTGAATAATCTTTTTAAATTACGGCAAAACTAAAAAAAAAATCTATATACCATTGGTTTGTAAAATTTCCCGTCCGTTCACCTAGTGCTATTAGTTTTTCAATATCTTTTTAGTGTTCCGTACGGAACACTTATAAGATCACTTCGGTGTCTGTCTGTCTGTCTGTCACACCCGATTTTCTCCTAAACTATTTGTCATATAAACTTGAAATTTGGTAATAATATAGGAATTGATGGCCTCATCAGAGCCGTGTAGTCTTGAAAGTTAAATTTTGACTTAAGGGGTTAATTTTGGGGGGTGAAATCGGAAGTGAAAAAAAAATTTTTTTACTAGGTCATCGAGTGTGGTGTCAAATGAAAGGTTATGAAAACATGAGTAAAAAATATGTATATATTGTAATATTTGCGAGCACTTTTCTTTGTATTATTTTCAAAAAATCCCGAAAAATCGCTGTCCCGCGCCTTATCTCGAAAAGTACTTATCAAAAAATTTTGAAAAAATCCTGGAATATTCTCCACGGGGGGTAGATTGAACGAAAATTATCACGAGTGCATTACCTTTAATAATTTATCTGGTATTTAAAAAAAAACAAAAATTTCCAGGTCATCAGATTTCAGTAAAGATTGGAAACAAACTTTGTTGAAAACTCATTTGGGGTGTGTTTTGTGAAGTCACTGATCATTTTATACCACCGTAACATAAATTTTGACTTAAGGGGTTCGTTTTGAGGGGTGAAATCGGAAGTGAAAAAAAATTTTTTTACTAGGTCATCGAGTATGGTGTCAAATGAAAGCTTGTGAAAACACGAGTAAAAAATATATATATAATGTAATACTTGCGCTCACTTTTCTTCGTATTACTTTTAAAAAATCGCGAAAAAAAAATCGCTGTCCCCTACCTTATCTCGAAAAGTACTGATCAAAAAATTTTGAAAAAAAATTCTCCACGGGGTATAGATTGAACGAAAATTATCACGAATGCATTACCTTTAATAATTTATTTGGTATATAAAAAAAAAACAAAATTTCAAGGTTACCAGTTTTCAGTAAAGATTGGAAACAAACCTTGTTGAAAACTCATTTGGGGTGTGTTTTGTGAAGTCACTGACCATTTTATACCACCCTAACAAAAATTTTTATTTTAAAAACAATCAACGTACAGAACACTAATTGTGCAAGTTCAACTTGCACTTGACCGGTTTTTTATTTTTAGAGATATTGTCGAAAAATCTAATTTTTCATTTTATTTTCGATTTTCTAGTCTTTGCGTATATTTTAGAGCAGCAAATTTTTTTTTTATCATATTCTACGTCCAAAAAACTACATGTATGCCAAAATACAGCCTGTTAACATATGATGAGAGCTTTTCGTCAAAATTTGCCTCTGACAACTGAGCTACGGTTCCTAATTCCGGATCTTGAAGCTTTCGGAATATGATGATAAACTAATTTAACCGAAAATTATAATACAGCAAAAGAGACTCTTTAAACATATATTGTAAGTTAATTCACATAGAACTTCTTTACAGACTCCATAGAATAGAATTTGACATTTATACAAGAGAAATAATTCAACAGATAATTCATAAAGAATTCAATACCAAAAAAAGAATAAACCAATTATAAAAACACAAACTAATTTTACAGATCAGAAGTTTTTTAGTACCATATTTACAGAACACGAAAATAAATTACTAGAAAAAGGTTTTAAACAAAATATCGAGGCCTACTTTAGCATCAAACAAGCAAAAACGTTAGGAATAGAATCTGAAATAGTTTTAAAGCAATTACCTCACAATACAGTTCACAAATATCAAATTTCAGAAACCATTAAAAAAGGATTTTTAACAAATACTACCAACAGTATTCAGAACTTTAATATAATTAAAAAGATTCAAAATAAGACTAAAAAAAATGAGATTATTTTTACTAAAGCTGATAAGGGAAATACTGTCACAGCTATGGACAAAAAAGATTACATAAATAAAACTTCAGGATTTATTAATACAGGTATATACCAAACATTAGAAAAAGACCCCACTAGTTCATTTCATAAGGAAATAAAACAAACCATACATAACGCAGCCAGTATAATAACAGATGTAGATAAATACAAGCTCCATATTATGAATCCCCGAGCTCCACAATTATACTCTCTAATAAAATTATACAAAACAGGTTACCCGGTGAGACTGGTAGTTTCATATATGTCTGCACCAGCTTATAAACTATCCTCTTTCCTCATAAACATCGTAAATAAACATTGCAATTTTGTGTCACAACATCAAAAATTCTTATGAATTAACAGATAAAATTAAAAACTTAAATTTACCGTCCAATGCAAAATTAGTATCATTCGACGTGTAATACTTGTTCCCTAGTATACCGCCGGAGGATACTATAAAATTAGTAGACAAGTTACTGAATAAAAATAATACCAATCCAGTAATTAGATCAGATATAATTGAAGTATTAAGAATATGTTTAAAACAAAATTACTTTTCATTCAATACTAAATTCTATATTAGCAAGAAAGGACTAATAAAGGGTTGCCCATTAAGTCCTCTCTTAGCTGAAAGTTTTATGAATTCACTAGAGCTAAAAATTCAAGATACACTAAGTAAACAATTCATTTATTGGTACAGATATGTACATAATATTATTGCATGTTTCACCCGGACCCAACGACAGTTAATAACCTTTTTAGATTACATAAACTCTCTACATAATAATTTTAAATTTACCATAGAAGAAGAGACTCTAGAATCACTCAATTTCTTAGAGTTAAAAATTACGAAGATATCCAACAAACATACTTTCTCCAAATATCATAAAACATCTCACACAGACACAACAATTCAAAATATATCAACACACCCCCAACAATACGAGGCTGGTTTGAAAAGTCCGTGCAAAGTCCGAGAGATGGCACCACCGGCACGTATCGAGGTCATGTTTAGTTAGTAGCATCTCTTGAATGAACGCACACCAAGTTTCAGCCATATTGGTCTATTTCTTTGTGTTTGGCATTCGTGTGAATCAAGGAAGTCGAGTGATTTTCAAGAAATGGACTAAAAAGAATTTCGTGTGGTGATTAAACATTACTTTATGAAAGGCAAAACGCCTCAGGAGACTAAAGAGAAGCTTGATAAATATTATGGTGACTCTGCACCTTCGATTAGAACAGTTTATAAATGGTTTCAAAATTTTCGGACTGGCCATATGGGCACAAGTGACGCTGAACGTTCTGGACGGCCTGTGGAGGTTACGACTCCAGAAATCATTGATCAAATCCATGATATGGTGATGGATGACAGAAGAGTTAAGGTGCGTGAGATTGCTAGTGCTGTGGGCATCTCGACTGAACGGGTAAATAATATTTTGCATAAACATTTGGACACGAGAAAGCTATCCGCAAGATGGGTGCCGCGATTGCTCACGCTTGTCCAAAAACGGAATCGTGTGAAGTGTTGCAAGGATGGTTTGCAGCTGTTCCAGAAGAATCCAGAGGACTTTAAGCGTCGTTTCGTCACTGTGGATGAAACATGGATACATTACTATACTCCTGAGACCAAACAACAATCTAAACAATGGGTTACCAAGGGGGAATCTGCACCAAAAAAGGCGAAGATCGTTCCTTCGGCCGGAAAGGTTATGGCGACTGTCTTTTGGGATTCGCAAGGGATAATCCTCATCGACTATCTGGAAAAGGGTAAAACTATTACAGGTGAATATTATTCATCGTTATTGGACCGTTTGAAAACCGAGCTGAAAGAAAAACGCCCGCGATTGGCCCACAAGAAAGTCCTTTTCCATCACGACAACGCACCAGCACACACCTCAGCAGTTGTGGTCGCAAAATTAATGGAAATAGGATTCCAACTCGTTTCACATCCCCCCTATTCTCTAGACTTGGCTCCCTCGGACTACTATTTATTCCCCAATTTGAAGAAATGGCTGGCGTGACAAAGATTTTATTCAAACGAGGTAGGTGATTGCAGACACTAATGGATATTTTGCAGACTTGGACAAATCCTATTATTCGGAAGGGATCAACAAACTAGAACATCGTTGGACGAAGTGTATAAGCTTAAAAGGAGACTATGTCGAAAAATAAAAAAGATTTACCCCAAACACATAAGTAGTTTTTATTTTTGCACGGACTTTTCAAACCAGCCTCGTATAAGTTAACAATTTAGCATGGTTTTACCCATAGGTTGACTAAAGTTCCTTTATCAGAAACTGATTTTAATAACGAACTAAATATTATCAAACAATTAGTCACCAATAATGGATATTCAACGCTACTCATAGAAATAGAAAACTCAAAAATCAAGCTATTTCTGGAATTTTCCGAATAACAAAAGAAAGGTTGCCTTATAAAACTTTAACATTTTATGGTAACCCATCAATAAAAATAAGAAAAATACTTAATCATCAAAATATCAACATAGACACACAATAGGAAGTTTTCTAAAAAATTATAAAAAAAGAACCGATAAAAATAATAAATCAGGTATTAATATATTAACATTTCTCCTAAAATATACATAGGACAAACAGGTAGAACTTTTAATATACGGATATGAACACTATAGAAGTTTTATAAATCGAAAAAATAACTGCAAATTGCGAATCATCTGTTATCTTGATCCAAATTCCAAAATACTACACCAAGAAAATAAAGGCTATAAACTAAACCTGAACGAGGCCTTAGAAATAAACCGTATGAAAAATACAAATATATTATTAAACGAACACCCAAAAACAAATAGGTCACCCCTTTTAAATTTATTCACATAATTGGTCCGTTGGAAATACTTATCATTAAGACAAATAATTTTTCAAAGTATTTACTTCATAGTTCTGTGTAATTACTTAATCATAAAATTTGTTCATCATTTTGAACCTCCTTTAGTTTTTATAAACCTAATAATTCTGTATGTTATTTATACTTGGCAAAGCTACATTGCTAGCAAAACGCGTTGTACTGAAAAATAAAATATTGTGGAAATTTTCTGTTTTGATATCCAGTTTTTTATTGTATTTAATTGACCCGGTATTTCTTACAAAAACATTTTACGTTTTCAGTTAATTGTTGAACTGGCCACACTGGCTCTCTAATTATACAGTGTGTAACTGATAATAATAATTTAAGAACAAACTATGCGTTTTACTGAAGAGAACTCGTTCCTAAATTTTATAAACGATCAATCAGTGGTCAATTTAACATAATGCAGGGCCCTCTGTACACATCACATAACACACTTCAAGTACAAGGACACTATAAGGGATATGAATGAGAGATAATAATAGTAAATCTTGATCATAATGGACAAGCCCTTCGACGACAAATCTTACCTTGACCGCATATTTCGGAGTGAGAGGAAGTGAAGAATTCGGAAAATATCTATTATTTATGACAAACATGACTTTTAATTGCCTGAAAGGTATTATGAAATGTATTATTATAACCACAACTGATGTAATGGACTTTTTCTTGAAATAACTGACTGAAACTACCACTTAGCTAATGAATTCGAAAATTAATTGCTGACAAAAAAAGGGAATATTGCTTCTACCTTAAAGAAATTTTTATAGAAAGAAAAGTAATGCCTTTTTGCATCTTCAAGTAAACTTTCTATCCCCCGTAACAAGAACCAGATGAAATAATCCATACTGTGGGAAGGCACAAAAGCATATAAGTTTATTCTGAAGGCTCTCGGGTCTAAAAAAAATTGATTATTGTATAATAACCAAATTGCAGAATTATATTCCAGAAAACTGTGAATTAAAGTAAAATATAGGACTAGGGGGGCAGTGTATCGGAAATGACCGTACAATTGCTACTGGCAAACCGGTCGAACGCCCTAATAACGATACTATCTACACTACCGCTCACGGGAGTATCGACACCTTGTTAAAATTCTGTTATACCGTAAACAATCCTTTTCGTGTTAAATTTTGTTTTGTTTAACCCTTTACCATTTTCCTAAGATAATATTGTTTTGAATCACTTGTCGATTTTTTTTATAAGCATTTGTTGCGTCGAAAATTAGAATTAAAAAGTCATAATACTTATAAGTACTTGAACTGTCACTCAACGCTTCGACTCTTACTTTCTGTACCCATCCCTTTTTTTAGATGTTTATTTAAACTAAAAAAAAACTTTTCATCAAACCTCGTTTTGCTCACTTGTGTGGTTTTTTCACGTTTGGTTTTGAATTTTCTCGTTCAATGGCCCGTGATAAGCCTGTCTCCATAGAAACAGGCTCAGCTATTGTCACTTTACATCGAGAAAGGCTATCAGTGCGTTACATTCGACACCGAATCTTACATTACAACTCTACAGAGAGATAGGAAGTCTAGGGATCGCCACCGTCTGCGCTATCACGAGTAACATCCAATGTGGAAGATCAACTCATTAGACTGATGAGTAAACTAAACAGAAGGTTAACTAGCCCAGAAATTGCTGCAGAGTTTAATTGGAAATACGATAAAACAATATCATTCATTACATTACAATGAAGCGACGTCTTCGGGAGAGTAATTTTCATGGTCGTATTGTGACCAAAAAAACCATCGTTTCTGGACAATTGAATAGTGAAAAAACGTATTATGGACTGACGATTCGAAATCGAAATTATCAGCAAGAGACGGATAATCTTCGTGCGGCGGTCTAAGACTAAAAAAGTTGATACAATATGGTAATGTATTCTTCCGACTCTCAAGCATGAAAGTGGGCCTGTTTTAGTATGGAGTGGGGAATTTAGTAAAAGTCGATGCATTATGAGAAAAGAACATTATCAAAAAATTTAATAGAAAACATCATACCATCTGGGTTACGATTAATCGGAATGTATGACAACGATCCTAAATATACTATAAAGCTTTGTAAGAACTATCTAGTAAATCAAGAAGTAAAACACAAAGGTTCAAAATGATGGCATGGAATAGTCCTGACCTCAATCCCATTCAGTTGCTAAGAGATGAGCTGGATAAAACCGTCACAAAAGAGCGTCCCAGGTCTAAAAATCATCTTTTGGGCCTTCTTTAAGGTGCCTAAGAAGTGTTATCACTCAATAAATTTAAAAAATTAATCTATAGAATACCGAAAATAATAAAAGCGATATTAAATGCAAAGGGCGGTTTTTTTGATGAAAATAATGTTTAGTAGTAAAGTTTATTTTTTATAATGCTAATGATGATTTTTGTTTATTTTTTTTTTATGTGATGTATAGTAATATATTATGTAATAAATGTGTTTCTTACACTAAAGTTTGTAAATTCATTTTTATTTGGTGTCAATAGTTCCATGAACGGTATTATAAAGGGTCTTTCAAACTGAGTTTTTTTTTTAAATTCTTAAATAAAACACACACAAAAAGAATATCCGTCAAATATCCACCTCTTGCAGCTTCACAAATGTCCACTCTTTTGTCAAAATTTATGACATTTTGGCATAATTGCGGCTCTAACTCACCAATAAAGCGAGTAATTTCGTCCTTCAGCTCAGGAATCGATTGTGGATTATTTTTATAGACCTGTTTTTTACGTAACCCCAGAGAAAATCGTTTAACGGAGTCAGATTGCATGATCTTGGTGGCCAATTAACATCACCCTTTCTGGAAATTACACGTCCAGGAAATTTTCCCCACAACAACTCGATGGTTTCACGAGAAGCGGTAAGTTGCGGCGTCCTGCTGAAACCAAATGTCTTCCAGAGTATTATTATTCAATTCAAGCTACAAAAATTCAGTTATCATCTCACGATATCAAAGACCATTTACAGTTACAGCTTCACCTGCATCATATGGACTAATGACACCTCCTGATCATAAAGCACACCAAACAGTGACTCGTTTAGAATGTAAAGTTTTCTGATAAATTAGTTTAGGATTTTCCTCACCCCAAATTCGGCAATTTTGTTTATTAATATAGCCACCAATTTGAAAATGTGCTTCATCGGAAAAGATGATTTTGTGAGAAAAATTGGATCTAAGAACCACTTCTTTGATCGAATTGATAAATGCACGATGTTTTGAATAATCCAACGCCTTTAGTTCCTGTGTGACTGGAACCTTATATGCCTTCAGAGCTAAATCCTCTAGTAAAATACGCCATGTTGTAGATTCAGTGGGTCCAACGTGTTGTGAACTTCGACTAATGGATATTTCTGAGTCTTCAGCAACATATTCACGAACCAATCACTTGTGAAGGACGGCAACGACTATAGCTTCCTCTTCTTTTATCTTCCACCGAACCAGTTCCTCCACATTTTTAAAGAATTCGATTGAGAGTGCTTTCAGATGGACGATTATGCAAACCGTAAATATTACGTAGTTTTCTAAAAACATTTTTCACTGAACGTCCATGTTCATAAAATAATTCAACAATTTGAACGCGTTGTATATTATATGACTCAATTTTTATAAATCTCATATATTACACTTTTCAAATGACACAAGACCCCAAGCTATTTTGTAACGCCATCTGTGTCTTATTCAAGAATTAAAAAAACCGCTCAACATTCTTTATATGTTTGCTAAAACTGACTTCCTTATCAAATAAATCATAGTAATCATAAGTAATTGTCTAAAAGGGAATTTGGTATCTATAAAAATGCTTAATCTGTAATATATATAAAAATACAACGTCTGTCTGTCTGTCTGTTTGTCTATCTGTCTGTCCGTCCGTCCGTCTGTTAGTGCGCTTCTCACTTGAGAACCACCCATCCGGTTTACGTGCTTTTCTTTTTAAAAACATACATATGTTCGATTGAGTGGTCCGTTACTTTGTGACAGTACATTTTAAAAATAAAACTACTTAATTACTTTGTTAACTGTCACTAAATATATTTGTAAAGATTTTACAATTGCGTTATCGCGATTTCGTAGTACAACTACATTGTCAAACGCTTAACTAAGACTAAAACAGATTTCTGGTATTTTATGTTTATATGATGAACAGATGTGGGTCTATTATATGTTAAAAAAGTTTTATTTATTTTATTTTTATACATATGTTCTCTGGACAGATTATAGGATATATTTTATTACGTTAGGTAACATGTGTGTGTAGTTTTTTTTTAATTCATACATTTGTTCTCTGGTCAGGTTATCTATAATCTTCTATAATATATATAAAATGCAACATCTTTCTGTCTGTTTGTCCGTTAATGCGCTTATCATTCGAGAACCACTTATCCCATTAACGCGCTTTTTTTTTAATTGGTACATTTGATCTTTGGCCAGGTTTTTTATAATCTTCTATAATATATATAAAATGCAACGCTCTTTGTCTCTCTGTCCGTTAGTGCGCTTATCACTTGACGACCACTTATCCGATTTTCGTGCTTTTTTTAAAAAACATACATATATTCCCTGGCCAGGTTACAGGATATATTTTATTTCGTTAGGTAATATAAGGAATAAACAGTGACGATAATAGTGTACCAAGTCGGAAAAAAGTTTGCCTCTAGCGCGTGCTCTTGCAATACGCTGCCTAAACCATTAAATATGGAACAATATCATGTAACAAAGAATACAATATATATATATATATATATATATATATATATATATATATATATATATATATATATATATATATATATATATATATATATATATATATATATATATATATATATATATATATATTGCAACGTCTCTCTGTCTGTCCGTTAGTGCGCTTATCACTCGAGAACCATTTATCTAATTTACGTGTTTTTTTTTAATTCATACAGATGTTCTCTGGCCAGGTTATAAAATAATAATAATAATAATCTATATAATATATAAAACGCAACATCTCTCTGTCTGTCCGTTAGTGTGCTTATTATTCGAGAACCGCTTATCTGATTTACGTATTTTTTTTTTATTTTTAACTTAATATTTATCAAAAAAAATCTATAATACATATAAGACGCAACGTCTTTCTGTTTGCGTTCGTTAGTGCGCTTAGCACTCAAGAACCACTTATCCGATTTACGTGTTTTTTTTTATAAAATACATATGTTCTCTGGCCAGGTTATAGGATTATTACGTTAGGTAACATAAGGAATAAGCAGTGATGATAATAGCGAATCAAGATCACGCGATTTACGAGCAGCGGGCACGGTTAGTCTTACATAAAATCCATGTTTTTTTTTCAGTTTAAAAAAAAACATGGCATACACTATTGAAGGCTTTTTAAACGACCTACGTAAAACTGATAATTGTTAATCAGTTGTTATAGCCTGATTTTCAATATTTTTGATATTATAGAAATTAGGGATATTCCAGGAGGGAGCCGATTTTCGTTTTTTTGACAGTAAACGATGGGAAACAACGATGATTCTGTAAAAAGAAACGCCATTGCAGAACAACTGAAAAATTATACATAATGGTGGTAACAAAACATTATTAAGCGTCTTCACAAAAACAGAATACTAACAATAATAATTAGCAAAAATATTTTACGAAATTTTGTTGACAACTTTATTTAATCCGTCCGAATTTTTAATTAAAAATGTTTAACTGAAAGGACTAAAATAAGTAACTGTAGAGACCGACTTACTGAACAAGATACTAAAAAGCTGGTCGGGTTTTATTCAAATTACTTGTAGCCATCACATTTAATCAAATTGTTACCATTTTCATTGCCTGCATTGCCTACTCTCGCTTACATTTCCTTTAATTACCCTCAGAGAAAACTGTTATCCTTCAAGTGCACTTCAGTTGCAGAGGCGTGGCAATTATTTCTTTAAAAAACTAAATAATTCACAGTATACAGCTAGGTAATTCTGGAAATGTCCGAAACTTACAACAGAACATATAAGTAATACCAGGTGTACAAGAATGAAATGCAGATTTCAGACAACAGATGGTTGCAGCTTGTTCTATAAAGCAGCTTGTTCTATAAAGGTTTGACACGGCACCATTTTGTTGTGTCATCAACAAGTGTCAGACGCACACGAGTGATAAACTGGAAAAGTATGTGCATAGTGTTGTGTTCAATATGTCGAAATTTATACCAAACAAAGAGTATTGCGGACAGCATTAATTTTTTGTTTTCATTTGAAGAAAACTGCTGTTGAATCATACCGATTACTTTGAGAAGCTTATGCTGAACATGCTCCATCACTAGATACGTGTGAACCATGGTTTCGGCGTTTCAAAAGTGGTGACTTCGATGTTGCAGACAAGGAATGTGGAAAACCGCCAAAAAAATACGAAGATGTGGAATTGCAAGCATTGTTGGACGAAGATGATTCGCAATCATAAAAACAACTCGCGAGCAATTGGGCGTTAGTCAACCAGCTGTTTCCAATTGGCTACGAGAGATGGGAAAGATTCAGAAGCCGGTAGATGGGTACCACATAAGTTGAACGACAGGCAAATGGAAAAGCGCAAAAACACTTGTGACATTTTGCTCGCTCGGTACAAAAGGAAGTCGTTTTTGTATCGTATAGTTACAGGGGATGAAAAGTGGATTTATTTTTAGAATCCCAAGTGCAATAAATCATGGGTAGACCCAGGCGCACCATCCACATCGACCGCAAGACCGAATCGCTTTGGCAGAAAGACGATGATCTGTGTTTGGTGGGACCAGAGGGGCGTTGTCTATTATGAGCTGTTCAAATCTGGGGAAACGGTTAACACTAAACGTTACCAATAACAATTGACCGATTTGAACCGTTCGCTGCTTGAAAAAAGTCCAGAATACCGAAAGAGGCTACACAAAGTCATTTTTCTTCATGACAATGCTCCATCACATATGGCAAAACCAGTTCGCGACACGTTGGAAGCACTCAGTTGGGAAGTTCTATCCCATGCGGCTTACTCACCAGATTTGGCTCCTTCCGATCACCACTTGTTTGCATCGATGGTTCACGCACTTGCTAAGCAGCGCTTTGGTTCGTACGAAGATGTGAAAAAATGGCTTGATGAATGGTTCGCAGCAAAAGGGGAAGATTTTTACTGGCGTGGAATTCACAAATTGCCCGAAAGATGGGAAAAATGTATAACAAGCGATGGAGCATACTTGAATCACTTTTTATCATTCTTCCGAATTTAAGATGTTTTTTTAGAAAAAAAAGTCGCATTTCATACTCGTACACCTGGTATATAACAATTTGCACCTCTGGCCAATGTAAATCTAACTTTAAGGCGTACCTGCTCTCTGTTGATCTTAACTCAGCTGATGAGCGCTGATATGGCGAAACGCGTACCAAGATGGATCAACAGATTAGTAAAAAACTGTTGAAAAATGAGCTTTTTTTTCAATTTTAGTGGTTTATATTGATTTTTATAAACCCATAAGGGCCAACCTTTATATCTCTTTGTGAGTATCACCACGTGGTACTTTGGCTCTTAATTTTTAATTTACAAACCTTTGGAGTTTGAATTAATATTGCGCAAGGAGTGTCGATGGTCTTCGCTGACTGGACTGGCTTGTTTATGATTTCTTCATCTTGACGTCTGGTTGACGTCTTTTTTCTTTCCTATTCTCTTTCCTGAAGATATGTTTTCTGCTTGCCTCTTCGTCCAGAGCTGAAAGAGAGTTTAGGTTCAGTGAACAATATTGAGGATACAGATAAATTTTAGCCGCTCGATAATGTCAAAATTATTTCCCGTACATCAAAGACACGCTACGCTGCAATGAAATACTTTATAGCAACTAAATTTCTGAAGATTGGGGTTACGCACGTCCTCCACATCCTCTCGTTGCCTCTCTCGCCCGTTTCGTAAGTGCAATAAATGATATGAACTAACTAATATGAACTTATTTATGGGACAACCTGCATCCCATCATAGACCAAGCCATGGTTTCTAGCCTATTTTAAATAAAAGTGAAGAAATTGTTATCAGTCACGCTACTGTCCAATACAAGTGACGTTAAATATCGCAGTCATCTTGTACTATTCGTACAATTGCCATTTGTTCGGCTCTCGGTTATTCCTTCTTAAAGAAATTGAAGTCTTTAAAAATTAAATATTATTCTTTCGAAAGGCAGGCAGATAAAACAATTCGTGGAAATACTTTCTGCAAATGTTCTTACAGTTACTTTTAGTTTAGTTGATCATTTTTAGCTAATACCATAGACGGATCTAGAATTTCGTCCGGGCGGTACTCGTGCGTGATACGCACACAGCAACAATAATGAAAGAAAAAAAAATTGATACGAATCGTTTTATTGTTTCGCAAAATATTCGCTTTTAAGATTTATACACTTTTGCATCTTGCAAAACACTGCCTAGATCAATAAATATTGAACAATATCATGTAGCAAAGAATATATTATGTATAAAATGCAACATCTAATTTCTTTCAGTCTTAGTACAAGTAATTTTTGTAAGTATTTTGTACATCTTCATATTTAGTAGCTGTAAAATATTTGTTGAACATTCAGAGAGCAGAGATTTTTGATAACTCCAGAGGTAGCTATATTTTCTGTGATTTATTTTTTAAATTATATCTTTCCGAAGAAAAAAAATAAAGGATCTTAATTTTCCATCATTTATATTTACAAATTGCAGTTTCTTTATGTTGTATTTTGTGCAATAATATTTACAAAATAACTATCCTCCGGCTAAACCTGTTGTCTACCTAGACCAGGGGTGCTCAAACGGTCGATCCCGATCGACAAGTCGATCGCGAGTGCTTTTTGAGTCGATCTCGAGAAAAAAATTCACTACTATTCACAGATTTTGTTTTAGGTAACTAAAACAAAATGTAATGAATAAACTACTAAAATTTATTCGATCCACAATTAGGCCAGAATAATCCCCTCATCACTTTCTTTTCCCGTAATAACCCCCTGCTACCGGCAAAAGGCGGCTTTATCAAAGGAACGCGCGGTACTTGTCAAAGAAAAGCCGCGTTTTTGATTCCCGCCGATTTTTCTAGAAACTTCGGGCGGCGTGTTTGACAGGAACATTCGAAACTTCGTTCGCGCCGATATAAATGTTGCGCCTGCAGGAATAGGAGTCAGTCTGAGTTGTAACTTGAAGGCGATACATCGATACAAAGTTTATTAATAAATAGTCCAAAATGAGTGCGGCGAAGAAAAGTAAAACTTATCATTTTTATAACGTTTGGGAGGAAGAATTTTTCTTTTGTATGGTAAAGAATAAGAGCATTTGTCTCATTTGCCGTGCGTCAGTTGCAATACCTAAGCGTGGGAACTTAGAGAGGCATCATAAAACGGTTCATAAAAACTATGAAAAGGATTTTCCGTCACAGAGTGAATTAAGAAAACGAAAAGTACGTGATTTGATAACTTGTTTGAAAAAAGAACAAACCATGTTCACAAGACCAGCCAAACAATCAAAAGCTGCATCGATCGCGTCATTTAAAATATCTCATATATTGGCGAAACACAAGAAACCATTTGATGATGGATTGGTTGTGAAGAAAGGATTTATTGAAGCGGGTGAGACTTTATTTGGAGATTTTAAAAATAAAACAGAGATTATGTCTGCTATTAGAGAACTTCAGTTATCTCGTCCGACTGTCACAAGGCGTGTTGAAGTCATGAGTCAGGACATGGCAGATAAATTAAAACATGATATCATGGAATGTACATACTTTTCTTTACAGTTCGACGAATCCAACGATATGACAGACACTGCCCAGCTGTGTATTTTTATTCCAATGGTATTCAATGACATGTCGGCTAAGGAAGAGTTTTTGACAATGATTCCTCTGAAAAGAAAGACCCGTGGCGAAGATATATATGATGTTTTCTTCAATTTTGTAACAAACTACAAGCTACCAATATATAAACTAGTGTGCATTACAACCGATGGAGCACCAGCAATGACTGGAAACGAAAACGGTTTTGTGGCATTGTGTCGAGCTAATGATGATTTCCCTTCATTTTTCTCCTTCCATTGCATTATACATCAACAAGTTTTGTGTTCAAAAGTTCTAAACATGGAGGAGATTATGGGCACTGCAATAAAAATTGTGAATTCTATCCGTGCACGTAGCTTGCAACGACGGCTCTTTAAATTGCAGTTGGAAGATAGTGAGTCAGCTGAACACACTGATTTAGTTCTTCACACGGACGTCAGGTGGTTGAGTCGCGGAAAATTCCTAGAAAGGTTTCAAGAATTATTGCCCGAAATAACAGCTTTTCTGAACGAAAGAGGTGATGACACTCAGATGCTGAAAAACGGAAAATGGCTGACTGATTTGGCATTTTTGACAGACATCACATGCATTTAAACACCATTAATTTGGAGCTTCAAGGTAAAGGAAAAACTATTATTGAGATGATTAGCGCAATAAACGCATTCAAAAGTAAATTGCAACTGAAATAGCAAGTTAGTTTAACATGGACTCATGTTCTGTTGAAAATGAGTTAGTGCACATTATATCAGATATACATCTCAAAGCCATCTGATACAAAATTCTGGTGTTTTATATCTGAAGATAAATATCCGAATCTAAGGCAAATCGCCCTTCAACTGACGGCAATGTTTGGGTCAACTTACTTGTGCGAGTCTGCATTTTCTGAAATGAAGATAATTAAGTCAAAATATCACAATCGACTAACTGACGAACATATGTCATCATGCTTGCGATTAGCACTCGGTAATTACGTACTATCTTATGAAAAGTATGCTGAGGACATGCAGTGCCACGCTTCAACATCCAAAGTCACTCTTTAGTTAAGTTTAGACACTAGAACTCGTTTGTTTTGTAAGAACCAATAAACTCGCAATTTTGAATAATTATAAGTTATTTCATTGACATTTTAGAGCAGACCTACACTTATTTTGACTAAAAAACTGCATATTGTGCGGAAAACTAATATCTATGCCACGATACACCCTACCTAGACGACAATCCTGCATCACACTTACCTGCAGCCTCTCAGAGTCGATCGATCGTAGTCTAACAATATTGAGGTAGATCGCCAGCAGTTCAAGTTTGAGCACCCCTGGCCTAGACATACAGAATCATGCTACGAACCACCCAGAAATAAATACTTAACTTTCATTCACTTTAACTGGGAACAATCAGCTTCATAGAAATCTATAGATCCTCATGCTGCTAAAGTTCATTCGGCCCACACAGTAGAAATTCCCGGAATCAACTATTTGAGAGGATTTCTGTTATCCCAGACGCCAGGATCATGTTCCCGAGGCCGTCAGATCTAATCTCCATAAAGCCTAGGCCACGCAATTAGTATCCCACTACTGTAATTTTTTTTATAGGTCTAGCACACGTGCTGCAGAGTAGTCCCTAAAGCGCTCCAGGAGCGGCCTGTGTGCGGAAAAAGCGATTCACGTTGTTCTTGAATCGCTGTAAATTGTACTCGGTGGGAAACACAGCCCTGGGCAAATTATTCCAAAGGGATGATGTTCTCCATATAAAAGACTGCTTGAAAAGCGTTAATAATTGAGTTTAATCACTCTTTGCCAGTACTGAAGTAGTAATAATGATGTAAAATTAATCAGAGGGCTTGCACTTAACTAGGAATTCAAAAAAAAATTATCATCATATTCAGTGAAATTCTCTTGATTTTTATCTTCAGTATAAGATGAACTGTCTAGTACGAGGGCTACTTTTTAAGTTTTTACAAAAACAATGAAAGAAAAATAAATTTTTCACACAAATTGTTTTATTGTTTATCAAAATATTCACCATTACGATTTGTATACTTTTGAATGCGTTCGAACCCATTCTCGAAACATGGTTTTGAAAAGATTCAACAGCTACTTGAGGTGATGAAATTTGCTGTCCACGCATTTTTTTTTGACATTCAGAAACAAAAGGAGGTCGTTAGGCGATAAGTTAGGTGAATACGAGGATACGGGAATATGAGACATTAATTTGATGTTTTTCTCTGTCAAAAATTGTTTAACGTGATGTGTGAGAGCTGGCATTGTCATGATGAAGAATAATACGACGTTTTCAGTTTTTTCCTAATTTGATCGATGATTTCTGACAAATAAATTATCGTATACCATTCAACATTAACTGTTCTTCGATCCTCTCAAGCAATTGTTGCAACATGTCCAGTATAACCAAAGAAACAAGCGATCATTTTCATAGATGTGTTTCGCGAACAAACCACTTTTGTTGGATTCGGTTCTTCTTGGAACATCCAAACAGTTGATTGTTGCTTAGTTTCCGGCTCGTACGAATTTGTCTAAGTTTTCGATGTTTTTTGAACCACAACCGATTTTGTTCGACTTTCACAAAATTCATCGCTGACGGAAACACGACCATGACGAAATTCAGCAAACCAATTGTAAACAGTCTTTTCTGATGGCGATTTATTGCCAAAAGTTGAATGAAGCGACTTGAGGAAATTTCACGCAAAAGTTTTCGTTGGATGATTTTTTACGATTTTATTAAAGGCCTAACTCAACAACAATGAGTTAAGCCTTTAATAAAATCGTAAAAAATCATCCAACGAAAACTTTCACGTGAAATTTTCATTTGTTTTTTTTAAACGCTCACTACAAAAGCTACTCTGCCAATTTCTGAGCAGCCACTGTCTTAACAATAACAAATATCACATTTTACAACAATGGTAATATCACATCTCAATAGTGCCATCTAGTGGTCGTTTGTACAAACTTAAAAGGCGGTCCTCGTATACAAAAACGATATTATAACATTTATGATTTACTATTCTCCATTAATCGAAACATAATAAACTATAGTTATTCTTAGATTTATAAGAATAGAAACAAAAGAACAACTGACGCAGTAAAAGCAGCCTCCAACTAAAAAAAATCTTAACAATGATTACAATGGGTAAAAATTCCGCGTTACATATCGATGGCTAATAACAATGTAGTGTACAATACACACACATCCATCATGTTATTGAGCGTAAAAAATCACTGCTAGTTCAATTGGAACAATACCGATTGTAAAACTGCCATTGTGTTTTGACGTTTTTCTTATTTGAAGGTATTGGTTTATGGTACATGTAACGTATATTCTAAACGTAGGTTCGTTTTTTTAAAAAATCGTTTAAATTCATCATTCATCACTTGCATCATTAGGTCATATACAAAATTGCTTGCGTCTTAAATTGCTCTTGTTACTCTATATACCGTGAGAAAACTCAGGTTAGTTTTTACGATTTGTTTTCTTCCGAAAACTGAGCGAAAGTAATTGGGATCTCGCAGAACATCTTTTCACTAAAAATCACAGGTTCAAAAATTAATTATGTCCCAGGTGGATGGATGGTCCAGATTGAGACAAGAACTTACGAAACTATTAGGCCTGATGTTGTCAGATCGACAAGCGAAGAGTCCAATGCTTGCTAAAAAAGGAGTATCCGAAACTCAAGTTTTCATGAAGGTTTAGCGTTGAAGAAGATTTCTGCTAGATGGAACCAGCAGAAACTTCTGAAGAAAGAAATGTTAAGAACATGTGGTGTAGTGAGATCTTTCCACGATACATAATTTGATGCAATGAGTTTATAAGGGTTCTGGTCTTAGTTCGCTTGCGCCTTTTTTAACTAATATGGAAGGTATTTCATCAGCGCTAGAAGGTTTTTTAGTGTCTAGCTCCATTAAAATAGGCTTTACAGTCTGTCAAGTATGAACGTGATCGCCTGTATTCTTGAAAAAATGTAATTTTTTGTCAACAATGTATTCTCTGATGTGCTAACAACTGCTCAATTACCATAGTAAGTTGTCCAATCACGAGGCAACTGAATCAAAGTCCTCGGAGTCTTTCCTCTGAGCTTTCTCTTTACAAGAGACCAAACGTTTTCACTAGGGTTGGTATCCTGCAATTGTGAGGGCCATTCTAGTATCTTATCGTGGGCCCAAGGGAGCCGCTTCGCGACTTAATTTTCGCCCAGCAAAGGTTTCTTCAACGTTCTTCAGAATTTGCCATCATGAGCACGAAGATGTCGTCGAATGGTCTCATAAGACACATTCAAATTCGTGAAAACAAAGACACGACTAATTTTTCGACTTTCGGCGTGATACGTGTGGATGGGAACAAAGAAAGACTTCCTCGAACCGACGCGCAAACAAGCGAGTGATTTTGGATTTTATATGATTTCGACGAAATCGACTGATACTTTTACTAAAATGCGTCGTAGACAAATGTTCCCTCTAACAAATTTTTATTGAATCGCTAGAATTGCATCCACCAAAAATGAATTGACGCAGGCACGTTCTTACTTACACGTACACGGACTGTATGACACGTGTATGATATAAGTTACAAAATATCCTGTTGGCTTTAGCTTATTGACGGTTGCTAATAATCAGCATCTTTCAAAAGACCTTCCCGGTCTTTTGAAAGATGCTGATTAATAGTTTTTCAAATAACTTTCGATATTACTGCAAGCAATTCGACTCCCTTTTCTATAGGATAAGTTCAAAAGCCTACAAAAAGCTGATATGAGTACGCCAGAGCATTTTTGGGGTACAACGGAAGGTATTCTCTTAATCCTAGAAGCTTTTTTGGTGCTTAGCTTCTTTAGTATACATTTTGTGACACACAGTTTCAAGATAACATCGGACATCTTTGACTACACATTGAAAATAGGGTGTGTTGTCTATTCCTGGATATTAACAGTACAGCTGATGAAGAAAACCATCTAAAACTGAATCCCGGGAAAACCCAGATGTGCATGTTCCATCTGAGAAATAGAGATGCACCAAGAACTCTGAACACCAGCTGGAAAAGCAATCAACTGCAGCACTGTAATAACCCAAAATACTTAGTTGTGAAATTAGACCGAACGCTAAGTTAGAAAACTTACTGTCAGAATAGGAAAGAGAAGGTTATGGCACGGACTAATCTCCTAAAAAAATTAACAAGTACAAAGTGAGGTGCATCGCCAAAGCTTCTACAAATATCAACCATGGCTCTCAATCTATCAGCAGCAGAATGCTCAACTCAAGTAAGGAGGAATAGTACGCACGCCAAACTAGTCGATGCAGCTGTGAACGACGCTATCAGGATCATAACGGAGTGCCTGAAACCAAATACAATCGAGATGATTTACCCCATTGCAGAAACTGCACCCTCCAAAATCAAAGAGAACTAGCAGCTGAAATAAAAGGATAAAACAAAACAACATGTAAGGACAAGCCCCAGAAAGAACTAGATTAAGATCTAGGAAAAATTTCCTTGCCACAGCCCACCCAGCTGTATTCCCTCAAGCAGTGCCCGACTAGATAGGTCGAAAAACACAGCAATATCAAATTTCGTAGACCCTACAGAAAAATAAGCGGTGGGCATGACATCCCTTATCCTGTATGGAGACCCTCAAACAGAATTCGAACAGGTGTAAGTAGACGCAAGGAAACCTTCAAAAAATGGAGATACATCAACGAGAAAACAAGTTGTGAGTGAGGCGCAACACCATCTACTCCACTGCCCAAATATTAGCACTAGTGGGCAGTCTGAAAAGTTCTCAGCCTAACAATGAATGAACATTTTTTGACGTAAAATATGTTTTATTTTTTAATATATTCTCTTTAAACTTCAATAGGTTTATTCCGACGTTTTTCCAATAATTCAATACCATCTCAGGTCTGCAAAATATTCATCCACGGCTGCGTAGTTTGATATAAATCGCTTTCCAGCCAGAAATTTTTTCAGGTCTGGAAACAGATAATAGTGAGAGGGGGCCAAATCTGGTGAATACGCTGGATGTTTAAGCAATTCGTACTTTAATTCGTTGAATTTTGCAATCGTCAAAAAACTTACGTGAACACGTGCATTGTCTTGATGAAAAATGATTCTTTTCTTCTTTAAAGTAAGTCTTTTCTAACGAATTTTGGCATCCAACTGATCCAGAAGGTTATAATAATATTCAGAATTAACTGTTTTACCTTTCTGAACGTAATCGATCAACAAAACACCTTTGTAATCCCAAAAAACTGTTGCCATAACCTTCCCTGCTGATGAAACCGCCTTTGCCTTCTTTGGTGCTTCAATCCATTATTTCGATTGTTCTTTTCGCTCTTGTGTATAATGGTGGATTCAAGTTTCATCAATAGTTATGAAACGATGCTTAAAATCCATTTCATTTTGCTGAAAGCGATCCAAATACGCTTTTTTGGCAGTTATCAACAATTATCGGTACCCATCTTACACAAGGCTTTTTCATATGTAATTCTTCATGCAAAATATTTCCAATTTACTCTTTTGAGATACCTATTGCCTCGGCTATTTCACGCACTTTCACTCGTCCATCATCTAACACCATATCATGGACTTGTTGAATGATTTCTGGTCTTGTAGCAGTTTTTGAACGACGTTCGCGTTGATCATCTTCGAGGCTTGTAGATTTAAAAAGAGCAGCCAATTTTTTCACAGTAAAAAGTAAAGGTGATGCATCCTTACACACTTTCAACAACTTCGGATGAATTTCTGTTGGTGTCAAACCACCTAAAACAAAGAATTGAATCACTGCACGGTACTCAATGTCTTCCATTTTAAAAACAACATTGACACGTCAATATTAAACAGCTGCTACTACTCGAATGAATCGACAGATCGAAATAAAATTTTACATCTGTTAATATAAAGGACGAAACTTTCCAATACAATTATGGTTTCACAGTTTCTGATGCCATCTATGTGTCAGCCTGAGAACTTTCCAGATAGCCTAGGTATTTGCACATCGGAGGATCTTTTCCTGGCCAGAACTAGAGAAGGAAAATATAATGGAAAAAAAAAGTAAATAACCATACAGGGTGAAGCATAGAGCTGAACTAATATGTTGATCTTCTCAGCAGATATTGTTGCAATGCAATGTTAATGTTGGGAGAATATACTAATAACTGCGTACTGTAACATTACTTAACTACTAGTATCACTAAATTAAAAATTAATTCACTTTGTAAATATTTAGACAGTTAACTCAGCGATGTACTTAAAATACATTCTATAACGAAATACGATAACTAAACAAATTTAACTATTTTCTTCCTCTATAAATTTGTCCTCGATATTTGCATTTCCTTCAAAATTTAAAAAAAAAAAATCTACAACCGAAACATCCTGCAGCCAGCAGCGGTAGTTTTAATGTATGTACACAAAACATAGACATCAAAGAATTTAATTCGATAAATCTTTCGCTAAACGTTACGTTTTTAGTCGCATGAAAACATCGTTATCGGCTGAAATAACTTTTGCCTTTTTTTACAAATATACGAATAAAACTGTCTACACAAACCCGCTATTAATAATGTAAAATAACCACCATCATGTAAAACAATCAACGACGAGTCAGTGTCGTTCCAATAAAAATAATATAGATTTAATACACAGCCAAATAAAGATTGCGGGAAATCGCTGAATAGCCAACACACAAGCGCCAAAAAAATCGCATATGATAGCATCGATTCATTAAAAGCTACAGTGTGTTTTTTACGTAGAACAACGAACTAGCAAAAATAAATTACCGGCCAGGTGCAAGTTGGACTTGCGCAATTAGTGTTTCGTACGTTGATTGCTTTGGAAATAAAATTTTTTGTTACGAAGGTATAAAATGATCAATGATTTCACAAAACACATCCCAAAAGAGTTTTCAACAAAGTTTTTTCCGATCTTCATTGAAAGCTGATAACTTTGAAATTTTTGTTTTTTTTATATACCAGGTAACTTATTAAAGATAATGCTCTCCTGATAATTTTCGTTCAATATACACCCTTTGGAGAATATTCCAGAATTTTTTCAAAATTTTTTGATCACTGCTGTTCGAGATAAGGGGGGGGGGCAGCAATTTTTCGCAATTTTTTAAAAATAAAACAAAAGTGTGCGCAAGTATTACATTATATATATTTCTAAACTTGTGCTTTTACAAACTTTCATTTGACTCCCCACTCGATGACCTGGTAATTTTTTTTTCACTTCCGATTTCACCCTCCAAAACTGACCCCTTAAGTAAAAATTTAACTTTCAAAACTACACGGCTCTGACGAGGTCATCAATTTCTATATTAGTGCCAAATTTCAACTTTATACGTCAAATATTTTCGGAGACAAAAAAACTCTACAAATAGAAGAATATTCCCGTATAAAATTGTTTTATTATGCAGGATAGGGCAGCAGTAGAAGGCAAATGCCTCAAGCGCTATAAATATGCGGAAAACGCGATTCATACCGGTCTTGAATTGTTGCAAATTGTACTTCGTAGGAAATCGGAGGAATTAAATAGGCTACATCCATCAAATATTTTTTATAAAAGTACTAATAGAATAGACTGAAGTCGCCAACAGTTTTTGGATATTCTATGGAATTAAGGTTGCTGGTAAATTCTGGGTCTCTAACCTGGATAAAATCTAACAAATGTAGTGTAGGTTTGGGAGCAGAGCCCCCAACCTGGAAGCACAATGTCCAATTTGAGCCCTGTTAAAAGTTGTTGTGTAGCAAAAAAATTTTTTAACTTTTGAAAAGCTATCTTTGCTATCATGCAACATGTTCTTCCCAAGCATATTTACTTCCTGATTAGTTCAGTGATGATGCCCGAGCAACAGAGTGTCCCAACATGACTATGTCGGTATCCGGAACGTTAACTTTTTTAGGAAAACTGCCGCCTGTGTTGTTGCAGCGTTAAATTCTACTTGATTACTGTCAACTCAAGATAAAATTTATTCCAGGTTTTAAGTTGAACAATTTCCTGCAGCAGATCCTTAATATAAAGGAGAAAGAGAGTAATAGAGAGTATATAGTGGAATGGAGAACACCGGCGTTGATAGTGAAGATATTGGTCAAAAACTCAACTACTATTCGCAAAGAGCGCTCTTTAAGGAAATACGGGATCCATGAACAATACCGTTAAACTAAAATCTATCGAATATGTGATATAAGATTTTTACTTGCCATATTGATGACCAATCAATATTCAGTCTTTCTAGATTGATAACCTCTCGATAATGATTTTTTGGCCTTTCTGAGTATCGGCTGAATTGCAACATATTTCCAGTAAAAACGAACAGTCTCTTTCTGTAGGATAAGTTTGATAGATTTTAAATAAGTTTGATAGATTTCAAAAGGATAAGTCACTTTAACGGTTTTAAGTGTGTCGTACGGAAAACTTACAGGATTACTTCGGTGTCTGTCCGTCCGTCTGTCACACCCGATTTTCTCCGAAACTATTTGAAACAGAAAGTTGAAATTTGGCGCAAATATAGGAACTGACGGCCCAATCAGAGTCGTGTAGCTTTAAAAGTTAACTTTTGACGTGAGGAGTTAGTTTTAGAGGGTGAAATCGGAAGTGGAAAAAAAAATTGCCAGATTATCGAGTGAGGGTCAGATGAAAGCTTGTCAAAACACGAGTTCAAAAATATATATGATGCAATATTGGCGCACACTTTTGTATTGATTTTAAAAAATGGCCAACAATCTCTATCTACTCATCCTATCTCGAGAAGTACACATCAAAAAATTTTGAAAAAATTCTGGAATATTCTTCATAAGGTACTGATTAAGTGATAATTGTAACGAGTGCATTATGTTTGATAATTTTTCTAGTATAAAAAAAACTATGTGGCATAAGAGAATGAGGAAGGTTTGTAAAGTGGGGATTGAATCGGGACTAAGAACTACGAAATATCAATACATATTCGGTGGAATCAGTAATATCATGATGACAACGGATAGGTACCAAAGACAAAATCATTTTTTTTTATTTGTTTATAATTTAACAAATATTTAGGTATTAAATATTTGTTTTAAACTTTTACTCCTAGATTCTTGGTGCTAATTTCGTTTATTGGCTATTAGGGAGCTAATTTTTATTTTACAGGTAATCAGGGTACGGAAAACTAATTGCGCAAGTCCAACTTGCACATCACCGGTATTATTAGTGTTCCGTACGGAACACTTATAAGATGACATCGGTGTCTGTCTGTCCGTCTGGCTGTCTGTCACACCCGATTTTCTCCGAAACTATTTGACATAGAAAGTTGAAATTTAGCACTAATATAGGAATTGATGGCCTCATCACAGCCGTGTAGTTTTGAAAGTTAAATTTTGACTTAAGGGGTTAGTTTTGGGGGGTGAAATCGGAAGTGAAAAAAAAATTTTTTTACTAGGTAATCAAGTGTGGTGTCAAATGAAAGCTTGTGAAAACACGAATAAAAAATATATATATAATGTAATACCTACGAGCACTTTTCTTTGTATTATTTTTTTAAAAATCGCGAAAAATCGCTGTCTAGTATTATCAAAAAATTTTAAAAAAATTCTGGAATATTTTCCACGAGGTGTAGATTGAACGAAAATTATCACGAGTGCATTACCTTTAATAATTTATCTGGTATATAAAAAAAAACAAAAATTTCAAGGTCATCACTTTTCAGTAAAGATTGGAAACAAACTTTGTTGAAAACTCATTTAGAGTGTGTTTTCTGAAGTCACTGATCATTTTATACCTCCGTTACAAAAATTTTTATTTTAAAAGCAATCAACGTACGGAACACTAATTGCGCAAGCTCAACTTGCACTTGACCGGTTATTTTTTAATTAATAAAATCATTTTTAGTGTTTCGTACGGGACACGTATCACTTCGGTGCCTGTATGTCTGGCTGTCTGTCACACCCAATTTTTTCTGAAACTACTTGTAATACAGAGTTGAAATTTGGCTCTAATATAGGAATTAATGGTCTCTTCAGAGCCGTGTAGTTTTGAAAGTGAAATTTTAACTTAAGCAGTTAGTTTTTGGGGGGGGGGGGGTGAAATCAGAAGTGAACATTTTTTTTTTACCAGGTCGTCAAATGGAGTGTCAAATGAAAGCTTGTAAAAACACAAGTTCAAAAATATGTATAATGTAATACTTGTGCACATTTTTCTTTGTATTATTTTTAACAAATTGCGAAAAATCGCTGTCTCGAACAGTATTTGTCAAAAAATTTTGAAAAAATTCTGGAATATTCTCTACAGGGTGTAGATTAAACAAAAATTATCACGAGTGCATTACCTTTAATAATTTATCTGGTATAACAAAAATTTCAAGCTCATCAGTTTTCAGTAAGGATCGGAAAAACTTTGTTCAAAACCCATTTTGGGTGTATTTTGTCAAGTCATTAATCATTTTGCACCTCCGTATACAAAAATTTTTATTTAAACATGCACTTGACCTGTTATTTAATTAATAAAATAATTTTTGGAATAATGAACTTTGCCTTCGAAGCGAATCGAGTTGTCGAATCGAAAGTATAATAATTTTGAAATGTTACACCACTGAGCAACTTTTTATTCTTACCTAAACATTTACCTTGATATTTCACACCTCTTTATGTATTTTTTACGACTCCTTGTTTTTTGGTTTTCTCACCGAAGCACTTATGGAAATAAACGCGGCTAATAACGGCTTAGGGTGGTTGTTTTCGAGAAAATAAAAATGCAAATTGTTTTCATAACTCGTCGTTATTGGGGATTTTCGAGGTAAAAGTCGTAAACTCATTTTTAGATTGTGTTAGAGAAGCGTGTGGTTGCAGATTTCTCGGACCCTTAATTTTGTTTGTAATTTTGGAAAATACAATAAGTCAGCTGACGTAATTATAAAAAAATTATATAAGTTAAAGGAGAAATTATAGCTATTTTTTATTAATCACTGTTAATTAACATCATAATATTAAGTCTTATACCAGGTGACACATCTAATGTACATGGATGTACAGTCTGCATGTGCATATCAACTCACTAATGAAAAATAACCGGTTAGGTGCAAGTTGAACTTGCGCAATTAGTGTTCCATACGTTGATTGCTTCTGAAATGAAAATTTTTGTTACGAAGGTAAAAAATGATCAGTGACTTCACAAAACATACCCTAAATGAGTTTTCAACAAAGTTTGTTTCCGATATTTACTGAAAACTGATGACCTTGAAATTTTTGTTTTTTTTTATAGATCAGATAAATTATTAAAAGTAATGCACTCGTAATAATTTTCGTTCAATCTACACCCCATGGAGAATATTACAGAATATTTTAAAAATTTTTGGATCAGTACTTTTCGAGATAGAGAGTGGGGGACAGCGATTGTTCGCGATTTTTTCAAAATAATACAAAGAAAAGTGTGCGCATGTAAGACATTATGTACATTTTTGAACTTGTGTTTTTATAAGCTTTCATTTGACACCTCACTCGATGACCTGGTAAAATTTTTTTTTTTCACTTCCGATTTCACCCCCCAAAGCTAATCCCTTAAGTCAAAATTTAACTTTCAAAACTACCCGGCTCTGATGAGGCGATCAATTCCTATATTAGCACCAAATTTCAACTTTCTACATCAAATAGTTTCGGAGAAAATCAAGTGTGACAGACGGACAGACAGACGGACAGACAGACACCGAAGTGATCTTAAGCCGGGTTTCCAGCAAACGGACAGTTTAAAAAAACAGTTCTGTTTTCATAAACAAAACAAAACATGTTTTGTTTTTTTCAAACAGTTCCTGTAGACTGTTCCAAAAGTTTTGTTTATTCTCTTTTTACCATTTTGTTTAGTTTTGCAAGAATGTCCTTCTCCGATGGCGATTTTTTTTATAATTAGCTGTGGTTCATTTTTAGTTAATGGCCAAAACAGAAAAAAACCAAGGTATTGGGTCAGTTCTCTATTAAATTATTACGGCACAGAATTATTGGCTGATTTAAGCAGTGACAATGTTGGGTTAAATGGGAAATTGAGATCTTCCTGCCATAATTTTACCAAAATGTCAAGTACCGATTTTGAATTGTTAATTAATTTGTTACGACCTAAAATCGCCAAGAAAAATGCAAATTACCGGGACGCAATTTCGGTGAAGGATCGCCTAGCAGTAACTTTGAGGTACTTAGCCAATGGGGACAGTTTTCAATCATTAAAATATTTATTCAAAATTTCAAATTCTTCAGTATCACGAATCATAGCGGATGTAAGTGAGGCCCTGTATGATGCCCTTCAACATTATATCAAGGTAAGTCTTCCTTTCTTCGGTTTATTCTTGTCATACAAAAAACTCATAGTATCATATCCAAACCATTTTGAAATAAACAGGTGTCCAGCCTCAGACTTTTTCCTGAGCAAGTTTTTGATTTTTGGATCGATTTCATCACTGCTACTTACTCATGAATAAATTGGCTATGAAAGGTGATAAGCAATTACCGATAGCTGTTCCTTCTTTCTGAACATAAAATTGTTCCATACAAACTTTGTATGGAACAAAATTATTTCCAATATAACAATCAATTTTATGTTCAGAAAGAAGGGGGTAATTGCTTATCACCTTTCATAGCCAATTTATTCATGAGTAAGTTTGAAATCGAAGCCAGTCAAGAATTCGAATATTTCCCAAGGGTATGGTATAGGTATGTGGATGATATTTTCGCGATTTTTGATACAAAGAAAGCAGATATTGATGATTTTGTTTCTAGATTAAATAGCCGGTTTGATTCCATTAAATTCACTTACGAAGTTGAGAACAAAGGACAATTGCCTTTTCTAGATATTTTAATTATTAAAAATAACAATAGATTAGAATTTGATATCTATAGGAAGGACACAGTAACAGATAGATATATTCCTAATGATTCATTTCATTGCAAACAACATAAATTAGCCTCATTACATTTTTTAGTTCATCGTTTGGTCACTTTCCCTCTGAATAAAGTAAACTTTAATAAAGAAAGGAATCGTATTAGAAATATAACTAGAGTTAATGGTTATGACGATGACTTAGTAAATAAGCTAATAAATAGACATAAGTTTAGGTTTAATATTCAGAATTCCACCTTTTTTACACGCGAAGAAAATAACACCAAGTATGTCTCCATACCATATAATCCGAAATATAGCAAGGGACTCAATAAGGTATTTAATAAGGTAGGCCTCACCTTAGTCTATAAGGCATCAGACAATCTGAGGAATATCTTAGGAAATCCCAAAGATAAGATTCCTATTTGTGAGAAAAGTGGAATTTATGGAATTAGTTGTAATGATTGTGACAAAAAGTATGTTGGGCAAACTAAAAGGTCAATTAAAACAAGATTTAAAGAACACTTAGCACACTTAAAATACAATAGAACAGAAAAGTCTAGCATTGCCGAACATGCCCTTGAAGTTGATCATACTGTAACATTAGATAATCTAAGATTGATAAAAAACGTATCTGATAGGAGATTGTTAGACGCATACGAAAGTATGGAAATCATAAAATGTAAAAGTAGTTTAAATAAAGACAGAGGGCCTATTCCTTATAGTCCCCTCTACTGGTTACTTGACCGGAACTGATGGCCTTGCCTATGTCATTAGTTCCGCTTGAGTAATTCAAGGGTTAGGCTAAGTATAAATAGGGTAGATTTGTAGTTTAGCTTTAGTCAATCATCGCTCCTGATGAAGCTAACATGGTTAGCGAAACGCGCGTCGAGTGCAAAAATAGAGTGTTTGGTGTAGTGGTGATATATACTGCGTAGTATAAAAAATGTTACTTACTTTAAGTGTTGACAAACTCTCCACAAATCGCATACACTTGATAAAAACTTGATAACTAGTTGAAAGAGTAGAGTACAAATGTCGCAGAGAACAAAACTAAAACATTCATGTGTTCCAACCAAACCGACAACACGAACAAATTTGTTTACTTTTGATGTACGGACTTGAGATGGGAAAGTGTTTTGTTTACTAAAAACACTGTTCTCCCACAAATATGTTTTCGAAACTGTTCATTTTTTACAAAACATGGCTCTTTTTGTTGAGAAAAACAGTTTTTGTTTGTGTTTCGTGCTATGTCTGTTTCGTGGAAACCCGGCTTTATAAGTGTTCCGTACGGAACACTAAAAAGAGATATTCTTACAACTATCAGCCTATTCTCGGTACTATCAAAATCCTTACTAGAATCATAACATATAGATTAATGAACAAATTAGACAGTTATCAACCACGTGAATAAGCGGGATTTAGGCTGGGCTACAACACTTTGGACTATCTTTAAACAATTAGATTATTAGTGGAAAAAGCAAATGAATTTAAGGTTACCATTGTGGATAGCAATGGTTGACTATGAAAAAGCTTTTGATTCGGTAGATATATGGGCAGTCCTTAACTCCTCAAGTAACAGACGAAAAATATGTAACTTTTTTTGAATTCATATATAAAAATGCCACACCAAAAATAATGCTTGAAGAAAAAACAAAATAAAAATTAAAACAGGAGTTAGAAAAGGTAACTCAATATCACCAAAGCGTTGACTAGAAGACATGTTCAAATCGTTAAAGTGGAAAAATAAAGGAATACTAATAGATGGTGAACGATTAAATTACTTAAGGTTCGCAGATGAGGTCACTCTGATCGCCAACACAAAAGAAGAATTACAAGAAAATATGCTGGTGGAATTAAATAAAAAGTCCAGAGAAGTAAGTCTAAAAATAAAGTTCACCAAAATCAAATATTTGAACAACTAAAGGGGAGAACATACATGAACTATTCATAGAAGGTGAAAGAATGGGTACAACACAACAAACATTCATATATTTAGGCCAAAAATCGAAATATCAAAAAATAATTTACAGGCTGACTTGAATAGAAGAGTCCTTAGCTTGGTCTGCCTTTGGAAGGTTAGAATTTACATTTAAATTGGACTTCTTAAATACAATAGAAGCCACAGTGTTCGATTAATATGTACTGACGGTATTAACATAAGGCACCGAAACGTGCGTACATCAAACTTTAGCAAACTTTTTTTTATCGTATTCTACGTCCACAAAATTATCTGTGTACCAAAATGCAGCCTGTTAACATCTAATTAGAGCCCAAAACCCATGGCGACTGGGCTAATAATATAGAGACAGCGATACGATTCTGTAAGTACAATTTTTGATATAACTTTTCATCATTTTCATCAAAAAAAAACTCATCACATTTAATAAAGGCAGCAGAAGATAAAATATGTCCATTTTATCAGTCGCTTCCTTTAATTTGTTTTTCTTTACAAAATCTCAACATCATTTAAACTTTTTAAAGTCTGAGATAAGCCTTGTCTTCTATCTTATTTTTGAGAGCGATATTAAGAAGAGAGGGATAATGGTACCAGCAATTGAGAGACACTATTTTTGGCAACGAAGCAGGTGAATTTTTCCTCCAGTTTTTTTAACGTCTTCACAAAATAACCACCAGCGAGCTATTCTAGTATAAGAGAAGAACTAAAGTATAAACTTTAGCCTGCATCTTTATTGTTTAAAATATTTTTATGAAATTAATTAGTTAGTCATACTAATTTAGTTAAACTAATCACAGGATAATAGCTAAATCATGTTAAAAAAAAAACAAACTGTAACAAACGTGTTAACATCCCCCGTGTTTTAGGACTTGAGTAATAAATGACTTGTAGGGAAAACTTAATGGAAACATCAACCGTCTGTTTGTTCAAGACGGGCGCACCTTTGAACCTGAAAAATATACGAATATATAACAACATGTAGAATGAATTAAACTTCGTAAATGGATTATTAAAACATTTAGACTAGTTTTCTGTCAATAAATATAAAATGTTAATTTTCGTTAAAAAATGAGAAAGTGGTTTATGCAGTGCTTTCGAAACACACACACAGTTTTAAGGGGGGCGTTGCAATGTATAGGGTATATAGCTAGGAGCTAAGCTATTTTTAAATACATAATTCAACTTTACTGCTGAAATATTCTTAAATACATATTAATAATTGAAAAAAGAATAGAGACGTTTTATTAAAAGCGAAAAGTTTTTGTATTGATGACAAAATACCACAAAAATGGAGTTATTTTGGCCAAAAATGTAAAGAAATCATAGAAATTATAGCTTGGGACTTCCTACATAGAGGGAGCTAAGAGGATCATCAGAAGAAGACTGCTATGGAATTGTGTAGTTTTGTAGATTTATATTTATAAGTAAAATGTATAGAGGAGATCAATTAACTATACTTTTAGACACTGTTGTGATGCTGTGTCGTGCGGGCACGAGTTGAAGTCTTGTGGAGTAAATAAAAGAAAAATTTAAAAGTTTCACTTTGCTCGCTCACTAAGTAAAAAAAACCGGTCAAGTGCAAGTTGAACTCGCGCAATTAGTGTTCCGTCCGTTGATTGCTTTTAAAATAAAAAATTTTGTTACAGATGTATAAAATGATCAGTGACTTCACAAAACACACCCCAAATGAGTTTTCAACAAAGTTTGTTTCCAATCTTTACTCAAATCTGATGACCTTGAAATTTTTGTTTTTTTTAAATACCAGAAAAATTATTAAAGGTAATGCACTCGTGATAATTTTCGTTCAATCTACACCCCGTGAAGAATATTCCGGAATTTTTTGGTAAGTACTTTTCGAGATAAGGCTCGGGACAGTGATTTTTCGGGATTTTTTAAAAATGTGTTTTCACAAGCTTTCATTTGACACCACACTCGATGACCTAGTAAAAAAATTTTTTTTCACTTCCGATTTCACCCCCCAAAACTAACCCCTTAAGTCAAAATTTAACTCTTAAAACTACATGGCTCTGATGAGGCCATCAATTCCTATATTATTACCAAATTTCAACTTTCTATGTCAAATAGTTTCGGAGAAAATCGGGTGTGACAGACAGACAGACAGACAGACAGACAGACACCGAAGTGATCTTATAAGTGTTCCGTACGGAACACTAATAACGATTCAAATTTACCAAAATATACAGTCTGACTGACACCGACTGTTTAATATATTTAGCGGCCCCGGAATGTGTCATTTTAGGCCCCTTTGGATGGAAACAAAGAAAGACGCGCAAATAAGTGACCCATTTTGGATTTTACGTGATTTCGACGAAAGTTCGGAATCAACTGATATATTTTTACTAAATTTATATCCTAGCCACAGATTTTTTGTTGAATCACTAGAATCGCATCTACCAAAAATGAGTTATCGCGAATACGTTCTTAATTGACAGACTGTAAGTAGGGTATACAGCATATATTATAACACGATTCACTTCTGGAACATCGATTAGCTAAGTCGGAATCAAAAAGAAATTATAAGAAATTAGAAAATCACTGAAACTGGTATCTATGCAATTCTTTACAAAACGTTATGATATCCCACTAAAAACATTAATCTGAAAAAAAATATCTTTATTTAATTATTTTACTTCTATAATATATATAAAATGCAACGTCTCTCTGTCTGTCTGTCTGTCTGTCTGTCTGTCTGTCTCTCTGTCTGTCTGTCCGTTAGTGACCTTATCACTGGAGAACCACTTATCCGATTTACGTACTTTTTTTTTTAAAACATACATATGTTCTCTGGCCAGGTTATAGGCTATATTTTATTACGATAGGTAGCATAAGGAATGAGCAATGACGATAATAGTGAATGAAGTCGGAAAAAAGTTTATCGCTAGCGCGTTCCCTTGCAATACACAGTCTAAACCATTAAATATGGAACAATATTATGTAGTAGAGAATATCTAGAATCTATAATATATATAAAATGCAATGTCTTTCTATCTGTCTGTCTGTCCACTGGTGCGTTTATCAAGCGAGAACCACTTATCCGATTTGCGTCTTTTTTTAAATTCATACATATATTCTTTGGCCAGGTTATATAATAATAATCTATACCTATAATATAAACAAATTGCAACCTCTCTCTGTCTGTCTGTCTGTCCGTTAGTGCGTTTATCCCTCGAGAACCACTTATCCGATTTACGTGATTGTTTAAATTCGTACATATGTTCTCTGACCAGGTTTTAGATATATATTTTATTACATCTATAACATATATAAAATGCAACGTCTCTCTGTCTGTCTGTCTGTCTGTCTGTCCGTTAGTGCGCCTATCACTGAAAAACCACTTATCCGATTTACGTACTTTTTTTTTTTTAAAACATACATATGTTCTCTGGCCAGGTTACAGGCTATATTTTATTACGATAGGTAGCATAAAGAATGAGCAGTGACGTAAAATAGTGCGTACCTTTGCAATACACAGCCTAAACCATTAAATATGGAACAATATTATGTATCTGTATATGTATAATCTATAATATATATAATATGCAATGTCTCTCTGTCTGTCTGCCTGTCCATTAGTGCGTTTATCACGCAGGAACCACTTTTCAGATTTACCTGTCTTTTTTTAAATTCATGCATATATTCTTTGGCCAGGTTATATAATAATAAAAATAATCTATATCTATAATATATATAAAATGCACTGTTTGTCTGTCTGTCTGTCTATCTGTCCGTTAATGCGCTTATCCCTCGAGAACCACTTATCCGATTTACGTGATTTTTTAAATTCATACATATGTTCTCTGACCAGGTTATAGGTATATATTTTATTACATCTATAATATATATAAAATGCAACGTATTCTGTCTGTCTGTCTGTCCGTTAGTGCGCTTATCACTGAAGAATCACTTATCCGATTTTCGTACTTTTTTTTTAAAACATACATATCTTCTCCGGCCAGGTTATAGGCTATATTTTATTACGATAGGTAGCATAAGGAATGAGCAGTGACAATAATAGTAAATGAAGTCGGACAAAGTTTGCCGCTAGCGCGTTCTCTTGCAATACACAGTCCAAACCATTAAATATGGAACAATATTATGTAGCAGAGAATATCTATAATATATATAAATTGCAATGTCTCTCTGTCCGTCTGTTTGTCTGTCTGCCCGTTCGATAGTGTGCTTATCACTGCAGAACTACTTATCCGATTTACGTGCTTTTTTTAACCATACGTATGTTCTCTGGCCAGGTTATAGGCTACATTTTATTAGGTGACATAAGGAATAAGCAGTGACGATACTAGTGAATTAAGTCGGAGAAAAGTTTGCCGCTAGCGCGTTCTCTTGCAATACACTCCCTAAAGCATTAAATATGGAACAATATCATGTAGCATAGAATACAATATATATAAAATGCAACGTCTCTCTGTCTGTCTGTCTGTCCGTTAGTGTGCTTATCACTCGAGAACCACTTATCCGATTTACGTGTTTTTATAAATTTATACATATGTTCTATATAATTCGATATAAGCCTAGATAATGGGAGATAAGGCGAGATAATTGGAGATAAGGAGAAATAATGAGAGATAAGTCGAGATAAGCCTCGATAATGAGAGATAAGGTGAGATAATGGGAGATAAGTATAAATAATGGGAGATAAGCAGAGATAAGTCTAAATAATGGGGAGTTATGGTGAGATAATGGGAGATAAGGAGAAATAATGGGAGATAAGGAGAAATAATAGGAGATAAGGAGAAATAATGGGAGATAAGTCGAGATAAGCCTAGATAATGGGAAATAAGGTGAGATAATGGGAGATAAGGATAAATAATGGGAGATAAGGAGAAATAATGGGAGATGAGCAGAGATAAGCCTAGATAATGGAAATTATGTAGAGATAATGGGAAATAAGGAGAAATATTGGGAGATAAGGAGAAATAACGGGAGATATTTTATTACGTTGGGTAACATAAGGAATAAGCAGTGACGATAGTAGTGAATCAAGTCCACGCGAGCGGAGCCGCGGGCCCGGCTAGTACATAATATAATTCGTAAAGGTTTCAAGATCTGAAGAAGGAGTCTGACTCGTAAAACTGTTTATTCGTCAGCAGTTGTTTTATTTATTCCACAACTTAATTTCAAAATATATTTTTTCGAGTTTGGTACTTCAACAGAATTTGGCTGTTTTCCTGGGTTTTGTGGGCTTCAAAATGTAAATCAATGGTTTGAATAAACATCTTTGGTGGTTTATAGTTCGTTTATTTGCTTTAACAATACGACATTAAGACAAGACCTATCAGCATGTAGTGTAGTTTTACCTTACAGAGGCAGTTCTACATAAAAAATAACCACATTTCGGGGAGATCCATATTAACTAAAGTTAAGGGGTATGGAACAGACATAATTTGTACAATCAGCTGTAGTGAAACATCGACACATTACAGATCATACCATTAACATAAGAGAAACCAACATTCTAACCTTAAAGAGTAAAGGTTTCTTAATATGCTTTGCAATTGGTATGCAATCACAGGTGAAACGTTAAAGAGTTACTTCAAACTGACAAATCCTAATCCCAAGAGCCACGAGATCCAAGTATCCATTTATATTTAACTAGCCGTGCCCGCGGTTCCCCTTGCGTGGTCTTGATTAACTATTATCGTCACTACATATTTCTTATGTTACCTTACGTAATAAAATACATGCCTATAACTTGGCCAGAGAACATAGGTATTTTATAAAAAACCACGTAAATCGGATAAGTGGTTCTTGAGTGCTACACGCACTAACGGACAGGCAGACAAAGAGACGGAGCATTTTATATATATATTATAGATTATAGATTATTATTATTATACTCACGTAACCTGGAAAGAGAACATATGTATGAATTAAAAAAAAAACACGTAAATAGGATAAGTAGTTCTCGAGTGATAAGCGCACTAACGGACAGACAGAGAGACGTTGCATATTATGTATAATAATTTAAATTTTACGTATTTATTTAATGAAAAATTAAATGGTAAAAAACGTTTATTAGTATTTGTCTCTTATAAATAGATATATGCTACCGTGGATTTTTTTTCTACCCAATTCTTGCTACGTGATATTGTTCCATATTTAATGGTTTAGGCAGTGTATTGCAAGAGAACGTGCTAGCGGCAAACTTTTTTCCGACTTGATTCACCATTATCGTCATTGCTTAGTCCCTATGTTACCTAACGTAATAAAATATATCCTATAAGCTGGCCAGAGAACATATGTATGTTTTTTAAAAAAAAGCACGTAAATCGGATAAGTGGTTCTTGAGGGATAAGCACACTCACGGACAGACAGACAAACAGAGAGACGTTGCATTTTATATATATTTTTTTATTATTTTTAACTTTGGTTTACATCTATACAAGGTTAAATTTCGATGATTTGTGAGTACACATCTGAGCAGGACGCACAGTGGCTGTGGTATCCATCTAAAAAAGTTTAAAGAAAATGTAATTTGTTCATTATCGCTTCGCTGTTATCAAATTGCTCTTTAAGCGAGTAAATGGCTTTGTCAGTTAGCAAATTTGTGTCATTTGGGACGACAGCAATCCAAAAAGCGATTCATCAAAGTCCTTTGCATCCAAAAAAAGTTACAGTATGGTGGCATTTGCGTGATGGTGGTATCATTTTTTCCAAATGAGGTTAGAGAGCAAGTTGAAATTAGTAGAGTACCTGACAAAACCATGAATAATGTATATTTGTTTACAAATTTGTGACGGCTCGCTCTGAACGAGATTTGATTCCAGCAAAATGGCGTAAGATGCCAGACATCGCACAAGAAAATTGATTTGTTAGAGACACAATTCAATGATTTGATTATCTCAAGACTTGGAGAATTGGCACCTAAAATCTTGGAATATAACATCAGTAGATTATTATCTATGGAGATATGTAAAGTCTATCGTCTACAACTATTGAAACATTAAAAACAAGCATCGTTCGTGCTTTTGCCGACATACAGTCCGATTTATACGAAAAAGTGATTAAGAAATTCGGTTGAGACAATGCATAGTGTCAAACAAGGTGGAGAGTGTCATTTAAATTATATTATATTTCACTAGCCGTGCCCGCGGCTCCGCTCGCGTGGACTTGATTCACTATTATTGTCACTGCTTATTCCTTATGTTACTTAACGTAACATAGAACGTATGTATTTTATAAAAAACACGTAAATCGGATACGTGATAAACGCACTAATGGACAGATAGACAGACAGACAAAGAGACAGAGAGACATTGCATTTTATATATATTATAGATTATAGATATTCTCTACTACATAATATTGTTCCATATTTAATGGTTTAGGCTGTGTATTGCCAAGGAACGCGCTAGCGGCAAACTTTTTTCCGACTTCATTCACTATTATCATCACTGCTCATTCCTTATGCTGCCTATCGTAATAAAATAGAGCCTATAAACTGACCAGAGAGCATATACGAGGCTGGTTTGAAAAGTCCGTGCAAAAATAAAAACTACTTATGTGTTTGGGGTAAACCTTTTTTATTTTTCGACATAGTCTCCTTTTAGGCTTATACACTTCGTCCAACGATGTTCTAGTTTGTTGATCCCTTCCGAATAATAGGATTTGTCCAAGTCTGCAAAATATCCATTAGTGTCTGCAATGACCTCCTCGTTTGAATAAAATCTTTGTCCCGCCAGCCACTTCTTCAAATTGGGGAACAGGGGGGATGTGAAACGAGTTGGAATCCTATTTCCATTAATTTGGCGACCACAACTGCTGAGGTGTGTGCTGGTGCGTTGTCGTGATGGAAAAGGACTTTCTTGTGGGCCAATCGCGGGCGTTTTTCTTGCAGCTCGGTTTTCAAACGGTCCAATAACGATGAATAATATTCACCTGTAATAGTTTTACCCTTTTCCAGATAGTCGATGAGGATTATCCCTTGCGAATCCCAAAAGACAGTCGCCATAACCTTTCCGGCCGAAGGAACGGTCTTCGCCTTTTTTGGTGCAGATTTCCCCTTGGTAACCCATTGTTTAGATTGTTGTTTGGTCTCAGGAGTATAGTAATGTATCCATGTTTCATCCACAGTGCTTAAAGTCCTCCGAATTCTTCTGGAACAGCTGCAAACCATCCTTGCAACACTTCACACGATTCCGTTTTTAGTCAAGCGTGGGCAATCGCGGCACCCATCTTGCGGATAGCTTTTTCATGTCCAAATGTTTATGCAAAATATTATGTACCCATTTAGTCGAGATGCCCACAGCACTAGCAATCTCACGCACCTTAACTCTTCTGTCATCCATCACCATATCATGGATTTGATCAATGATTCCTGGAGTCGTAACCTCCACAGGCCGTCCAGAACGTTCAGCGTCACTTGTGCCCATATGGCCAGTCCGAAAATTTTGAAACCACTTATAAACTGTTCTAATCGAAGGTGCAGAGTCACCATAATGTTTATCAAGCTTTTCTTTAGTCTCCTGAGGCGTTTTGCCTTTCATAAAGTAATGTTTAATCACCACACGAAATTCTTTTTCGTCCATTTCTTGAAAATCACTCGACTTCCTTGATTCACACGAATGCCAAACACAAAGAAATAGACCAATATTGCTGAAACTTGGTGTGCGTTCATTCAAGAGATGCTACGAACTAAACATGACCTCGATACGCGCCGGTGGTGCCATCTCTCGGACTTTGCACGGACTTTTCAAACCAGCCTCGTATATATTTTAAAAAAAGTATGTAAATCGGATAAGTGGTTCTCCGGTGGTAAGCGCTCCAACGGGCAGATACCTGAGAAGGATAGGAGGAAGGAATTATTTAAACAACCCTTCAAAGCACTACTCAGTATATATCAAACACTTTATTTTTGCACTCAACGCTCGTTTCGCTAACCATGATAGCTTTATCAGGAATAAAGATTAACTGATAAAAATAACATGGTAAGCGAAACGGGCGTCGAGTGCAAAAATAAAATGTTTAGTGTAGGGCTGATATATACTGAGTAGTGGTATTGTGCTAAAGATTCCACACTCCCAACATCGACCTTCAAAGCAACCAAGATATCAGGTATTTCAACGAATTTCTAACGATAAATGATATATATTTTCAAGTTCTAGAAACAATATCTACTCTAAAAGAAATCATAATCAAAGGTAAGAAACGTGCATAATAGGACTAAGGAGTGGCACGCTGCACGATTTAAAAAGGTATCACAAATGAAATGAAGTAGATGCTTGAGGATCTTGTCTCACCCACGTTATAGTCCGTTATCGTTCATATTTTTGCTGCCAAAAATAATAAATAACTAAGTAGATTAATATAAACAGATAATCAAAAATAATTCGCATAATAATAACAAAGTCAAAGATGTATGTATTATTTTATCTATCAGATTCTTCACAACTCAGTACAAGTATTGATCTATTTTAGTGTTCGGTACCAAAATTGAAAAACGGAACACTTATGGAATTACTTCAGCGTCTGTCTGTCTGTCTGTCAAGCCAATTTTCTCCGAAACTATTTGACATAGAAAGTTAAAATTTGTCACAAATGTAGGAACCGATTGGCCAATCACAGTCTTGTAGTTTTGAAAGTTCAGTTTTGACTTAGCGGGTTAATTTTGGGAGGTGAAATCGGAAGTGAAAAAAATAATTTTTTTCAAAGTCATCAAGCAAAAGTGTGCGCAAGTATTACATTATATATATTTCTGAACTAGTGTTTTTACATTTGACAACCCACTCGACAACTTGGTAAAAAAAAAAAATTTCACTTCCGATTTCACCCCCCAAAACTAACCCTTTAAGTCAAAATTTAACTTTCAAAACTACATGGCTCTGCCGAAGTCAGCAATTCCTATATTAGTGCCAAATTTCAACTTTCTATGTCAAATAATTTCGGAGACAATCGGGTGTGACAGACAGACGGACAGACACCGAAGTGATCTTATAAGTGTTCCGTATTGAACAGTAAAAGTAAAATGAATCTGTGGTTTTTAAATTAAAATATGGCTTCTGCCCCAAACTTTACATTGGTCAAACGGGCAGAACATTCAAATAAAGAATAAAAATAACCGGTCAAGTGCAAGTTGAACTTGGACAATTAGTGTTCCGTACGTTGATTGCTTTTAAAATAAAAAAATGTTGTTTCGGTGGTATAAAATGATCAGTGACTTCACAAAATACACGCCAAATGAGTTTTCAACAAAGTTTGTTTCCAATCTTTACTGAAAATTGATGACCTTGAAATTTTTGTTTTTTTATATACCAGATGAATTATTAAAGGTAATGCACTCGTGATAATTTTCGTTCAATCTACACCCCCTGGAGAATATTCCAGAATTTTTTCAAAATTTTTTGATCAGTACTTTTCGAGATAAGGTGGGCGGACAGCGATTTCTCGCGATTTTTTGAAAATAATGCAAAGAAAAGTGTGCGCAAGTATTACATTATATGTATATTTTTTACTCGTGTTTTCACAAGCTTTCATTTGACAGCACACTCGATGACCTACTAAAAAAATTTTTTTTCACTTCCGATTTCACCCCCCAAAACTCACCCCTTAGTCAAAATTTGACTTTCAAAATAACACGGCTTTGATGAGACCATCAATTCCTACATTATTACCAATTTCAACTTTCTATGACAAATAGTTTCGGAGAAAATCGGGTGTGACAGACAGACAGACGGACAGACAGACAGATAGACACCGAAGTCATCTTATAAGTGTTCCATACGGAACACTAAAAAAAAAGATTTGAGAATAAGATTGAAGATTCTCATTATGACTCTCATTTATTTTCTGAAAATCATAGTTTTGATAAAAACTTCAGTAAATTATATATTAATAACAAATATAAAAAGTTGAATTTGCTTGAGTTGTTGGAAACTAACAAAACGATTCCGAGGTATTGGTGAATAATCAACCAGATTTATACAACATTCTTTTGTTAAATCTTAAGTTCAGGTAATTACACAGGCCAACAAAAAAAATATTTGTAAAAACTTTTTAAACTAATACATCTAAGTGTTATGTATTTTTGGGTGCTGAAACCGTATCTGATATCAGTTTTTTTGTATCCCCACAGTTCTCTCCCAATATGACATCGATTAAATTTCAAAATAGGGAAAATTTGATACATAAAAAATAAAAACTAAAACCGTATTTTTATTTGATTAGGCTACAGATTTGATCACTTATTCTATAATGGTAAATAGATATTTCAGATTCCAATAAATGTTTTTCTTTCAGCCTAGAACCAAGCAATTCTGCTTTTTCCTTAGTCAAACCCAAATTTCTCACTAAATCATTTAACTCTGCTTGTGTAAACAACTGTGGTTTTAAGTTTTCTAGGGAACATTGAAACTCATCATCATCCGGTCGACTTCATTACACTCACTCTACAAAAGGGTACGGTGGTCATTAAAAAAAAAAGCTTTAAAAAACAAAAATTATTAAAAAAACTTACTGTAAGTGAGGTTACAAACATAAACGTAACCTCACTTACAGTAAGTTTTTTTAATAATTTTTGTTTTTTAAAGCTTTTTTTTTAATGACCACCGTACCCTTTTGTAGAGAGACTGAAGAAGGATTGAATATATCCGAAAGCTTTCCCTAAGTAAAAAAGAGTATTATTTTTTGTGAATGCCCTAGAAAATACTTTATAATCTGGCTGCAACCCTGCGAAACTCACAATTTTTTTTAAATACACAACCGTGAAATTGATAACTCTTATATATATATATATATATATATATATATATATATATATATATATATATACAGTAGAATCCCGATTAACCGAGTCGCGATTATAGGAGCTCCGGATTAACCGAGCTTCTAAAATATGTATGTACATATTTCCATTTAAAATCGTCGGGGCCTTCGAGGAATCCCCCTGGCCTGTGTGAGGGGTTCCCCTATTTGCGTTTTTGGACTCTTTCAGCATGTAAATTTGCGTGAATGCAGTGCGTTATAGCGTTTACTACGGAGGAGTACGAGTATACTCACATAATTTATTTGGTTGGAGTTCTGGTAGTTAAGTGTAATTAATACGAACTGCTTTGTTTGAATTTTTTGTTTGTCGTATTATAATGAAGCAAAACAAGCGTAAAAGAATCATCGTTCCTATTGAAGAAAAATTAAAAGCCATCAGAAGAATTGAAGCAGGAGAGACAATTAAAGTTGTTGCACGAGATTATGGAGTAGGTGAGGTAACAGTCGGAGATTGGAAAAGAAACCGTATAAAAATAGAAGAGTGGTGTATAAATCAAGCCTCCTCGTCCTCAGGAAGAAAATCAATGAAAACCGGTGACTATGAAAAGGTTAACGAAGCTTTATTTATGTGGTTTAACCAACAGAGATCAAAAGGTATGCCTCTGTCAGGTCTAATTTTACAACAGAAAGCAATAATGATTAGTAGGCAACTCCCACAGATAGATCAGTTTACCGCCAGTTCTGGATGGCTTGACCGCTGGAAAAAACGGTACGGTGTACGACAACTGACTGTATGTGGTGAAAAACTTTCTGCTGATGTGTCATCAGTTGAGAAGTTTGAGCAGAACTTTAAAAAGCAAATCGAAGATTTGTGTGATCAAATATACAACTGTGACGAAACTGGTCTGAATTATAAAACGCGTCCATCAAAAACATTGGCATCTCGACAAGAAAAATCAGCTCCTGGGTACAAACGAAGTAAGGAAAGATTAACTATAATGATAAGTTTCAATGCATCTGGCAAGCACAAAATCCCACTGATGGTGATTGGCAAGTCTGCACGTCCAAGAGCTTTAAATGACATCTTACCCAAAGCCCTACCAGTATATTGCAAAAGTCAAAAGAGCGCATGGATGGATGCGACCTTATTTACTAACTGGTTTGAAGAAGAGTTCGTGCCATCTGTGACTAAATTTTTGAACAGAAACCGTCTTCCTATTAAAGCAATTTTGTTAATGGATAATGCCCCCTCTCACTCTGGAGAAGGACTTCATGTGGGCGAAATTGTTGTAAATTTTTTCCTCCAAATGTAACCAGCATAATGCAACCAATGGATCAAGGCATCCTTGAAAACATTTAAAAAAATTATAGGCGTTTATATCTTGAACATCTGTTAGAGTACACAGAAAAGGAGGATATTATCAATGAGATGAGAAAGATTACACTGAAAAATGTTATTTACTGGGTAAGTCAAGCTTGGGATTCTGTGCGTACTACCGCTATTCAAAAATCTTGGTTAAAAGTTATTGATTTTGAGGACTATAATGACAGTGAAAATGATACTCCATTAAATGAATTAGGTTTGAAATTGAGAAGCTATGGAGAAATCTCCTGTTCAAATTTTGACAACGAGATAGAAGAAAAAGAAAAAAGTTTATTTGAATTAATGCAAACATTAAAAGGTTGCGAAAATGTGACAAGAGAAGATGTTGTTGAATGGATTACAGCAGTTGATTTAGAAGAAGAAATGAGTATTGAAGAAATAACGAATGCCATTCAGGAAACCGAAAAAATCAGATGACGATGACGATGACGAAGCGGCGGTGGATGAACAGTCTCCCATTAAGATCTCTCATCAAGAAGGTTTTGCTTCTTTGGAAAAAGCTTTGAGGTATATCGAACAACAAACACAGGCAACCCCAGCGGATTTGCTTCTTCTTAATAGATGGAGAAACATTGCAACGAGAAAAAGAAGATGCAATATGAAACAGAAGGGTATACATACCTATTTCACTGTTTTATAATGTATGTACCTATTTATATGTTAAAAACGTTAATACATCGGTTTAAAGTATTGGTGTTTATTTTTTGAATGAATAAAAAACAAATCCGAATTATCCGAGTTTTCAGTTATCCGAGGAGGAGGGTGCCCCCCCACTTACCTCGGATAACCGTAGTTCTACTGTATATATATATATATATATATATATATATATATATATATATATATATATATATATACATATATATATATATATATATATATATATATATATATATATATATATATTTTAGAATTTTGGGTACTTTGTAAGACCATAGACAAACATATATAAATATGACATGTCAACAATATTACATACATACGCGTTGAATTGAGAATCGCCTATTCTAAAGTTGGTTGGTTAATAAGCAAATAAAATACCGATAATTCCAAGGGTGTACCGTACGGTTTTTCATTTGAAAGCATTGTGATTATTTTTAAAACGTCTGTCATTATGTCTATACTATTCGATTTAAGACACATTGTAGCTTATTTCTAATTTCCGTGTAAGTTGCAAAAACATTAAATTTACAAGGAAAAGCAATATTTTATTTATACGCCAAATTACCACCATTGTGTTCGCTAGTAAAAGCCGGCGCGGCGAGGTCATAATGTGGCCTATTCGTGTTTTGTCATTTCAAGTCACATTTATGTTGCATTGTCTTTTTCCTGATCTTTCTTACGTGACGGGATTATATTTAGAAAGAGTAGGGCGTACGAGCTGGGTTGCTAGAGAAAACAGTTTATTTTTTTTATTTCTCACTTATTATCTGTTGTTTTTCAAACGGTTAATTCGAACTATAACAGAGGGGAAATAGTAAACTCAAAATACTTTTATTTTTGTACTCTACTGCTAATTCGAGTTTAGGAAATAGTACAATCCAGTATAAGACCAGAAAATATTAGCAAAGTAACACTTCTCGGAGAATTCAGTTAAAACAGATTAAAAGATAATCAAAATTGACAGTTTTTAGGCCAACAAAAGCAAGGGATGTGGTTATATATATATATATATATATATATATATATATATATATATATATATATATATATATATATATACATAATTTATACATCTACATATATTATATATTTTATAATTGCAACGACTGAGTATCTGTCATAAATAATAATAATAATCGAAGGGGGTGTCCCACCTCCCACTCCAGCTCCGGTCCTTTAAGAATACCTCGGAGGTGCCCCTGCGAAAAGGTACATTGTTCGAAAACGATAAAATTTATTCCCTTCGATTATTCATATTCTTTTACCTCAATATTACTAAGGACTATTTATTTATTTGAGAGATGCCCACCCTTAAGTTGGGTTAATAACCCGAGGATACCTGTCAACTCCCAACTGTCACACATAAATGAAATTGCTGGTTTCACTGTTGTAGACCATTTGGGATCCAACTAACAATGGTGGCTGTGAAGCGGAATTAAGAAGACGTCTGACTATGGCTATAAACTCGACGATTAAACTTACTAACATCTGGAAAGATCTAGCTGTCACAAAAAACACAAAGTTAAGATTGCTATCCAGCTTTGTATTTCCCATAGCAACGTACGCATTGGAAACATGGACCATTAAACAAGTTGATAAAAGACGAATCGATGCGTTTGAGACGTGGATCGAAGAATCCTCAGAGTATCATATAATGAACACTCTACTAACTGTTAGTTAGCTTCAAGCGGCAGCAGCAGCAAGATCACACTGTCGAGTAGTAGCAACAACAAGAGCACATGAAAATGCCAAATGAGATTTTGGCGAAACGTCGTGCAAATTATTGTTAGACGGACGGATTGAAATCCGAAATTTTAATGTATTATATATATATATATATATATATATATATATATATATATATATATATATATATATATTCCTAAGTTTAACTACTGGAAAACGCCCTTATAAGGAGAAGAGATGAGCAATCAAAGATCTAAAGGCTCTAGTATCTGCTTTTTATTTTTGTTATCGAGCTTTCGCTGCCTAATGGTAGCTTCTTCTGGATTCTAAAAATGCAATCCAGGTACAGAAAATAAACCAAAACGTTCGTTTTTTTAAAATGTGATTCAATGAATTGTAAGACTGTATGAGAAATTACTTACAAAAATTTAGCAGTTAATTCATCTCTGGTAAAGACAATAAAATTTGCATTTTTGTTGGCCAGGTAGTAGGTATGATTACCAAAACATGATAAAAGGACACTTAGAGAGTTACACAAGTATTAATAACCGGTCAAGTGCAAGTTGAACTTGCGCAATTAGTGTTCCATACGTTGATTGCTTTTAAAATAAAAAAGTATTACATTATATATATATTTTTTACTCGTGTTTTCACAAGCTTTCATTTGACACCATACTCGATTACCTAGTAAAAAAATTTTTTTTTTCACTTCCGATTTCACCCCCCGAAACTAACCCCTTAAGTCAAAATTTAACTTTCAAAACTACATGGCTCTGATGAGGCCATCAATTGCTATATTTTTACCAAATTTCAACTTTCTATGATAAATAGTTTCGGAGAAAATCGGGTGTGACAGACGGACAGATACCGAAGTGTTCTGTATGGAACACTAAAAATAAAACGTTGTCAATAAACATTAATCAAAAACACTTTTTAAGACAGAAACACAACTGTAAGAAACACCATGATGTTGAAATGGTACTCCATTTTAAAAAATTTTTCTGACATCGAGAATAGTTTAGTAACTATAGTTTAGTAACTATAGTTACTAAACTCGATGTCAGAAAAAAATTTAAAATGGAGTAATGTTTTAACATCATGGTGTTTCTTACAGTTGTGTTTCTGTCTTAAAAAGTGTCTTTGATTAATGTTTATTGACAACGTTTTATTTTTAATACTTGTGTAACTGTCTAAGTGTCCTTTTATCAAGTTTTTGTAATCATACGTACTACCTGGCCAACAAAAATGCAAATTTTATTGTCTTCACCAGAGATGAATTAAATGCTAAATTTTTGTAAGTAATTTCTCATACAGTATTACACTTCATTAAATCACATTTTAAAAAACGAACGTTTTGGTTTATTTTCTGTACCTGGTTTGCATTTTTAGAATCCAAAAGAAGCTACCATTAGGCAGCGAAAGCTCGATAACAAAAATAAAAAGCAGATACTAGAGCCTTTAGATCTTTGATTGCTCATCTCTTCTCCTTATAAGGGCGTTTCCCAGTAGTTAAACTTAGGATTGTTTGTTGCTAGTGCCCGGTTACTGTTCTTCGTCTTTCTATATCTATATATATATATATATATATATATATATATATATATATATATATATATATATATATATATATATATATAGGGTGACCGCAAAAAATCGATGTCGGAATTTTGTTCGTCTGGACCCCACAAAACAATTCCCCTTTTCAGATATTGAGATAGCCGAAATTTGAGCTCGATTAAACGACGTTAACCCGTGCCGCTCGTCGCTCAAAGTTTGAAAAAATCCAAATTTTTGGCCAAAAAGCTGACATATGGAGCCATAACTCCAGAACGGTAAATAATAGAAACACGCTTAATATCTCAAAAGAAAGCTAATGTTGTTCTTCAAAATTTATATTCTATACATAATTGTTGTTATTTTAAGTCAAACCGAGTTACAACAGCCTTTAGCCCCAAAAACGTGACCTGGTACCAGTAGGAGCCAGTTTGGGAGTATTCTAAGAATTTTACGGGTTTTTACATAATGTGTCTCGGAATTAACATTTTTTTGTTAAAAAATATTTTGAAACTCAATTTTCAAACATAAAGAGCCTTTTGTTTAAATTTAATCTTTTATTATATGGGGATTACCTGACTAGTTTACCAAAGAAAGACCCGTTTGACAGGTAAAAAGGACGGTGAATCTAATTTCTATTTTAGGGATGGTGATTTTACTTCAACGTACAGCCGACCTTTTATTTATTCAGTTTAGTTTCTAAAGTGTCTTTGAGCTGGTTAGATCGAACAATTATCTAGTGAAGATATTTTAACGTTTTTTTTTTTTAATTTTCCAAGTGTGTGTGTTATTGTTTTTATAACTATTATAGTATTATTTTAAAAGACATTTGAAAACATTTTATTGAAATTAAAGTTTGCAATATATTTTGTTTCATTTTCCAAGTTAACTGTTATTTACCTATTGGCCTCTGAAATGGCATCCACATCAGGTGTACAAAGCCGGACCAAAGATAAAATAAACTACCCTCAAATCGTCAAGTTTTGTGTGCTTTATTTTATAATTTACGTACTGTGAAATTAACTGTAAGAGAATCAGCAAAACTTACAATACGAGAAGTGTTCATTTTTTGGGAGAAAGCTCGAATCCCGACTAAACATGAGCAAGATGCAATTACTAAGCTGGAAAACTTCACGCCGAATGGAGAACTCTTCAAAACGACCGGAAGAAAACATCGAAAACGGCCAAGAACAAATTTAAACAGTTTGTTGAAAAGTTAGATGATCTCTTTGATATTGCTCAACAAGATGTCTTGGCTCTGATGAAATCGGAAGAAGATAAGGCGTTTCTCGTGAAACAGAGGCAGAAAGGCCGCCCAGGTTCCATGAGTGGAGTGGATCGCAAGTTGTCTCGAGCTGAAGAAATCAAGGTGCAAAAGGAACTTGCAAAAATGAACCGACAAATCCAAGAAGCAACTTTTGATATTGGTGAGTTTTTTTTATTATTAGTATTCTAAAAAATAGATAAACAAATAAGTAAATAGTTTCATTATAATTGAAAGAAAATTGTACATGAGAGCATGATTTGGCATCTTTATGATTGAGTTTATATTTTTTAAATAATACCTTTTGATAATTAGAAGTAGGTAATTTAGTACCTATGTATTATTACTATTCTGCTAAAACGACAAGTTTTTTATAGTCTTTTTTTTTTCTCTTTTTTTTTGTTGCTTCTTAGAGACGGATGATGAAGACAAGTTCGAAGAAGGAGAAGAAGATACTGAAGAGGACAGCATCTACCAGGAACTTGAGAGCTTGGAGGAAATGGACATCCCTGAAGAAGCTGCAGAAGATCCAGGACCATCTGAGAGCAAGAGGATGAAAGTTTCATTTGCAAGGGGCGTTAAAGAGATTTTAAACATGAAATTGTCCATTTTAATAGATCGATGTAAGGAATCCGACAGAAATGCCACGAGAATTTTAGTAGCTACTCTAGAAGCACTAAACCTTGACCCTCTTGAGTACAAAGTCTCGAAAACTTTATTACATGATAGAAGGCAAATGTTCAGAGAACAATATAATAAAAAATTTTTTGATAAAGTAAACATTCCTGAAAAAGAGCCCGTGGTTGTCCATTGGGACGGTAAACTTTTACCGGGTGTCTTAAAAAATGAACAATGTGAGCGAATAGCTATAGCTATTTCATATGGCGAAAAGGAACAGCTGCTGGGAGTTCCTGTAACAGCAAACAGCTCTGGAGAGGAGCAAGCCGTAGCCGTATATGAATACCTACATGAATGGGGTCTTCTTAACACCGTCAAGCCGATGTGCTTCGACACTACAGCATCCAACACGGGAACACTCAAAGGAGCATGCGTCATATTGGAGCAAATGTTAGGAAGAGAATTGTTATACCTAGCTTGCCGTCACCATATCTTGGAAATTCTGTTAAGAGGCGTATTCGACACAAAAATGGATCAACCACTGGACCTCATCCAGACATTTTCAAGAGATTCCTCACTGCGTGGCCCAAGATAGACAAAGGAAAATACGACACAGGTATCAGTGACAATCTAATACAAAAGCAGCTAACTCCAGAAGTAATTGCTGAATTCGAGACCAAATTAACTGAGAGCCACCCCAGAGATGACTACAAGGAGCTATTGCAGTTGGTTCTCGTATTTGTTGGATCACTAGACGGCAATGTTGTGGGTTTTAGAACTCCAGTAGCCATTCATCACGCTAGGTGGATGGCAAAGGCTATTTACTGCTTAAAAATGTTCATTTTCGTCGTCAATTTAAGATGTCTAAAGAAGAAGAAAGTTCTGTGCGTGCCATTTCGGTTTTCCTAGTTAAAATTTATTGTAAAGCTTGGTTCAATGCTCCAAAAGCTCATCTGGCACCAAAGCAAGATTTAGGTATTTTGCTTAGTCTGTTAGACTATAAAGAATGTGACAACGACATTGCAGAAATAGCCCTGACCAAATTTTCGAACAATTTGTGGTATTTGAATGCAAAGTTGGTGGGATTATCGTTTTTTTGATCCCACCATTACAGACGATGAAAAGTTGTTAATGGCTAATAAATTGCTCAGTAGCACAGATGAACCATCACAGCACGCTAGGGTTGTAAATCCAAAAGTTAGGAAAGAAAACTTAAAAGAGGTAGTTGATGGAGGATTGGTAAATTTACTTAACAATTTAATATAAAAACAGATTTCCTAAGACAACATCCAAACAGCTGGCCTCAAAATAATGACTTCCAAGAAGGATTGAAAATTGTCAAAACATTAAAAGTAGTTAATGATATGGCTGAGCGTGGCGTTAAATTAATAACCGACTTTAACGACCTTCTGACAAAAGATGAAGACCAAAAGCAATATGTCCTGCAAGTTGTAAGTAAATGCCGAGCATTATATCCTGACGTTTCAAAAACTACTTTAACAAAAGCTCTAGAATAGATTAGATAACTATGTAAAATTATCAACTCATGTAGGTACTACGTCTGTATCTTTTCTGTGTCTGTTTTGTATGTATTATATACCTAATTTTTATATTTTAAAATAAAAAATGTCACTAGACTTATCAATATTACTTGTTTTTTTATTATATTTCTACTTTAAACTCAAAAATATACCAAAAAAAGCAAAATTTATCACTTAATAACAAAATATACGAAGTATGCTCCTAGTGGTACCAGGTCACGTTTTTGGGGCTAAAGGCTGTTGTAACTTGGTTTGACTTAAAATAACAACATGTATAGAATATAAATTTTGAAGAACAACATTAGCTTTCTTTTGAGATATTAAGCGTGTTTCTATTATTTACCGTTCTGGAGTTATGGCTCCATATGTCAGCTTTTAGGCCAAAAATTTGGATTTTTTCAAACTTTGAGCGACGAGCGGCACGGGTTAACGTCGTTTAATCGAGCTCAAATTTCGATATCTCAATATCTGGAAAGGGGAATCGTTTTGTGGGGTCCAGACGAACAAGATTCCAACATTTTTTTTTCCCCCTCTATGAGATCCGGTCACTCATATATATATATATATATATATATATATATATATATATATATATATATATATATATATATATATGCATAGTAAAACATTAAAGGATTTATACAACAGCATTTATTGTTTTCTCTTATCATTTCTACATTTTTTCAAATACAGTCAACTATAAGAGGCAGATATTTTTTAGGATTTTTCTAGAACAATGCTATCGACACTCTAAAAATTATACAACATATTTTCCGTCCAGGTAATTTTTATTTTCGCTCACTTTATGATCTTGTGTAGTTAAAATAACAGCGATGGGAGAATTGGAGAAATAATATGGATAAAATCCTAAAACTTCTTACGTAGGATATATTTAAAAAAAAAATTGTCATATAATGTTAAGTTCCAGTTAAATTAGAAGTAGAACGTAAACGCCTTTTGTTTAGTAGAATTTCATATATAGTAGAGCTATCATTTTTTACTAAGAATTTTCTAGCCTGTATGTTCTAGTTAACTACTTGATTTACTTATTAAAAAGAAAAAAATCAGTACGATTTTGTATCTGTTCCGGAATTTTACGCTTATCTCTACTTTCTTTTTTTTTATGTTAAAAATGTTAAAAAAGTGATCTATATGCAGATTTTTTGTTTATACGACATGCTTGAAAGATATGCGTATTATGGTAATTTTTTGCTTTTATTGTGCAAATCCGCTTGTAAAAATCTGCTAGTCTATAAAAATAGTTATTTAAAAGGATTTGTAGTGTAGGCTGAAGGTGCACGGTGCCGTTGTTAGATGTCAGATGATATCTTTATTTTGCTTGGGTTGTGCACTCTTGTATTATATTGTACAGTTATGTTATGTAGGTTAAAACAAATTATTGGCAGCTGCAAAGTGAATATGTAATTTCAGCAATTATATTGCTTTTGGCACGTACTCATTTTTATTTTCATTTCCCTTGCTGGGAGAAGTTTGTAATCGAGAAAAAATTACCCTCCGAAATTTTTGGGAAAAACGAAAAAACTATTTATTTTTAACGTTTACCTGAGTGAAGAGCACCAGACTATCTGTCTACGTCTAGCTCTACTTCCATTCAGCTAGTCTATGGATTTCTATGGACTAGGAATCCTACCTTTGTGAACCACTTATCTCTACAAATCGGCGTAATAAAAGACAGAGCATGAGGGCGGGAGCACATTGACTGACATCCTTGAGTGAGAGAGACGTAATTTTATTGAATTTCGGAACATAGTTTGCGGTATTTGCTCTAGAATAGATATGAATATTAAAAAAATAAACGAGAGTTTAAAATGAATAAAGAAATAAGCGTCCTATCATCAGCAGCAGATCGTAAACGTAAATGAGAAAGAAAGTAGGAGACATTATGAAGCCTTGTGGCACATCGGCGTTGATGGTGTAGGTATTACAAAGAAATCTGTCGACTGCTACTCGTAAGGAACGCTCTCTTAGGGAACACGAAAACCATAAACAAAACTTTTCAGACATATCATAAGAGCGTAGCTCAACCAACAATCTGTCATGCCAAACACAGTCGAATGCCTTGGATATAATAAGTGCAACACCTCGAGATTCTCCAAAGTGTCCAGTTGCGTTATTACAAACAAGTGTTACATAATACTGCTATAAAAAGCCAGAGTATCCGAGATTAGACCTTGGTGTAGCTAAGAACCAAGTGAAAGAAAATTTTCACTTTAGCCAGATTGTTATCTACTTGACAGATTAAAATAAACCATGTTTCGGTCCCGTTAAACTTCTCCCTGCTTAAGACTTTTCCTTTCCGTGCAGACGTGCAGTCTCCGAATGAAAGAATGTAAAGAAAGTAAACAAAGTAAAACTGTAACGTAGTAAATAATATCTATATTAAAGCAATACGATTACAGGGCATATAAATACATATTATTATCTAAGTAACTGGAACATGTTCATAGCAACCAGTAAAAAAAATAAATTTAAAGCAAACAATAATTAAACGATCATCATTGTGAGAATTCTTGTTATTTAGTAATAAATTTAAACTTACGGCTAGCAAATTGTTAGTTGTAATATTATAGTGCACAAGTGCATTTGATATTTATGGAGTTTAGATTATAGGGCACTAAATTTGTCGCGAGTTATGGTGACAAATAATGGCCATATAAATATATTTACAGTCATTGGACTACCGACCAATAAAAAGTTTTAGAACTTGGTACACCATGTTACTCTTGTCAGTAGCGTAGGTAAATTCCATTAAGGCTTTATGTGCAATAGTAAAGAAATAGAGAAGATATAAATTACCTGACTAATAACGTGCATACCGCTTCATCGACTAAATACAGTCTGTCAAGTAAGACCGTGATCGCTTGTATTCTTGAAAAAATGTGTTTCGAGAATATTTTTTGCCCTCAATGTATTCTTTGGAGTGTTGACAATGGCGCAATTACCTTAGTAAATTGTCCCATTGCTTCCTGCCTCACTAATCGCCTGGCATCTTCGAGGCATGCTGTCGATGAGATTTTCTGCATACTCCGCAAATTTTTCGAATCACGCGAGACAACTGAGTCAAAGTCTTCAGAGTCTTTCCTCTGAGATTTCTCTTTACAAGAGATCAAACGTTTTCAATAGGGTTGGCGGCTGGTGAGTGTGAGGGCCACTGTAGTATCTTATTGTGGGCCCAAGCGAGCCGCTTCGCGACATGATTTTCGCCCAGCGAAAGTTTCTTCAAGGTGTTAGGAATTTGACATCATAAGTACGAAGATGTTATCGAATGAACACATTCAAACTCTATTTTCTTAATTTTGCCGCTTCTTGACGCAGCGTCAATTTCGGGTTCCGTGAAAACAAAGACACGATTCGTTTTCGACTTTTAGAGTGACTTTACCTACCGAACCACTTTTTGGCAAGTCGTAGACATTTTTTGTCTCTTTAAAACGATTTACCCACTTCTTAATACACTTAGTGGCCGTGGAATGTGCCATTTTAGGCCCCCTTTGGGTGGAAACAAAGAAAGACTGGCTAGTACCGATGCGCAAACAAGTGATTCATTTTGGATTTTACGTGATTTCAACGAAAGTTCGAAATCGACTGATACTTTTACTAAAATGCGTCGTAGACGAAGGTGCCCTCTACCGACTTTTTATTGAATCACACACGTTCTTACTTGACAGAGTGTAAGATACATTATTCTATATTATCAGTTTACCGAGTACGATGATAAAAACTTTTCTAAAAGTGATTCATTAAAGAATAGGTACTGCTTCGGTTTAAAAAAAAACACATAGAAGATGGGCCTTGATAATAGTCCCACCAAAAAATGAAACAGAGTTCCTTGTTACAAAACATAAACTTGTTACGGTTTCAAATAAATTTTGTATTGAAAGTGAAAATCGAGTAGTAAGAGTAGCAGTAAAAATTAACCTAAAAAGAAAGAACAAAAATGATATGTGAAAAGAAGTCAATAAAATAGAATATCCCTGTAGAAATTACAAATTCCGAAGCAACCTTGATACAAGCCTCAAATTATCACCTTCTAACGAACGTGGACAGTTTAAAAGAAGCAATATTAGATGTAGTAGTAAAAACGCAACAAAATCACGGCAAAAAGGCAAGACTAAAGAAGAGAAACTTAGCAAAAACACAGATTGTATCACTGAAAGAAGAATTTTATCAAGACGCAGGCTAAGAAGAGTTAGGAACCCCAAACAAGAGAATTTCAACATAAATACGTAAAGATTTGCGGAGATATAACACAGAAAAAGCTTAACAAACAATAGAATGAAATAAAAACATATAGGTATTTAGAAGAAAATGGAATGACGGCAAAATATTTTTAAACTAAAAGACATGGACGGAGGAATTCTATAGTCTATATATACAAAAGCCGTAAAGGAGAGTTAGACAAGAACTCACAACTAAGAGAATTTAAAGTAATCGGTAACAGAAAATTTACCAGATATAACAATTGAAGAGTGATATTATAATGTAACAAAACCGTGAATGGATATGAACCAAGACTTCTATATGTGCTTTAATGATAACAGTGATTACAAATAGTTAACTTACCGAACTCCGAGGTGGTTCATATTAGTCACTTGATGCCAATGAAGGGGTCAATATATCTGGTTTGAAGGACCACCGAGGATGAAAATCTTCTGTTGTTGCTGAAAGATATATGAAAGATTTAGTGAATAATAAAATTTCAAATAAAAGACTATATTCTGTTTACAAAGACAATAATGGACTATTTAACCTCTACGTCTCGAGCTAGGTGAAGGCCTTAAGCCACTGTAATTTTTTGATTTTTTTTTTATTTGCTTAATTGATGCTTTAGCATCTCAAAAATATAAGAGAAATCGTTTTATACTGACAACAAATTTTTAAAAATATGTTTAAACACTCTACCATGAGTCAAGAAAGTTATGCCGTATCGGAACGTATGAAATTACTTATTCCGCGCGCTTCGGATTTTTCACTATCACAGTAAAAATGAGACCTATATTTACGATGTGCTTTTGGAACGTGATAATAGAGGGAGTCTGTAATTACCCTATATTCAAGTTTATCAACCTAGTGTTGGTACAACCATTGAAACCAGGAGCTTTAGAGTACGTTTGACGTAAGCACTGCAAGTAAGTATAAAAAAACATCGCAACGGATGTATCTGTATGCGTATGGTATTTAATTATGGCTTATCTAGTATTATGAAGCTTATGGAGGTCTTATAGTTGCCGATAGGGTTGCATTGTTACAATTTTTGTAAGCTAATGCGGCGAGGATTTGCCAAGCTGAGTTGTCGTTGTCTGATGCTGCAAAACAGGCACGCATGGCCTCCAAATCCACGAGAAGAACAGAAGACGAAGAAAATATCCATTTAGGAGGTCACTTATATGATGCCGGGATCGCAGACTAATGGTAAAAGATTTTTTATTATAGTAGTTTTCAATTTTAAAAGCTAGAAGGTGGGGATAAATGTGGATCGTGTGAAGAATATTCCAGAATTTTTTCAAAATTTTTGGATCAGTACTTTTGGAGATAAAGGGGGAAGACAGCGATTTTTCGAGATTTTTTCAAAATAATACAAAGAAAAATGTGCACATTATATATATTTTTGAACTCGTGTTTTTGCAAGCTTTGATTTGACACCCCACTCGATGACCTAGTAAAAAAAAATTTTTTTTCACTTCCGATTTCACCTCCTAAAACTAATCCCTTTAGTCAAAATTTGACTTTCGAAACTACACAACTCTGATGAGGCCATCAATTTCTATATTAATACCAAATTTCAACTTTCTACGTCAAATAGTTTCGGAGAAAATCGGATGTGACAGACAGACAGACAGAAGTATGGCCGTATATGGTGTCACGGTGACATGTCACGTAATACGCTGACATTGATGCGAAAACACTGTCATTTTTGACGGTTGTAAGCATTTCCCCTACAGTCTTTTAGGTAAAAGCTCGGTACACGGGCTTTTAAAAAAAAGGGATGTTTCTTTTTTGGAATAAGCCTAAAATGGCCTAATTTTAAAAGATTTACGAGAACAAATCGGGGGAGGCAATTGTTGTTAATCCGAACTAACCTGAACTAACTTGGTCTCCAGTCACTAATATCGTACGTATCATTTTTTCACATTAAGGTAGGACAATTTTTTTTTATTATTTAATGTATTTTCTACTTACTGATTATAGTTCAGGCTAGTTCCGGTTAGTTCAGGTTGGCAAAAACGGCCACACCCGTTAAAATCTAATCTTATCACAAAATTATTTAATGTCAATTTTTTTGGTAAAATTCCGGTAGGCGGGCAGAAAAAGGTTTAAAATGGTCTTATGAGACAAAATCGAGAAGTCACCGTTCTTGTTAATCTGAACTAACTGAATTTAACCTGACTTAAATAATCAGCAATTACAAAATACATTAAAAACCTTGTGATTGGTTCTTTTCGTGATGTTTTCCGAAAAGAAAATTTCCCAGCAAAGTTCCTCATTGGTTGGAATTTTACTATGACCGTAAATGTAGCATAATCATCTCGCATAAACGAACTAAGTTCTCCCGAGCAGTTTCGATCAGTGTTTGTCAATAGCATAGTAGACTTTCGTACGTTTACGTTCAATGTTTATACGCAAAAAAAACGTGCAAGAACGGCTTTCCCCCGATATTTTATCCTAAGTCTTTCAAAATTAGACCGTTTTAAGCCTATTCCAAAAAAAAAATCCTTTTTCTGAATAGCCCGGGTAACGAAGTTTTACCGTCTTTTATTTAACTTTCAATTATTAGATTTTATTTAGCGGTTTTTGTTATTTTACGTCAATTTTTATAAAAGATTCTATTTTAGTAGATGATTTTTGTTATTTTAAGATAAGACTTTTGTTTAATCTGCAACATCTATCAAGTTTAAATAACATTGTTATCTAGTAGCATGACTCTATTTTTCATAAAAGTTTCTATTTTAGTAGATGATTTTTGTTATTTTAAGATAAGACTTTTGTTTAATCTGCAACATCTATCAAGTTTAAATAACATTGTTATCTAGCAGCCTGACTCTAACATTAAGGTTCACAAAGAAAAAAAATACAAAAAAAATGAGTATAAAAAAAAATAAATGTTGGAAAAAAGGAAAAAGTAAGGTAAAGGAAAGAAAAAATAAATATAAGAGAAATAAAATAATAAAAAAAAATAATAATAATAAAATGAGGGAATAGTCTAAAAAACACATTTTTTTTTCTTCAATTTTTGTTTGCTAAAAAACAGGGAAGCTGGCCAGTTGGTTATAGCCAGTGCCAAAACACTCTCTCACTCATACACACATAGTGCCAAAACACACTCTCTCACACATCACAAGATAAGACTTTAAAAAACCTCAATTTTAATTTTAATATATCTTGATTATTCCTTTACCAAGTTTATTTAATTGCTTAAATAATACTTATCTAGTATTATCTTAAAACAGTTTTTCCTGTCCTGTGCGGACAAACTAGCTTATCCTAAAATACATTTTGATAGATAACATATACACAGTTTTTGGAATTATGCTTGCCAGATGTTTTAATAGAAACATAAAATTTACAAAGGTTTTAATGACACATAGTTATTATTAAGGAAACCCAAATATGCAAGTGAAAAACTTTAAAATATGCGCATAAATATGCAAATAATTTTCTCAAAATATGAACATACATGTTGTAAATATGCAGTAAAAAAAAATCGAAATAGACTTGAAAAATGTAACTTTATTGTTTCACATTACATGATACGAGTACTATAAGTAAGTTTTGATTACGTAGCTTCGATAACGGAAGGTTTGATGTCATCATTGCACGGCATAGATTGCGGTTAAAGATGTCTTGTTCATTTAGCTCTTTATTTTTGTACGTTGGTTGGAAACATTGCATTAATGTGTGTTGTGGCCTATCTCCAGGTTTCGTCTTACTCAATTTGGCAATATGGCAAGCAGTTTTCACGTATTGCTCTATTTGAAATTTTTTATCGCATTGTATCTGCAATAAAAAAAAGAAAATTTAATTAAAATCCCAAGGAAAAAATTCGTTAAATAGAAATTTCGTTAAATAGAAAACTAGGTGCTTAGGGCAGGCAAAAATTAAAATTCTGCTTTGTACCTTTTTTATTAGATTACCTAGAAATACATACGTTTACGTATGTATTTCTATTTCGTGGTTTCGTTAAATAGAAATTTTGTTCGTTAAATGGAACAAAAATAACTTAAATAACATTGAAAATAAAATCAACGGCAAAATCCTGACAAAAATTTCGTTATGTTTAAATATTAAACGAAAATGAAGTACCCTGTATATTCAATAGGTATTCAAAAATTATACTTACAATTTTAACACATGCAGAACAGTAGATTTTTTCCATATCTATTCTTAGTTCATTGTATGGTTTAATCCACACTGACAAACTACTGGCTTTGGGCATTTCACTGTAGTAAAATACGACTCACAAGATAAAAAGCATAAATCGACGTAACCACTTTAAAAGCACAACCAAAAATGAAATCTAATAAATTAATAACACAAGTATGCTCTGATGGCCGTACTGACTGGTTTTTACGGACCATAAAATATTAAAATTTATTTGGGGAAAACCACCGGCGTAACGGCGGCGGCCTAAACATTGACCCTTATTCCGAGAAATGAATGAAAACGCCTACCAAAGACCTACATTATTATAAATTCATTCAAATATGGGCATATATGCTATTTTTAAAGCATTTATGCAAATATTTAGAAAAATGCATATAATATGCAAAATATGCAATATATGCGCTTTGCATATTTGGGTGTCCTTAGTTATTATTATTAACTCCACTATTGGTGGTGGGATGACGGCTAAGTAAATTGAATAGCATGAAAGTCATTTCTACCATCATTATCTGTCCTAAGCCAGGACACAGGAGGAGGGTTTCCGGGTTAGGTCAGCTCCCTGTCTGTAGAACACACTTTGCTCATAGAACCGAAACTGCCTCGAAATCAGGACGGATTAAAACAATGATGAACCGCGCAACGAAAAAGAATGAGCGACACTGAAAATTAAAATGGAACATAACTAGACCTACCTGCTGGAACATAACATCGTGAAATGGTAGAAACCAAGAGACTATTATTGAAACAAAAAATGGCGATTCCTATTAATTTCAAATGGTTATAGTAAATATTTCTGGACATTTAAAGAAAATAAAATATTTTCATTAAAAACTTAATGCAGAAGAAAGAGAGTCGAGTCAATAAACCAATTTGTTCTAAAAGGCCTTCGGTATTTATCAAGTCAACAGATTAAAATAAGTGTTAATTGTTCTAAAAACGAACGTTAATTGACGAATCACTTAAAAGTGCATTCTTCTCGTTGTTTAGTAATAAATTTAAACTTAAAATATGATCAATAAATTAGCAGTTGCATTGATATAAATAGTGTGACACTCATTGTGAATTTATGGGGATTAAATTAATATGTACTCAATTGGGCAATAGCAACCAATGTATTTTCCATTTTTTTAACGTTTCAGCATCTTTAAAATACATCAAAATCTTTTTGGTTTTTAACCTATATCCTTATTAGCAAATATTGGGTGATTGCAAAAGTCCGTGCCCGATTAGAAACCACATTAAATACAACACATTTTCTTGACAATAGTATTTATTAATAAATAATTTACTTTCCATCATTTTCTGTCATGAAAGAATCGAAAAAACGAACAAACTTTACTATGCAATGAGTAATAAAATCATTAGGAAGAAAGAAGTGATGAAACAAACAAAAATAAAAGTGTTCAAAGCAATTTATAAGACAATCCTAACATATGGATGTGAATCATGGACCCTAACAGACAGGCAGAAAAACAAGATACAAGCCGTCCTAATGAAATGCCTGAGAGCAGTACAAGAAAGGACAGAATAAGGAATACAGAAATAAGGAGAAGGCTGACAGTACAAGCAATTATGGAATATAGACAACAAAGACAGCTGGGATGGTGGGGACATATACAGAGAATGAAGGATGACAGACAGATGGAACAAGTGTATGAAGCCCGAATACAGGGAAACAGAAGCGAGGAAGACCTAGACAGACCTGGAATAGGAGTATCGGAGGTATACTTAAGGCGAAGGGAAAATTCTGGAAAGAAGCAGTGAAAATGGCAAAGAATAGAGACAGATTGAAGAAGTTTATATGTGGAGACTGAGAGGGAAAAACGGAGAATGTATAACTGCCCTACACCATATGGTTGACGGGATATGTTATTAAATATATATATATATATATATATATATATATATATATATATATATATATATATATATATATATATATATATACATTTTCTGTAACTGTCTCCCATCGTTTTACAACTTCTTGAATTCCTTCTTTGCAGAAACTGCGTTGTTCATCTTCAAAGAAAGACGTAAGGTAGTTTTTGACTTCTTCCATAGAACCAAATTTTTTACCATTCAAATTATTTTGCAGACAACGAAACAGATGAAAATGTGAAGGAGCAAGGCCGGGGGGGGGGGGGAATACGACGGGTGCTGAAGGATTTCCCATTTTAACTTCCTAAGTTTTTGCAGTGTCTGTTGAGCGACACGCGGTCTAGTGTTGTCATGGTGAAAGATGATGCCTTTTCGATTGACCTAGGTGAAATTGTCTGAAATCGATATATGTTATTTCTCTCGAGCTCCTGATCAAAAATTCCCAAGGGTACAAAGTCGGAAAATGCTCGGTTTTTCAGATATCGGGGGTAGAAAGACGATTTTCGGAGATCTTGTCAACAACAGCGTAGAGCCGTGAGGTTGTTTATGCGCTGTTCTCAAGGGTATACGGGGGTTTTCTCGGTCAATGATTCCAAATCTGGTGTCAAAAGTGACATTTGATAGTTGGTAACTGTCAAAAAGCTGTCGACTCGCCTTATATCTAATAAAATGAGACGCACCCTAATCAACCACTCCAATCGTGAGAGGTAGCACCGGGACTCACCCTAATCAAGCACTCCAATCGTGAAAGGCACGGGGACGCACAGTAAACAAGCACCCCAAAGGGAACAGAAATCTACTACGTCCACGTCGTTATTCTCGGGTAAGGCTAAAAGTAGATAAAAAACCATCTGATATATATTCTGATGAACATTTTCTTACAAGCGAGGTGAATTGACATTTTATTGGTAGCTACCAAGTGTCAAATCTCATTTTTGACACCGGAATTGGAATCAGCGACCAAAAAACGTCCCGATGTCTATTCTGATGGGCATTTTATTAGAAATAAGGCGAGTTGACAGTTTTTTGACAGCTCCTTATTGTCAGATGTCACTTTTGACACCAGATTTGGAATTAGCGACCCAAAAAAATCTCCATATACCCTGGAGAACGGCGCATAAACAACTTCATGGCTCTTGTTGTCGACAAGATCACCGAAAATCGTCTTTTTACCCCAATATCTGAAAAACTGTCCATTTTTCGACTTTGTGCACAGCACAGTCTTACTTCTGTCATCTATGAAAATCGGGTACGAAATTTGCAATCACCATAAATCCTTTTACATTTATATTCCTTATTGCACGAGCCTAAAGCGTGAACGAGACAATCTTGGTTCTTGTAAAGTTAGTGATACAAACCGTTCAACTCTAACGAGGCGTGTTTTTTATGTGCGATAGTTTTCCAAAAACTATAAAACTCTTTCATGAAGTAAAAATTTCTTTTTCAGTTATACGCTTAGACGAGTACCAGGAACGTAACAACTCACATTTTAAAAAATATTCTTGCTAGAACTGTAGTTTGTTATACACTTTAAGTATTACTCATTTACTGGCCACCTTATATTAAAGACAATCCTGTAAGCCATTCCACCTGCACACCTCTTGCTAATTTAACTTAATGTCGATACGTTCTCCAATAAAAAATCGAATCCGCCCATCATTCCAATACTGTCAAGTTTTTAATGGAGGAATATGAAAGGTTATATTAACTTTACAGTTATTCCATAATTTCGCGTCGAAAAAAATCACGTTTTTAACTGGTATCAATCTTTCTTTCGTTCGTAGAATCTCGACTGACCATGTTCTTACAAATATTTGGACAGCACGCAATACGCGTCATAAAGTCGTGCTTACAAACGATCTTTTTTATTGGCCGTCAACCTGTCAATCGTTTAATTCATTACCCATAGGTCCTGGGTTCAGTTCTTGACATGGTTGGTCAGGGCGGGATTAGCCAGTGGAAGTAGCGTAAAATTTGCAATTCTAAATCAAATTTTTTTTTGTATAATTACTAATTACTAACCGCAGAGTGAACACTACATGGGTGTTATACGAATTACATATATATTGGGTTGTCGAAGAAATATTTAGCATTTTTCTCCTTAGATAGCGATAGCGTTAGATACCTCAGGTAATATAAGGCATATTGGATCACGAGTAGGGTCAGTTGAAAGCTGACATTTGACACTCGTAGACGTGCAAAAAATGTTCTTTCAGGCTGCTATTTATGGTCAAATTACGTTACCAACAGCCGAAAGATGGTTCAGTAGCTTTCCTTCTAGAAATTTTAATGTCGAAGATCCTCCTCATACTGGTCGACTAATGACACAAAAAGCTGGTAGAATTTTGGCAAAAGTTGAGGCAGACCATGTACCAGTAGCCATGACATCGCCGAGGAACCAAACATCTATTACCAAACAGTTTTAAATCATTTGGAGAGAGCTGGCCATTAAAAGAATGGATGGATGTTTCGGTGCCACATGATTTGACGCTAAAATATTTACTAGATCCAACTTCCACCTGCAAATCGCTACAGAAACATAACCATCACGCCATTTCAGAACCGGTTGATCACGAGCGATGAAAAGTGAATCACGTATGATGATAATGTACGAAAAAAGTCGCGGTTGAAACGACGGCAAAGCCTGGATTGATTCCAAAACAAGTACTGCTGTGTGTTTGGTGGGACTCGAAGTAGTTGACAAGCGATTAAAAAAAATCCACCCAAACTAGTCAACAGACAGGGTGTCATCTTCTACTATGACAACGTTAGACCACACTAATCTTTGAGGACTCGGCAAAAATTGAGAGAGCTTGTCTGGTAAGTTTAAATGCATTCAGTCTCTGCAGAACTCCCTGAGTGATGTCAAATTAGTTTTAAAAGAGGCCTGTGAAAACCACTTGTCACAATTTTTAGCCCAGAAACCACAGAAGTTCTATAGTGATTATACTGTTGCCAGAAAAATGACAGAAGGTCATCAAACAGAAAGGCATATATTTAGTAGCACACAGATCTTCCAAAATATTTTTGGCATTAGAAGGCACAATACTTTTTCGACAACCCATTAAAACCCAAATAAAAAATTTGACCATCACTTTGACTTAGCTTTCTCGATATAGTCTTCTAGAATAAGGAATTTCTTATAAACTCTATAACAGAAGTAAAAAATACTTCAGCTAAATAAAACTTATGTATGTTTCCTATAAAGGAAAAACTTCAGCTTGTCAGCATTATCATAGTATCTTTATCGCAAATCCAGAGAAAATACGAAAATATTTAGAAGTAATAACATTAAAGTTTCCAAATAAATTGCCATCGAGAATGGATGAAATTCAAGTATATAGTATATTAATAAAGCTGTTGATTTTCTTATTAAACTATTAATTAGGAACAATCATGGTATAGCCAAGATATCAATAATAATAGATAGATATCACTGCTACCCTCAGTGCCAAAGATATTTGTTTTTATATGATGCTAACGTGGTTAGCGAAACGCGCGTCGAGAGCAAAAATAAAGTATTTTGTGTAGTGATAACTGTTGTGTGGTTTTATTGTGCCAAAGATTCCTGAATCTCCTAGAAAATGTAACAAGTTTTTACTTGTAGTTATTGATACTGATTTTTATGTACGTAGGGTAGAATCTCGACGATCGTACTGCCTGGCGGCAATTGCTGCCAGCTTAGCCGTACCACCCTCCGTCTGTCTGTGGCATTAGAAGCCTCCGAAGGAGGGCCGGTATGCTTTTAAGCTTTACGTTTTCACAAGCCAGCCAAATAATTTGTTGTATCTTACAGCGGTATTCCGTGAATATTAAGAGAGGCTTACAACTGGCAGAAAACGTACATTAGGTTTTTAGTAACACTTTGTTACAGATAAAACATTAATGTTATTTCATGAGAAACGAATGTAATGGACATCCACAAATAACTGACGCTGAGTGATATTAGTTCAAAAAGGCATGGGTACACCACCGGAAGTTCTATTCTCATTAAATGTACTGGCCCAGCGTTGTAAAGATATGAATGTTGATGTATATGCATGTTTTATAGACGACAAAAAGCTTTCGACTGTGTGATGCACGAGAAATTAATAAAAATTCTACTTATATTCCACTCTTGTCCAATCTTTATTCTGATGCTATGTTTAATGAGACCCTCTAAGGGGGATAATAGGTAATGGGAGTACATCGAACAACATACGGTATGCTGATGATACTGTTCTATTAGCAAATAATATCAAAGATCTCCAGCAACTGATCAATCGAGTCGTAACTGCCAGCGAAAGATTTAGATTAACTATGAATATAAAAAAAACCAAGTGAATGGTAATAACAAAGAAAAATCTACCACCAGAATTCCTCTAAATCTGAGACAATACCGTAGGACAGGTCTATACATTTAAATATTTGGGAACCAATATAAATCACAAGTGGGATCCATGAAAGGAAATATATTCCCGAATTGAACAGGCTGGAATAACACATGAATATGAATAAATTTTCCCATCGTACAAGTCTCGGCCTCGAACTCCGAATGAGATTGGTGAGAGTGTATGTATTCTTCGTGCTACTATATGGATGAGAGTGCTGGATCCCTGGCTCAGAGGAATGACTCGAATCTTTTGAAATGTACATTTATAGACGTCTTCTTCGCATCTTCTAGGTACAGAAAATAAAAAATACAGAAATACTGAAAAGAATGAACAAAATGAAGGAATTACCAACAACTATAAAAATAAGATAAACTCAATATTTCGGACATATAATGTGGGGCTCAAAGTGCGAATTGCTACGTCTAATTATTGAAGGTAAAATAAAGGGCAAACGATCGATCGGAAGACGACACAATTCTTGGCTGAAAGAGATGAGAAGGTGGTCGAGATGTGCTTCGAGTGATATTTTTCGAGCAGCAGTTTCTAAAATTCGTTTAGCTATATGGATCGCCAACCTTCGTGAGGAGACGGAGTCGTAAGAAGAAGATATTAACAAAGCCAGAAGATGATCTGTGTAGTAGTTATTACTAGTAATAGTGGTGTCATGCAGTTTTGCAGTAACAATCCGAGACGTGGGTAAAGGCGCATTATTGTGATGGAAAAACACTTTCTTTTTTGCGAGATGTAGACCTCAATTGGTCCAGTCGTGAAGCATATTACTTCCACGTGATGGTTCTAGCTTTATTTAGGTAATCTATGAGCACCCCACGATTAGAAGCTCACGAAACCATAGCCATGACTTTTCCTACAGATAGAAGCATTCTTGCTTTCTTGCGCGCATTTTCACCTGCTCCCACTCACTGTTTCGACTGCTTTTTTGTCTCTGGGGTGGAATGAAGAATCCATGTTTCATCTATTGTTATGAAAGGTCAAAGGAGACTAGAATTATGTCTAAACCAGTCCAAACACTCTTGGGAAATGTTCATTCGAATGCGCAGAAAGCTTTCTCATGCAAAAAACCTTTATGAAAAAGATGGTTGAAATCGCCTATCGAGATGTTTACGATATCAGCGACCTCACATACCTTCAGTCGGCGAGCGTTTATGATCTTGAACAGATGCACGATCATGTTTTAATTCAGCAATCTATTTTTTAATCGTCGAAAACGAAGGGAAAGCATCATTTAATGTGACATTTGTCTCTTTTTGAGTGTCCGTAGGAGGAATGAAGCACTCACTGGTACCACTGAAGGAATCAACATCAGCGGCGTTAACATAAATAAGATCAGATACGCCGATGATACATTAGTTATCAATAATAACAGAAAAGGTCTACAAAAACTTATGGATAAAATAACTAACACTTGTACACAATTTGGTTTAAAATTGGTGAAAATAAAACAAAATATATGATTATAAGCAAAGAATCTAATATTGAAGATAGTGGTATTACAGTCAGTGGCACAAAGATAGATAAATTGATGTATCTTGGTAACAATATCAACAACCACTTTGACACGACTGTGGAAGTCAAAACTCGAATAGAGAAGGCCTGAGCCGCATTTATGAAGAACAAAAAATCTTAACTAGTCACGACCTATCATCGAAACTACGGATGAAAATGGATGATTTCTATGTCCTTCCGGTTCTCTTGTACGGCATGGAAGCATGGACACTAACTGAAGCAATACTTAAACGTCTGGAGGGATTCGAGATGTGGGTGTTCGACGTATGCTGAAAATCAGTTGGATGGACAGAATTAGTAACAACAGCGTCCTCACTAGTACGGACAAGGACTTGGAGGTGGCAACGACAATCAAGCGACGCAAATTAGATTATTTTGGCCACATTATAAGACATCCAGAAAAATACGAAATCTTGCATTTGATTATGGAGGGAAAGATTCCAGGCAGACGTTGTCCCGGGAGAAGGAGAACATCGTAGTTGAAAAATTTGAGGCAGTGGTACGGAAATTTTACGGGTCAACTCTTCCGAGCGACTGTCAATCATCGTCAACATGATAGCCAATATGATTATCAACGATCGTTGAACGATCATGGTACTCGAAGAAGAAGTAGGAGTTCCTTCAAAATGAAGTAGAAAATGTTAAAACTTGTTTGTTTACATGATCGCTACAAAAGGACAACTAAACACACGTATCGGAAATTTCACAACACGCCATCTAGTAAATAACACTTAATAACTATTATAATAATTTGGTCATCTTGGCGCCATATCCGTGTCAGGCCGAGAACTTTTGGAACGACCCTCGTACCCTTATATAAAAGGAAGGATAATCTTTAAAGATGCAATTCTGACATTAGATAATATAAGGACCAGTGCAGGCACTGGGCCAAAAAAAAGCAACGTCCTTAATTTAAAAATAGATTTTATTATGTGTAGTGATAACCGCGGAAAAAAAAATTGTATACGAATTTGTTCAATCACTGTCAGTAATTGTATCATCCCATAATAACTGTAATGTAATTCAATTTAAATTTAAACTCGGCCCAAGCCTGCCCAAATAATGTCAAACATTACACATCGGAATCTTTCCTTTTTACACCTCGGTAATTTATTATTTGGCCGTCCGTGTAATAAATTATCGACAAATTTATATGGATCAAGATTTAAATTGGTTTTGAATAATAAATCAAAACGCCTTTTGGATAATTTAATTGGATATAAAATTGTTCGTTCATATATTATACTCGAACTTATAACGTTGTATTAAATTTCAACCGCTGAGTCGTGAATTTGTTTAATCTCGATGGGACAATCGGTTAAGAAAAATTGTTTTTAAGAAAAATACATTTTATGTTCTACCAATTAATTATGGTTTACGACGATATGGTTTCGAAATGTTTAGTTGACAGTGTTTTGTCAATAGGCTGATTACACCAGTCAACAAAATCGAACTTTTTTTTGTAACATGAAAATTTATACCTGATTCTGTTAGAGACAAGGTTATTTAAGAAAGAAACGATACCAAATAAATTCAGATGCGAATAATTTTGTTGCAACACAAAATTTTTATTTTTAAACAAAAAAAAATAATTCATGAAAATAATGGTATACCTATATAATATAAATTTATTATATTAAAGGGTAAATTCACTTTAGAAATTTGAAAAAAATCAAATTTTTTTTGTTAAATAAAAATATTTTAACACTATACGATAATTGGCTTTATCCATTTCTACGAAAAGTTGACCATCGATCACTTACGATAGCTTGCGATAAAAAACTACGCGTTGCATCTGTTTGAAACTTTAAACCGTACCAAGAATCACTCTTACCATAATCAAGCGTCTTAACAAAAATTTCCCGCCATTTTGTAGAAATTTTCCAGACGTAACAATCCGCTCTATCTCTCTTTACATATATATATATATATATATATATATATATATATATATATATATATATATATATATATATGTACATATACACAGAACGGAGCTGCTTATAGAGGGAAAGCGCCAACTGACAAAGAAGCAGGAGTCAAACGACAACTGAGAAAGTAAAGCCCCTTTTTAATATTCAGAATTCCACCTTTTTTACACGCGAAGAAAATAACACCAAGTATGTCTCCATACCATATAATCCGAAATATAACTAGGGACTCAATAAGGTATTTAATAAGGTAGGCCTCACCTTAGTCTATAAGTCATCAGACAATCTGAGGAATATCTTAGGAAATCCCAAAGATAAGATTCCTAATTGTGAAAAAAGTGGAATTTATGAAATTAGTTGTAACGATTGTGACAAAAAGTATGTTGGGCAAACTAAAAGGTCAATTAAAACACGATTTAAAGAACATTTAGCACACTTAAAATACAATAGAACAGAAAAGTCTAGCATTGCCGAACATGCCCTTGATGCTGATCATACTGTAACATTAGATAATCTAAGATTGATAAAAAATGTATCTGATAGGAGATTGTTAAACGCATACGAAAGTATGGAAATCATAAAATGTAAAAGTAGTTTAAATAAAGACAGAGGGCCTATTCCTTATAGTCCCCTCTACTGGTTACTTGACCGGAATTGATGGCCTTGCCTATGCCATTAGTTCCGCTTGAGTAATTCAAGGGTTAGGCTAAGTATAAATAGGGTAGATTTGTAGTTTAGCGTTAGTCAATCATCGCTCCTGATGAAGCTAACATGGTTAGCGAAACGCGCGTCGAGTGCAAAAATAAAGTGTTTGGTGTAGTGGTAATATATACTGAGTAGTATCAATTTAGAAGGCCAAATATATGGCGCATGCATCGCAGATTAGGGGTATCCAGAAAATTTGTTAATTTAAAACATGTTTTCTTCAACACTACATTTTTCAAACTGGCCGGAACCATAACTTCTTTAAATTATCACCGAAGAATTTGAAATTTTAACTGTACCTTCAAAATTACATTATCTAGCGAATGTTGCAGGCAGAGCAAGGAGAGCTTCTCAAAAGTTGGGAATATCATTTCGAACGAGAAAGCCTTACAGTCCACAACAACTGTTAATTCTTTACAAAGCTCAAATTAGACCAACTATGGAATACTGCTCCCATGTTTGGGGCTTCGCTCCTAAACATACACTGCATTTGTTGGATTCTATTCAGAGAAAAGCTGTTCGTCTGATTGAAGACCCGAAATTGACAGGTAGCCTTGATTCGCTGGAACATCGAAGAACGGTTGGCGACTTGAGCATATTCTACAAGTATTTTCATGGAAAGTGTTCGAAGGATGTGGCTCGCTTAATGCCTCCTAGAGCGGTGCATGTTAGAAGTACATGTCGCGCTAATACTTCACATCCGTGTGAGGATCAGCTTGTTAATCCTCGTACAACGCTTTTCAAACAGTCATTTATATGGAGATCATCCCTTTGGAATAATTTTCCCAGGGCTGTGTTTCCCACCGAGTACAATTTACAGCGAAGTTGAGAACAAAGGACAATTGCCTTTTCTAGATATTTTAATTATTAAAAATAATAATAGATTAGAATTTGATATCTATAGGAAGGATACAGTAATAGATAGATATATTCCTAATGATTCATTTCATTGCAAACAACATAAATTAGCCTTATTACATTTTTTAGTTCATCGTTTGGTCACTTTCCCTCTGAACAGAGTAAACTTCAATAAAGAAAGGAATCGTATTAGAAATATAACTAGAGTTAATGGTTACGACGATGACTTAGTAAATAAGCTAATAAATAGACATAAATTTAGGTTTAATATTCAGAATTCCACCTTTTTTACACGCGAAGAAAATAACACTAAATATGTCTCCATACCATATAATCCGAAATATAGCAAGGGACTCAATAAGGTATTTAATAAGGTAGGCCTCACCTTAGTCTATAAGTCATCAGACAATCTGAGGAATATCTTAGGAAATCTCAAAGATAAGATTCCTAATTGTGAGAAAAGTGGAATTTATGAAATTAGTTGTAATGATTGTGACAAAAAGTATGTTGAGCAAACTAAAAGGTCAATTAGAACACGATTTAAAGAACATTTAGCACACTTAAGATACAATAGAGCAGAAAAGTCTAGCATTGCCGAACATGCCCTTGAAGCTGATCATACTGTAACATTAGATAATCTAAGATTAATAAAAAAATGTATCTGATAGGAGATTGTTGAACGCATACGAAAGTATGGAAATCATAAAATGTAAAAATAGTTTAAATAAAGACAGAGGGCCTATTCCTTATAGTCCCCTCTACTGGGTACTTGACCGGAACTGATGGCCTTGCCTATGTCATTAGTTCCGCCTGAGTAATTCAAGGGTTAGGCTAAGTATAAATAGGGTAGATTTGTAGTTTAGCTTTAGTCAATCATCGCTCCTGATGAAGCTAACATGGTTAGCGAAACGCGCGTCGAGTGCAAAAATAAAGTGTTTGGTGTAGTGATGATATATACTGAGTAGTATCATTGTGCCAAAGATTCCACATTCCCAACTAAGAACGTAGTAGGTGCACTCTGTGTGGCTTTAAAGCACATTTATCTAGTTTAATTTGAATTGCTGGTCACTTCTGCATTCTGTATATTGTTGTATTATTATTTTAATTGTTAGAATTGTGACCGTTGTCGCCAACTTGTAAATTATTTTATTTTCCTACTCCTCATCACTCAGCCTCTCTCGTCCACTGCTGGACATAGGCCTCTTCCAGGTCCTTCCAGTCCCCTCGCTGTTGTGCTTTCGCTATCCAGTTCTGGGCAATTCTCTTTACGTCGTCCGTTCATCGGCTAGGTGGTCTGCCTCTGCTTCCTTTGTCTTGCCACGGTCTCCACTCAACAATTCTCTTCATCCACCTATTGTCCGTCAAGCGCGCCATGTGACCGGCTTACCCGTGAATTTAATAAATAAATAAAATAAATGAGTATTAGACATATTGCTTCCAAAAGGCTTATAAGCAATTAAGAGCTCTTCGATTAAGCTTTTTTAGTTTTCTGATAGGTGATTTCCCAAAAAATTAGAGGTCACCTTTTTGAAAGATATTCAAGCAGATTGTTCAAGACAGTCTAGTTTTTTATTAAATATTTCGTCTTTCATTAATTGCTTTATTTGAGGACCTACAAATACGCCCTCTTTGAACTTAGCGTCACTGATTTTCGGAAATTTTTATTTTAAATATAAAATTTCAGCACCATCCTGATACATTGCCTTCACAAAATTTTTCGTAAGTACAAGTTTGATGTGTAAAGGTTGTAAGAATATGGTACATCATTAGGTTTCACTAAGAGAGTATTCTTGACATTCTTCTGCCTTGGAGTAAGGGATACTCTTTCTTAATATAATGATTTTTCCTGTCTTTAGTGTCTCATTCACAAATAAAACAGCAGTCTTTTGTATATCTAAGCTGTAACCCTAAGAAAAACTTTTAAATCTTCACAAACCTTCTATTTATATTCATAATTAGAGACCAGATTGTATGCAACATAAAAATCTTGAAATATGCATGCAAACATGCATGAAAGATGCTTAAAATATGTATGAAAAGGGTCAAAATATGCAATATTAAATAATAATAAAAGTAGTAATTTTTAGTTTTTTATTTCAAAATCAGCACAAAATTAACAAGTTATCGACGATGTTTAAATTTAATTAACAATTATTTAACATTTTTTAAAATTATTTAACATTTGTATTCTTGTACACGTAAACAATAAGGTATTGTTCCAAATGTTGGGTAGTAAGATTGTGTCTTCGATCACTTAAAATATTTTTATAAGTGGAAAAAGACCATTCCACATCCACTGAGGTAACTGGGCAGTATTTGAATTTGGGTGTTATGTTAGCACTTATTGTTTCTGGCAAAAGTTCACCCGTTCCATTAATAAAACTATCAATTTGACACGAAGGTTCAAAGCCTGGGTTATTGCACAAAATGTTTTCAAACTTTTCTTTAACTCTACGCGGGAATACATCTGGCGATGTGGAGTTTATTTGACGGATTTTATTCATTAACTGAATTGATTTGGTCAACGCCAAACCTCGAGTTTCAAGCTTTTTAATACCCGCAGGTATGTGGGAAAAGTAAGTGCTAATCAAGCTATGTTTTTTTAATATCAGAATCGTTAAATGCTTCCTTGGATTGACAAACTGCCATAGCTATTTACTACACCTTTAATGGCCTCGAAATGTTTATTGTAAAATAGTACAGCTTCAATCCATGTTCCCTATCGAGTTACCACTGGTTCGGGAGGTAAAGGCACATTTGGCAGTTTTTCTTTATAGGCGTTATTGCGAACAGGTGCCTTAGGAAACACTTTTTTTACTGATGAAATCAGTTTATTTACATTTCCAAACGTGGATCGTACTTCTTCAGCGAGTCGGTGGACTCCGTGAGCAAAGCACGTCACATGAATTAAATTTGGATAAAATACTTGGAGGACTTTGGCTGCCTTGATCATATAGGGAGCAGCATCTGAGAGAAATATAGACACTCTTTCATCTGCAGAAGATTCAGGAAATATTTTTTTAATACCCTCATTCACAAATCTGGCGATCGTAGAATGATTTGTCTTGTCAAGTTCTTTGCAGGCCACCAAATAGGAAGAAGAAGGCTCTAATCTTAATGCACCCACAATTAAATTCGCAATATAGCGACCACAACTGTCGGTAGTTTCATCAGCTGAAATCCAAATAATGTTATCCTTAAGTTCATTACGTATTTCTTCCAGAACATGTTGGTAAATTGTTGGTATGTAATTTTTACGCAGTGTTGATTCGTCTGGTATTTTTTGATTCAAGCAATATTTTCGCAGAAAATCTTTGAATGTAGGATTTGTAAGTTTGTGGAGAGGAATATTACTTGCAAGCAATGCTTCACATAAATCCATGCTAAAGTGGTTTTTTAGTTTGCCTATAGAAGTGGAATCACTGCTACTTGCTGCTGTTATAAGTTGATGTAGTGGGCCTTTTTTGCAATCCTGCGATATGAAGACTTGTCTTGACATGCTGGTCAATTTGAAACTTTTTGGTGCACGAAACATTTTTCTCGCAAACTCGACAATATAAAACATTTCCGTCGTATGTAAATGTTCCAGGATAATCAGCTACCCACGAAGAGACACTTTTTTTTGCGGGTGGCATGGTACACGTTAAACTTTAACACAACACGTTAAAAATTGCAAGAAGACTACACTGATGCAAGCGCGTCAACAATAATGTTAAAACTGATATCTTGCTTTAAAATAAAAATTCTCCTTCGAGAAAATTGTTTATTTGATCCATGCTCAAACAAATATTCTTAGAAACTAACTACTTATCACTTAATATCCCGACCAAGAAACAAAGGAATAAAATACCGTCGTAATTTTGGGTATTCCCTTGGCACTATAACCTAATTGATGTTTAGACTATTGAAGGAATGTCCCGGCCATAAGATCGGTTCAAGACGACGACATTAACAATACCCTGAGCAATTGAATTGCCTAGTAATACCGAGAAATATTGTAAATACAGGGAAAATATGCATCATTACTAGATTTTGGGTAAAATATGCAATAATCGGTGAAAATGGTCTAAATATACAAATGCATATGAAAATATGGAAATGCATATAATCCGGTCCTATTCATCATATTGAATCTTTTCCAAAGGAAATTTCATGTTTTCATATGACTCTTTCATGTAGGTAGCTATTGGTGTTTATTGGAATTTATTTCCGTTACGTAAAAGCCTTCAAACTAATTTTAGACAAGTCAATAAATAAACACCAGTCGTCCAAATTGTACTCCAGATTTAATATATTCATTATGGTATTAATGTCATCACAAAATACTAGATCATTCTTCTGTGATAAGAAACTTTTTAGCTTTTCGTCATGGTGCAGAAAGTAATATATTCTTGTTTCTGGTTGCCACAAATTTCAACCCTTCAGTCAAGATTCTAGAAGTTCTGAATGTTATTTAGACAAATTTATATCGCATACTAAATCATTGGGATCTCCTAGTAAATGTGGTTAGTTTAATGAGGAAATTGCTTGAAAGTCAGAATCAACCACAACATTGTCTGTTTGGATGGATTCAACACTTAAGTCAAAGCTTCGAAGTGGTTCTTCTGGTACAGGCAATTCTTCGCTATGAGGAATCGACATTCTTGCAAAAGGTAGATCCGGATACGTAACTTTATTTTTAGTTTTAATAGTGATAAAAACCATTTTATACTGAGGGTAGATATAGACATCAAAATTAGCAAGCAGTTTTTTTGTTACAAAACTTTGTTGACCAGTGTTATATGGGTTATTCTTTTACAAACCCTACGGACTTGAGAAAAAAAAGTTTTCATATTTTCGATTCGCTTGAAAAATTTTTTATGGCTTTTATACGTGAAATTAGTCGACACGTGTATCGGCATTTTTTTTTTCAAATAGATATTTTTCAAAATATCGATGTTATAAAGTATCGTAGTCCACTTATCGGCGCCACGTTAAAAAAGCAATAACTCCGGTTCTATCTATCGTATAAACTTCGTTCTTCCGCCATTTTATTGCTCTATATGTTGGCTTTCGCAAAGCATAACCGTGGAATTGTTTAACTGTTCATTTATAAAAAACAATGAAATTGTTTAAATAATTTTTTAATGCTTGCCCCCAAAACTTATAAAATCGAAAAAAGTACCATTATATTCCCTATATTTTAATTCAAAAAACCCACATTTTCGAAAAGTAAGGTCTCTATTAGGTCTAAAAATATTAAATAATTTCGTCCGTGCGTTTCGTGGCACGGCACGCGCGCCCGTATTTCTAACGGAGTCGTTCACGTTCCCGCCCATTTCTTGCTTTTAAAAAGACAACCTTTTATATCAGTACTTCTATATGAAAATTATGTATATATATATATATATATATATATATATATATATATATATATATATATATATATACATACATATATATATACATATATATATATATATATATATATATATATATATATATATATATATATATATATATATATATATATTTAAATTAAAATAAAATAAATGACAATAAAAACTAATTAACATATGATTCGTGTAACGAAAAATGAAAAAAAAAAAGAGTACGTTGTGATTCAGTGAAATGGGCAAAGATAAATATTAACCTAAACATCCACGTCCAAGGTAAGAACAGTCATAAAGTCATTTTAGTTTTAATAATATAATAATATGCATTTTCAAATAGCATTTTACGGATAAAATATGTACAATTTTAGCCAAACTCGACAAAAAAAATAAAAAATTTTGAGAAAGGCAAACTGTGCCGAAACGTCAATAAAAGGAAAGGATCACAATAAAATTTAGGAAGTTTCATTCTATAATTGACCTCCAAACCCAAGAAAATTGAAAAATAAAAATAAAAAAAAAATACATACAGGGTCAAAGAAAAAGAACAAAACCATATATATATATATATATATATATATATATATATATATATATATATATATATATATATATATGTATATATATATGTATATATATATATATATATATATATATATATATATATATATATATATATATATATATATATATATATATGTATATATGTATATATATATATATATATATATATATATATATATGTATCTACTTATATATATATATATATATATATATATATATATATATATATATATATACTAGCCGGGCCCACGGCTCCGCTCGCGTGGACTTGATTCACCACTATCGTCATTGCTTATTCCTTAATTTACCCAACGTAATAAAATATCTCCCATTATTTCCCCTTATCTCTCAATATTTCTCCTTATCTTCCATTATCTCTACATAATTTCGATTATCTAGGCTTAACTCTGCTCATCTCTCATTATTTCTCCTTATCTCCCATTATTTCTCCTTATCTCCCATTATTTCTCCTTATCTCCCATTATCACACCTTATCTCCCCATTATCTAGGCTTATCTCGCCTTATCTCTCAATATTTCTCCTTAGCTCCCATTATCTCACCATAACTCCCATTATCTAGACTTATCTTTGCTTATCTCCCATTATTTCTCCTTATCTCCCATTATTTATATTTATCTCCCATTATCTCCCCTTATCTCCCATTATCGAGCGTTATCTCGACTTATCTCCCATTATTTCTCCTTATCTCCCATTATCTAGGCTTATATAGAATTATATAAAACATATGTTTAAATTTATAAAAACACGTAAATCGGATAAGTGGCTCTCAAGTGATAAGCGTACTAACGGACAGACAGAAAGGCGTTGCATTTTATATATATATATATATTCTAGATAGAAGATTATAGATAACCTGGCCAGAGAACAAATGTATGATTTAAAAAAAAAACACGTAAATCGGATAAGGGGTTCTCGAGTGATAAGCGCACTAACGGACAGACACACAGACAGAAAGACGTTGCATTTTATATATATTATATTCTTTGCTACATGATATTGTTCCATATTTAATGCTTTAGGCAGTGTATTGCAAGAGAACGCGCTAGCGGCTTGATTCACTATTATCGTCACTGCTTATTCCTTATGTCACCTAACGTAATAAAATATATCCTATAACCTAGCCAGAGAACATATGTATGTTTAACAAAAAAGCACGTAAATCGGATAAGTGGTTCTTCAGTGACAAGCGCACTAACGGATAGACAAACAGACAGACAGAGAGACGTTGCATTTTATATATATTAATTATAGATATTCTTTGCTACATGATATTGTTCCATATTTAATGGTTTAGCATGTTTAAAAAAAAGCACGTAAATCGGATAAGTGATTCTCCAGTGATAAGCGCACAAACGGACAAACAGACAGATATACGTTACATTTTTTATATATTATAGATGTAATAAAATATATATCTATAACCTGGTCAGAGAACATATGTATGAACTTAAAAAATCACTTAAATCGGATAAGTGGATCTCGAGGGATAAGCGCACTAATGGACAGACAGACAGACAGAGAGACGTTGCATTTTATATACAGTATAGATATAGATTATTATTATTATTATGTAACCTGGCCAAAGAATATATGTATGAATTTAAAAAAAAGACACATAAATCGGATAAGTGGTTTTCGCGTGATAAACGCACTAATGGACCGACAGACAGACAGAAAGACATTGCATTTTATATATATTATAGATTATAGATATTCTCTGCTACATAATATTGTTCCATATTTAATGGTTTAGGAGGTGTATTGCAAGGCAACGCGCTAACGGCAAACGTTTTTCCGACATCATTCACTATTTTACGTTACTACTCATTCCTTATGCTACCTATCGTAATAAAATATAGCCTATAACCTGGCCAGAGAACATATGTATGTTTTTTAAAAAAAAAAAGTACGTAAATCGGATAAGTGGTTCTCCAGTGATAAGCGCACTAACGGACAGACAGATAGACAGAGAGACGTTGCATTTTATATATATTATAGATATATATATATATATATATATATATATATATATATATATATATATATATTATATATATATATATATATATATATATATATATATATATATATATATATATATATATATATATATATATATATATATATATATACATAAAATTCCAAAAAATGAACAAGTAGAAAGTGATCCTTATTATTAGACTAATTGTTCAAATACACACTCATCGAAAATTTAGAATCTTGAATACTGGAACAGAGAAAAAATTTATATCCATTTTTTGTAAATAAACGATTAAAAAATTCCACTGTTAAACTTTGCGAAAGCCAACAAAAAGAGCAATAAAATGGCGGAAGAACGAACTTTATACGATAAATAGAACCGGAGATATTGCTTTTTAATGTGCCACCGATAAGTGGACGATAATTTATAACATCCATATTTTGCAAAATATACATTTGGGAACAAATGTCGAAATTTGTGTCTACTAATTTTATGTATACAAATCGTAAAAAAATTGTCAGGTAAATCAAAAATGTGAAGTCAAAACATGTGTACGGCTTGTAAAAGAATGACCCATGTGAAGATAGATTAAAAAGTTTCCGATCTGATCAACAAGAAGAAAATTTTTTATTAAAATTCAATCCGTGTTGGTAAGACTATTGAAAGATCCCAGAAGTAACATCTACAGTTAGTCTGTAGTTACTAAGAGCTATGCTAGAATTCACTGAAAATCGTACCAATCATACAGTGAATATTTATCTTCTCATCTTTACACAGAGATAATTAATATTTAAATTTAATAACCAATTAGATATCATCTTCCAATATAAAAATCATTTAATAAAACATAATGCATCTGTCTCAATAGGTGTTTTAAATTGGCTTTTACCTGTCAGAACGCCTACGCATTGGAGAATGAAGAAGCATAAAGAAGCACAGGGTAATATAGATTCCTATCTCGAAAAATAAAATAGCTGATTAATTATGTCAAAATATTTAATGGTACCGCGAACCATTTACAGGTCTTTATTATTGTATAGTTAGTTAAGGCAATAAAAGATAGATTAAAAATTATTAAACGGAGCAATTCATTTTGCAAATTAAATATTATGCATTATGACCAATTCGGTCTTTTTATTAAATGTTACTGTAAATTCAATTTTTCCAATTACATTACTTGTTATTATTATTATATTTAGATATTATGATATATATATATATATATATATATATATATATATATATATATATATATATATAAGAAAATAAAAATAAAAAAGATATGAATTGTCTACTGTCACTAATTTGAAGAACAAAACCGAAACTTTAAAAATCTAGTATTATTTATGGCATCCCTTGCCAATGTGGTTTGGTCTATGTCGGACAAATGACACGAAAGCTCGCTAAGAAGCTTGCTTCACATAAAAGTGATAGCAAACATAAACCCAACGCAACAAATTTAAGTTTACATGTCAACAATACACAGCATAGAGTACAATATAGAAACAGTTTCATTCTGGATGTTGAAATCAACTACTTCAGAAGAAACTTTTTGAAAACATGCTACACAAAAACGTGCAAAAATAATTTCAATCATAAATAACCGGTCAAGTGCAATTTGAACTTGCGCAATAAGTGTTCCGTACGTTGATTGCTTTTAAAATAAAAAATTTTGTTACGGAGGTATAAAATGATCAGTGATTTCACAAAACACACCCCAAATGAGTTTTCAACAAAGTTTGTTTCCAATCTTTACTGAAAACTCAATGACCTGAACTAACTTGAAATTTTTGTTTTTTTTTATATACCAGATAAATTATTAAAAGTAATGCACTCGTGATAATTTTCGTTCAATCTACATCGTATGGAGAATATTCCAGAACTTTTTTAAAATTTTTTGATCAGTACTTTTCGAGATAAGATAACTTTCCAAACTACACGGCTCTGATGAGGCCATCAACTCTTATATTAGTACCAAATTTCAACTTTCTATGTCAAATAGTTGCGGAGAAAATCGGGTGTGACAGACAGGCGGACAGACAGATAGACAGGCGGATAGACAGATAGACAGACGGACAGGCACCGAAGTGATCTTAAAAGTGTTCCGAATGGAACACTAAAAAGACATAGAGGGATTGAGTTCTATTTACACTTATTTGCTAACACAAAATCACACCAAACCAATTAGAATTTTATAAGAAAATTAAATTCGAGGGATATGTTTTTTATTCTGTTCTAAGTATATTACGTGGCTTCTGAGAATTTATAAAATAATTTTTCACATAAAAGCATTTTTACTCAAATAACAGATCTCAACCTTAACGAACATCAACTTAATATGCTTTTTGTTGGGTTCCTGTGGAATTTTTCTGTCACCAACAATATCCAGTAGCGAGCCAAAAATCACTAAAGGTTACTATACTTTGTGCCAAATACAGATTTAAAAATGGAGTAAGATTAAGACAGCGTGATGTTTCTCAAAGGTTCGTTTCGGTTCTAAAAAGAACCATTCAAAATGTTAGTAGTATTATTTTACCTCCTAAGACCTGAGTAGTGAAATGCTTAACCTACAAACTTAATTAGAGAAAAAAATTTTAAAATTTTGTAAGCATGGTATTATACAGCGTACGGTAACTTAATTATCACACTTCCTAATGAACATTTTAATTCTCTTTCTGTCGTTTGTTTGCATTTCAATATCCAGAAGAACTACTACCAGTTAGTCAGCGAAAGCTTGATTCAAAAATAAAAAACAAGAATTAGAGCCTAAAGATCTTTAACTTCTCATCTCTACTTCCTTACGAGGGCTTTTCCAGTAGTTAACCTTCAATTTATATACATATATAAATATATATAAATATATATATATATATATATATATATATATATATATATATATATTTATATATATATATATATATATATATATATATATATATATATATATATATATATATATATATATGTGTGTGTATAATATATTAAAATTCCGGATTTCAATCCGTTCGTCTAACAATGAATTTGCACGACTTTTCGCCAAAATCTCATTTGGCATTTTCAAGTGCTCTCGCTGCTGCTGCTACTCGATACTGTCATCTTGCTGCTGCTGTCGCTCGAAGCTAACTGAGAAATCGACGTGAGGTCGCCGTCTTTTATAGGTTATAGGGATAATGGAAGATAAGGTAGGGTAATGGGAGACAAGGAGAAATAATGGAAGATAAGTCGAGATAAGCCTAGATAATGGGAGACAAGTTAAGATAATGGGAGGTAAGGAGAAATAATGGGAGATAAGGAGAAATAATGGGATATAAGTCGAGATAAGCCTAGATAATGAGAGATAAGGTGAAATAATAGGAGATAAGGAGAAATAATGAGAGATAAACCGAGAAAAGCCTAGATAATGGGAGTTATGGTGAGATAAGGAGAAATCATGGGAGATAAGGAGATATAATGGGAGATAAGCCAATATAAGCCTAGAAAATGCGAGATAATGTGAGATAATGGGAGATAAGGAGAAATAATGAGAGATAAGGAGAAATAATGGAAGATAAGGAGAAATAATGGGAGATAAGTCGAGATAAGCCTAAATAATGGGAGATAAGGTGAGATAATGAGAGATAAGGAGAAACAATTTGAGATAAGGAGAAATAATGGGAGATAAGTCGAGATAAGCCTAGATAATGGGAGATAAGGTGAGATAATGACATATAAGGAGAAATAATGGGAGATAAGGAGAAATAATGGGAGATAAGCTGAGATAAGCCTACGGAGGTTTAAGTTGTACTCATTACATTTTTCTATGAGGTGTTCATTGTGTAAATTATAAACCAACAAAAAAAATTTCACCAAGGCTTGATGATTAATTTTTTATGATTATAATTTACCGTCGAGAAATAATATCAGTCTTACAAAGCGTTATCCCGAAAAATATAAAAACTCCAGCTAATTAAAAAAGTAAAATATATAATACGCTTCAACAAAATATTAAAAGCATTTTTTGTACTGTACTTAAAAAAATATATATGTATTATTCGAAAAGGTTTTTTTTATACTCTCAAAGGATTTACCCGGGAATTATAGCTTTTCTTATAGTGAGGTAGCCTAGCAAATATTACGTAAGGGGAAAAGTCTCGAGATCTTCCGAGAGATGGCAGCACCAACAAAAAATCCATTGAATATTCAATTAGTGTCAATTCTCAGAAGATTCGTGTAAAATTTGCATGGCATTCTGTCTACTAGTTTGCGAGTTGCAGTTGTTTAAGTGACTACTTTTGATTTCGGAAAAACGATGGTACAAAAAGAATTTGGTGAGTTGATTAAATATTGCTTTTTGATGGGAACAAATACAGCCAGAACTCAAGAATAGCTTGAGAACTGTTATGGCACATCTGCTTTGTCGAAAGTAACTATATGTCGATAGTGAACTTAAATGTGGTCGTACAAGCTCCGAGGACGTACTAATGAGATAATCATTTGAAAGACACAAAAAATCTACCATATTATTCTGAATGCCCGCAAAGTGAAAGTGGAGGAGATAGCTGACATCGTGAAAATATCAACAGAATGCGTGAGGTATATTTTGTATGAATATTTACACATAGTTCAGTAAAAAAGGTAAAAATAATGTTAAGATAGGTATAGTTTAGATACAGCAATATTATGATTTCATCCTCTCTGGGGTATCACCAGGAGTATTGTCCTTAGTTTTGGACCTCGAAAAACTTATGCTCTTTTGATTACAAACAATTTGAGTTTTCAAAACGCGTTTCTTGACCTTAAAATGTGAATAACTCCAGTTATATGAGCCGGATCGAGACAAAAAAATAAACTCTTTGTTTCCAATAAATCTCCGTTAGTTTTAAGTCGTTGAATAAAATTGAAAAAATAGTCAAAAAACTGTTTTTTTTTTTATTTTATTATACAGGTCGACTAAGTGAACCGATAGGCTTGAAACTTTCAGAAAATATGCCTTTTATTACAGCATAAATACCATATTTTGGTACAAAAATATTGAACGCCGTGGACACAATTGAATTTGTTATTTAAAGTTTGAATTGGATCTTTTTTTTCAAAATGTTGGTCTCGACGCCAGCTTCCCAATAAAAAAAATTTTTTTTTGGAGTCATTTGAACCATCTTTTTTTACATTAGTTTACTAATCAAGTAACAACAAATGCGTTTTTTCGGTCGTGTAAAAAAAAATTAAAAATTTTTATCACATCTGGTAGAAAATCGCGAGATATTTATTTAAAAAAAAACATTTTCGATAACGCAAAAATGACCGAAAGAACGCATTTGTAACAAATGTAACAAACGGTTCTCCGAAAAAAAATTTAAATGGCATCAGAAAGCTGGCGTCGAAACCTATATTTTGAAAAAAAGATCCATTTTGGACCAAATGGCATAAAATGGCAGGTAATTCAAATTATAAATAACAAATTCAATTGTGTCCCCTGGGTTCAACATTTTTGTACCAAAATTTCAGGGTATTTTTGCTAAAATAAAAGACATGTTTTCTGAAAGTTTCAAGCCGATCGGTTCACTTAGTCGACCTGTACAATAAAATGAAAAAAAAAACAGTTTTTTCTTGTTTTTCAATTTTGTAGGTTATGTACGTACTTGAGCGACTTAGAAATAACGAGGGTTTGTTAGAAATTTTATTACGAAGAGTTTGTTTGTTTTTTTGTCTCGATCGGACTTATATAACCGGAGTTATTCACATTTTAAGCTAAAAAAAAAAAAGACGCGTTTGGAAAATCTAGATTGTTTGTAAGTAAAAGAACACAACACAAAAGTTTTTCGAGGTTTAAAACTCAGGACAATACTCCTGGTGATACCAAAAGAGAGTAAAGTCATAATATGGCTGTACCTAGACTGTGCAATTTCAAATACTTTTTTTATTGCACTAATATGAAAAAGATATATGCCCGATTGGTGCCGCGCATTTACACGATCAGCAAGCGCAACGTATCAAAGATTCAGAACACTGTTTAGCATTGTTTCAGCGTAATCCAAAGAAGTTCTTGCGCCAATTTGTACCAATACACGAAACGTGGATAGAACCGCATGAAAGCCGACCAAAGCCTCCAAAAACACAAACATCAGCTGGAAAGGTTCGATAATCTTGAGGAGGCACGAACAATCACCGGAGTCTATCACGCTGATTTATTGGACCGTTCAAATGCTGAAGTCAAGAAAATAGGCTGCATTTAATAGAGAAAAAAATGTTGTTTCACCAAGATAGTAATGTCCCAGATTACAAGTTAATAAAATCGATGGTGAAATTGGGTTAATTGGGTTATGAATTGCTCAACGCCCGTATTCACTAACACTATATCACTATAAGCCTGATTTTATCCAATGCTGATTGTAGGCCTTCCCAATGAATTTCCATCTCAATCTATTTGCAGCTGTTGTCATCAATCCAATGCGCGCAACCCTCTGTATATCATCCCGCCATCTTCTTTTGGGACGTCTTATGCTCCTTTTCTGTTCTCGTGGTCTCCATTCTAATGTTCGCTTGATCCATTGATAATCGGTCGTGCATGCTACATGTGTAGCCCATTGCCACTTTCCTTCTGCTACATGCTTTATAATATCCTTTAATTTCGTTTGTTCACGTATCCACTTCTTTCCTTTTCTATCTTTAAGTGTTATCCCTTTCTTTCGTCTGCTCTCTGGGTCTGAGCTAGTTTTTGTATATAGGCTTTATTCAGTGTCCAAGTTCCAGCGCCATATATAAATACGAGTAGGATGCACTAACCGTAAACGTTGGCCTTTAACTTATTTGGAATGGCTTTATCTTTAAATATATAACTTAATTTCTCGAATGTGCAGCATCCAAGCCTGATTCTTTTTGAAAAATTTCATCCGAGACACTGCCCCAGATACACATAATTCTTAACAGTCTTAAAAGCTGTTCCTTCCAAATTTAAAACTATGTTGTTATTAGTGTTGGCTAATATTTTTGTTTTACTCTTATTCATCTTAAGACCAATTGTCTTCGAGTGGTAATTTAACTCATTTTTCATTTCTTGTAACTCATGTGGATTACTACTGATGACTACAGTATCGTCGGCGGTCGCTAAATGACTCAAATACACAACATCTATCTTTAGGCCTTTCTTTGTCCAATCTAGTTGGCAGAATACGTTTTCTAGAGCTGTAATAAATAGCTTAGGAGAGATAGTATCTCCCTGTCTTACGCCTCTTCCTATAGATATTTGTTCTTTACTAGATTTTATGTAAATCTTTACGTTTTCATATATATCTTTGAGTATGGTAGTGTATCTAGAATCAATCCTACAATTGTTCAAGCCATTGATGATTGCCCTCATTTCGACAGAATTAAAAGCCTTCTCATAATCTATGAATGCTATGTAAGTTCCAAATTGTATTCTCTTCTCTAGGATATTTCTCATTGTCTGTAAGTGGTTGCATGTGCTAGACCCGGATCTAAAACCAGCCTGTTAGCATGGCTGGTAGGAATCTAACTTATTTTTTAATTTATTGGAGATGATTTTAATCAAAAGTTTATAAATATGAGAAAGTTAATCGGGCTGTAATATCTCCCTTTACTTCCATTGTATGCCACAATGTTGGTATTTTGCCAGTTTCTAGGCACATGTTGAATAGTTTGACTATTTCTTGTTTTAAGTCCTCTCCGGCCACCATTAGCATTTCCGATAAAATACCTTCTGCTTTGTTACGCTTCACTTCCTTCAATACATTATTGACCTCCTCTACAGTAACCTCTGGCAGTTCTTGCGAACCTATATTTTGTACTTTCTTTTCAGTCCGTTTTTTTTGTTCTTCATTAAGTGATGTTTTGGGCCTGTAGAGTTCCTTGTAGTAACTGTTTATTTCTAAGTTTACTTTGTCCTTATTCGTTATTACTTGTCCCTCACTATTTTGCAATTTACTTCCATTATTCAGTTTCTTGCTTATTACTTTCGGGACTTTATTTCCTACAATGATTTCCAAAACCACTTTATGCTGGTGCGTTCTTATATCTTTTCTGATCTCTTTTCTGATTAACTTGTTAAGCTCCGTCCACTCTATTTTGTGCTCATCTCTGTTCGTATTTCTTCTTCTTTCCATGAATTATTTCATGTTGTCACATATTTTGTCCTCTTGTTTTCCGGTTTTTGTGGCTACTGCAGTGGAGGCAGCTTTAATCAGGGATGTCTTCAGCTTTTGTATCTATTGCTTCGATGATTGTATTATCTTTAATCCCTTGTAATAACTCTGTTGTTTTTAGCTAGTCTCTGTCCTCTTTCTTATTAATTTAATGGTGTCAACTGGCTTCGATCTATTGTTAAATGCTCTTGCTCTTAGAGTTTTCAAATTTATGAATACGCTAGCCCGCATGAGTCTATGGTCGCTCCCTACAGTACACCTATTCAGCACTGAGACATCCTGTATTATATTACACGAATATTGCCTCTTTCCAAATTTGAAAAGATTGCTCCACGGAAAGAGATTTGGAGAGAATAAAGAAGTGAAACTGAGGCTTATCCTAAAGAGCTCGACAAATCGTACTACAAGAAAAGAATCCAAATATTGGATGATCGCTGAAATAAGTGCACCGTCCTTAAAGGAAACTACATTGAAAAATGAAACCGATTTTTGGCAAAAACATTGTTCTTTCTTAAAAAATCTCGTGACTTTTCGCCCTAAGTAGTAATACCACGTAACAAGGTTGCAGCAACGAGTTGCATTAATATCGGAATTTCTTTAAAAATTATCCTCTAATAACGTATTCATAACAAACAAAGGTAACAAACTTGCTATACCAGACATTGTGCTAGACTATTGTTATTGGTATTCCCCCGTCGAATATGACCCAAAGGAATTCAAAAGTGTTTCGTTTGTAAGCAGGGCATCCGTATCAAATTTTATCCGGCTCGGGTAAATTCCACTAGTAGGGCATTTTTAAAAATAAAATACTGGATTTTTAAAATGTATCAAGCCGAAAATCTCATCATGTGTGCTGAATAATTTATCGCTTTTAGGATTTTTGGGAATTAGGTTAGAAGATAAAGATATTTGTTGACAGCATATAAAAGCGCGAACATAACTTTCATGCAGTGTGTAAAGAACAATGAAGTTATATGCGAAGTACGGTAACAACAACGTATATACTATGTGTCCAATAAAATAAGATGTATATATACTATATATATCAAGGATTTTCTACAGCTGACGCTGTCTCCCTTCTCTCAGCCTTTGATTACATCCGTTTCTATCTTCCCAGTCTCCATCTGTTAGACCCCTGTCCTCCATAGCCTCGTCCACATCGTCTCTCCACGATCGTCTGTGTCGTCCTCTTTTTCTTCTTCCTATAGGGCTCCACTCCGTTGTTTTCTTTATCCACCTATTATCTTCGCTCCGTCTTATGTGTCCATACCATTTTAATCGTTTTTCTTCAATGGTGTTTATTGCGTTCTCTTTGATGTTCATTCTGCTTCTTATTTCTTCATTTGTTATTCTCTCCATACGTGTCACTCTACAACATCTTCTCCAATACTCCATCTCTACCGCGTTAATTTTAGATTTATTTCCTTTGTTGATCGTCCATGTTTCTGACCCGTATGTCAATACTCCATTTCTACCGCGTTAATTTTAGATTTATTTCCTTTGTTGATCGTCCATGTTTCTGACTCGTATGTCATTATGCTTTGTATTATTGATTATGCGTGTTTTGTTTCTCTTTGTAATGTGCTTGTCCCACAGGATCGAATTTAATTGTCTTATGCATGTCCGCGTTTGTCCTAATCTAGCTTTAATCTCTTCTTCTGATGTTGCGTTTTTTGAAATGATGGTTCCTAAATATTTAAATCTATCGGTTACTTTGATTATTGTTTCGTTATCGACTTCTAGATTCTCCACGTTTCCCTCCTTTGTGTTAGATATTCCGTTTTATCAAAGTTTATTGCTAATCCTGCTTTAGTGTATTCTTCTTTCAGTTTTCTTACCATATAATTGAGATTTTCCTCATCTTGCGCTATGATTACTTGGTCGTCTGCGAAACTTAGAGTATATAAGTAATCTTCTCGTATTGGGACTCCAATTCCACTACATTTTTGCTTCCATTTTTTTAATGTTTGTTCGAAGTATATTTTGAATAGTGTTGGGGATGTAGGGCATCCTTGTAATAGGCCTTTCGATGTTTGGAGTCTCTTCCCTATTTTATGTCCTATTTTTATGTTCACTGTATTGTTTTCGTAGAGAGCTTTTACTGCGTATATTAGTTCTTTGTCAATGCCTATTTCTTTCATTGCGTTCCATAATCTTTGTCTTGGTACTGAGTCATAGGCCTTTCTTATGTCTATGAAGGCTAGATGAACTTCTCTATTCTTTGCCAATTTTTTTTCCATTGTTTGTTTTATAGTGTATATGTGGTCTATACATGATTTTCCGGCCGTAAAGCCTGCTTGGTCTTCTCCAATTTTTCCTTTTATATTTTCCTACATGATATTTTTAATAATTTTTCCATACAAACGTCCCATACTCGATATTATGCTTAGGCCTCTATAGTTTTAAGTATAGTAGATACTATATAAGCTTTTGACCATTCCTCTGATATTTTTTCTCCATTTATCGCTCTATGGAACATGTTTCTCAGCATTCGATGTAATTTTTTAGGCCCGTACTTAATCATTTCGTTTACCACACCCCCAGGCCCTGCAGATTTATTATTTTTGAGTGCTTTTATTGTCTTCTTTACTTCTTCATAGCTTAGTTCTATCTCTTTTATTTCCTTATTCTGTTCTTCAGGGTTCTCTTCTTGGAATTCTTGTCTGTCTTCTGTTAGCATCTTCTTATAATATTCTTCCCACTCGCTTTCTGGGATGTACTCTATATACGTCTTCTCTCTATTATTAGTCCTTAATGCTTTAATTATTCTCCATGGCTCTGTGCTTCTAGTTCCTCGTATATACTGTTCTACATGTTCGCACGATTTTTCCCATCTCTCGTTCTTTTCTTTGTTCATAATCCTCCTCGTTTCTGCATTTTTCTCTTTATATTTCCGTAGATCTTCTTCTGATTTTGTATTCAGCTATTTTTCGTATAGTCTTTTTTTCTCCTTTATAGATTCTTTGGTTTTCTCACAGATTCTAATTTTATGTTTCTCATTCTCGTTGTCTTCTTTACCTAATGCTTCTAGGGCCGCCTGTTTGATGCATTCTTTTATGTGGTCATACATCTGTTGGAGGTTGTCGTAGTTAAATTCATTTAATTTTTGATCTAATCGTCGTCTATATAGGTCTCTTATCGTTTCGTCTTGCAGTAAGTGTATTTTGTATTTTATTTCTTTGTCTGCTTCTTCTGTTATCTCATTAGTATTGCTGTTTTCTTTATCTATTTTTCTTTTTTGCTTTATTGTCTTGTACCACGGTACTTTTATATTTGCTATTAATAGTCTATGGTCTGTTCCACATTCTGCCCCTCTCTTTACTCTTACGTTTTTAACTATAATGTATTATTGATTTTAAGTTTCGTGTTTCTTGCATCCAAGTATATTTGTGGATGTCTTTGTGTTTGTAGAATCCGTTTGTTATTTTGATGCCGTTTAGTTCACACAGGTCTATTAGGCTCTCTCCGTTGTGGTTAGTAATATCTTCTCCGAATGGTCCTACGGTATTGTCCTTTGTTTTCCTTCCTGTTCTCCCATTCAGATCTCCAATTATTAATTCTTGGTTTTTCTTTACTTTTTGTGTTTCTATTTCTAGTGTTTCCATGAAATATATATATATATATATATATATATATATATATATATATATATATATATATATATAGTATATATACTATACTATTATAATTATGGCGGCCCGTGGCTCCGTGACGTGGTACTTTCTTGCGGTGCAGAGGGTCTCAGGTTCCAATTCCGGCAGGTCGGTGATACTTATTTATTAAATTATTTAAGTACATTTGACTTGGCCACATACGTAGGTAGTAGTTGTTGCAGAAATGCAATAACGCCCATGGTAGCACAACTGCGTTGTTTGAAAACTGCCGCGAAATACAAAAAATGTATGTTTCGGCACTTGGACAACGTTGACGGGTATTATGACATCCTCGCCGATATCCTTAGGATTTTAAAAAAGGGGAAAATCCTTTACTTCCCAAAAATAATCTTATAACGATGCAGAACACGATTTCTGAGCTATACTCTATTTATTTGAAACTGATGGTAATAAAAATGCCAATGGACTGACCGGCGGTCCTATAACAGAGGCGTGCTATCTATTCCCAGGTATTTTTCAGGTAACAATACTCTTTTGTAACGAAGTTTTATTGCCGATCAAATTATTTTATTTACACACCTTCCTGTTGTCCCAACTATAAATACATATTTAGAGCAGTATGCCCAAGCCAGCTAGTGACAAGTCAGTTAGTGTGTTAAAAAAACGTCTTTTCCGAAACGTCAAAAGTTCAGCTAACCCATAATGAAAAGCGTATAGTTAAAAATATATTTGACTACCTTAAAAACGATCAACATTGTGATTTAAGTGTAGACGATTGTGTGATAAAATGTTCCCTAACGACCGGAGATGGTAAAGCCACAGTTTACAGAATTTTAAGAGAAGAAAAGGAGGGAGTATAGACTCTCCAAAAAAGAGATCAGGCAGAAAAGAACTTCAGCTGACAGACAACACAAAACAAGCAGTAAAGAGTATTGGTCATGATTTTTTCATGGAAAAAAGGGAAGGCTTGTCGCACCTGCAGGCTGCGACAAACCACCCAGAAATACCGAAAATGAGTAGAGTAAAACTATGGAGTATTTTAAAAGTTATGAATTGTTGGAAAAAATATGAAAAAAAATCTTTATTGATGGAAAGCGGAAAACTTGTACACTGAAGAGGAGACTATTTAAGGAAAGTTAGAAAAGTTCGCTCTGAAGGAAAAATGATATATATGTAACCTAACGTAATAAAATATATCCTATAACCTGACCAGAGAACATATGTATAAATTAAAAAAAAAAACACATAAATCGGATAAGTGGTTCTTGAGTGGTAAGCGGACTAATGGACAGACTGATAGACAGACATAGAAACTTTGCGTTTTATATATATCATAAATTTTTTTTGATAAATATTAAGTTAAGAATTAAAAAAAAAACACGTAAATCGGATAAGTGGTTCTCTAGTGATAAGAGCACTAACGGACAGACAGAGAGACGTTGCATCTATAATATATATAAAATGCAACGTCTCTCTGTCTGCCTGTCTGTCTGTCCGTTAGTGACCTTATCACTGGAGAACCACTTATCCGATTTACGTACTTTTTTTTTTAAAACATACTTATGTTCTCTGGCCAGGGTATAGGCTATATTTTATTACGATAGGTAGCATAAGGAATGAGCAGTGACAATAATAGTGAGTGAAGTCGGAAAAAAGTTTGCTGCTAGCGCGTTAGTAGTAGAGGTAACGCGCTTCTGGGACTGCGGATGGCCATTTTGTCAAGAATCGGTGTCAAGAATTGACCACTAGCCGAAGAAGTGCTGAAAATCTCTGAAAAATTTGCAAGAATATCTGAAAAATTGGTGAAGGCGCCGAAGAGTTGTCGTCAATGACGACACAGTCCAGTGGTTGTTGAACAGTGCCTTTTTGTCATATTTTCTTGAAGAATAGCTGAAAATGTGTAATCTATTTACCTGTATACCTGTATACCTGTTGTCACCTAATTACCTGTATACCTGTGTTACCTTTTACCTGTAATTTACCTGTAATTTACCTGTAATATCTGAAGAAGTTTTGACGTCACTCGTCCAGTGGATGTAGCTCAGTGCCTTTTTGTCACTTTTGTTGACCTTGAGGACTTAGAATAAATGTGTGTTAAATGTTGTGTATTAAATTAAATTAAATAAGTTAAAAAAAGTCATGTCTGTAGTAGGATTTGAACCTACATAAGTTGTATTTGGATACTGCAAAACCTGGGGACTTATCCTACTTAGCCAAATAGGATTCGTAATAGAGAATGCAATTGTTGGGATGACATAAAAAAGGATTGGTGAATAATATGTGAAAAGTCTGCAAGAAGTGCTGAAAAATTGGTGAAGGCGAAGAAGTGTTGTCAATGACGTAAATTGTCCAGTGGCTGTTGAATCAGTGCCTCTTTGGCAATATAAGTTGTTGAAAATGTCTTCCGAATAGGTGTAAGATAGATGTAAATAGGTGTGAATAGATGTCTTAAGAGCCTGCAAGAAGTGTCGTCAATGACGTAACAAGTCCAGTAGATGTGCAAACAGGGTATCTTAACTTCATTAAAACTTTAATAAACTTTCATTTGAGGAGAAGTTGCATTAGTTTAGATGCTTATTGGTGTGGTCTTATCAGAGTAGGCGTAACCTGATAAGAAAAGTGTTAATTTGATAGGTTGAATGTGTATGTGGTGTAAAAGGAAGATAAGAAACTTGTTGTTGGTTGGTTGACTATGTAAAATGGCTTCCATAAGGCATGTATTTGATTGGTTTGTAGTGTATAGGTGTGATAAGAAACTTGTATTTGGTTGGTTGAATAGATGAAATGTGTGTTGATAGCACTTGTTTGTTATTTTGACTAGTAAAAGCTGTGGTGTGAAAGAGGATGAGTAGGTAATATATTAGTTGGAAATGTGTGCAAAAAGGCTTTATTAGGTAGTATATTTGATGTAAAATTTGTTAAATGTTCCCCTATAAAGTTGTTTGGCGTCTAAAAGTCGGTAAAAAAGCTTGAAAAAGTAAACAAGTGGCACCGTAAGTCTGTAAAAATGTGTGAGATAAGGCAAAATGTAAACAAAATGTATGAATAATGTGTGATTCATTGTACTTTTTGTAAGTAAAATTGAGTAAACAAGTGACTCGTTAGGTCAGCAAAGTAGATAAGAGAGGTCAAAAATAGTTGATAAGAGATGAGTGAATGTATGTGAGAATGTAAGAAATAGCAAAAAGTTGTATTAATAGGAAAATTCCATGCAAATAATTGAAAAATGGTGAACTCGTTGGAGATTTTGTTAGAAAGCCAAAGTTAAATAAATCACCTATTTGTCAAGAATAGTAAAATTTTAAATGAGCCTAGCCTTTTACCGTATAAGAGTAAAAGTTGTTGTTTGTTTTTTCACAAAGAGTTAGTTTTGTTGAGCTTAGTTTGGTCTCGTTGTATTGTAAATTTTAGTAAAATATATATGTAGAGAGAGATGAGACTAGCCTAGCCTAGCCTGTACTCGTATTATGAGAGGAGAATAAAACACAAGTATGAGCAGATATTTAAGACAATATATTAATAATTCTACAAAATGTTACAAATTTATATTGTTAATATAATTCATTCAAATCATCTGTTTCCTTGTCTTTCGTTGGCTTCTCTGGCATTTCCTTGTTGTTCTTTACTGGTAATATACCTTGATGGCATGTGTTTTGCACCATCCATTAATTTGAAAATCTTTTTAGAATCACATGCCAAACATCTTTCATTATACAGATCTGTTTCTCCTCTACATTTGGGACATTTTATTCGTACAACAACTGGCATTTTTAATGATAGTTTTATCTCAGACACCTGTTATTGAACTAAGTTTTGTTAGATAAATGTCAATCTTATATAGAAAAATATTCCTACTACTACTACTTATTACTGAACATTAGTTTTATCGATCCAACTATTGTGTTTTATTATCAAAACCTAACCATTTTACAAGTACTTTATTTCCTTGTCGTTTTATTACTTTTTCAACTAAATAAATATCTGGATATTTAACTTTTTGCAGTTGGAGTTCATAAAATCCACCTTTAATGTCTTGATTTTGTTCATCTTGAAGTAAATACGTAACTGGGTTTGTATATTGTACCTTTTTAATTGTAAATATTTCCGTAGACCAATTTGGTTTGTAATGTTTATCAAAAACACCTCTAAGTTTTGAAATGCGTACATGATCTCCTACTTTATATTTCGTTTGAAGTGTAGTCATCTTTATGTTATTATAAACCGTGTCAAGTAGAAATTTTTCATGTTTTTTAGTTACCTCACTAGGTTTTAGACCTATAGTTCTATGTTTTTTATTATTATAAATATGGATGATTTTCGGTAGTAATTTAACCCACTTATAGGATCCTTGAATACTAAATTCTTTCCACATCATACTCTTAAGGGTTCTGTTAACACGTTCCACAATTGATGCCTTCTTTTCACTGTAAACGACATAATGTAAAATATTATATTTTCTCAAAAGGTTTTGTACTTCCTTTCCCGTAAATTCTCCACCAGAATCTGTACACAAATTGATTGGAATCTGTTGTTTAAAAACATTTTCAAGAGCATGTGCTACTTCATTAGATGTTTTTGTCTTTAATGGATAGGCCCATACGTATTTGGAAAAACAATTAATTACAATTAATATGTATTTAAATCCTTTATTTTCTTTTTCAAATTCTCGCATTTCTACCAAATCGGCTTGCATTAGATCTAAAAGTGATTTTAAAAATGACTCTTCTACGTTTAAAATTTTTCCTTGCAGGTCTATGAATTTCTTCAACGATTTGTTTCTTTACTTTAGTTGTATAGTTGGACATTATTCGATAATATTAGCTTCACGTAATTCTTCAATAATTGAGTTGATTTCGTTTGTGTGACTTGTATTGCCAGCTGTTTCAGAGGCAACTAATAATGTTAATCGTTCAACCAACTCGTTTGGATCATCCCAGTATACATAATCGATTGGATTATTTGTAACTTTCATAAACATACCATGTCCTACTCTTTCAGAGTAGTCTGATTCTTCTTCGTCTTCCGAATCTGTTTCTATTTTATTTAAATTTGGTTTAATAATTTTCTTAAATTTGCTATGTTGTATAGTTTTAATATCTCTTATTGCACTTGAATCAGATAGAATTTCAGCATAATGTTTAGCATCATTTTTAGTATATTTATTTTGGTGGATTTCTATTAAAAAGTAGTCCATATAAACCATTGGTACCTCTATATTTTTTAGATCCAATTATGAGATCGGGTCCATCGAAATTAATAGTTTGATTACCTATTGAAAATCGTTCAATGTCTTTATCAAATTTTACTCTAAATTTTCCCTCAGAATCACCTTTACCTTTCGGATTCTTAAGATACATTTTAATATATTTTGCAGGTAAAGGATTATATTGTTCATAATAATCTGATAAGGATTTCTCTTCTATGGTTTTATTTAATTGATCTTCGTAATTTTTTTGTCTTTTGGCTTCCTCATCGAAATGTTCCTTTTGAATATCTTTAACGAGATGTTTTCTTAAACTGTATGGCTTAGATGTTGTAGTAAAATGCAATTTTCTCTTGATAGGTACTGCTGCTGACATAGGTGGTTTAATTGTCATCATTCCTCTAGGTGTATCGGTGTAAGTTGTGGGGATGGGTTCAGATGCTATCGAATCTTTATCAGTTTCTTCCAGTTCATCATCATCATATTCATCTTCTTCATACTCATCATCTTCATAATCAGATTCTTCAGATTTTATATTTACCTCAGGAGGTGCTTCAAGAGTTTTTGTTGCTGGTATTTCATATTTTTTTGGATCCAATTTATTTTCAATATTTTGTAAATGTTTCGTTATTGGTTGAAATAAAGTTTCATGTGCAATTTGATCATGTTTTAAAAGATTTAATTTATTTTTGATATCTCTTCGTTTGTGTGTTAATTTTTGTTTAACACTCTTTTTACTTGAGCTTGTATTCTTCCTGTTAGCCATCTTGTTTGAAAGACGTTTAAGTGAATATTAATTGTATATAAACATTAATTTAAATATATATAACTGTCCAAACCATAACGATATCTTCCTTCATCAATTTTGTTATCCTTAAAAATTGATAAGAATCCAAATGTGTTCTTCCAACAAAAAGAACAGATCTCTTTAAAACGTTCAAATGACATATCGGTACCAACATGATCGGAATAGACATGTCGTAAATTTAAATCATCCTGTTTGAATAAAATAAGTACATTGGCATTGTCTCGTATTAAATGTTTCGGAATTTTTGCATAGGTTTGACACAAATAAAAACAGTCAATGTTGTTGTGACGACCCATACTAAAATACTCTCGTATTACATCTTGTTTGTCACAGGCTACATCATCGAATATAAATACAGAATTACGTTTTGCCTCTGACGGTGTTATTATTTGTTCACTGTTATCGAATGCGAAATATCCTATTCCCTTGACAGGTTTTAATAATTGTTCCAAATAAATATATTTAGGTTGATATAACGATTTCGAATACAGGTAAACATTCTCAAATTTTAAACCATTCGGATGTTCAAGAAGACTTAACATAGTTGAAGTTTTTCCACAATTACTAGGACCTGAAATAATACATCGCATCGTAGAGGGTAATAAGATACTATGTTTAACATTGTTCTTAAATTCTTGTAAATCGTGATTTTCAACTTTTAGTCTAGTTTTTTGTTGAACAATTCTCTTCATCTTACACAACACATTCAAAGTTAGAATAGAAATAAGTATAAAATAGGATGTTTGTTAAATTTATAGTTAGTATATAGTTTGTTTTCGAAAAATGAAATACTATTCTAGTGACAGTACATTTCAAGGGAGTGGACTTTTAAATACTGTTATAAATAAACTTCCATTTGAAGTACATTTACCGGGTTATCAATTTTGTGGACCCGGTACAAAACTACAAGAACGTCTAGCTCGTGGTGATAAAGGTATTAATCCTCTCGATGAAGCTTGTAGAGAACATGATATAGCCTATTCAAATTATACTGCCTTACCTGATCGTCATCAGGCTGATAAAATTTTACTTAAAAATGCTTTAACTCGAATTAATGCACAGGATGCATCTTGGAAGGAAAAAATTGCAGCTATAGGTGTATCTGCTGCCATGGATAGTAAACTTAAGTTAGGTATGGGTTATAGTAGAAAAGGAAGGGATAGTAAACAAGATAAAATAAATGAGAATGATAAAACTAATCAGTATATTATGAATGAAACGAAGAAGAACATTAAACAAACCACAGGTATTATTAAGCAAAGTGTAAAATCAACACAAAATTATCTAACAAAAATGGAAACGTTGTTAGAAAAGATCAATAACTTACCAAACCCGATCCCACAAAAGGTTAAAGCTGAGAAGAAAATAAAAGCTCCTAAAAATAAATCAGCTACTACTAAAACGAAAACGAAAACTATTAAGAATACTACTAAGAAGAAGAAAACTATTAAGAATAAGAAACCTCAAATAGATAGTAGTGAAGATGAGGATGAATACGAGGATGAAAAAGAAAAACGAATTTATAATTATCACGAAAGAAAAATTAAGGAAAGGATAGCAGCAAATAAATTATCAAATACCACAGAAGTACCACGTAGTAACAGAAAGAGGAAACTTGATAATAATATTCAAGAAGCAGATGTAAAATTGTTAGAAAAGAGACTTAAGCGAGATATTAAACAACGACGACAACAAAAACAACAAAAGCAGAGTCGAAAACGTAAATTAAATATTTCAGAAGAACCACCTACTACTAATACTCCTACATTTGACATGGATATGGATACTAGTACTAGTCAAAAACGAAAACGTGATAGTATTAGCAGTGAAGAAGAATTTGATGAGGATTATAGTAAAAAATTTAAATTATAAATACATTTATATAGGAAAGTCTTATTAAATATAGTTTAGTTCATTACAAACCTTTCAACCAAAGGGAACACTTATTATTATGGCAGTCAGTAATAGTCGTAATCGTAGGAAAAGAAAAGAGATTAAATCTAAGAAGAGACAAAGGGGAGGAAAACGTAAAAAACAAATAAGAAGGAAAAATAAGAAAAGATTAAGTTTTCAATCTGTGGCAAAGAAAATAAAGAGGAATATTTTAAAAGTAAAGCCTACAAGTATAAACAGTGCGCTTAATATTGCAATTAAAACGGTTAAAAATGAAAAAGGAAAAATCAACACACCTCGGGTTATTAAAATTCCTAAAACTGGAGGAATTTTACCCTTAATACCTATATTTGCAGGTCTTAGTGCCTTAGGGGCTTTGAGTGGAGGAGCAGCAGGAATAGCAAAGGCCGTTAATGATGCTCGATCAGCTAAACAACAATTACATGAAAGTCAACGTCATAATAAAACAATGGAGTCAATTGCTATGGGGAAAGGTCTCTATTTAAGACCCTATAAAACTGGAATGGGACTGTTTTTTCATCATCGTCTTCCTCCTCACCGAAAGTACCAATAACATTACCCAATCGGGCTTTAACGAATATCGAAATGGAAATGTATGCTAAAAAGTTGAAAATTCCCCATTTTCGAGGAGTCTTTATGAAGGATAGGTTACCTAGAAAAATTTATGAATATGAATCAGGAGTTATTAATTTGGATAACGATTCTGGTCCTGGTACTCATTGGACTGCTTACAAAAAATATGGATCAATCATTTATTATTTTGATAGTTTTGGAAATTTGTTACCACCAATCGAAACACAACTGTATTTTCAATCCAAGGAACCAAGTACTATATATTATAATCATGCTTCTTATCAGTCTTATAATTCTATTATTTGTGGTCATTTATGTTTAAACTTTCTGTATAATCCTGTATGTTTAAAATAAAAGCAATTTACAAGTAGATATTGTGTTAGTTATTTATATTATTTTGAACTGATTAGAACTAATATTCAACAAAAAATGTCCTACACATTTACATTGTCAGGAAATGAATCTATATTGACAACAAATATTTATCCTCCTATTGTATTAAACGAAAACGAAGAGTTTGTTTTGGGGTTGATTAATTTTGCCAGTTATTATTCAATTCCAAATGTTGACAAAACCAATAATACCTTTCACTATGGAAAAAACAACAATAAGATTGTTTTACCAGAAGGATCGTACGAACTTAGAGATATATACAAATATTTACTCGAACAAATAAGCCTACAGTCCAAGGAAGAAGATAGACCGAAATTATTTCTTAGTGCAAACTTGAATACTCTCAAGTGTGAAATTAAATGTACAGTAAAAATTGATTTTACTCAAGAAAATTCTATAGGAAAACTATTGGGATTTGGTAAAATTGTCCTAAAACCGAATACACAGTACATATCTGAAAATCCTGTAGATATTTTCAAGGTGAATTCCATCTGTATCGAATGTAATTTAGTAAACAATTCATATAATAATGAAGCGCATGTGCATATAATTCACATGTTTTATCCTAATGTAGAACCTGGATATAAAATATTGGAGAAACCCATCAAATGTCATATATTTACCAATCAATACACGTTATATAGATGAAATTCAGCTTAAAATCACCGATCAACATGGTAATTTAGTTAATTTTAGAAAAGAGTTGGTCACAGCACGTTTACACTTAAAAAGAGTTTAAATATGGTATTTATATACAACCATAATTCATTTGACATACCATTCTGGGACTATAATCATTATAATCAACAAACTGAATATAAAACCTGTAGGAAGGATAAACGTCTCAGTTTACAACGACCATTGAAAGAATTAACTCCTGAGAATAAAGCTGTTTTACATTCTTTGGGATTTAAATTGAAAAATTAATAAACAACATTGCAAACAAAATAAGACTATTTTGGTGTAGATTTAAGTTACAAATTAGTACAAGTATTGAGAGAATTTTCCTAATAATTAGGTGTAAGTGTAAATACAAGGACAAAGAAGAAGAAGAAGAAAATGAGTTATAACATACTAAAAGTTGGAGAAAGTGTGTTACATGACGATGCAATTGTTAGTTATCAATATCATACTCATCAACCTTATTCGTCGTCAACTCTAAGTAACAACGATGAAATTAGAATACCTATTCAAACACAGGATCTTTATACGTTGCCCAGTCAAAGTTTTTTGTATATTGAAGGAAAATTGTTGAAAACTGACAATACTTATAGTGAAAATATACATTTTATCAACAATGGTATAATGTATCTATTTGAAGAAATTCGTTATGAACTAGGAGGAGTAGTAATTGATCGTGTTAGAAATCCTGGAATAACTACAACCTTAAAAGGTCTCGTATCATTTACTCCAACCGATAGTAATAGATTACAAAATGCAGGATGGTGTGAAAAAGAGATTCCTATTCTAGTAGATGGAAGTGGAAATTTCAGTGTTTGCATTCCACTAAAAATTATGATGGGTTTTGCTGAAGATTTTCATAAAATTGTAATGAATCTACGTCAAGAATTGATATTAATCAGAAGCAGTACAGATTTAAATGGTATTCAACACATTACAGATAAAAAGGAAAATTATAAAGTGACTTTGAACAAGGTGCTTTGGAAGATGCCACACATTTCAGTGAGCGATCATCAAAAGTTACGATTACTCAAACAATTTGAGAGCAACAAGGATTTAAATATGGCTTTTCGTAGTTGGGAATTACATGAATATCCACAGTTGCAACAAGCTAAAAATCATACTTGGGCTGTAAAATCTTCCAATCAATTGGAAAAACCACGTTTTATCATCATTGGTTTTCAAACAGCTATGAAAAACAAACTTGACAAAGATATGAGTACTTTCAATCACCTCAATTTGACTAATTTAAAAGTCTACTTAAATTCGGAGGTGTTTCCCTACGACAATTTAAACTTAGATTTTGACTCTAACAAATATTCAATTCTCTATGAAATGTATGCACAATTTCAAAAATCCTACTATTATACAACAATCAACGATCCATGTGTCTATCCTCTAAGATTTAAATCACATACACCTCTAGTGGTAATTGACTGTTCTCGACAGAGCGAAGATATATTGAAAGGAGGAGCTGTCGATATACGCATTGAATTTGAAACCAGTAAAAACGTATCCAAAGATACAACTGCCTATTGTTTAATCCTACACGATCGATTAGTTAGATATAACCCTCTAACCAGTACTGTTAAGGTTTTTTAAGAGAATATATTACAAGTCAATAAAACAACAAACTCTCTATGTACTAAAATTTATTTTATTATTAAGAAAATGTTTTATACATATACATATATAAGTAAATAAATAAATATTATAAGAAAATTTGTATTATTTCCCATAGCATTCTTCTTATTATAATAATAGTCAAATCTGGATATTTTAATCCCTATCTGAAACGTAAAACATTATTAAAATATGTATGAAAATCCTATTTGATATTATTACCAATAGCAGTATCGAGTACATTTTCCTTATCAGAATCCTCTTCACTGTCCGTATAAACCTCTTCAACGGTTAATTTAGTCTTTTTCCTTCGAGGTGGAGATGAGGAGGTTCCTTCCTCTAAAGCAGGAGAAGAAGTCTTCATTGTTATCGATTGAGGTGCATCAGACTCTTCCTCATCGAGAAGATTAAATTTATACATCTTTGCAACTTTCTCCAATATCTTAAAATCTTCTTCATTATCAATTTTAGTACGCATATAACGTACAGGTAAATTTCCCAGCTTTTGTCTCAACTTGTTACCCTTAGGACAATAGGAAAGATAAACATACACTTTATCTCCTCTGGTTTTAATGGATCTCACTCCGTATCTACAAATAACATGCCCAATAAATAATATTTCTTATTAAAATCTGAGTTTTAGTAAAAAATAAAACAATATTAGAAATTAAAAGAAATAAACTTACTGAAAGAGTTCCTTAACAACCACATTCAAATAACGAAGAGGAAAATTAATGGTATCCTCGGAGAAAAGAACAAGAGTACATGGAGTATTAGCCATAATGTAAAATTATTCACTGTACTGTTATAGCAATAATAATAATAATACCAAAAACAAATTGTAATCGCGCTTATATACTAGATCCAAACTGTTTCGTCAGAAATCTCTAGTCACGTTGCAGACAACAAATAAAATAAAATATAAGATTGCATCATGCAAAATTTCCATTTGTTATTAAAAACATGTTTTTCGACATTTATCTCGTATCATTATATTTTTATAGACTAATTGACTTGTTTTTGTTTTTACATAAATCAAAACTAATTAAGTAAAAATATATTCTTGAAATAAAATATAAGATTGCATCATGCAAAATTTTCAATTTATTTGTTATTAAAAACATGTTTTTGTTTTTGCATAAATCAAAACTAATTAAGTAAGATAAATTTATAAATTTTAAAATATAAGAACGATTTATTTAATATAGTCATCAGTTCAAAACGTTTAACTTGAAGTAGTATATCGGTTATTATAATTAATTAAGAAACATGTCTTCTGCCAATAACAGTAGTTCCAAAGTTTTAGATTCCTATTCCACGGAAATCGTACGGTCGACCGAATTGGTAAGTAGATTACTTAAAACAAAGGAAGAATATAAAAGACATATAAATATCTTAAAGAAAAATATTGCTATTTTAACAAAGGGTTTAAAAAACAAAGTTTGTGTGAATAGTTTAAGTAAAGTGGAATCAAACTTATGCATTTTGAAAAATTATTTAGAAAAATTTAAAATTCATCTTAAAACTAATAAATCTTTAACAAATAGGAAATTGATTTGGCAAAATGTCGATTCCTGTTTTCAGGGACGCATAAAAACCGGAGTTATAACAAATTTGAAGTATAAAGAACCTAAGGAATTTTTACAAAAAGCTTTTCGTGTATTTTCTCTGCGAATTAGAAAGGAACTCAAACAATTGACTATGCTTAAAGTAAATGTTAACTTTTGTGGTCTATTTATAAAAACTCAAACTGCTGACACATCCATTAAACATTTTTCAACTAAAAACCAAATAATTGATCTGAATACCAATTTGACTGAGTGGTATAAAATGAATGTAGTTGATAAAATTTTAGGTAATTTAGAGGATTTTCAGGAAAAAGACAGCGGTTGGGCTTTATGTGAAATATGGCACTTGAAAGTAAATTTAAACAAATATAATCCCATAGGTGGAGGGTTTTCCACATATGTAACAATACCTAAATTCATTCAAAAAACTAAAAGTGTTGTGAATATTAAAAATAATGATCCTTATTGCTTTCTATGGTCCGTTGTATGTGCTTTAAATCCAGCACCCACTAATAAAAACCCTTTTCGTACTTCATCTTATCCACATTTTAGTCAAGTATTAGAATACGAAGGAATTACATTTCCTATAGTATTAAAAGATATTCCTCGATTTGAAGCACTTAATAAATTGGCTATAAATATTTTCTGTGTAAAAAACCAAGAAATTTTACCCTTAATGTTGACTAATACAAATTTTTCAACTAAAATCAATTTACTTATTTTAACTCTTGATAATGAAGATTCTGATGATTATGATGATGATTCCTTTGAAATTGATTATTCCAACCCTAATAATAAATTCCATTTTGCATATATTAAGAATTTAAGTCGTTTAGTAAACAAACAAGTCGGAAATATTCATCACAAAAAATGGTTTTGTGAGAGATGTTTTAATCACTTTATAAGCGAATCAAACCTGACTAAACATTTAACTGATTGTAAGATACTAAATAAATCTAAAATTACCTTACCCAAAGAAAACGAAAATATTTTAACTTTTAAGAATTTTTCAAACAAATTGAAGGTTCCATTTGCGATTTATGCAGATTTAGAAAGTATGCTTATAAATTACATTGATGAGCATACCACTAAGAAATCCAAAAAATATCAGAAACATGAACCTTTTAGTATTGCTTACTATTTAAAATGTTCCTATGATGATTCTCTTTCAAAATTTCAAATGTATACGGGTGAAAATTGTCAGGTATGGTTTGTTAGAGAACTGGAAAAAATTGCACAACAAGTACAGGCAATATATTCAAATCCTATTAAATTATCCTTAACGAAACAACAAAATGAGGAATTTTATCGTGCGAAAACTTGTCACATTTGTTCTAAACCCTTTTTAACAGATTCGATTGATTATAAAGTAAGAGATCATTGTCATTTAACTGGTGATTTTAGAGGGGCAGCTCACAACTCTTGCAATGTGAATTTTAAAAATAAAATAGTAATACCTGTTCTTTTTCACAACCTTTCCGGTTACGATAGCCATTTTTTGATTAGAGCCCTTTGTACAGAAATGAAAGGATCAATAAGTTTACTTCCAATCAACAAAGAAAAATATATATCATTTACAAAATATGTGGAAAATTCAAAGATTCAATTACGATTTTTAGATTCTTATCGGTTTATGGCGAGTAGTCTAGATAAATTAGCATCCTATCTTGATGATGATCAGAAAAGTATTACGAAAAGAGCTTATAAAGATGATACTCAATTTAAATTAGCTACGAGGAAAGGAGTCTTTCCTTATGAATATATTGACAGTTGGGAAAAATTACAAGAAAAGACTTTACCACCTATAGATAAATTTTTTAATAAAATTACAAATTCTAATATAACCGTACAACAGTATGAACATGCTTGCAAAGTATGGAATACTTTTAATATACAAAATCTTCAAGAATATGCTGAACTCTATTTGAAAACTGATGTCTTACTTCTGGCTGACGTGTTTGAAAATTTTCGAAAGCTCTGTTTAGATACTTATAAATTGGACAGCCTCCACTATTTTACAGCCCCCGGTTTGGCCTTTGACAGTATGCTTCGAATAACCGACGTAAAATTAGAATTGTTAACTGACATCGATATGATTATGTTTATTGAAAAGGGTATTAGGGGAGGTATTTCACAATGTTCTAATAGATACGGTAAAGCAAATAATAAATACATGAATAACGAATATAATAGCAATGAACCTTCCACTTTTCTTATGTATTTTGATGTAAATAACCTCTATGGAGCAGCCATGAGTTTTCCATTGCCTACAGGAGATTTTAAATGGTTAGATGATTTCTATCAAGAAGACAATATATTGAATATTCCTCGGGATAACGATTACGGATATATTTTTGAAGTAGACCTTCATTATCCTAAAGAACTATTTAATCTTCATAAAGATCTACCACTTTGTCCTGAACATTTAGTACCACCAGTATCAGACTCTAATATTCCCAAACTACTAACAACTCTTTACAATAAGAAAAAATATGTTATTCACTATTTAGCTCTCCAACAAGCTATACAATTGGGATTAAAAGTTACAAAATTTCACAGGTGTTTAAAGTTCAAACAATCTTCATGGTTAAAAAAATATATTGATTTAAATACTGAGCTTCGTAAATTAAGTAAAAATGATTTTGACAAAAATTTCTTTAAATTAATGAATCTTGCTCCATACGGTAAAACGATTGAAAACGTTCGAAAATATAGAGATGTAAAATTGGTAAACAAATGGTCAGGACGATTTGGTGCAAATTATTATATTTCTCAGCCTAATTTTCATAGTTGTGAGGTTTTTGGCAAAGACCTGGTTCTAATTGAAATGAAAAGATTAAATGTGAAATTCAATAAACCTATTTATCTTGGAATGTCAATTCTAGACATATCAAAAACTATTTTATATAATTTTCACTACAATTACATTAAACAAAAATTTGGTTCGAACTCAAAATTGTTATATACAGACACCGATAGTCTTATATACCAGTTCAACGTAGATGATATTTATACACATATTAAAGATGATATCCACATGTTTGATACTTCTGACTATCCTGAAAGTAATATTTATAATATACCGCTTAAAAATAAGAAAATCTATGGTCTCATGAAGGATGAAAATAATGGAAAAATCATGACTGAGTTTATTGGATTACGATCTAAAATGTATACTTTTAAAGTGCTTAATAACAACAATAATAATGTTATTGAACAACACAACTCAAAGATTATCTCAAATGTTGGAATAGTCAAAAAAGCCAAAGGTGTTCAATCTTCTGCTCTAAAATTAATTTCATTCGAAGATTATTATCAATGTTTATTTAACCACATCAAAATTGAAGTAACTCAAAATTCTATACGTAACGAAAAACATAACGTTTATACAGTCGAACAACAGAAAACAGGTTTAAGTCCCTATGATGACAAACGAATCGTTAATTATATTTACACAGACACTATACCCTGGGGTTATAATGATAATCCTTCGTATTCTTCCTTTTAAAAAGAGTAATCTATTTTACTATTTATTTGGTTTAACCGTTTTTCCCTCTAAATGATGCTACTCAACAAATGTAATAAAAATATTTCCAAACAATATCAGTCTATAATAATAATATAATGCATATTTTCAGGCTCAACATCATTCTCCTTCTTTTGAAAGGGAACAACAATTTATTAACTTAATGCCAAATGCCTATAATCATCTTTATCGAAATGGTAGTCAATTTTGCAAACAATGTGCAAAATTTTTCTGTTTTTGTTCAAATTCCTTGACTCTTCATGGTATTATGGTTCCTAATACTACTACTACTACCAAAATATCTATGCAGGACTTGTACTGTTATGAGAAAATTCCTGATTCATAATTTTACTTATAGCAACTCTTTGATGTCGATATTCCAGCAAAGGAAAAATTGAAAATCATTGAAAACGAACTTGATACTAATTTCATCGAAGAGGTTTTTCTGATGTATCAAAGCCAACCGATGTACGACTGGGAATGGATTGAAATGCAACATCGTTTCCATTTAGCAGAATTATTTGATTCTGTTACACATTTATATTGGAAAAGAGTGAAAAATGAACTCGACTACCAAGAATCAACATTTATTTATTATCAAAAATATTTCAATAACTACTTAAACAAAAAGAGAAAAAGGACTGAACTGTGTTTTAACTGTATACAAAAAATAAAGAAAATCTTGTTTTAAAATTTTATTGTAAGAAATTGAGCCATACATATGTTACTTATTAATATTTTACGTTTCAGATATTCAAATGTATTGACTGTCAGATTGATACATATGATTATAAGGAATGTGCTGGTTGTGAAGGATTACTAAGTATAATATGTGATAAATGCATAAAAAAACCTATTCAACCGAATTCAAAATGTAAATACTGTGGATTAACAACATCATACTGTTACTTTTTCCGCTCTCCAATTAAACCTTGGAAACCAACAAAATAACATATGAATAGCTCAATTATTTTTATATAAGTATACTGTAAAGTTCTTTTAATATAATTCTTGAATCTACTTTATTTTAGTAACAATTTGTAGAATTATTAATATATTGTCTTAAATATCTGCTCATACTTGTGTTTTATTCTCCTCTCATAATACGAGTACAGGCTAGGCTAGGCTAGTCTCATCTCTCTCTACATATATATTTTACTAAAATTTACAATACAACGAGACCAAACTAAGCTCAACAAAACTAACTCTTTGTGAAAAACAAACAACAACTTTTACTCTTATACGGTAAAAGGCTAGGCTCATTTAAAATTTTACTATTCTTGACAAATAGGTGATTTATTTAACTTTGGCTTTCTAACAAAATCTCCAACGAGTTCACCATTTTTCAATTATTTGCATGGAATTTTCCTATTAATACAACTTTTTGCTATTTCTTACATTCTCACATACATTCACTCATCTCTTATCAACTATTTTTGACCTCTCTTATCTACTTTGCTGACCTAACGAGTCACTTGTTTACTCAATTTTACTTACAAAAAGTACAATGAATCACACATTATTCATACATTTTGTTTACATTTTGCCTTATCTCACACATTTTTACAGACTTACGGTGCCACTTGTTTACTTTTTCAAGCTTTTTTACCGACTTTTAGACGCCAAACAACTTTATAGGGGAACATTTAACAAATTTTACATCAAATATACTACCTAATAAAGCCTTTTTGCACACATTTCCAACTAATATATTACCTACTCATCCTCTTTCACACCACAGCTTTTACTAGTCAAAATAACAAACAAGTGCTATCAACACACATTTCATCTATTCAACCAACCAAATACAAGTTTCTTATCACACCTATACACTACAAACCAATCAAATACATGCCTTATGGAAGCCATTTTACATAGTCAACCAACCAACAACAAGTTTCTTATCTTCCTTTTACACCACATACACATTCAACCTATCAAATTAACACTTTTCTTATCAGGTTACGCCTACTCTGATAAGACCACACCAATAAGCATCTAAACTAATGCAACTTCTCCTCAAATGAAAGTTTATTAAAGTTTTAATGAAGTTAAGATACCCTGTTTGCACATCTACTGGACTTGTTACGTCATTGACGACACTTCTTGCAGGCTCTTAAGACATCTATTCACACCTATTTACATCTATCTTACACCTATTCGGAAGACATTTTCAACAACTTATATTGCCAAAGAGGCACTGATTCAACAGCCACTGGACAATTTACGTCATTGACAACACTTCTTCGCCTTCACCAATTTTTCAGCACTTCTTGCAGACTTTTCACATATTATTCACCAATCCTTTTTTATGTCATCCCAACAATTGCATTCTCTATTACGAATCCTATTTGGCTAAGTAGGATAAGTCCCCAGGTTTTGCAGTATCCAAATACAACTTATGTAGGTTCAAATCCTACTACAGACATGACTTTTTTTAACTTATTTAATTTAATTTAATACACAACATTTAACACACATTTATTCTAAGTCCTCAAGGTCAACAAAAGTGACAAAAAGGCACTGAGCTACATCCACTGGACGAGTGACGTCAAAACTTCTTCAGATATTACAGGTAAATTACAGGTAAATTACAGGTAAAAGGTAACACAGGTATACAGGTAATTAGGTGACAACAGGTATACAGGTATACAGGTAAATAGATTACACATTTTCAGCTATTCTTCAAGAAAATATGACAAAAAGGCACTGTTCAACAACCACTGGACTGTGTCGTCATTGACGACAACTCTTCGGCGCCTTCACCAATTTTTCAGATATTCTTGCAAATTTTTCAGAGATTTTCAGCACTTCTTCGGCTAGTGGTCAATTCTTGACACCGATTCTTGACAAAATGGCCATCCGCAGTCCCAGAAGCGCGTTACCTCTACTACTCGCGTTCCCTTGCAGTATACAGCCTAGACCATTAAATATGGAACAATATTATGTAGCAGAGAATATCTTTAATCTATAATCTATAATATATATAAAATGCAATGTCTCTCTGTCTGTCTGTCTGTCCATTAGTGCGTTTATCACGCGGGAACCACTTATCAGATTTACCTGTCTTTTTTTAAATTCATACATATATTCTTTGGCCAGGTTATATAATAATAATAATAATAATCTATATCTATAAGATATCTGTAATCCCAGTGAATAAGTGGTTAAATCGAATTTCGGCCAAAATGAGTTAAGTGGCCTAAAGAAGCTGGGAGTTGTTTTCTTCGTACTGTATAAGTGGCTAAGTCAGATGTTAGCGTTTTAAGTAGTTATGGCTATGTACGTTTCAATGATTTACTACAAAATCTTGATTTTATACTACAGTCCAAAGTTTAAAAGTCGTCCTCTGAAAAGTAGAGAAATTCGACTTAGCCACATATTCACTGGGGTAACAGATATATAAAATGCAATGTTTGTCTGTCTGTATGTCTGTCCGTTAATGCGCTTATCCCTCGAGAACCACTTATCCAATTTACGTGATTTTTTAAATTCATACATATGTTCTCTGACCAGGTTATAGGTATATATTTTGTTACATCTATAATATATAAAATGCAACGTATCTCTGTATGTCTGTCTGTCCGTTAGTGCGCTTATCACTGGAGAACCGCTTATCTGATTTTCGTACTTTTCTTTTAAAACATACATATGTTCTCCGGCCAGGTTATAGGCTATATTTTATTACGATAGGTAGCCTCAGGAATGAGCAATGACAATAATAGTAAATGAAGTCACACAAAGTTTGCCGCTAGCGCGTTCTCTTGCAATATACAGTCCAGACCATTAAATATGGAACAATATTATGTAGCAGAGAATATCTATAATATATATAAAATGCAATGTTTCTCTGTCCGTCTGTCTGTCTGTCCGTCCGTTAGTGTGCTTATCCCTGGAGAACCACTTATCCGATTTACGTGCTTTTTTTTTAAACATACGTATGTTCTCTGGCCAGGTTATAGGATATATTTTATTAGATGACATAAAGAATAAGCAGTGACGACAATAGTGAATCAAGTCGGAGAAAAGTTAGCCGCTAGCGCGTTCTCTTGCAATACACTCCCTAAAGCATTAAATATGGAACAATAACATGTAGCAAAGAATACAATATATATAAAATGCAACGTCTCTCTGTCTGTCTGTCTGTCCGTTAGTGCGCTTATCACTCGAGAACCACTTATCCGATTTACGTGTTTTTATAAATTTATACATATGTTCTATATAATTCGATATAAGCCTAGATAATGGGAGATAAGGTGAGATAAGGAGAAATAATGGGAGATAAGTCGAGATAAGCCTCGATAATGAGAGATAAGGTGAGATAATGGCAGATAAGTATAAATAATGGGAGATAAGGAGAGATAATGGGAGATAAGCAGAGATAAGTCTAGATAATGGGAGTTATGGTGAGATAATGGGAGATAAGGAGAAATAATGAGAGATAAGGAGAAATAATGGGAGATAAGTCGAGATAAGCCTAGATAATGGGAAATAAGGTGAGATAATGGGAGATAAGGAGAAATAATGGGAAATAAGGAGAAATAATGGGAGATGAGCAGAGATAAGCCTAGATAATGGAAATTATGTAGAGATAATGGGAAATAAGGAGAAATATTGGTAGATAAGGAGAAATAATGGGAGATATTTTATTACGTTGGGTAACATAAGGAATAAGCAGTGACGATGGTAGTGAATCAAGTCCACGCGAGCAGAGCCGCGGGCCCGGCTAGTTTTATATATATTATAGATATACTTAGATGAGACGTGGATAAATGAAGAGTACACAATCAAGACATTTTGGCAAAATGGGAATATCAAAAATGCTCGCCAAGCATTCAGTGAAGGTCTCTATACTGGGTCTGAAACCGCCATCTGGTAAGGACTATAGGTGAATTATCCCGCATGTTGGAAGCGAAAGTGGTTTTGTAGACGGAGGTCTGTTAATATTCGTATCCAAGAAAACAGGAGATTATCACGAAGATATGAATTCCGATGTATTTGAAGATTGGTTTTCGCGAAAGATAAGACTTAATACTACACGGTTTTGTTGTTGTAATGTATAACGCAAGCTATCATTCTAAAAAATTAGAACGAGTTCCAACCTTGGGTTGGCTGAAAAAGAACATCCAATCTTGGATGACCAAGAAAAACATTTCATTTCCAAAAGATAGCGTTAAAGAGAATTGTTAGAACTTGTGAAGCTCGAAGTTCTCAGAAATAAACACAAGTACACAAGTTAAAGGTGAAGTCGTCAGGAACAATACGACATATAAATTAGCAAATAACAAAAAAAAAGGTCATTTTCCTATTGTATTCAGACATAAGAGATTGTCAATATTAGACCGATGCAAGATGGCATGGCAACTTGTTGAACTACTGTATTACAAGTAAAATGTAGGTACTTACTACTGCTTGATGCTAATTTGCATAATTCTAGATGATTTATTGCTATCATTTTCAAATAAATAGAGTATAAAAAATTTAAATTGACACAGTATTTATAGACATATACAATATTTAACGATTATGTCCCAAATCTGACCTAACAACCATTTAAAAGGATCCTGTCCTCATTTATGAGGGCTAGCCAGCAAAGTCTTAATTGACCGGCCCTTAATTAACTGCCCGGACTGACCCAGCGCACTATTTTAGCTATCCCGCTGGGATTTTATAAACTCAGCTTTGTTCCTTGCTGAACATTTTACGGTTATAATCTCTTTTTGCTAAAAGATCACAAGCGCCGTGTTGTGATCCGTAACAGACAAACAGGAATCGAAAAGTGTGTTTTTTCGTGACCTAGGGACCCTGAAACGCAAAAAAATGCAAAAATATCGGATTTCTCACGAATACAATACATTTCTTTGACAGGGGGAGTAAAAATTGGTTTTTGACACAACATTTTGAAAATGATATAATAACATATATATAATTATCAATAAAACTACTTAATTACTTTGTTAACTGTCACTAAATATATTTGTAAAGAGTTTACAATTGCGTTATCGCGATTTCGTAGTACAACTACATTGTCAAACGCTTAACTAAGACTAAAACAGATTTTTGGTATTTTATGTTTATATGATGAACAGATGCGGGTCTATTATTTGTTAAAAAGTTGGAACAAAAGAGAATTTGCTACGTCTAATTGACTATTCAGTAAATTTATATTATGGTCCTTTGAATGTCTGTAAATTTCTATAGATTCTAAGAAGTTGAGTGTTGACCCTTTAGGTGCCATATGGAGTATTTGTAAACGATCGATATTGGGAAAAGTATGGCCTGTTTCTAAGAAATGTTTAGCAAAGTGTGATTTTTCATTTTTTAGCCTATAAGAGGCATTGTGTTCTGCGAATCTTGTCTTGAAATTCCGTCCCGTTTGGCCTACGTAACAGCTATTGCACTCTTGACAATTAAGTTTATAAACTCCTGATTAATTGTATTTATTAGTTTTATCTTTGGCATTAAAAAATATATTGGATAATTTTTGAGCGGGTTTTAAAGCTATTCTTGTTTTCTCGGTCGTGAGAACTTGGGATATTTTATCCGATAAAATATAGAGTGCAATAGCTGTTACGTAGGCCAAACGGGACGGAATTTCAAGACAAGATTCGCAGAACGCAATGCCTCTTATAGGCTAAAAAATGAAAAATCACACTTTGCTAAACATTTCTTAGAAACAGGCCATACTTTTCCCAATATCGATCGTTTACAAATACTCCATATGGCACCTAAAGGGTCAAAACTCAACTTCTTAGAATCTATAGAAATTTACAGACATTCAAAGGACCATAATATAAATTTACTGAATAGTCAATTAGACGTAGCAAATTCTCTTTTGTTCCAACTTTTTAACAAATAATAGACCCACATCTGTTCATCATATAAACATAAAATACCAAAAATCTGTTTTAGTCTTAGTTAAGCGTTTGACAATGTAGTTGTACTACGAAATCGCGATAACGCAATTGTAAAATCTTTACAAATATATTTAGTGACAGTTAACAAAGTAATTAAGTAGTTTTATTGTTAAAATGTACTGTCACAAAGTAACGGACCAATCAATCAACTCTCATATATAATTATATTTTTGAAACTACTCCCTACCGTCTCCTGTCCTTTGCCTTTCTCTCGGACAGGATATATAGAATTCTAATTATGCCGACAATTTGGTAATTCTGTTCATAAAGACAAAAAAAAATTAAATTTTATTAGTAAGAAAAGAAATTATGGAAAAGTAGGGCCGGCTTTAGGGTGAGGCGAGCGGGGGTGGTCGGCCTGGCCGCCAGATTTTTAGGGGCGCCCCATTTTCAAAGATCAAATTTCCGTTGTATTAGATTTTTTAATGTTATTAAATATAATATAATAATTCTAAGAATAAAATGATTAAATATAAACTGATTCAGATTAATCAACAAAAATAATTTGTGGCGACACATTGTTATTAATAAATATTCTGTATTAAAGACACTCTATTTCGTGTGAATTATTAATTTATGCTCATACGATTTATTTCAATCTGGCACAATCCGATTATTTCTCGATTTTGAACATTCTCGAATCTTCCATCTATCTCGCCTTTGTGTTCAGCATTCAGAATATTCCATTTTCTCGAGCTTTTCTTTAGGACTAATATAAATAGGAGCTCGGACCGCTTCAGCGCATCAGGAACCCTCTTTTCGTTCGTACGCGATTATTTAGTCGTATACGATTAGGAGTTGTCAATATGGTTGTTGGAAATGCATTACGAATCGTAATGAAGAAATTGTATTTAATTGCATTTAATTTAATTTACAAGTTTTGGTCACTATTAATCATAATGAAAAAAATGATAAAATATAGAATAAAATTTATTATATATATGTAGTGTATAAAAGGCGCTTTTTTCATATTCGCGCTGGGCACCATTTCGTCTAAAGCTGACCCTATGAAAAAGGCTACCCATCAGCACCTTTTAAAGTATCTGAAAGGATTTAATATTATTAACGGTCTTCAATTTGGGTCCCGTAAGCACAGACCCATAGGACATCTGACTTATGACACACATCTTTGGAACAACGTAATTGAACATTTTGGTGAATCCGGAGTGATTGCATTTGATTGACCCACGGCATTCCACTGCATTGGGTGTAATGGATTAATGGATAAGCTACACTTTTATGGTATGTCGGAAAGGTTTTATTTATGGCTCTCGTGTTTCCTCAGGAAGCATTCTTTACGAATAATAGCTGACGGGTACCTTCCCTATCAACGCTCCAAGGCTCCATGTTGTCTCCTACTTTCTATCTGTTACATTAACGATCTGTTAAAAAAGCTGGCTAATTCAAAAAATTTATGGAGTTGTCTGTTGCTTTGTGACAGTATATATTAACAATAACACAGGTTACAGAGTATAATTTTTTTTGTTAACTGCCACGTATAAAAAGTTGCATTGGGCGTGACTGTAGTTTCATAGTACTACCACATTCTCAAATGCAATGAATAAATTATAGTCGAGTAAGGTATATATTATTCTTGTTGACCATTAAAGATTTGGGGTTTTTCCTTTATTTTAATTATGGTCAAACAGGCTTAAAAGTGTGGAATTTTTAATATCGGTCTGGAAATTTAATAGATTTATACTGGGATCTTTATGGGTCTTGTAAATTTTGATTGTTTCTAAACAATCTAGTTTTTTGCCCTTTTGTTCATAATGTAAAATATTCAGACTATTTCTGGAAAGTTATGTGACTTCTCTAAGAAATGGTTGGCAAAATTTGAATTTTGTTTTTTAAGTCTGTACGAAGCGTAATGTTCTTTATATCTAGTGTTAAAATTTCTTCCTGTTCCCTGTCCTATATACAGACGGTTGCATTCACTATATGTTAATCTATAAACTCCTGATTTTTTAAATTGATCTTTTTTATTTTTTACATAGAAAATCATATTTCTATGAGGACTTAAAAGCAATACTATTGTTTTCATTTTTCTTTAAATATTTGAGATCTTATTGGATATTTGCCCGAAGTATGTGAGAGTTGTGTATTTTTTGGGGGAGTTTTGATTTTAGGGTATATTAGACTAACAGTTAGTGATGTTCGTTTTTTGGAAATCAATTTGTTGATTTCAGAGACATTGTATCCGTTATTAGCAGCAATAGATCTCATGATATTAAGTTCCCTATCCAGATCCGTTTTTCTAATGGGGAATCCAATCTTCAGCTTTGTCGATGATTATGCTTGTTTCATCAGTTACCTTAAGCGTCAAAATATTAGTTATACATGTAAATATTCGCAGATAGCAGGAATCGTTCAACTTAATAAAGTCCTAGAAGAAATTCTTCGACTGACAGTAGGAAAATACGAAGAAATTCGTAGCAAATAACATGCCTTTCAAATTACTCCATACCAAGGCACAGGGGTTACTTAATACGCTTCTTAACAAGAAAAGTGCAGTTTTTTAGGTCTTCGAATATAGTTCTTTTGGTCACCTTTCAACTAGCCCGTTATACGAGTTTCTTATTTTCCCAAGTAGAAATAGGGACAACGTCGACGACTACAATTGAAAACTCACAAAATTAATCGACTCTCATTTTTTTTTTTCACCCTCCAAAGCAATATTGTTTAAAAACTACAAGAGCTCCTTTCCCACTTCAAGTACTCTATTCCAAACTTGAAGCTGACATCTCACTTTGTACAGGAATCATTGGGGCACTAAATGAACAGATAGATTGACGTGTTTAGCGATAGTTTGTAAATAAATAAAGGAGGCTGACTGGACCTCCCAACTAAAAACCAAAAGATGATTTTGTTTAAATTATACAAAATATATTGACCCTAACACCTTTCGCCCCTGATTTAAAAACTATAGATTCCTTTTCAATTTCCATGTGCACAAAATTTGAGATTAATATTGTACTTCGTTCTATGTTTATCGTATCCACAGACAGATAAGTCAGACTGATCAAAATTGAGACCTAGGAACCCTGAAACGTGAAAAATCTTAGACACAAATACAGTACAACCCTTAGTGGGAGAAATAGAAAAAATAATATATTCTAATTTCAAATTCAAGAATTGACTTTGATTTTTTCTACATACGCCACTGTTTCTAAAGGACTCTCCTTCTTTCGAGTGTTTTTTATCGTGTGTGCTCCGGCCCCGTTAATTTCAGGAGCTTAAATGTTTCGTGTGTTAATTTCCCACTTACATTTGTGGAATTAAATTACTCGTTCTTTCATTGTTGTCATAATTAGAAGCTGCAAAATAGTTTTTTAAGAAGCAATTAGCACAACTAATTCTCTTTTAATTCGGCAAAATTTTTTATTATATGTAAAATGAATACATAGCAAACGTCTGTGCTCACACTACGACTTAATTTTTAAATTTTTGTGTACAAAACTGAAATTGTATGCGTCCTGCTACTTCCATATTTACCACTCAATGTTGAAAACTTTTGTCGAGTGTATAAAAAAAAGTGTACGTTGAGGTGTAATTGTCACAACGATTCTAACATCCCGAAAAAGGTATATTTTTAGTGTTCCGTATGGAACACTGATAAGATGACTTCGCAGTCTGTCTGTCCGTCACTCCGCCTGCCCGTCTCTACGTGTGACACATCCTAATTTCCTCCGAAACTATTTAACATAGAATGTTGAAACCTGGCACTAATATAGAAATTGATGGCCACATCACAGCCGTCAAGTTTTGAAAGTTACATTTTGACTTAATTTAAGGGGTAGCTTTGGGGCGTGAAATCGGAAGTGAAAAAATGTTACCACGTCAGGTTGTCAAATGAAGGTTTGTGAAAACGCGAGTTCAAAAATATATATCTAGTCCAGGAAAATTAGACATAAATTTCTCCAAAATTGGAAAAAATTAGATACAGGCTGAAAAGTTGAAGGCGGCTTAGTTTCAGTATTATAAATATCGTGTGAAAGTTCCCCATCGATCCGAATGTCGCGCGATTAATTACGCGGGGTCAAGGGACGCGAGAGACGGTTTTTCGCGAATATCTCGAGAACGATAGATTTTTCGACACTAAAGGTTTAATAATAAATTGTAGCTAAGTCAATTCTGTACCAAAGGGGTCCAGCAGTCCTTTTCCGTAAGAGTGATTATTCGTGAAATAAACCGCTCTAAAGGATAGCGAGTATTGCGCTCCTCATTGTATGTACTCTCTTCCGCATCACCTAAGAGGTTGAGTACCAGAAGCATTTTTTTTTCAACTACGCGGTATCCCCAGTAGGCCTAATCCACGGTCATTGATGTTGATATTTAGTTTAATGATCCTGAACTCTCATCTTGATCTTCTAAATCCGACTCCACAGTCCTTAAACAGTGTTCTAATAAGGAAGATGGATCTACGTCGTCTTCCAGGTCTAACTCTTCAGTCTCTAAAATTTTTTCTAGAACAGATGATGGAACCACATCATCGTTCATTTCCTCTTCATTATCGTTTTTGAAAACAGTATTTAAGCATGCTTGACAATGACAGTGGCTACAAATCATTGAGTAATTTAATCCTGAATTACATCAACATTTAGAAACACATCCGCGAGTAAAAAAATCGTTTTTAGTAGTATATCAGGGGCGGGCTGGAATAGGGTTGTTATTGGTTCTGAAATATTATTGTTCAATTTCCATCCCCAGCGTTTAGGATCAATCAGTCAACGATAGCTGCATGTCAGGGTCACATTCCTTACAGAAAAGGGCCTAAATTTTTAAAGTGATACTTATTACATCTCCGTGATGAAGTGGAAGAGAGTACATACAATGAGTAGCGCAATACTCGCGATCCTTTAGAGCGTTTTATCTCACGAATAAACGGAGAAGTACCTCTAGATCTTTTTTGTAGGGAATTGACTCAGCTACAATTTATTACTAAACCTTTATTGTCGAGAAGTCCACCGTTCTCGCGATATTCACGAAAAACTGTATTTCGCGACCTTTGTCACCACGTAATTAATCGCGCGACACTCGGATCGATGGGGAACTTTCACACAACATTTATAATACTGAAACTAAGTTGGCTGTAAATTTTCAACCTGTATCTAATTCTTTCCATGTTGAATGTCTAATTTTCCTGGACTAATAATGTAATACTTGCGCACACTTTTCCTTGTATTATTTTTAAAAAAATTGTCAAAAATCACTGTCTTCCCCCTTATCTCGAAAAGAACTGATAAAAAAATTTTAAAAAAATTTTGGAATATTCTCCACAGGGTGTCGATTGAACGAAAATTAGCACGAGTGCTTTACCTTTAATTATTTATCTGTTATATAAAAAAACAAAAATTTCAAGGTCATGAGTTTTCAACAAAGATCGGAAACAAATTTTGTTGAAAACTCATTTTGGGTCTGTTTTGTCAAGTCATTGATCATTTTACACCTCCGTAACAAAAATTTTTATTTTAAAAGCAATCAACGTACGGAACACTAATTGCGCAAGTCCGACTTGCACTTGGCCGGTTATTTTGGTTATTGACTTCTAAAGATTCGTAGTGTCGATAATCTTAATACAATATCATTTTCGCAACATCTATAATTAAGCCAGATGTCAAAACAGCATACAAGCAACTTTGAATATGACACATCTCTCAGCTACCCGACTCTAACAAGCAAAATAACTTTCCAAACTATACCAATTTTACATAGAACATTATTTAGAGAAATCATGTCTATTATGTCAAAAGAATAGTCGCGTTGAAAGTTCGGATTATGTGGAAATACGGAACATAGATGCTGTTAGTGCATACACGAGTAATGAGATTTAACACTTGGTTAGGATGTTTGAGTTTACTGTAATTTTAGAGACAATGCGGTATTATGTGTAGTTAAAAATAGAGTAAAACATTTTACGGTAACATATATCATACTTTTCAGTTTTGTTTTTATAGTCACGCGTTATAGGGGAACTTTTTATTTACTAGAGGGACGCAGATTGTAGTTAGTGGGAAACATACTAATATTTTTACAACAGCACCGTTGAGAGAGCCAAATTGTGAGCTGAATTCTTTGCTCTATATTCCACGGTTGATAAAACTACCAACTATTCCCATAGTGCAGTCAAGGAGGCCCGATATTGTCTTCAGATAGCATATAAAAAATTTTAAAATTTTCAATTTTTACATACAACACAGACACATTTGCCTAGAACTAATCTCCACTAATCAACCAATTACTGTGGATAATATGGTTTACGATGTCTAATACCAAATTACAGAAAATGAAATAGAAAGTCTAATTATTAATATTTAAAACGCACCAATCATAGAAAACATAAAGTACAATTTTAGTAATATACCAATTCCTTCTCAGTGGGGAAGGTCATCTACGACTATATAATGCACCAGTTCAAATTTAAAATCACAGAACATTTTTAATCTTCATAAATAGGAAAGAAACATTAAACAACATTCAACCATCTACATCAAAAACCAAATACCTAGAAGAAGAAGAAGAAGAAACATAAACAAAACCTACTAGTAATACTGATACTGATATTGAAGATGATGAACAGATAGAATTAAAGCAAATAATTTTTAAACCACACGAAATATTCCAAGAGGTAGATTTTATTTATGAAAAACATTCCCTTTATGAAACATTTATAAATAATCATCATACTTTCATCGATCATTTTCCAGAATTTAACAAATGTCTATTTTCATTAGATAAAGATTTTTCTTTGATACATTGCGTGTCTAAAGATTTTTTATGGGGCTGGAATAGTTAAAGAGTTAAAAAAACCAACTAACTATGTTTCAGAATTAAAAAATAAAAATAAGGTAGTTGGAGAAGTTACAGTGTTAAAAAATAAATCTAGATGTATATTCTATTTAATAACAAAAAAAATATTATCACAAACCTACTCATTTTACTGTATTTTCTAGTTTGAATTATTTAAACAAATTAATAATGATAAATCCACATATTAAGAAATTAGCTTTTCCGAAAATTGTCTGCGGTTTGGATCAGTTGAATTGGTTAATAGTTCGAAAAATGATTTACTTTATATGTGAACATAATCTTATAGAAATTATAATATGTATAAAAGAGTAGGTAATAAGGCTAGTAATTATTAACATAAGTTAGAAGTTATTTAATGTATCCCATTCAGATTTGGTAAATAAAACCAATAATAAAATGTTATCCAATTTGTTTTTTTACTTCTTCAAAAATAAAAACCACAAATACTTACAGGTCAAACATCAACCTGTCAATTAGCCGAGTAGAAAAAAACCTAACAATTAACCGATATTGCACTACATTTCCCTAACAATAGTGTTAAAACCCTCGCCAACAGTCTCTGGTCCTATGACGTCATTGATGATCACTTTTTCATCTATACAAGGGCATTCTTCTCTCTCTAACCCAGTATATTCGACATTTCATGTCTTCGGAAACTTCTTTAATGATGACTCACTTCCTCGCCGAAGAATCAAAGACCACGCCCAATCTTTGGTCGTGGTGTCACAGGAGCTCTGTAGTATTACTACTACCGTATTGTAATGAAGCTAAACACCAAAAAAGCTTTTGGCATTGACTGATTACCCTGATAGTAATGAAACAATGCGCGAGAGAACTAACACCAGTACACTTTTCAATCCATTCTACAGAAAGAAAAATATTTCCTTCCTACTGGAAATGCAATACAGTTCAACCAATACCCAAAAAAAAAGCAACAAGACCTTGCCAAACAACTACCAACTAGTCGCGCTACTTTTAATAAAAACGAAAGGGTATCATTCAGCATTTTCTAAAATATCTAGAAGAATTTAATATTATTAGCGACCATCAATATGGTTTTCGCAAGCACAGCAGAGGAACTTTTAACTCATGTATGGGACAACGCAATCGAACACTTTGGAGAATCTTGAACAGTTCCACCTGACATACGCAAGGCATTCGACCGTCTTTGACATGATAGGTTGTTGGCTAAGCTACGCTCTTCCTGGTATGTCTGAAAAGTTTTATTTAAGGCTCTCGTGTTTCCTCGGAGAGCATTTTTAATGAGTGGCGGTCGACGGAGTTTTTTCTAACACTTTTACTATCACCGCCGGTGTGCTCAAGGCTCGATACTGTCTTCTACTATCTTTCTTCCCATTTACATCAACGGTCTGTTGGAAGGGACCAGGAATCTTATGTACAGCTTTGCAAATGACAATACGCCTATTTCTTCATTTACTTTGAATGATCGAGCATCGGCTGCTCATGTAAGTATCCTCAGACAGCAGGAAGTTGTTTGACTTAATAGAATCCTGGAAGATTTTCTATCTTGGGGTGGCATTAACCAACTTAATGCAAGAAAACTTAGGTAGCAGTTAACGTTGCTGAACCAGAAATAGTTATGTTGGGCACTCTGTCCCTCGAGCACTGACACTCAAATTGCTGGGCGTTAATTTGGAAGCAAATACAATATATTTGCATGAACATGTTACAGGTATAGTAAAAAGGGTTTCCCAAATGCTGGGAATATTATTTCGAACTGGAAAATTTTACACTTCACAACAACTGTTAATTCTGTACAAAGCTCAAATTCAACCACCGATGGCCTACTGCTTCCAAGTTTGGGGCTCTGCTTCCAAACGTACATTGCAAAAGAGAGCTATTCGTCTGATTGGAGACCCAGAATTGACCAGCAACCTTAATTTCTTGGAGCATCGAAGAATGGTTGGCAACTTGAGTCTACTCTACAAGTGTTTTCTTGGAAAGTGTTCGATGGACGTAACCCGCTTAATTGCTTCCAAAGCTATGCTTGCTAGGAATACACGTCGCGGTCATACTGCACATCCGTATGAAGTACAGCTTGTCACCCTTCGTACAATCCTTTTCAAATAGTCTTTTATATGGAGAATCTCATCCCTTTAGAATGATTTGCCCAGGACTGTGTTTCCCACCGAGAACAGTAAGATCCTAGAGAGAATGGTTCACCAGCGACTGTCCTGGACCTTGGAAACAAACAACCTCCTTTCACAATTCTAATATGTATTCCGAATGTACATAGACCATCTGGCATCCCTGAACACAGGTGTCACAACTGCAATCCAGAGGAAACAACACACAAGTCTGGTGGCCCTAGTCCACGAAATGCGTTCGGCATAACGAATGGCAACAATATTCTTTAGCAACTGAAGGAGACGGCTTCACAGGTGCCCTTCCTAGATTTGTCCAAAATTTTTTATCTCCAAGATCATTTAGATAAGAGTAAATAGATTAATGTCTGATCCTCACACCCTCACACTTGGCGTCCCTCAGGGTTCAGTACTGAGCCCTACACTCTTTGCTGACGAGATCGACATATACAGCTCCGGTCCCTCCCCAGTGATACCACAAGAACGTTACAGTCCACCATTAAAACACAAAATAAATGAGCCTCCAGCAACGGTTATATCTTCTCGCCAATAAAATCCACATTATTGCAGAACCAGGAACTGCCCAAAAATAAATCCACTACACCTGAATAACACTGGTATCCCTAAAACCGATACAATCAACTTACTGGGCATGATATTTGATTGTAAACTCAGTTGGCATCCCCTATCAAGCAACTTAGAAACCGCACAGCACAAGATCTGAACCGTCTCAGAACCCTGGCAAGCACAAAGCGGGGATTAGATTTCACTTCAGTCAAGAACCTGTATAGCCAGCCACAGCGCTAAGAAGTCCCTAGACATCATCCAGAATCAGGCACTACGTTTGGCAGCTGGAGCGTTCTAAACCTCTCCAGTTGCCAGCCTTCAGTGTATGGCCGCCGCACCACCTCTTCATCTCACTAAATTTTACTCTTCTTCTCTTCAACGCCTGCATACCAAAATTTCATTAAACCTGTTCAACGTACACCGCACAAACTATGTTTCTCCATCAAGGTCAATCCCCAACAGAAACAACAAATTTCTGACTCTCTACCGGATCACGCCACCAATATTCGACTGTCAACTCTTCACTACTTTTCTCTCGCTATATCCGAATCCCACAGTGGACATTTACATACAGACACTAAACAAGAACAAACTAGTTAGCTCTGAACTCAACTCACTTTTGCAGGAGAGATTACACACACTTTACCCTAAAAATGCAATAATAAACAAAGATGAGGCGATTCAAGACCAACGTGAATTGCTTGTTCCGCACACGCGTTGCTCCTGTAGCGCTTTGAGGATTTCCATGCAGCACGTGTGCTCTGCCCATCAAAAAAAATTCTCCCAGTGTTAAGGCACTTAAAAATATTAAATTAGACTTGCTTTTCGACAAAAAGTTAGAATTTCCATCTATGAAACATAAAAAATTTGTCTAGACCAATATATCCTTCAAGCCACGTATTTTTTCCACATACGAGGTCACCAAACCAAAAATCACGCCAATAACACATTCAGACCTCACAAACAAGCTTAAATCCAAATGAAAAATTGAGACCCTATCAATTTTGATGACACCACATAGCCGAAACTAATATACGACCTAACACCAAAAACCTTAAAATAAACCCTTTTTTGCTGAAAAAAAACAACTCACGAAAAGAAATCAGCGGAATATAGCAGCGATTCACGACACGTATAGTATCAAATACATTGGTAAACTTGAGGGGAAAGTAGAAACTAGAAAACACCCTATTTTACAAATCCTACATAAGCCACCGACAAATACGTATGGTTGAATAACCTAGTAACGTGCTTTTCCATGTTTATTACTTTTTTTCGTCTTTTTTTATTGCTGTTTCTTAGCAATACGTTTTAAAACCGCTATAGTAGACTAATTTTTTTTCCAATAATGGGACAATTAATTAAAATATGTAGGCGAGTTCTGAAACTCGCAATCACTTGAAAGATCTGTTAATTCAAAATTTTCGACGTTTTATGTTTTTTATAAAAAGTGGAAGGATTATGAGCATTTCCTACTTGAAAGTTGAAGTTATTTGGCTAAAAAAAGGTTGATATTACTGAAACTCAACACTTAATAGTTTTAGAGTAACGCATTTTAACAATATAGCATCATTATCAAACTGTTCTATAATTATTCTTAAAATTAATATGTAAAAGAGAACATTAACCATTATTGTTTCGACAATAAAATTGGTATTTGGTTTAAAAATTTCAACATTTAATATCATCATTTTGACTGCTCGACCGACGAATCTAGTTTTTGCGACCATGGTGTTCTGTGTTTCTAATGTAGCCGCAAAATTGTCAAAAATATAATAATTAAATTAATTTACTCAAGTAGATAATGCGAATATTGAACAGTTAGCAAAATATGGCTTTTTGGATCCGCTGGGAAGATTTTCCGGTTTAGAATTAATTTTTGATTGCTTAGTTACTTGATAACACCTAAATATACTTGTTTTCTAGTATTTCACAATGAAAAATTTGCTTTAAATTTAGAAGATTGGCAAGTTATACCTTCAAATACAGTTCAGCATTGAAGATGGACACAGGGAGTGTAATAAGTTTAATTTTGTACCTGTTATATTACAATTGATTAGTTATTACAGTATTTCTTTAAGAAAACCTCTTTTTTGTAGATTACTCAAGCCAAAATTGCCAACGTTAATAAAGCAATACTCAATTATCATGCTAATGCTGAGAGAGAACAAAAGAAAGAACAAGAAAGGCTAGAAAAGGACGATATGAGAAGGTTAGTAATTAGTTTTTGTGGGCAATTTGAACTTTAATTGTTGAAAAGAAAAGAAAGATCCCTAAACATACCTGGTGCAAATGTAGCTGAAGTAAAGTTAGGTTTAATAATGTCTAGTATCATGAACCATGTTTTTTTATTATCTATAATATATATAAAATGCAACGTCTCTCTGTCTGTCTCTCCGTCCGTTAGTGCGCTTATCACTGGAGAACCACTTACCCGATTTACGTACTTTTTTTTTTAAAACATACATATGTTCTCTGGCCAGGTTATAGGCTATATTTTATTACGATAGGTAACATAAGGAATGAGCAGTGACGTAAAATAGTGATTGAAGTCGGAAAATAGTTTGCCGCTAGCGCGTTCCTTTGCAATACACAGCCTAAACCATTAATTATGGAATAATATTATGTAGCAGAGAATATCTTTAATCTATAATCTACAATATATATATATAATGCAATGTCTCTCTGTCCGTCTGTCTGTCCATTAGTGCGTTTATCATGCGAGAACCACTTATCCGATTTACGTGTCTTTTTTTAAATTCATACATATATTCTTTGGCCAGGTTATATAATAATAATAATTATCTATATCTATAATATATACAAAATGCAACGTCTCTGTTCGTCCATTAGTGCGCTTATAACTGGAGAACCACTTATCCGATTTACGTGCTTATTTTTTTTAAATATACATATGTTCTCTGGCCAGAGTATAGACTATATTTCATTACGTTAGGTAACATGAGGAATAAGCAGTGACGTTAATAGTGAATCAAATCGGAAAAAAGTTTGCCGCTAGCGCGTTCTCTTTGCAATACACTGCCTAAACCACTAAATATGGAACAATATCATGTAGCAAAGGATATCTATAATATATTTGTCCGTTTGTACGCTTATCACTGGAGAACCACTTATCTGATTTACGTGCTTTTTTTTTAAACATACGTATGTTCTCTGGCCAGGTTATAGGATATATTTTATTACGTTAGGTGACATAAGGAATAAGCAGCGACGATAATAGTGAATCAAGTCGGAGAAAAGTTTGCCGCTAACGCGTTCTCTTGCAATACACTGCCTAAAGCATTAAATATGGAACAATATCATGTAGCAAAGAATATAATATATATAAAATGCAACGTCTCTCTGTCTGTTTGTCTCTCCGTTAGTGCGCTTATCACTCGACAATCACTTATCCGATTTACGTGTTTTTATAAATTTATACATATGTTCTATATAATTCGATATAAGATAATGGGAGATAAAGAGAAATAATGGAAGATAAGTCGAGATAAGCCTCGATAATGGGTGATAAGGTGAGTTATGGAGATAAGTATAAATAATGGGAGATAAGGAGAAATAATGGGAGATAAGCAGAGATAAGTCTAGATAATGGGAGTTATGGTGGGATAATAGGAGATAAGGAGAAATAACGGGAGATAAGGAGAAATAATGGGAGATAAGGAGAAATAATGGGAGATGAATAGAGATAAGCCTAGATAATGGAAATTATGTAGAGATAATGGGAGATAAGGACAACTATTGGGAGATAAGAGGAAATAATGGGAGATATTTTATTACGTTGGGTAACATAAGGAATAAGCAGTGACGATAGTAGTGACTCAAGTCACACGGGCCCGGCCAGTTAGGTATGTATTACAGATTGATGGCTAAGGATGAAGAAGGCTACAGAAAACTTATCGATCAAAAGAAGGATAAAAGATTGGCGTTCCTTCCTTCTCAGACTGATGAGTATGTTGCAAGTCTGACAGAGATGGTGAGACAACACAAAGAAGACCAGGTGCATAAGAAGAAAGAGGAGAAAAGGCGCAACATAATTTCCAGTAAGTGTTAACTATCAGAAGATTAGTGTAAAATTTTCATGACATTTTGTCTATACTCTATTTATTTGAAAGTAATAGCAATAAATCATCTAGAATTAGGCAAATTAGCATCAAGGAGTAGTAAGGGTCCCAGAGTTTTAACTACATTTTACCTGTAATGCAGCAACAACTTTATTGGAGTATCGGTCTAATATTCGCAATTTCTTATGTTTGAATACAATAGGAAAACGACCCTTTTTTTTGTTGTTTGAGGCTAAATAGTCTGAACTACTTCTGGCCAGTGGTGGTGCGCTTGGGAGTATACGTATTATTTGCGAATAGCATGAATGCAACAGTTTTATATTGTTTAAACATTTATTAGAAAAAAATAATATTTTATAATGAAACATTATTAATCAAAAAATATACAAATGGGGAAGTCAAACTACTATGAAAAAAGCATTACCAATCTTCTATCTCCGACATGATTTTGAAAACTATCCGACTCATTTGAATTTACATGTATAATTAAAGGTTTAATAATGACATCCATTGCCATGTCCACAGTTTATCTTCCACACATGCTCGACGCATTTTCGCCAATTGTCTGTGGAAACATTAGATATGACATTCTGAAAAAGGTTTTCTACGTCTGCTAATTTACAGGTCGTATTGTTCTTGATGACTTCACCTTTAACCTGTGCCCACAAGTTCTATCGGATTGAGCTCACAATGATATAGTGGCAGGCGATAGATAGTAATATTACGTTTTTTTGCCATTTCGTCGATGACGAAACTTGTGTACCTGGCTTTATTTCTGAGAACTTCAAGCTTTACAAGTTCTAATAATTCTCTCTTAAACGCTGTCTTTTGGAAACGTTTTTTCTCGGTCATCCAAGATTGGATGTCCTTTTTCAGCCAACCTAAGTTTATTCTAATTTTTTTAGAATCATGGCTTGCGTTATCCATTACAAAAACAGAACCGTCTGCGAAAACCAATCTTCTAATACATCGGAATTTATATCTTCGTGATAATCTTTTGTTTCCTTGGATACGAATGTTAAAAGACCTCCATCCATAAAACCACTTTCGCTTTCAATATGCGTAATAATTAACCTACGTCCCTTACCAGATGGCGGTTTAAGACCAGTAGAGAGACCTGCATTAAATGTTTAACAAACATTTTTGATATTCCCATGTTACCAAAATTTCTTGACTGTGTACCCTTCGTTTATTCACGTCTAATCTAAGTAATTTTTCTTTCAGAACAAGCTTTTCTAACTTTCCTTAAATAGTCTCTTTTCCAGTGTACAATTTTTCCGCTTTCTATTTTTTTTCACACTTTTTCCAATAAAAAATCATACCTTTTAAAACATTCCATAGTTTTCCTCTACTCATTTTCGGTATTTCTGGATAGCTTGTCGCAGCCTGCAGGATCATATCTGAACTTGGAATTCTTTTTTCCATAAAAAACACCTTACTGTTATTCTATGCTGTCTCAACTGAAGTTCTTTTCTGCCTGATCTCTTTTTTGGAGAGTATACCCCCCCTTTTCTTCTCTTAAAATTTCATAAGCTGTGGCTTTACCATCTCTGGTCGTTAAGGAACATTTTGTCACGCAATTCTCAACACTTAAATCATAATTTTGATGGTTTTTAACGTAGTTAAATACATTTTTAACTATACGCTTTTCATTATGGGTTAGCTGCCCAAACTTTTAGCGTTTCGCTGGAGAAGACATTTTGTTAACACACTGACTTGCCACTAATTGGCTTGACACTTGGGCATGCTCTTCTAAATAAATATTTATAGTTAGGGCAACAGGAAGGTACGTAATTTTTTTTTTTCTATAGGTCTAGCACATGTGCTACAGGGAAGTCCCTAAAGCGCTACAGGAACGACACGTGTGCGGAGAAAGCGATTCACGTTGTTCTTGAATCGCTGTAGATTGTACTCGGTGGGAAACACAGTCCTGGGCAAATTATTCCAAAGGGATGATGTTCTCCATATAAAAGACTGCTTGAAAAGCGTTGTACGAGGAGTAACAAGCTGAACCTCATACGAATGTGAAGAATTAGCGCGACGTGTACTTCTAACATGCACCGCCCTGGGAGGAATTAAGCGGGCCACATCCTTCGAACACTGTCCATGAAAGTACTTGTAGAATAGGCTCAAGTCGCCAACCGTTCTTCGATGTACCAGCGAATCAAGGCCGACGGTCAGTTCCGGGTCTCCAATCAGACGAACAGCTCTTCTCTGAATAGAATCCAACAAATGCAGTGTATGTTTGGGAGCGGAGCTCCAAACATGGGAGCAGTATTCCATAGTTGGTCGAATTTGAGCTTTGTAAAGAATCAACAGTTGTTGTGAAGTGTAAAGCTTTCTGGTTCGAAATAATATTCCCAACTTTTGACAAGCTCTCCTTGCTATGCCTGCAACATGTTCATTCCAGGACATATTTACTCCCAAATTAACGCCAAACAAATTGAGTGACGATGTTACAGGAATGGAGTGCCCCGACATAACTACGTCGAGTTCAGCAACGTTAACTTTTTTAGAAAAAACTGCCGCCTGGGTTTTTGTAGCGTTAAATTCCACTTGGCTACTGTCACCCTAAGATAGAATTCCTTCCAGGTCTTTGTTAAGTTCTTTCTGCTGTCTGCGGATATTCGTCTGAGTAGCCGATGTCCGAGTATTCAAAAAGAATGAAGAGATAAGTGTACTGTCATCTGCAAAGCTGTAGATTGGATTCTCGGTCTTTTCCAGCAGATCGTTAATGTAAATGAGAAAGAGAGTAGGGGACAGTATGGAGCCTTGGGGTACACCGGCGTTGATAGTAAAGGTGTTAGAAAGAAATCCGTCGACTGCCACTCGTAAAGAACGCTCTCTGAGGAAACATAAGAGCCACGAACAGAACTATTCCGACATACCACAAGAACGTAGCTTAGCCAACAGCCCATCGTGCCAAATACGGTCGAATGCCTTGGATATGTCAGGAGCAACCGCTCGAGATTCTCCAAAGTGTTCAATTGCATTGTTCCAAGCATGTGTTACATAAGTCAGAAGATCTGCTGTTGATCTATCTAATAAAATTTTTTGATCGGCAATAAAACTTCCAGCTTTTCTCAATTTTAAATAAATAAAGTACAGTAGTTTGCGAGTTACAGCTCTTTGATTGACTCTACTTTTGATTTTTGCGAAGTGATAGAATAAAAAAAATTGTGTATTGATTAAACATTACTTTTTGATGGGAAAAAATACAGCTAGAACTCACAAATGGTTTGAGAAGTATTATGCCACATATGCTCCGTCGAAAGCAACTATATGTCCATGGTTTAGTGAACTTAAATGCAGTCGTACAAGCAACGATGTTTCACCACGTTCCGGACGTCTAAATAAGGCAATTGCTCCAAAAAACGCAAAAAAATCAACCATATTGTTCCGAATGCCCACAAAGTGAAAGCAAGAAAGATAGACATCGTGAAGATATCAACAGAATGCGTGAGGCATATTTTGCATGAATATTTTACATATGAAGAAATTGTTCCCAATGGGTGCCGCGCACTCTCACGATTGATCAAAAACAGCAACGTGCCGAAGATTCAGAAAGATTGTTGAACCGATTCGTAACAACGGACGAAACCTGGATCCACTACTACACGCCTGAGTTCAACAGACAGTCCGCAAAGCGGTTAGAACCGCATGAAAGCTGACCGAAGCGATCGATAGTAAAATCGACCTATGTATTGCTTCCTCATCCGCTGTATTCACCAGATCTGGCTCCTAGCGATTATTATCTCTTTCCACATTTAAATAGGTTGCGCCAGGCTCAAATGAAGAAGTCGAGTGAGAAACTGAGGTTTATTTTAAAGAGCTCGACAAATCGTACTATATGAAAGGTATCCAAATGTTGGAAGACAGCTGGAATCGCTCTTGAAGAAAATTATGTTGAAGAATAGAATTGATTTTCTTCTTAAGTCTCAGGACTTTTAATCCCATATAGTATATTCGTTCACTTTAGTTACTATCCCCTTAAAAAAAAACCTGCAACCTAGAGAGCATTCCATATAATATGTAGGCAACAAAAAATGAATGTATTAACGAAATAATAAATAAAGACATGAAAACAATGTGATTTATTTTCAGCCGAATAAACATGGAACTAATGAAAAACTCAAACTAATCAGTCTGATTAAAATTTAAATTTTCAGAACAAATCTGCTACCGCATTTAAAAATAGATATCCGTGTTTCGCTAAAACATAAATAATACGCATGCAATAAACAAAAACCGAAAATCTATATAGCAGACGACAATTCCCAGACCGGTGAAGCATGAATATCAAAGAAAAACAAAACAATGAAAACCAGCTGAAAACAATCAAATTACGTTGAATTGAGAGCGTTTTACTGACAACGATGGAACAATTTTCGAGTTTTGTGCAGCGTTCGAATCACTTCGACTTTCAATGACTTTTAAGATAGTTTGTTTTCAATTGTTATGCAAGGTGTACGATAAGAAGTTTCATTTTGAAATATTTATACTGAAACAACAAATTTACAAATAAAAAAAAACGTAATATACAGTCGTGGCCATAAAAATGGTACACCCTGAACACATTCTATTGCTAGGCGTATGCAGCCCTGCAGCACTGTAACGTAATAATGACAACGTCTTGCTATTAAATCTGTTTGGACTATAATATGTGGAAGGAATTTAAAGATTTTATTGTACTGTAAATAAACGAATACAAAATTTTTTAGAGCTATTAAAAGCCAGATTTTTTGTGATGAAATGTATTTAACTGAGCGTGTCTGAATCGTTTTAAGCAAAACGAAATGAATTTCAAGCGTCGTTTCATAACTGTTGATGCAATTCGGATACACCACAACAGGAGATCTTCTGATTTATGTAACACATGTTTGGAACAACGCAATTGAATACTTTAGAGAATTTCGAGCGGTTGCTCTTAACATGTCTAAGGCATTCGACCGTGTTTGGGACGATGGACTGTTGGCTAAGCTACGCTCTTATGGTATGTCTGAAAAGGTCTCTTTGTGGCTCTTATGTTTCTTCAGGAAGCGTTCTTTTCGAGTGGCAGTCGACGGATTTCTTTCTAACATCTTCACTATCAACGCCGGTGTGCCCCAAGGCTCCATACTATCTCCTACTCTCTTTTTCATTTACATTAACGATCTGCTGGAAAAGACCCGAAATCCAATCTACAGCTTTGCAGATGACAGTACGCTTATCTCTTCATTCACTTTGAACGCTCGGACATCGGCTACTCAGACGAACATCCGCAGACAGCGGGAGGTCGTTCAACTTAACAAAGACCTGGAAGAAATTCTATCTTGGGGTGACAGTAACCAAGTAGAATTTAACCCTACAAAAACCCAGGCGGCAGTTTTTTTAAAAAAAGTTAACGTTGCTGAACCCGACATAGTTATGGCGGGGCACTCCATTCCTCTAATATCGTCACTCAAATTGTTGGGCGTTAATTTGGGAGCAAATATGTCCTGGCATGAATATGTTGCAGGCCTAGCAAGGAGAGCTTTTCAAAAGTTGGGAATATTATTTCGAACCAGAAAACTTTACACTCCACAACAACTGTTAATTCTTTACAAAGCTCCAATTCGACCAACTATGGAATACTACTCCCATGTTTGGGGCTCCGCTCCCAAACATACATTGCATTTGTTGGATTCTATTCAGAGAAGAGCTCTACGTCTGATTGGAGACCCAGAACCGACGGCCTTGATTCGCTGGAACATCGAAGAACGGTTAACGACTTGAGCCTATTATACAAGTATTTTCATGGAAAGTGTTCGAAAGATGTAGCCCGCTTAATTCTTCCCAGAGCGGTGCGTGTTAGAAATACATGTCGCGCTAATACTTCACATCTGTATGAGGTTCAGCTTGTTACTCCTCGTACAATGCTTTTCAAGCAGTCTTTTATATGGAGAACATCATCCCTTTGGAATAATTTGCCCAGGACTGTGTTTCCCACCGAGTACAACGTGAATCGCTTTTTCCGCACACGTGTCGCTCCTGTAGCGCTTTAGGGACTTCCCTGCAGCACGTGTGTTAGACCCATAAAAAAAACAAAAAAAAACACCATTATACATCAGAGTGAAAGAATAATCGAAACAATGGATTGAAGCCGATAGAAGTGCACCAAAGAAGGCAAAGACGGTTCCATCAGCAGGGAACACTTTTGTAGGTTTACGAAGGTGTTTTGTTGATCAGTTATCTTCAGAAAGGTAAAACTCTGAATATTATTATAACCTTTTGGATCAGTCGGATGCAAAAATTCGTGAGAAAAGACTTGCTTTAAAGAAGAAAAGAATCATTTTTCATTAAGACAATGCACGTGTTCACATAAGTGTTTTGACGATGGCAAAGTTCAACGAATTAAAGTAAGAATTGCTTGAAGATCCAGCGTATTCATCAGATATAGCTCCTTCTGACTATTGAATCTGAAAAAATTCCTACCTGGAAAGCATTTTACAACAAATGACGAAGGTATTGCAACCGTGGATGGATATTTTGCAGACCTTGCGGAATTACACATTAATGATAGTATTGAATCATTGGAAAAACTTTGGAATAAATGTATTGAAATTTCAGAAGATTACATTAAAAAATAAAACATATTTCACGTCAAAAAAAACTTTATTTATTGTTAGGCCGAGAACTTTTCAGATAAAGAATCCACTAGTAGATAGTACAGTTAGTACAGTTTTTATCTTACCCGGCACTACAAACAAAATAGACAAATTACTTAAAAAATCCAGCATTAGCACCATGTGTAACATTTATAAGAAAATTGAACAATAGTTAAGACCAAAAAGAACAAAAAGAAACAAATTGTACAAATAGTTTTAGCTACACACTCTAAAAGACATACAATTAATGCAAATTGGAATCCAAAATTCTTACTTTAGTCTCCAAATTCTCTAAAGGGGAATTTAGGGAATCAATTGAAATATATGAAGATACCATGTACTTTTGAACTACGTTTCATTAAACAAGTTTAGTACAAAGTCAATGACAACTTCTTTGTAACTAATTTTTTGACGATTCGTCATAATAGACTCTTACCAATGTACAGTTGGTCAAGTACGTACATATCGCACATTGTTCATTAAAAAACATATTTATTTAAGAAAATTTTACATCATGCGACAGTAAGAGATTGCCATCAGCATCAATGATCGCCTGGCATCTTCGGAGTATACTTTCAACGAGATTTTCCGCGTATTCTTAGGGCAAAGATTTCCAAATTACCCGAATTTACCGTGACAGCTGCACTGTGTATACTTTTTTACTACGAAGCTTCTGCTTGATGCACTCAGATGTTTGGGGTCGTTATTCTCTTGAAGAACCCATCGCCTATTTTTATCGACAAACCACCGTGTGGCAGTCGGTATTAATGCCTTCTTGAAAATTTGGAGTGTTTTTTCAGCGTTCAAATTGTAGGTAAAGATGAAGAGTATTCCAAAACCTTTTTTCGAAAGACATCACGAGATATGAATTTTCACAGGGTGTTTCACGGTGCATTGAACTAATTGGTTACTGGAAACTGATCAGGCTCGTGGGGTGACAACATAACCACAGTAAACATAAAACGCAGTAGCGACGCTCAAAAAAATTTGTAGGTCCTGTTTTTTATCACGCGTGCGTCCCCTAGCATACCAACAACATGGCTGCCAGCGCATTCGCGGGTTGTGTTTACATCTGAATTTCAAGGAGAATTTTTTATCACTTGCTCCGATATTCATTATTCAATAAGTAAATGACTCGTTTGACGTTATAATTGAAAATAATTTTTAAAAAAGATGCCAAGAGAAAATTTTTGTTGTGCGGTTAATGCCTGCAAAAATATATGTGATATCTCCAAAGAGTTATTTTTCATAAAGATCCTAATAGGCGATTTATTATTATTTATTTATTTCTGTTATGCAATATATTATATAAAGATTATCTGTCCTATTAAAATTGTTTGCTTGAGTTAAGTTATCTGTTTAGATTCGCTAACCAAACTTTCAACACTCAATCTGGGCATGCAAAAGTAGTAATGCTCCAGCATGAATGAGTTTGAATAAATCAGTCCATGGTTTTAAATTATATATATATTATATATATATATATATATATATATATATATATATATATATATATATATATATATATATATATATATATATATAATATATATATATATATATATATATATATATATATATATATATATATATATATATATATATATACATATATATAGTAAGTATGTAGGCACGAAAAGTCATTAATTGTATGAAAATTATTATATTAGATTTAACTAATGATAACATAAGGCAAAAAAGTGCGTTTACTTCATTTTTAAGTTCAGAAGAAAGACAATCTCGTCTTAAAATAATTATAATTATTTTCTATCTCTCCAGATTACCGGGATTCGTTGAAATATAAGAAGCATAATTGTTGACATTATACGCGCGAAGCTGAAGGTGTGCAGAGATATATTTTTCAAAAAGAGTGTTTTTTCCTTCCGGACAATATCTCTAATAATTGAGAAATATAAATTCAACAATGAGATATTTAAATGAATAACGTGCAAAAATCGTTGAAGCCAAATGTATTTTTGGCACTTTTTTCCAGTTTTTTGTATATCTGATTTAATATGAACTTGATAAAAAATATTTTTTACTTCCTTTCAATTAGCAAAATTCATTTTTCTTCTACAAAAAAGGATTTTTCTTGAAAGAAAGAATTTGAATATTTCAAAAACGCGCGGCATCATACCAGCAATATGGCGATAGGTCATGTGATCATTACAAACTCGAACCCCTTGAGGTTAAAGGTACCTAGTCGGGCTGTTGCTACTGTGTTTTATGCTTACTGTGACACAACTCTAAAATAAAGCTTCAACGGAAAAAATTACATTGTTCCAGTCTCGATCTAGGTTTTTCTCTACCCTGTCGTTACTGTCGGTGTTCTCGCTCAGCAATGATTTCTTGATTGTACTCCGCCACTTCAAATCATTAACCCGGTGAAGAGTGCGAGTCGTTTCATACAATAAAAGTGTATCCAAACCTTTCTGCTTTAGTTTTTATGTCTCTGGGCGCAAAGTTAATTAATTTCAGGAATAATAATTTGTTCGTCCTTGTCCGACACTTTTTCTCTCGAACACCGTTCTAGTAGACTGAGAGTATCATTTCATCCACTTAATAGCCAATACCCTCGACTCGCCCACATACTTAGCAGCTGCTGTAGACGTCATTTTTGGATGTTTTGAATGATCATAGGAACGCAACCTCGAAGCGCGAACCGTATGCAGTACTCCTGTTCAATACGTAGATACTGAGTTGCGGTCCGCCTAATGGCCTTTAGAAGGTTGTAAATATTTTGACCTGCCTTTCATCCGAGTTGCGGTAATCGACAAATCGGCAGGTAGGTAGGGTTAAATTATCAAATATTATTAATTCTTAAACATTATTACATTAAATTCGGGTTAGTTCAGGTTAGGGTTTCAAGACTGAAACAAACGCGAAAATTAACGTTGTACAAACCAATGCACCAAAGTGTTCGACTAATAGGTACAATTCAGCATTTTTAGAAAATAAGATAATTCAATATGTACATAAAGAAACTGATGCTGTAACGTTTGTTAATTGCATGTCTTACAAATATAGTAATTACTGAAATAGGTCATTTGCTTTAATTTTCACACATAACTTGCATACTTATAGCTTTATACCTGGCTGTGACGGACCGCAACTCGGTCGTCAATTTTGGGTTAGAAAAAGGTCTGTACCGCAACTCGGAACTTTTTATTGCCTTTCACCGACCCTTGCCGCAACTCGGTATTAACCGTTCAATAATGTACTATTTAACCATAAATAAGGTTAGAAATGAATCTCTTTTCACAAAACATTTGCAAGGGTGCCAACAATAACTTAAAAAAAAACAGGAATTTCTTTTACCGACAAAAAGTTATAGGCGATACGTTCTTACTTGACACGACTCTATTTGAAACAAATGTCATAAAACAGCTGACACCACAATATTGAAGATTACTGCTTTTCACAGCAAAAATACATAATAGTGGCCCAATTTTCTGCTATTCGAAAATCGTTTGCTTTCCTTCTTCACACAGTGTGTCCACAATATGTTAAAACATTATATTGAAATGTAAAATTGATACAATCATAGAAAAAGTAGACTATATTCCCGTGGAAAGTGTTTTTTTAATTAAATATTTTAGTTCGCATAACAGCGAGGAAATAATATGCATTTAATTTTCCTTTTTTCTCGTTTGAGACATTTTTTAATCAAGGTAAAAATTTTCTTATTATATTTAAATTTCTTTATACTACTTTAATCGGCGTTATATAACATGTAGTGTTTTGTTTAGAATATCAAAGGATAACGCCAAATGCCAAGTAGAGAGCGAGGATCTCATAATCCTTGAAAAGGATTAAGGAGATATTTGAGATGAAGCTACAAAGAGAATAGATCGGGGGATAATAGCCGTGATTATCTAGTTCAAAGGATCTAAAGAGTAAGACATTCGAAGCTTTCCTACTCCCTAAGAAATATAAGTTAAATGTTAGTGATGGCGGAGGTACTAATAGTCATTTGAAATGTGATAAGAAGTTTTAGGGGTTTAGGTATAAATTTAACATAATATATCAATACTTTATTACTTCATATAGCATTTTTCGATACATTTTTTACTTTTAAGTTAAGTTAACTTGAACATTATAGCTCCGTCGTGAAAGAAAAATATTGATGAAAAGCTCTCATTAAATGTTAACCGGTTACATTTTGGCACACCGGTAGTTTTTTGGACGTAAAATACGATAAAAAAAGTTTGCTGGTCTAAAGTGTACACTAAGCCTATAAAATCGAAAATAAAATGAAAAAATCGATTTTTCACAAATATCTTGAAAAATAAAAGGAAAAGCAAAAAACTGATACCACCACGTGAAAGAACGGGAAATTTTACAAAAAAAAATATATAAATTATTTTTTTTTTTAGTTTTACAGTAATTAAAAAAAATTAAATAAAATGGCTGGTTTAACCCCTTCAGTTGTAGTGGGACTCATGATTCCAACCTAATTTATGATTAAATTAACGTTTTTGTATACCGATAAATATTGAATTGGCTATGAAGGGGTTTCTATATGACAGATTTGAAAAATTCAAAATGGCGGCCAGAAGGTACGTAATTTATTTAATTTCTTCGAGTAATTTAGAATTTCTGTGTTTTCAATAACTGTTTTCTCTGTACCTGGATGTGTAAATGAAATATAAATACTTTATACTTAAACCTTAGACTTTTATCCTTCATTATCCACCTTTAAATATTTTTTTATTTTAAATTTAAGTTGTATGATTAACAATAAACAAAAAATACTTTTATCATGAACACTGTTTAACAGCAAAATTATATCTTTTTTTTTTAAAGTTTTTAGAGATTTTCTAATACCAAGTATACTTTTAACTGTAACTAAAAGAAAAAATTAACTGACTTTTTTTCAACATTTCGTACTGCTTTGAACGTAAAATTGCCGGTAACGCGGCTCACTATAGCAGGTAAATTTCCATATTTTAAAACTCAATTTTTAAATAAAACAGACAATGTGGGTATTAGATATATATATATATATATATATATATATATATATATATATATATATATATATATATATATATATATATATATATATATATATATGTATATATATATATATATATATATATATATATGTATATATATATATATATATATATATATATATATATATATATATATATATATAAAACAAGGATTTTCTACAGCTGACGCTGTCTTCCTTCTCTCAGCCTTTGATTCCATCCGTTTCTATCTTCCCAGTCTCCATCTGTTAGACCCCTGTCCTCCATAGCCTCGTCCACATCGTCTCTCCACGATCGTCTGGGTCTTCCTCTTTTTCTTCTCCCTACAAGGCTCCACTCCGTTATTTTCTTTATCCACCTATTAAATTCGCTTCGTCTTATGTGTCCATACCATTTTAATTGTTTTTCTTCATTGGTGTTTATTGCGTTCTCTTTGATGTTCATTCTGCTTCTTATTTCTTCATTTGTTATTCTCTCCATACGTGCCACTCTACAACATCTTCTCCAATACTCCATCTCTACCGCGTTAATTTTAGATTTATTTCTTTTGTTGATCGTCCATGTTTCTTACCCGTATGTCATTATGCTTTGTATTATTGATTTGTATATGCGTGTTTTGTTTCTCTTTGTAATGTGCTTGTCCCAGTGCAGCCCCAGAAGTTAATTGTCTTATGCATGTTCGCGTTTGTCCTAATCTAGCTTTAATCTCTTCTTCTGATGTTGCGTTTTTTGAAATGATGGTTCCTAGATATTTAAATCCTATCCTTTGATTATTGTTTCGTTATCTACTTCTAGATTCTCCACGTTTCCCTCCTTTGTTGTTAGATATTCCGTTTTATCAAAGTTTATTGCTAATCCTGCTTTAGTGTATTCTTCTTTCAGTTTTCTTACCATATAACTGAGGTCTTCCTCATCTTGCGCTATGATTACTTGGTCATCTGCGAAACTTAGAGTATATAAGTAATCTTCTCGTATTGGGACTCCCATTCCACTACATTTTTGCTTCCATTTTTTTAATGTTTGTTCGAGGTATATTTTGAATAGTGTTGGGGATGTAGAGCATCCTTGTAATAGGCCTTTTGATGTTTGGAGTCTCTTCCCTATTTTATGTCCTATTTTTATGTTCACTGTGTTGTTTTCGTAGAGAGCTTTTACTGCGTATATTAGTTCTTTGTCAATGCCTATTTCTTTCATTGCGTTCCATAACCTTTTTCTTGGTACTGAGTCATAGGCCTTTCTTATATCTATGAAGGCTAGATGAACTTCTCTATTCTTTGCCAGTTTTTTTTTCCATTGTTTGTTTTATAGTGTATATGTGGTCTATACATGATTTTCCGGCCGTAAAGCCTGCTTGGTCTTCTCCAATTTTTCCTTTTATATTTTCCACCATGATATTTTTAATAATTTTTCCATACAAACGTTCCATACTCGATATTATGCTTAGGCCTCTATAGTTTGTGCATTTTCTACGGTCTCCCTTTTTAAATATAGATACTATATAAGCTTTTGACCATTCCTCTGGTATTTTTTCTCCATTTATCGCTCTGTGGAACACGTTTCTCAGCATTCGATGTAATTTATTAGACCCGTACTTAATCATTTCATTTACCACACCCCCAGGCCCTGCGGATTTATTATTTTTGAGTGTTTCTATTGTCTTCTTTACTTCTTCATAGCTTAGTTCTATCTCTTTTATTTCCTTATTCTGTTCTTCTTCAGGGTTCTCTTCTTGGAATTCTTGTCTATCTTCTGTTAGCAGCTTCTTATAATATTCTTCCATTCGCTTTCTGGGATGTACTCTATATACGTCTTCTCTCTATTGTTAGTCCTTAATGCTTTATTTATTCTCCATGACTCTGTACTTCTAGTTCCTCCTATATACTGTTCTACATGTTCGCACGATTTTTCCCATCTCTCGTTCTTTTCTTTGTTTATCATCCTCCTCGTTTCTGCATTTTTCTCTTTATATTTCTGTAGATCTTCTTCTGATTTTGTATTCAGTCATTTTTCGTATAGTCTTTTTTTCTCCTTTATAGATTCTCTGGTTTTTTCACAGATTCTAATTTTATGTTTCTCATTCTCGTTGTCTTCTTTACCTAATGCTTCTAGGGACGCCTGTTTGATGCATTCTTTTATGCGGTCATATATCTGTTGGAGGTTGTCGTAGTTAAATTCATTTAATTTTTGATCTAATCGTGGTCTATATAGGTCTCTTATCGTTTCGTCTTGCAGTAAGTGTATTTTGTATTTTATTTCCTTGTCTGCTTTTTCTGTTATCTCATTAGTATTTCTGTTTTCTTTATCTATTGTTTCTAGTCCCTAAAGACATTCACACACGAGATATTACTGTTATCCAGCAAATAATTATGAATAATCGGTGAGATTTTATTTGAGAAAGACATGATGTTACATTTCTTAATGTTAAGCTGTAAATTGTTTGTTACGCACCATTGGCCAATTATCTGTAAGTCCTTCTGAAGATTTATGCATTCCCGAATATCTCTTATCCCTCTATATAATTTTATATCATCGGCATAGAGTAAATAACCAACATCTGAACCCCTTCCAATATCATTTATAAAAAGATTAAAAAACAGGAGTCCCAGTACAGATCCTTGGGGAACCCCAGAAGTAGCATCATAAGATCTTGATTTAGAGCCATAAATTTCCACATATTGCTTACGATTAGTACGATAAGAATGAATCAAAGACATCAATGAGTCTGAAAAACCAAAATATAATAGTTTATTAAGTAGGAGAGAATAATCCAGCCGATCAAAGGCTTTGGTGAAATCTAAATAAGTTATATTCATTTGGCAACTTTCGTCAATTGCCTCTGCTATTTCTTGAGTTATAGTAGTTATGTAGGTGTAGACCTACCCTTGTAGAGTAGTAGTTATATAAAAACAACACTATATTTTAATTTCCGATATATTGGAAATTAAAACATAGTGTTGTTTTTATATAACTTTATTATGAATTTCCAACAAGTATCGGCTAACACAATCAAAGAAAAATGATGGAATAATTAATAGTTATTATTACTTAGAATAAGCATATTTGGTGTCATTGAGTTGAATTTAAATTTATAATATGGAGATGGAGATTATATGAAAAACCTCATCCATTATATAGAATACATCAGCCTTTATATGGAGAATACTTTCCGGATTTTACTTCTCACCGGATATAATCTGAATCGTTCAAGAAAGAGCAGTCATCCTGCTTGTACCAGGATTACTCTTAAGCTCGTGAGTTTTTTTGCTGTAAACCAACAATTTTTATTATTAAATTGGTTTGTCTTTTAGCTACGCCTTTGAGTTTAATACAAGTCATAGTTTAACAATAATCAATTCTTAATAAAAAATCTACTATGTACACTTACCAATGGTTCAATTGATAATTTCGCTTGTAAACCTCTTGATGGCGCCAAAAAGTCGCCAAACTTATTTGTCATTACCATGATAAGTATATATTTGTTAGTTAACCTTAAGAGTAGGGCTATGGTAAATTTTAGAAAGCAAAAGTATAAAATAATAGGCTGTCAACTAGAGAGGGCATTAACATTACTTTATTAACAGTATCATTATTAGTGATACTATTAGTATCTTTATTAGTATCCTTATTAGTATTGCATTATTACGGTAACATTCTTATTTATTAATTAATTAACAAAGTACCAAGTATTAAATATTATTTTTTGCAAGCAACGATAGCATTACACTCATACTGAGATCATAAATGTAGTGAAATTTTCTTTATAAAGAGTCGAAAGTTTTTGATTAAGTGTTATTTTTGATCGACTTACTAAACCAGTAAAACATTCGATACGGGCAAACGCGACCCTCTCGTCTTTGCCTGTGATTGGTGCCTTTTTAAGTGTTCCACACACAAGGGGGGCCTACAGTTTAATGCCGGTTCTGAATAGCCAAAGTTAGATGGCTTTACGAGGCATGATTCTACGGGTGGTTATAACTCGGAACTCCAGCGTAGAAGACATACACCTTACCCACTACGCTATGGCTGCCTCTTCGTGGGATGTACTCTTAAGGAAAAAATTTTCTGGTTCACGTGTAGACAAATTTTCAAAAGCTAGTGTCTTGTTTAAAATTATTCAATGTCAAAAATTGGGAAGCTGGGTCAGTACTCTAGAAACTTGTGGAAACTATGTTTTCATTAAGAAAATAACATAATGTCTCATGCTACAACGAATACAAAACTCAGTTTTGAAGGTATCACTTATGATTTAACATTTTATTTTCATGTTACAACCTAACTTCTATAATAAATGGATATTGATTTTATAGGTTTATTCTAAATGACGTTAAGTGATTTCCCCGAAGAATCGAAAACAGTAACATGCAACGAACTAAAATGCCTTTTGTGCATACATTGTTAAACGTTGTGTCAGTTTTCAATTTTATTGACACTGCTTAGAGCATATTTATTCATTTTTTATTTAAGCACTTAAATGATGTGAAATTTTTTAACTAATTTTTTTAATTTGAAAAAGAAATAAATAAAAACTTTCTAACGATCTTCGTTCGATAAGCAACTACATACATTTTTCTGCATTTTTTCAGGCGCTAAACACATATTTCATTAATATTCTTATTTTTATTGCTCGTTAATTTTAATAGGTATGAATCTTTCAGGTTATCACACTTAGATATACAGGGGAGGCAACGATAGAGTTCATTATCTCATTTGTTTCGAGAATGACGAAAAAATGTTAAATACAATATTTTATTTAAAATCATTTTTGAGTATACAGGATACTTCAAAAAAGTGTGGCCGATATAACATATGTTTTTTTAAATGGAACATCCTATTTTCTAATTTATCTTTAAATTCTGCATAATTTTATAACTTTTTTATTAATAGTATTATATACCTAACATAAACCCAGTACTTTTTCTAATATTATATTTTTTTTTTTTTAAATACTAGTTTTCAGTTTTGTAAAAAAATTGGCAGTGGCGCCATTGTTTCTGAGGGTGAATACTCATAATTAGTACAAGCATTCTATAGAGACGAAAAAAAAGATATATGTAAAGAAATTTGAGGTAGATGCTACAGGGTGTTCAAAATAAATTTATGCATTTCGACTATTTGAAATTGAAAAATCTCAAATTTTTTAAATGGCATACCCTGTATATTATTATATTTTCTGATAGATTTTACAGAACCCTCCAACTTTTATTAAGTATGTCATATACCTATTTCTAATAGTTTTCGATTTATTTTAAATTTTTCAATTTTTACCCCTGTTTTTATTACGCTTGTGAAAACATAAACAAATACTTAATCATAATTTTAATATAGTTTAACTTATCCAAGGATTAATTATTATGACGTACTAAATGTTCAAAAATATGCTCGTCTACTTGAATACACGTGTTTAGTCGTACTACTATATTTTCCTTCACTTTCCTTAGCATAAAGGGCGTTATTGTCCTGCACGCATCCCGTATCCTATTTTCCATATCTACTAGTGTTGTAGGAGGATTCACATAAATACCATCTTTAATGTAGCCCCATAAAAAGAAGTCTAAAGGTCTTAAGTCACATAATCGAGGGGGCCACTGAATGAATCCATCCCTACCGATCCATTTTTGTGGGTAACGATCGTTTAAAAATTCCCGAACTTCCCGGTGGTAATAAGCAGGAGCTCCGTCTTGTTGAATCCATAATTGTTCCCTTTCAAAGTTATCAACTTCTTCAAGAAGCTGGGGTTAGTCGTGTTGCAAAAAATTTAGATATCTAGGCCCGTTAACAGGTTGACTGCCGATCTATATTTTTGAGTTTGTGGTTGACGCCGGTAAGATTTTTCCAAATATTTTTATTTTATTGTGGTAAATATGAATTAAAATGAGTCTTGGATGTGTTTTTTTTATGTGCCATTCAAAATATTAGAAAAAAAAAATTTCACTCCGATCGGAGTAATCGGCATTGTAAGTGAAAATTTTTACTAGATGCCGAACACTCCGATCGGAGTGTCCAATTAAATAAGTAAAGAAATAATAAATCGAACTCATGAACTCAAAACTCTAATCATTTTTGTACATTTTTATGGTAATCCTCAAAGCAATTAAGGCAAAAACCTGGTTGTCCAGGGCACATTTTGCATTCATACACTGTTTGCTTTCTTATTTTATTTTTCCTGCATTCTTTGCGTTTCTTTCTGCTTACCCGTTTTGTTTCTTTAGTTCCTTTTTTTTCACTAACAATTTTTTCTACTTTGCTAATGCTGTGGACATTTATTTGGCCTGGAGGAATTTGCGGCAAATTAGTAATTGGTCGTCTGGCTAGTAAATTTCTTATGACATCCAATCGGAAGTCATATAATCGTAACTGGTCAGACCGCGAATATTTATTGTACAAAAAATAGGCGTTTATCATGCTCATTTGCAGCACATGCATGAATAACTTTTTGTACCACCGAATGGTTTTACGGCTGCAAGGATAATATGTCATCATTTGATCCTGTCTATCTATACCGGACATAAAAGCATTATATCCAATGATTGCGGAAGGTTTTTCAGATTCTTGATTTCTTTTGTTTTTAAAAATGCCCATTTCGCTTCCAAATTCTGTTGAAATGTATTGAACATTGCGTTTATCGCGCCATTTTCCGACATGCACTCCATTGCAAAACATAGATTTATTCTCACCACGTTTTAAGTTTGCACTCATTACCTCTTTCGGATTATCTTTCCTCTCAGCTCTCAGCGTACCAGTGCAGTATGTATTTTGTTGAAGTAATTTCCTAGCTAAATTAACACTATTGTAAAAATTGTCTAGATAAACAGCATGTCCCACACCCAATTTTTCTTCCAATAAATGTAAAACAATCTTTTCAGTATGTCCGCTTCCACCATAAACATCTGTCGCACCTTGGTAGACACGAAATTTCAAAATAAGTCCATTAGGCTCTGTCAGCATGTATAACTTCATACCATACTTGTGACGCTTATTCTTGATATACTGTTTAAACTGGAGACGACCCCGATAAAGTACCATAGCTTCATCCAAAGACAACTCTCTTTCAGGATAGTAAATTTCTCCCATCTTGTTGTTAAAAAAATCTGCCACAAATCTAATCTTTCCTAGCCGATCTGCCGGATCCATATCTGGGGATGTAAAATGCAAACACCTCAAGATAAGCAAAAATCTATTCCTTGACATATATTTTCTAAAAACAGGTAGATTAAATAGCGGATCAGTTTTCCAATAATCGTTAAGACGGCTCAAGGATATTGTGCCAGTGTGAAGTAACAGGGCCAAAAAAATTTTTAGTTCGTCAAGAGTAAGATCTTTAAAATTAGTAATACGTGATTTTGTACTTGTTTCTGGGCGCAGCAAAACCTCGACTGCGTAAGAGTTCGTTCGTTCTACAATAGTTTGTAAAAAATCATCATCAATGATCATTTCGAAAAAATCGATAGGTGCACCCTGTCCTGGAATTTGCACCAATAATTCCTGGGTTTTCTGGAACAAAATTTGTTTTAACGCACCTCTGTCGTTCCATTTTATCTCATCGAGGCTAGGAAGTGTTTGATGTGGCCGAATAGGGTCTATAAAATTCTCTTCTTCGGACTTGAATTTACATCACTATCCGCCGCTTTCTTCCAATAGCTGCAATAATTCAGTGTCAGTTAGCTTCTTTTTCTTATAATATACCTTTTTTTCATCACTACAATGTCTTTTTTTGATACCAGAAGGCCCAGGTTGATTGTCCATATTGTACGGCAGATTACAACCAAACCAAAAGCAAATCCGCGGAACCACTTAAGCACCTGTTAGAACTTGCGTTTTTAAGCAACGCCACCACTAGAAACACGTTTCATATACAACGCCGATGGAATACTAAAACGTTTCGTAAGAACGCATGTCGAACTCCGATCGGAGTAGACGGCGTTGGCGAAGAGACCCGACGCACTCCGATCGGAGTGGTCGGCAGTCAACCTGTTAAGCGGTTAGCGGAAAAAATATGGACCAATAATTCGAAAATTTAATATTCCACACCATACATTAAGCGACCAATGGTTTTGATTTTGAACCCCGAAATGGATTAACTGTTGAATAATAATGCATGTGATGGCTATTAACTGCTCCATTACTGCGAAAAGTAGCTTCATCAGAAAACATTATTTTGGATAAAAAATTTGGATCAGCCTCTATTGCTGCATTCATGGTGGTACAAAAGTTTACTCGTCGTTCAAAATCACGGTCTTGAAGTTCTTGGTGTAGTTCCATATGAAAGGGCTGATACTTGTATTTTCTCGTGGTGCGATTAGCCGTAGATTGGGATGTGTCGGATAAGTCAGCTAGTTGAAGGCTACTGACTTGGAGATTATCTTCATCATGAAGTAAAATCTTCATTTCTTTTTCCTCATCGGTAGCATTCTGGTTTACTACTTTTCGTTTCGTATACTCAACGCTACCACTACAGTCAAACCGTTCCATTAAGCACTGAAAAGATTTTCTAGATGGTATACGTCTGTTAGGGTACCTCGCTCCGTAAAGCCTTACTCCCAAAAGACAATTTTTTCCCGCCTGGCCCACTATATAAACCATATCAATTAATTCATTTTTAGGAAAATCCATAACTATTACCTTTATTCGTCACTTACTACAATAAATTAAACTATTTTTACTTGCTTAATAGACATGTCCGAATTTGACAATGCCTACATTTTTGTTTTGTTTTGGCAATTATGATGTTATAGCGTATGGTAAGTGTATTAAACACTGTAAAAATTGAAAAATTCAAAATAAATCGAAAACTATTAGAAACAAGCATATGACATACTTAATAAAAGTCAGAGGGTTTTGTAAAATCTATGAGAAAAAATAATAATAATATATAGGGTGTGCCATTTAAAAAATAGTCGAAATGCATAAATTTATTTTGAACATCCTGTAGTATCTAACTCAAATTTCTTCTTTTTTTTCATCTCTATAGAACGCTCGTATCAATTATGAGTATTCCACCTTCAGAAACAATGGCGCTACTGGCCATTTTTTACAAAACTGAAAACTAGTATTTTTTAAAAAAAATTGAATAAATAAGTTATAAAATTTTACGCAGAATTTAAAAATAAATTAGAAAACAGGATGTTCCATTTAAAAAAACATATGTTATATCGGCCACACTTTTTTGAAGTACCCAGTATACTCAAAAATAATTTTAAACTGTGCACCTTAACATTCCCTAAAACTATTGCATTTAACATTTTTTCGTCATTCCCGAAACAAATGAGATAATGAACTTTACTCTATCGTTGACTCACCCTGTACAGTCTATCAAGTAAGAACGGGATCGCTGGTATTGTTGAAAAAATATGTTTCGAGAACATTTTTTGCCATCAATGTATTCTTTGGTTAGCTAACAACTGCGCAATTACCTTAGTAAGTTGTCTAATCGCCTCCTGCATCAATAATCGCCTGGTATCTTCGAGGCATGCTGTCGACAAGATTTTCTGTATACTCTGCAAATTTTTCGAGACAACTGAGTCAAAGTTTTCAGAATTTTTCCTTTAAGCTTTCTCTTTACAAAGGATCAAACGTTTTCAATAGGGTAGGCGTCCGGTGATTGTGAGGGCCACTGTAATATCTTTCGTGGGCCCAAGCGAGCCTCTTCGCGACGTGATTTTCGCCCAACAAAGGTTTCTTCAACGTGCTTCGGAATTTGACATCATGAGCACGGTGATGTTGTCGGATCGTCTCATGGGATACATTAAAACTCGATTTTCTTAATCTAGCCGCTTCTTAAAGCAACGTCAATTTCGAGTCCCGTGAAAACAAAGACACGATTCGTTCTTCGACTTTCAGAATGACTTTGCCTACGGCGCCACGTTTTGGCAAGTGATCAATATTTTTCGTCTCGTTAAAATGATTTACCCACTTCTTCACAAACGACACCGACTTTTTAATGTATTTAGTGGCCGCGGAATGTGTCATTTTAAGCCCCTTCGGATGGCAACAAAGAAAGACTGCCTAGAACCGACGCACAAACAAGACACGTGATTTCGATGAAAGTTCGGAATCGATTGATACTTTTACTAAAATGCGCCGTAGATAAAGATTCCCTCTACTGACTTTTTGTTGAATCGCTAGAATCCCATCTACCAAAACTGAATTATCGCGGACACAGACTATAGTATCATCGTTCTTTAGCAATTTTTCTCATGGTCACTTTCTAAACTATTTTGATGAGTAAATCTTCGTGCACAATCTACAAAATTTTAGAAGAGATATAGCCACGGTGACTCAGAGACACTGCCAAGTGACACAAACCAGTTCCTCAGCGATTGAGGTTTAGAAAAAGCTCATCGTACTTAAACTGTAGCTCAAATACCTCGCAACAACAGAAATGGGTTCTAGTAACACTCTTGGATGAACGAAGCTGGAGGAACGAAGCGTTGGACGACATGGAGCTCATTTCACCGATTACGGTGTGGAATTGGTCGATTTAAAGTCAACCAGCAAATTTGAGGTTACCTCCACCATAAGATCCCTCTTTGTGACGGTAACGAGAGGTAAACTATGGCTCAACTTCTAGTTTGCACACTGCCTTCTATGACCTGTTCTGTGCCAGATCTTATGGGAGCTACTTCTGTTATTACGACCGAGTACTGGAACCAAATTTGATCTTAATATCCAAACGAGAAAGAAGGAGAAAAAATTTCGGGTACTTCAGCTACTTTAGAAAACACTCGGATCTTCATTCGTCTGTTTGACGGTATCCTCAACAAGCCTGATGGTTCCTCCATTTCTTGCCTCAAGCGGTATTCCCGATCTGGGGTCATTGTGACCACCTGGGATATTTCTTCATAAATAACGTTTGGTTTAGTTTGGTTCTTTAGTGAGAAACTGTATCTTTCAGCGATAGTCTAAATTACTTTCACTTCTTTTTCGGAAGAAAAAAAAATCGTAAAAACTGTAAGAGATCGACAGCAATTTGACAAGCAGGCAATTGTTTTTTTAGATCATGTCAATTTTCTAACTATGTAAATAACTTAAAATCATAGCAGTTTATATATACAAGGTATTATGAAAATCATTTAATGTATTGAAGTGGGTGAATCTTGATAGAAAAAGGGATAGCACAAAAAACTAATAAACAGCGGTTCAGTTTTATGGCAGAAAAATTCCATTCTAAAGAAATGATGAAATGAAAAGATTGTTTTTACTCTGCCTCTGGTAAACAAACCAAATGGGTTATACAATGTTGCCGTGGTTTAATTAGAAGTTCCATAACACATTTTATAAAAAAATTAAAAAATTTTACGTTTGTAATATCCAATAAAATTAATAACTTTCTAGAAATCAATTACACTTGAGGTTTTTCATTTTAAAACTATAAGAACTCCAAAATTCTATGGAAAGATAAACTGTGGACAAAATTCACTATCCCGAACTTATAATTGCACACTCTGAAAATAATTTAATTACACCATAAGCAGTCGAAAATAACTCAGAAAAAAAATGCACTCGGCCACAAGACGCAGACCATTGATTTTATTTGTTTATTGTAAAATTGACATTGGAGCAATACACAGAACAACTTTTCAATGGACCTAGTTCAGAAAACTTACAGCTAAACAGGGATAATGAGATACGGCCAGAAATAACAAGAAGAAAAGTTATTCATACTATACACTACAGAAGTCGACAATTCAACCCATTCCCTAAAAAGCCAAAATCAATGAAATGTGACGATTATCGCTTAATAGGTTTAATGTATCATGTTCTCAAGATATTCCTGAGAATCATTCATACCAGAATATACAGAAAATGTGAAGCCGAAATAGATAACATAGAATTCGGATTCCGAAAAGGCATGGGTACATGGGAAGCTTTATTCTCATTAAATGTACTGGTTCAGCGTTGTAAAGACATATATGTAGATGTATATGCATGTTTTATAGCTTACAATAAAGCTTTCAACTGTGTGATGCACGAGAAATAAATAAAAATTCTAGAAACAACAAAGATAGACAAAAGAGATTTAAATATTATTAAAAATCTGTACTGGAATCAATCAGTGGAAGTTAAAATTGGGCTGGGAAAGTCCGGAAGCATAAATATAACTCAAGGTGTAAGACAGGGATGCATTCTCTCACCGCTTTTGTTCAATCTTTATTCTGATGCTGTGTTTAATGAGGCCATCTATGAATCCATTGAAGGAATAACAGGTAATGGGAGTATACTGAATAACATACGGTATGCTGATGATACTGTTCTATTAATAAATAATTTCAGAGATCTCCAACAACTGATCAATCGAGTCGTAACAGCCAGCGAAATATTTGGATTAACTATGAATATAAAAAAAGGATATAAATGGTAATAACAAAGAAAAACCTACTACCGGAATCTCTCGAGATCAGGGATAACACCGTAGAACAGGTCTCCACATTTAAATATTTGGGAACCAATATAAATGGTAAGTGGAACCCAAGAAAGGAAATATATTCCCGAATTGAACAGACCCCAGCAACATGAATATGAATAATTTTTCCATCACACAAGTCTCAGTCGCGAACTCCGAATGAGAACGGTGAGAGTGTATGTATTCTCCGTGCTATTGTATGGATTTAAGTGCTGGACCCATGACACTGGCTCAGAGAAACGACTGGAATCTTTGGAATTGTACATTTATAGACTTCTTCTTCGCATCTTCTAGGTATAGAAAAATAAAAAATATAGTACTAGAATGAATGAACAAAATGAAATAATTACTAACAACCATAAAATTAAGAAAAACTCAATACTTCGGACATATAATGAGTGGCCAAAAGTACGTATTGCTACGGCTAATTATTGAAGGCAAAATAAAGGGCAATCGATCGATCGGAAGACGACAGAATTCTTGACTGAAGGACATGAGAAAGTGGTTTGAATATGCTTCGAGTGATATTTTTCGAGCAGCAGCTAAAGTTCGTGTTTTTTTATCATTCACCTCCCCGCCTAAGTAGGGATTTTACCCTTTTTCATATCCTAGGAATATAGGCGAGGATATCGTAATACCCGTCAACGTTGTTCAAGTGCCGAAACATACATTTCTGCATTTCACAGCACCTTGTAGACAGTTGTGCTGCCTCGGACGTTATTGCATTTCTGCGAACAACTACTACCTATGTACGTGACCAGACCAAATATACTTAAATAATTTAATAAATAAGTATACCGACCTGCGGGATTGAACTCTCGACCTTCTGCACCGTAAGCAAGGTACTCACCACAGAGCCACGGGCTGCCACAGTTTTCGTTTAGCTGGATCGCCGACCCTCATGAGAAGACGGTATAGTAAGAAGAAAATTGTAAAATTATTAGAGTGGTATTCCGAAATCAACAGCAACTTTTAAAAAAATAGGTCTGGCATCGTATTGTTCCATTATAATTTAATACTGGTATTTTAATAATAATTCACTTTGTAATTATATATAATAATTTTAAACCAGTAATACTCGTAAACAGTAACGGTCAAAATCAACTGACTGAAAATGGACAGATAATAGCATGCATGTTGAAGTTAACAACCAAATGATTCGCATATCCAACGAGTTTCCATTTTAGAAAGGCTGAATATAATAAGTTAATGAGTTGATGTTTAATAACTATGTGATTCAAATGTTACACGCAGAAGAATTTTAGTTATGAATTTCTGTTGATAACGAGGTGAGACACTCAGTAAGTAAGGTTTAGATATGAAATAAAAAATTTAATATCTTTTTTACCTTGAGCTTGATAAACTGTGTACCTCCGGACATACGTTATCTAACGCTTATATAGTTTAACTTGTTGAAGCATTGGTGTCAACGACCCCTACCCTAAAATCATTAAGTAAATCAAAAAATATACACAGAATTAGTTCCATCTTGAGTTTGATATAAGCTATATTCCTTGAGACATTGTAACTAGTGTTTATACAGTTTCGCATTTTGGATTCTTAGTCAGGGTGTAAGCTACCCTTATTGGAAAATATTAATAACTTCAAAAAATACTCAGAGATTTGTTGCAACTACGATTTGATAAATGTTATACCCCTAGAAATAGTTCTGTATGATTTTTCATGCATTTTTTAAATTGTTAATTGAGAGTAGTTTACAACCTTATAAAGGGTTCAAAACGTGAAGCTGTTGCTAGTGGTATAACTACTAGTTAAAATGTCCCAAAGAGTAGAGCCTACATCAGAAATAAGGTGGACCAAACTGTCTATATGTATTTTTTTCATTCTTTAATGATTTTATAATAAGGAACGTTAACATCCCGCTCCCCCCTAGGTTGTATAAGAACTAGCTAACGTATCTCAGGAGGTATGCAATTAATCTGAATCAAGCTCAAGGTCGAAGAAATTCTCTATGTATATTTTTTTAATTTTATTTCATATCGAATCTTTACTTTATGAGTGCCTTACACTTCTACCAATGGTCAACGAAAATTCTTAACTAAATTTCCGAAATCTAAACTCCTCTGGGTGTAAAATTTTCATTAAATATTGATGCAGTATTGAAAGTTACTAAATATCAACCAGTGAACTTATTATATGTAGTCTCTATAAAATGGGACCTCATTAAAACTTCGTTGCTAGCTTCATGTTCACATTCAGTGACAGTATACAAATCACAAAACGTTTGTAAAAATAATGAAAATATACAAAATAATCAATTGTGTGGGCATATCAACAAATAATAATTTAATTTATTAAATCTAATGTTATTTTATACGAAATAGTAGTTTTTAAATAACTAAAAAATAAAGCACAAGTTTTCAACGGTGTGTTGTTAATACCTGATCATTGAATTATCAGTTCAAGAACAGAACAAAGTAAGTAATTAGTAATAAATTATCTCCACTCCTTAAATTTATGTTATCAGAGACCTCTCACTTTTCCCTCTCACTAAAAAACCTTGAATTTTTCACAAGAAAATTGTTGACCATTTCGTTATTAGTCTTGAAAGAGTTATTAGAACTTCTTTTCTCAAATTCTGGTTCCATTTTGCCCAAACATGTAAGATAAATAATAACATCAACGCCAGCTGTTAAGGGGCATTAACCTGGAAGATGTGGAAACGCACAGCTTGTCGCGAGTTATAAAGGGATGTCTTTTGAAATAATAGATAAGAAATCTGCTTTAGTATTATTAAATATTATTTTTTTCCTAGGTATGCGGATGATTTATTATTATTTTAATTTATTATTAGATGGATTTGGCAATACTGGGAAATTTTCATATTTTGTTAAGCGCTTTCGTCCTTTTGGTTCAATGATAAAATCTGATGTCAGGTGTGGATTGGTTTAGTAATATTGCTTTTTTTAACCACACAAGATTATTAGAATAATTTTGGCTAGGAATTGCATCCCACCTAACTAATTAATTAACTAAAAAGTTAACGTAGTTTAATTCTGCCTAATACATTCCGAATTGTTTTAAAATTGAATTTTTATGATTATCTTCTTTTTTAGCTTTAATAATCCAATTTCCTCTAATAAGTAAAAACCAAGTCTTATGGTCCTTATCCAATTTTAATAATGACATGAAAATGAAACATGTGGAAAGTGCAAAAATGGGCGTCGCCGTCGCTCGACCATATTACCACCCATTTCTACATTATACTTTAATTTTAATTGTTTCCGGCCGTATATTGGGAGCAGTAAATTTTTTTCCTTTAAAAAAAAATATGAAAACAATTAATGAGAACTGTTTTCCTTGTGATATAAAAGGGGACTGCATTTCCGCTTGGAAATGAATTTAAACCTACTATACTAGGAGTAAGACGATCAGCCGGAGTTATTTATATTAAATGATTTTTATGAAATAATTTGTATTGCCACTGATATGTATACAAAAGGTAATTATTTTAATGATGTGCATTGAAAATTAAATGTAGTTATTATTTATAACGTTTCCTTCTTCTGATTTAATTCTTAAAATTATGAAGGGGAGTTTTGTCTGTTTCTCAACTATAAAGAACGTATGGTGTTCTCTGTTGCTATGTGACAGTACATATTAACAATACAGGTTACAGAGTATACTTTTATTTTGTTAACTGACACGAATAAAAAGTTGCACTAGGCGTGACTGCAGCTTCGAAGTACTACTACATTCTCAAACGTAATAAATAAACTATAATCAAGTGAAGTACAGGGTGGCCCAAAATTACCGAAGGGGTTTTGAATTCTTTATAACTTTTTTATTATAATTTTGTTTTTTATTTCTTTTCAATATTTTGTAAAGAAGACTTGGGGAATTTAAAATAGAACCGTACACAATTGAACAACGTGCCCAAATCGTTGAACTTTATTTCTCAAATCAACGGTCCATTGTTTTGACTCAGCGTGCATATCGTCGTGATTTTAATGTGCGGGTTGGACCCTCAGAGTCAACAATAAACCGTCTGGTTGCAAATTTTCGACAACAAGGGGCAGTAAGAAACCTTCCTGCGCACGGTATTGAAAGGGTATAGGAGAGTATTCGGGAAGACGGAGAAACATCAACCAGGAGACGTTCGACACAACTTGGCCTCTCACGAGGGTCGCTGCAGAGAATTTTGCATATAATAAGAATGTTTCCATACAAAATTCACCTTGTCCAAGAATTGAAACCGACAGATTACCAGCAACGACTTGATTATGCAATTTATTTCCGGCAAAAAGCAGAAGAAAATCATGATTTTATTCATAATTTAATTATGAGCGACGAAGCCCATTTCCAATTAAATGGGTTCGTTAATAGGCAAAACTGCTGGATATGGGCTACGGAAAATCCAAGAGTAGTTCAACAGCGACAATTACACCAACTTAAGTGTACTGTTTGGTGCTGTGTTTCGTCGGAAAGGATAATTGGCCCATATTTTTTTGAAAATGAACACGGTGTCGCCGTTTCCATCACTGGTGTTCGATATCGGACAATGTTGGAAAATTTTTTAAGGCCAGCCGTGGAAAACCATCCGCAAGTATGGTTCCAACAGGATGGAGCCACAGCGTACACTGCGAAGGACACGATGGCTCTTTTACGAGACGTCTTTGGTGAACGAATTATTTCGCGTACAAGCGATTTTAATTGGCCTCCGCGTTCACCGGATTTAACCGCTCCAGACTTTTTCCTTTGGGGGTTATTTGAAAGGAAAAGTCTATATTAATAAGCCTAGAACCATCCAGCAATTAAAAAACAATATACGCGACGAAATCGACAACATAACACCTGAAGTTTTGCGAAAGGTTATAGAAAATGTTTTGGAAAGAGCACGAATATGCGAAGCAGAAAATGGCCACCACTTGCGAGATATAATTTTTCATAATTAAATTAAAAATATTCTCCATTAATATACTGTATTTAAAAAAAAAATTATAATTATGTCTTAAATAAAAAGTTATAATGAACTCAAACCCCTTCGGTAATTTTGGGCCACCCTGTATATATAGCTTTGTTCACTATTAAAGATTAGGGGTTTTTCCTTTATTTAAATTACGGTTAAACAGGCTTAAAAGTGTGGAATTCTTAATATCGGTCTGTAAATTTAATATATTTATATTGGGATCTTTATGGTTCTTATAAATTTCGATTGCTTCTAAACAATGTAGTCTTCTAGCCTTTTGTTCATGACGTAAAATATTTAGACTATTTATTTCTGGAAAGTTATGTGAAGTCTCTAAGAAATGGTTGGCAAAATTACAATTTTGTTTTTTAAGTCTGTATGAAGCGTAATGATCAAATATGAAGGTGATAAATTACTAGAAGAATTACAGATTTTCTTTAACAAAATACTCAGAGCCACGATTATACCATCCGAATGGAAAGAAAGCATCTTGATACCAATTTTCAAAAAAGTAGAAAGGACAGACCCAAAAAACTACCGAGGTATTAGCGTAATGAGTGCGGTACTAAAATTGTTCACTAAAATTTTAGCAGAAGAAATAATGTTAACCGGAATCTGTGAAGAGCAACAAGCGTTCAGAAAAGAACAGGTCTACTATAGACGCTATATTTATAATGCGCCAAATTACCGAAAAAGCCAAAGAGTTTAATAAGAGAGCCATTATGTATTTCATTGATCTTACCCAGGCATTCGATAGGGTACGGTTAACTGATGTCATAACCCTACTACAAAAAAGGGGAATTCACCCGAATATAATAAAAACTATCGAAGAAGTGAACATCAACAACCGCACATATATAAGAGTGGCAAATAAATTAAGCAATAAAATACCTATAACAACCGGAATCAGACAAGGAGATAGCCTAAGCCCAATCTTATTTAACATCATAATGGATGAAATAATAAACGAAGTAAAGAAAACTGGGGGAGGATATCGATTGGGAGACAAAGAAATAAAAATAATATGTTACGCCGATGATGCAGTAATCATATCAGAGACGAATATAACTTACAGAGACTCCTACATAAGTACCAACAAACAGCAAAAGTGTTTAATATGCAAATATCTGTAAAGAAAACAAAATCCCTTACAATATCTAAAGACCCGAAAAGATGCAAACTCGCGATTTATGATCAGAGTGTAGAACAAGTGATTTCCTTCAGATATCTAGGGGCAAACATAACAAGTACCAGGAACTTTAAGGAGGAACTAAAAACTCAAACAACAAAGGCATTATTAATATCAGGATACTTAAGAGATATAATTTGGAGAAACAAATATATGAGCACCAGGAGCAAAGTAAGAATATATAAAACATGCGTAAGACCGATCATGACGTACGCGATAGAAACCAGAGCGGAGAACACAATAACAAAACGACGAACAATAAAAATGCGAACACTTAGATCGATACCTTAGTTAACCGGAAGAGATGTGAAGAAATAAGGGAAATTTGTGAAATACAGGATGTGGTGAGATGGGCAAGGAATAGGAGAAGAGAATGGAGAGACCGTGTGGACAGAATGCCAAATGACCGGTTGGCTAAGGTTGCAAAAGAGAAGTGACGAAACACACCTCGACCGCTTGGAAGACCACCAATAAGATGGTATGAGAGCTGGTCTTTATCATCGCAATTATTTCTGGGAAACCTTTGAAGTGAACACAGGACATGGTCCTAACGTAGGAAGAAGAAGAAGAAGAAGAATGAAGCGTAATGTTCTTTATATCTAGTGTCAAAATTTCTTCCTGTTTGTCCTATATACAGGATATTGCATTCATTTCATTTTAATTTATAAACTCCTGATTTTTTAAATTTATCTTTTTTACTTCTTACATTGAAAATCATGTTTGAAAGTTTTTGTGAGGACTTAAAAGCAATACTAATGTTTTAATTTTTCTTTAAAATGAGATTTTATTGGATATTTGCCCGACGTATGTGAGAGTTGTGTATTTTTTGGGAACAGACTAATAGTTAATGATGTTCGTTTTTTGGAGATCAATTTGTTGATTTCAGAGACATTGTATCCGTTATTAGCAGCAATAGATCTAATGATATTGAGTTCCCTCTCCAAATTTGTTTTTTTTAACGGAATAAAGAAGGCTCTATGCATCATTGATCTGTAGGGTATCTCAAAAGGTATGGTAAAAAATGAAGAATCTAGTAAATTAGATCAAAATAAGGTCAGAAGTCCCTATAAAAATCTCTCCTGTCTCCCCCCGTTACTAAGCTACAGCCACCTAAATGGAGAGCCTGAAGATGGGTTTTTATTGAATATTTAAGAAACCGTTAAAGACAGAAACATGAAATTTAGGTTCTAAGGTAAAGTTTATGTGCTAAATCGGAATTTTACCTTTTAATCGTTGATAATTCAACCGGTGCGTCAAAAATAGGGAGGGGCATGATAAAAATGGACTTAATTTTTTTTACAATAACTTTTATTGCATTTTCGCATCAGATTAGGGAAGCTTGAGATTGTTGGCGAAAAAAGGTACTCTTAGTTTAACACGATTAAACGCACCAATTCCGAGTTAAAATCGATAAAGTATTTCCATGTCAGAAAAAGAGCCTATTACCTAATATTATTACGGTTATTAGCAATACTTCAAAATATTCAGATATTTTTAGATGACCATACAACTAAATAATAATTAAATAAAACATAATCATCAAATGAAGCAAAAAACTTATTTTTATTTATCAAATCAAGAAAATAATCACAAAACACCGCTAAAAAAATTGGAAATATTAATTTAATGGAAAAATAAAATCCATGCGTAATTTCAACTATGGAATATGTCCACAACCTTGTACAGTTATGCATTTCCAGCTCTTCTCTAGTTTGTACAGAAGTCGAATAAACAAGATATTTAAGGTGGCCCCATAGAACGAAGTCTAAGGGATTTAGTTCTGGTGATCGGGGTGGCCACGGGAATGGCCCATCTCGACCTATCCAACGGTTGGGAAACTAGTTATCTAAATATCCCCTAGAAATGTTCCTGAAATGTGCACCGTCGTGCATTAACCATATATTATTGCGAATATGTAACGAAACTTCTTTTAATAAATTATTTAAATCATCTCGAAGAAATTACAAATATTTCTCACCATTTATCCGCCCGTCGATGACATATGGTCCAGACAAATAATTCCCGATAATTCCCATCCAGACATTTATCAAAAATTTATGTTGGTTTTTAGTCTGAATTATCGCATGTGGGCTATCCTCATCCCATAAGTGAAGATTATGGGAGTTTATTACACCATTCCTAGAAAATCCCGATTCATCTGTAAAAAGCACTTCGCTTTCAAATGTATTATCTTCTCGTTGCTTTTGTAGAAACCAATTAGCAAATTCCGCTCGTGCAGGATAATCATCGGATGACATAGAATGAACTTTTTGGAAATGGTAGGGATGGAGTAATTACTTTTGAAGTACCCTATGCACCAACGATTTGCAAGTATGAAGTAGTGCTGCCAATTTGCTTACACTACTAGTTGGATCGTTTGTTATTAGGTCCAAAATATTTTCTTTCATTTCAATGGGACCAGCAGTTCTTGGACGAACTACTCCTTCAGGTTTTGGTATAAGACTACCTAAAAGATATCCAATAATAAGCATACAATTTGAAAAAGCAAGACATAATAAACCTGATTCCCGCAGATTGCGATCAACTCGTTCAATAATTCTGCGATCAGGAAAGTATTGGTCAAAAAAATCGTTCTGCGTAAAGGCGAGCCGCTTCACTAGCGTTATCAGAAGCTAAGCCATACATTAAATGCATATCCGCATACTCGACAAAAGTAAAAATTGGCAATAATTATCATTGCGCCTGGCACAAGCCAGATAATAGGCTCTTTTTCTGACATGGGAATCCTTTATCGATTTTAACTCGGAATTGGTGCGTCTAATCGTGTTAAACTAAGAGTACCTTTTTTTTCGCCAAAGTTCTCAAGCTTCCTTAATCCGACACGAAAATGCAATAAAAGTTATTGCAAAAAAGGTTAAGTCCATTTTTACCACGCCCTCCCCTACTTTTGACGCACCGGTTCAATTATCTACGATTATAAGGTAAAATTCCGATTCAGCACATAAACTTTACTTTAAGCCTGAATTTCATGTTTTTATCTTTAACGGTTTCTGAAATATTCAATAAAAACCGATCTTCAGGCTCCCCATTTAGGTGGCTGTAGCTGCCTAACGGGGGGAGACAAGAGACATTTTTATAGGAACTTCTGATCTTATTTTGGTTCAATCTACTAGATCCTTCATTATCAATCATACCTTTTGGGACACCCTGTATAAGCCGCTAGTTTATGAAACATTGTATGAAGGGAGTCTTTAGGTACTGTTGTATCTGTGTATGTGGGTTTTCTGTAGATATCGAACAGTGAATGGTTATTAGATTTTTTTAGTGATGTCTAGGAAATTGATACTATTGTCTTGTTCTTCTTCTAAAGAGAATTTAATTTTGGGGTGTGTTTAAGACCATTTTTAATTCTCTATTATTTCCTTTGAAACAAACTAAAATGTCATCTACATATCTGTACCAGAGAAATATATTTTTTGGCTTCTTTTGTATTTAAAAATTAGACATAAAGATTTCCGTTAGGAGTGGGCTTAGTGGAGATCCCATTGCTAAGCCGTCTGTTTAAAGTACTTGCCGGGGAGTACGGAACACTAATTGCGCAACTCCGACTTGCACTTGGCCGGTTATTTTTTTTTTATATGGTGAATGTATCCTTTTGGAATGACTTTCTCAGGACTGCGGTCTCCTCCGTATATACGTCGCTCCGGTAGCGATTTAAACATTTCCCTGCATCACGTGGGTTGAAGTCTCTATAGTGTGCATAGTTACATAAAAAATGGGCTTTACATCCCATCTTACTGGTATTATTTGATTAAGACATATACAAAAGGGAGGATGGTAAAACTAAGAAAAATATTATTGTCTCCGTGCACTTAGTACTATAGTAGGCTTTCAGAGTAACAATTTCCAAGTGTCGTCAAGTCGTAGCAATCGAAGCATGAATCCAGCGACATCGGCTTTAATTTATATTTTATTTCGCTACACTTTTAAGTACTCTGCCTCGCTCGCAGCCATGTTACATTTGCAAAAATGGACAAGTCTCAACATCGCTATCACGTTAATGCATTAAGCGTTTTTTAGCAGGAATCTAGTAAATTTCCCAGATAAACCACTGCAGAAAATCACTTCTAAAAAGCTTATTTCTTAGGACATTTACTGTGAAATCTTTTTATAGCGAATGGGACTTTTAAATTTCTTTTAGCTCTGCCAATTAATTTATTTAATTTATTTCTTAAAATCTCAATTATTTTTAATTCTCCGCATTTGTAACATCGTTTTCGTCAACAATATAAATCCAAAAGTATATATGTATATATATATATATATATATATATATATATATATATATATATAAAGTGTATACATACATACTATATATATATATATATATATATATATATATATATATATATATATATATATATATATATATATATATATATATAAAGTGTATACATACATACTATATATATATATATATATATATATATATATATATATATATATATATATATATATATATATATACAGTAGAACCCCGGTTATCCGAGGTAACGTGGGGGGACAACCTCCTCGGATAACTGAAAACTCGGATAATCCGGATTTGTTTTTTTATTTATTCAAAAAATACTAATACTTTAAACCGATGTATTAACGTTTTTAACATATAAATAGGTACATACATTATAAAACAGTGAAATAGGTATCTATGCGCTTCTGCTTCATATTGCATCTTCTTTTTCTCGCTGCAATGTTTCTCCATCTATTAAGAAGAAGCAAACCCGCTGGGGTTGCCTCTGTTGTTGTTCGATATACCTCAAAGCTTTCTCCAAAGAAGCAAAATCTTCTTGATGAGAGATCTTAGTGGGAGACTATTCATCCACCGTCGCTTCGTCATCGTCATCGTCATATGATTTTTCGGTTTCCTGAAATGCATTCGTTATTTCTTCAATACTCATTTCTTCTTCTAAATCATCTGCTGTAATCCATTCAACAACATCTTCTCTTGTCACATTTTCGCAATTTTTTAATTTTTGCATTAATTCAAATAAACTTTTTTCTTTTTCTTCTATCCCGCTGTCAAAATTTGAACAGGACGTTTCTCCATGGCTTCTCAATTTCAAAGCTAATTCATTTAATGGGGTATCATCTTCACTGTCGTTATAGTCTCAAAATCAATAACTTTTGATCAAGATTTTTGAATAGTGGTAGTACGCACAGAATCCCAAGCTTGACTTACCCAGTAAATAACATTTTTGAGTGTAACCTTTCTCATCCCTCCTTTTCTGTGTATTCTAACAGATGTTCAAGATATAAACGCCTATAATTTTTTTTAATGTTTTCGAGGATGCCTTGATCCATTGGTTGCATTATGCTGGTTATATTTGGAGGAAAAAATTTTATATTTTCTCCCACAAAATTGCTTTAATAGGAAGACGGTTTCTATTTAAAAATTTAGTCACATGGCACGAAATCTTCTTCAAACCAGTTAGTAAATAAGGTCGCATCCATCCATGCGCTCTTCTGACTTTTGTAATAGACTGGTAGGGCTTTGAGTGAGATATCTTTTAAAGCTCTTGGACGTGCAGACTTGCCAATCACCATCAGTGGAATTTTGTGCTTGCCAGATGCATTAGAACATACCATTATAGTTAGTCTTTCCTTACTTCGTTTGTGCCCAGGAGCTGATTTTTCCTGTCGAGATGCCAATGTTTTTGATGGAAGCATTTTGTAATTCAGACCAGTTTCGTCACAGTTTTTCTTCCTGAGGACGAGGAGGCTTGATTTATACACCACTCTTCTATTTTTGTGCGGTTTCTTTTCCAATCTCCAACTGTTACCTCACCTACTCAATAATCTCGTGCAACAACTTTAATTGTCTCTCCTGCTTCAATTCTTCTGATGGCTTTTAATTTTTCTTCAATAGGAACGACGATTCTTTTATGCTTGTTTTGCTCCATTATAATACGACAAACAAAAATTCAAACAAAGCAGTTCGTATTAATTACACTTAACTACCAGAACTCCAGCCAAATAAATTATGTGAGTATACTCGTACTTCTCCTTAGTAAACGCTATAACACACTGCATTCACGCAAATTTACATGCTGAAATAGTCCAAAAACATAAATAGGGGAACCCCTCACACGGGCCAGGGGGATTTCCCGAAAGCCCCGACGATTTTAAATGGAAATATGTACATATATATTTTAGAAACTCGGTTAATACGCAGCATAGACGCGCGTAGCTCGGATAATCAGGTTCTTAGATCGGCTCGGTTAATCCGGGGCTCGGATAATCACGACTCGGTTAATCGGAGTTCTACTGTATATATATATATATATATATATATATATATATATATATATATATATATATATATATATATATATATATATATATATATATATATATATATATATATATATATATATATAATAGGCGTTTCGGATAATAATGTTTTTCGCCACAAGTAAGAGTTTATTTCCATCAGAAAATGAATTACTTTAATAATAAAGGTATTGGCCATCGTTATAACTTTTCCCATCTTTCTGTCAAAGAATGGATTCTGTACCACAAGAACTTTTCATCTTTTGAGGCGAACCATTCATCAAGCTAAATTTTCATTTCTTCGTAAGAATGTAAATGTTGTTCTGAAAGTCCGTGTTGCATCGATCGAAATAAGTGGCAGTCTGAAGGGGCTAAGTCCGGTGAATATGGCGGGTGAGGTAGAACGTCCCATTTGATGTTTTCCAAATAGTTTTTAACACATTTTGTAACATGGGACCGAGCACTGTCATGTTGAAAAATTACTTTATCGTGTCTTTGGGCGTATTTTGGTCGTTTTTCCTTCAATGTTCAGTTCAACTTTATCAATTGTTGTTGGTATCGATCGCCAGAAATCCTTTCACCAGGTTTCAGCAGTTCGTAATACACAGCTCCTCTACTATTCCACCAAATACACAGCAAAGGTTTCTTTCCCTGTATATTGCGCACTGGTTGTGATATTGAAGGCTGGCCTGGGTCTATCCAAGTTTTTTGGGTTGGAGCATGTTCACTATGAGCTTCAACCAATAATCGATAACTTTCAGCAGTCATTTTCTTCATATGAAAGAAGGTTATGAAACTTCCCCGTAAATCGTCTTTTACTGGTACGAAACACGACATATTCAAAGCTATGAAAAACTATGTTTTTCGCACAGTGACAATTAATAACACACTCGCTTTTGATGGTGTGTGTTTGCCTTCCAAAACGCCATAAATGTCACTAGTCTACGCTCATGCAGTCCATCGTCGGATTTAAGCCTCCCCTTCTTCGGTTTTCAGCCTTGTTCATCCAGTTGTATCACATTAGTCTTTTGATATTGTCACACCATCGGGTTTGCGGGCGTTCTCTACTTCTTTTCTCATTCTCGGCTCTCCAGTTGATTACTTTATTGGTCCATCGATAACCAGAGAGTCTTGTGATATGACCCGTCCAGCTCCACTTCAACCTACTTACCCTCTCGGTTACAACATCCTCCTTTCCATCTCTTGTTGAGCAACTTGTAGGCGATTTATAAATTCATGATTCAAAGCCCACGTTTCCGTTCCGTATGTCAATACTGGCAACATGCATTGATCAAATGTGTTCGATTTTAATGTATTTGAGACTTTGGAAATCTGCCTAACCCCGACCAAGCCAATGATATTTTCCTTGATAAATCCGCTTTCAAATTTTTTGGATATTAGTATTTTTTGTTCAAGATATATGTATGAATCCGTTCTTGTTTAGTACTGCTTCTTTATCACAGTCGTCATTTGTCATGAACATCGTTTCGGCAATGTTCATCTTCAGATCAATCTCTTTAGACTTGATGTTAAGCTCGTACAGCATTTCTTCCAATTCTTTCTTGTTGTTAGATATCCGCACAATATCATCCGCGAATCGCAAATCATTGAGTTCTTCTTCTCCTATATTTATACCTTTACTTGTCCATGGATGTTGTTTTGAAAAGATCTTCTAGCACCAACGTAAATAATTTTTTAATTATATATGTTTTTTTTGCATAATCTGCGAATATGTTGTCAATTGGACAGTTATTTAGACTATTTAATGTTGCCCAGATTTCAAAGGAGTCAAACGGTTTCTCTTAATCCACAAAGGCGACCAAATCTCAAAATTATATTCGTTTGACTTTTCTACCAGGTGTACAAGTATGAAATGCGGATTCTTTTTCGAAAAAAACATGTTAAATTCGGAAGAATGGTAAAAAGTGCTTTATTCAAAGTATGCTCCATCGCTTGTTATACATTTTTTCCATCTTTCGGGCAATTTGTGAATACCACGCCAGTAAAAAATCTTCCCCTTTTGCTGCGAACCATTCATCGAACCATTTTTTCCCATCTTCGTACGAACCAATGCGCTGCTCAGCAAGTGTGGTAAGTAAGCCGCGGGTAGAACTTCCCAGCTGAGTGCTTCCAACGTGTCGCGAACTGGTTTTGCCGTATGTGATGGAGCATTGACATGAAGAAAAATGACTTTGTGTTGCCTCTTTTGGTATTCTGGCCTTTTTTCAAACAGCGAACGGTTCAAATCGGTCAATTGTTGTTGGTAACGTTTAGTAATAACCGTTTCCCCAGGTTTTAACAGCTTATAATAGACCACGCCGCTTTGGTCTCACCAAACGCAGAGCATCGTCCTTCTGCCAAAGCGATTCGGTCTTGCGGTCGATGTGGATGGTACGCCTGGGTCTACCCATGATTTTTTGCGCTTGGGATTCTCAAAATAAATCCACTTTTCATTCCCTGTAACTATACGATGCAAAAACGACTTCCTTTTGTACCGAGCGAGCAAAATGTCACACGTGTTTTTGCGTTTCTGAATCTTTCCCATCTCTCGTAGCCGATTGGAAACAGCTTGTTGACTAACGCCCAATTGCTCGGCGAGTTGTTTTTTTTGCGAATCATCTTCGCCCAACAATGCTTGCAATTCCACATCTTCGTATTTTTTTGGCGGTTTTCCACGTTTCTTGTCTGCAACATCGAAGGTACCACTTTTGAAACGCCGAAACCATCGTTCACACGTATCTTGCGATGGAGCATGTTCACCATAAGCTTCTCGAAGTAATCAGTATGATTCAACAGCAGTTTTCTTCAAATGAAAACAAAAAATTAATGCTGTCCGCGAATGCTCTTTGTTCGATATAAATTTCGACATATTGAACACAACAAGACAACACTATGCACACACTTTTCCAATTTATCACTCGTGTGCGTCTGACACTTGTTGATGACACAACAAAATGGCGCAGTGTCAAATCTTTATAGTACAAACTATATTGGTGCACCATCTGTTGTCTGAAATCCGCATTTCATACTTGTACACCTGGTATAAAGGTTCTTAACACTTGAAGGTGGTCCAGTGTCAAAGCTTTTTCTAAATCCGGCTTGTTCTCTGGTTTGATAAGCGTCCAATTTCTTCTTGAGTCTCGTAGTTATTATTTTCATAAATAAGTAACGGTTTAGAATACTTGCAGTCGTATGAGTTATATAAGTAACGATTGGATAAGATACACCGATACCGAAAAAAATTTCTTTCGCGGAACTGTTTCTTTCAAAGTAAATTGTTGCAATTTCGTAACGTTATTCAAGTGTTAGACATTGAGTACTTAAGGGCCAAACACTACTGAATATCAATGTCAGTGAAAGCGCTGAAATAAAAAGCAAACGTCAAACATGAATCTTACATTTTTTTAATCGTTCACCTCCCCGCCTGAGTAGAGGTTCTACCATTTTTCATATCCTGAAGATTTCGGCGGGGATGTCGTAATACCCGTCAACGTTGTCCAAGTGCCGAAACATATATTATTGTATTTCACACCTTTTAGGCAACGCGGTAGTGCTGCCACGGACGTTATTGCATGTCTGCTAACAACTACTACCTATGTACGTGGCCAGGCCATATATACTTAAATAAAAGTATATCGACCTGCCGGGATTGAATCCGAGACCTTCCTCACCGCAAGCAAATACTACGCCATGGGCGTCGAACCGCCACCACAATACTACCATCTATTATGAAAAACTGTTAATATTCAGGTAAAAATAATGCCCCAATTGAACTAACAAACTAATTAATTGTAGAAGGGATATTAAATACTAAATACTGCCTTATCGTGGCACGTTGTACGTACATCACACTAAAAATACTACACTGTTTATTTTCTGGTTTTAATTTCATTTAACGCATAATTATATTATTAAGATTGCAAGATGAGATTTACAACATAGGAAGCTCTATGCATACCAACAGGTAGTATGCATTGCAGTTACGTGTAAATTTCTGCATTTGTGTGGTCTTTAAAACGGCAACATGCGAATCAGACGTTACGAAAGATAAAAAGTAAATGACCGTATTTTATGTAATAATACAAGTTTTTACGATATTCGAGGAAATTAAAGTTGATTTTCCTTTTAGCTACTAGGCGATTCACGTTGGGCATGAATCGCTGTAAATTGTAATCGGTGGACAACATAATATTGGCAAATTATTTCAAAGGAATACGAAACGTGTTTGCCTAGCACGCACGGCTCTGAGAGGAATTAAGCGAGCTACACTCGAACACTTTCCATCAATATACTTATAGAATAGACTCAAGTTATGTTCGTCGCGATAAAGCAAGATTTCTAGTGAGTTCTGGGTCTCCAATCAGACGAACAACTCTCTTCTGAATAGAATCCACAAATGGAGTGTATGTTCTAAACATGGGGGCAATAGTAGTAGTCGATTGGTCGATTTTGAGCTTAATATAGAATTAACAGTTGTTGTGGAGTGTAAATCATTCTAGTTCGAAATAATACTCAGCTACAGCTATTGAAAAGCTCTTTTTGCTATGCATGCAACATGTTCGTGCTAAAATGTATTTACTTCCAAATGAATGCCCAGCAAATTGCGGAATTGATTTCCCAACATAACAGTGTAGCGTTCAAGAACGTCAACTTTGTTAGAAATAATTGCCACCTAGGTTCTTGTAGAATTAAATTTTATTTGGTTTCTAACATCAGAAGGTAGAATTTCTTCCAAGTCTTTATTGTTTAGGGACTTACTGCTCTCTGCAGAAATTTGCACGTGTAGCTTTTTAATAACTCTTTAATACAGTTTATCAAGTAAGAATGTGACCGCTTGTATTCTTGAATAAATGTGTTTCGAGAACATTTTTTGCGGCGCAATTATCTTAGTAGGTTGTCCAATGGCCTCATGTATTAATAATCGCATGGCATCTTCGAGGCATGCTGTCGACGAGATTTTCTGCATGCTCTGCAAATTTCTCGAATCTCACGAGACAACTGAGTCAAAGTCCCCAGAGTCTTTTCTCTGAGCTTTCCCTTTAAAAAAGATCACACGTTTTCAATAGAGTTGGCGTCTGGCGATTATGAGGGCCAGTATCTTCTCGTCTCGTTAGAATGATTTATTTACTTCATCACAAACGATACCGACTTTTTAATATATTTAGCGACCGCAGAATGTTCCGTGTTAGGCCTCTTTGGATGGGAATAAAAAAATATTGCCTCAAATCGACGCGCAAACAAGTGACTTAATGTGGATTTTACGTGATTTCGACGAAAGTTCGCAGGGATGATACTTTTACTAAAATTCGTCGTAGACAAAGATTCGCTATACCGATTTTTTGTTGAATTGGTAGAATCGCATCTACCAAAAATGAATTATTGTGGACACGTTCTTACTTGACAGACTGTATATAGAACCTCTTTCCTGTGGAATAAACTGCCCTAGAATTTGTTAGTGATTTTATTGACATACAATAACTACTGTGTAAAATATCAAGTTTGTAACACTTCGGCTAAAGTTATTTTATACTGAGAGAAAATAAAATTCAGTGTTTATTTTAAAACTACGTGTTTGCAAGAAAAAAAAAATTGCTAAAATCACTTCTTATTTTGTAATAGAAACAAAAATTTCAACAAAAAAGTTTTAAATTGTGATTTTATTTAAGTAACAACCATTATAAATGTAAACTATTTACATATATATATATATATATATATATATATATATATATATATATATATATATATATATATATATATATATATATATAAATATATATATATATATATATATATATATATATATATATATATATATATATATATATATATATATATATATATATAATTAGACTTTCTTAAACCAAACAACAGAGAAACACAGTGTTTAAAATTCAATTCAGAATATCCAATTCTCTTTGTTAGTTTACTAAAGTCTAGTCGACTGGAAATTTCTAGAGAATTAGTCAAAATGTCTTCATTATTAATTAAGTTTTCGTTCTAACACAATGTAAGCCAATGCTTTAATAAGAGTGACAAAAATTTTAGATAAAAGAGGACTCAAAGAACAAAAATAAAGCGGAATATATCAATTTCAATAAGAATTTTCCAAAATTCTCTTTCTATATTCAGCGTTCTTCGTCCGTGAGCGGAAATACGTCATCTCCAATTTTCTTCATCTAGTTCTAACCTGTCCTATTTTCATCAGTCCCCTCCCAGCGACTTTCCTAATGGTATCAAATCGTATTAGTGGTTTTCTAGTCCGTCATTTTTCTTGTCCGTTGTACTTTTAATGTTGGGCTTTTAATATCACTCATTGTTTAATACTTCTTTTATTTATTAAAACTGCTATACAATAAAAAAAAAAAAACGGGGCAAATGTACTATACTCCAGCGTACAGAACCGAATTTAGTATACTTTTTGGATGAAGCTGTTGCTTTAATTTTTTTCACACTGAATAACAAGAATTAGAGAATAGGAATGTAATAAGGAAGGTAATAATAATTTCATCTTAAAATCATTTATTATTAAATGAATAGGTCAGACCTTGTAATTATGTTATGGTCTGCTTTTTATAAATTATCACTTACGGTAAATATGCCCATATTGATGAACCTACCAAGGTAGATAGCTGAAGGAAATAATAAGTCGAAGGCACCTCAGAATAAGAAACGAAACAATTAATCTTAAGCTTATCGTAACAGGAGCTCGCAAGAAAAAAGTTTAGATAAAATGAAGAATTTAAAATTTTTAGGTTTTGCAAATAATTCCTACAGTAGAAGAGGCATGAAGAAATTTGAAGAAAACTTCTGACATTCCTGTGATCATCATAGGATAAATATTAAGAATTAATTGTGTGATTTATAAAAAAACTAGAGAACTAGAGACTGAATAAGATGGCAATGAAAATGTCACATAAAAATAACTCATACATAACACGAAGAGGCAGGGACTATGGTAGACAATCAAGGTTACGGAAATATCCAAGAATATACATAAATAACACGGTCATATGTGACTTGATAAGATGAGAGAACGATTATGTTGATAGAAGAGCAAGCGAAGTCGGTAAGGGCCAGAGCAAGCAAGAGAAGCTTAACAATAGAAGTAGGACCATATCGGCGTATTGATTAATAATTTTCAGTTAACATATAATACATGTTATAATTTAAATTTCATATATAGATATAATAGCTTATTTGATCTTACCTCTTTATATAAGAGCTTATTTAATCTTACCTCTAGCCAGTTGGTTCCCAACCGGTGGGTCGCGACCCCCAAGGGGGAGATGTAAGACGTAATCAGTGGACGGCTGGCGCACGCACCTCTTCTTATGTCTGGCAATATTCGACTGAGGCAAGCTAGCCGGGTAGTCCGCAGCGATCGCGACATTCCGTTGCATCTCGAAGAAACGTGTAAAAGAGCGACGTTTCGAAACGTACCGCTTGACGTTCCGCCGACCTGAAAATAATCGGTAAAAGTACTCCTAACTAATACATAAGCAACGAGGAGAGCCGTAGGGGACAATCTTCAGTTAATTAACTGAGAGTTTAAACTTTCGAAAATAAATATAAAGGTAAAGACAAATTGTACTCAACCAAGAATTACAACACTTGTTAACCCTAAAATTGACAAATGATTATTTTTGCTTTAAAAAAATTTCTTTTTTAACTAAGTCGTCTAAAACGATTATAATTTTATGGTTATTTGCTTTTGGAAACATATAAGAGTTAAAATTTTGAGTTGTATCTTAGGGATACATCGCCAAGACTAAAATATTCAGAAAATGAGGTAAAAAACTTTTTCTTCTCAAAATTTTTTATTTATTACAGTTGAAATCAACAAAACAGTTTCTAGTAGGCACAAAGCATAACCGAACATTACATTTGTTACAAAAAACATGTGTTTGTCCAGATGGGCAGTTCCTACATCTTCCTTTCTCATGAAATACTGGAAAATGGTCCAGCTTGTCTAGTCTGCTATCATCTTGAGGTCTCGGTGTGTGCATTCCTTATTCTCTTTAACGGTTATGGAGCCTCTGAAATACTAGGGCTGCCTCTTTTCAATTTATTTGTTTGAAATAGACTCTTTGCGACACATAATCTAAATTTTTTTTAGTCGCAATTTTTTATTTATTACAGTGGAAATCAACAAAACAGTTTTTAGTAGGCGCAAAGCATAACCGAACATTATATTTGCTACAAAAAACATGTGTTTGACCAGATGGGCAGTTCCTACATCTTCCTTTCTCATGAAATACTGGAAAATGATCCAGCTTGTCCAGTCTGCTATCATCTTGAGGTCTCGGTGTGTGCATTCCTCATTCTCTTTAACGGTTATGGAGCCTCTGAATTACTAGGGCGGCCTCTTTTCAATTTATTTCTTTGAAATAGACTCTTTGCGACACATAATCTAATTTTTTTTTAGTCGCATTGCCAGTTATTCTTCTTCTAATAATTTGTATTCTAGCCTATAAAGCAGCCATGCGTTATTCAGACATACATCAAGAACTTGCGAAAATAAGCCTATATACCACCTATGAGTTTTCATTCAGTTCTATACAAAACAATGAACATATCGGCAAGATCGACCCCGCCCATGTGGCTGTTATAGTGCTCTACTACTTGTGGACATACTATATGTACTTTACCTCCTCCTGCTTTAGAATATCTTTGAATGGTTTCAGTGGGATTAGCTGCCACATAAAAACTGGAAAAGGTAACAGCTTTGTTGTCGTACCACTTTATAATCGCAATACGATTTTGGTTATCGACCTTTGGTCGAAAGATGCACCAAAACCAAGACTTTCTTCAACATCTGAAAAACTGTGATTCCTAAATGTGTCTTCACCTCCATATGGGATAAAATCGTAAACCATAACGAAAATTGCACATCTTGCAGATATTTTAAAACCCCACTTTTTGGTTTGTTTTTTAAATAGTGCCTTCTCGAGCCAGCTTTGTTACCTTTGTAAGGCACCATCATTTCATCAATTGAGTTTCTACGTTCTGCTTCAGTTTTTAAATAGTTTTCCCTGACTTTTTCCAGAAGAGATCTCAGTTTGAAGTAACAACAGTCATTGTCAATTTCTTCGTTGTTTACGAAATCAAGATTGCGTCGCAACACTTGATACTTTTTAGGGACATAAGATCTGCAATTAGAGCGAATCGTGTTTCTTGGGCCCAGTAGTTAGTGTACGCTGGCATACGTACAACACCCATCATAAGTTCTATCCCTAAATAGGTTTCAATTTCTTCGCGATTGGTATCGATGCATTTACCGAACAGCTGAGTATAAAAAAAATTGGTTTGTTCCACTATGAGATTTATTATATCATCACTAAGAAAGTCTTAAAATATTGCAAAGGCGATTGTAGTTTATTTGGTTTTGAGAAATTGTCTGTATGCACTTCATAGTCAAAATCGTCGTCAGTCCATTGAAAGTCTCTTACAGTTTTCTGAATTTGTCTTTTTACTTTAGGAGCCGGTATTAGAATAGGTGGAGTTGTAACTGACTTACGTATTACACGACGGATGCTAGGCGTTTCAAGAACATTGACAATTGAGACAGGTAATAGTGTGGCTAAAACAGCATCTTCGTCCAACCCTTCAACACTCTCAGATGGTTGCAGTACTGCTTCAGCTTGTTCTAATGTATCTTGTTGAGAACTTGCTTTGCCCAGTAAATCTTCAGGCTCAGTATCACTCTCAGGATCACTTTCTGCCCCAACTGACGGTAATAAGGTGAAAATACGGTCAAATCTTCTCATCTTATTCTAAAAATAAATAAGAATAAATAACATACCGAACTTGTCAGTGTATCTTGAGAGATACAAAATATTAGCTTTCATTTTATAGAAAAATCAGTAAAGTTTTTAATATTATTTATGTATTAACAAAGATAAAACATCATACAACTAATTACCATCTAAGTTACTACTCAGTATATATCACCACTACACCAAACACTTTAGTTCATCGTTTGGTCACTTTCCCTCTGAATAGAGTAAACTTTAATAAAGAAAGGAATCGTATTAGAAATATAACTAGAGTTAATGGTTATGACGATGACTTAGTAAATAAGCTAATAAATAGACATAAGTTTAGGTTTAATATTCAGAATTCCACCTTTTTTACACGCGAAGAAAATAACACCAAGTATGTCTCCATACCACATAATCCGAAATATAGCAAGGGACTCAATAAGGTATTTAATAAGGTAGGCCTCACCTTAGTCTATAAGTCATCAGACAATCTGAGGAATATCTTAGGAAATCCCAAAGATAAGATTCCTAATTGTGAGAAAAGTGGAATTTATGAAATTAGTTGTAATGATTGTGACAAAAAGTATGTTGGGCAAACTAAAAGGTCAATTAAAACAAGATTTAAAGAACACTTAGCACACTTAAAATACAATAGAACAGAAAAGTCTAGCATTGCCGAACATGCCCTTGAAGCTAATCATATTGTAACATTAGATAATCTAAGATTAATAAAGGATGTATCTGATAGGAGATTGTTGAACGCATACAAAAGTATGGAAATCATAAAATGTAAAAGTAGTTTAAATAAAGATAGAGGGCCTATTCCTTATAGTCCCCTCTACTGGTTACTTGACCGGAACTGACGGCCTTGCCTATGTCATTAGTTCCGCTTGAGTAATTCAAGGGTTAGGCTAAGTATAAATAATATAAATAAGGTAGATTTGTAGTTTAGCTTTAGTCAATCATCGCTCCTGATGAAGCTAACATGGTTAGCGAAACGCGCGTCGAGTGCAAAAATAAAGTGTTTGGTGTAGTGGTGATATATACTGAGTAGTATCATTGTGCCAAGATTCCACATTCCCAACTTACCATCTAAGTTGTTTAAAATAAGTAAAAAAAATAGGTAAAAACAATAAACTTACTAGCTGACGCATGCGTGAAGCTCTGTCGGCAACCAACACAGACGACTGAACAAAATTCACGAATAATGGCGCGAAATTCAAAATAATATCGACGTATTCGTAGTACAGCATGTATCGTGTCGGGTACAACAGCAAGATAAGGTGGACAAATAAAGCGGAGAGCGGATAGGAATTTTTGAATTGTATGTATCCCGGGAGATACATTGTCAACTTAAGGGTTAATACCATAATTAATACTTTATAAAAATATCAGTGTTAATTAATAATAAACTATATTTTTTCGAACCCTTTATTTTTTGTTTTATTGATCCAATATGACGGATGGGAAGGGGGTCATGAACATTTTTAAAAAATTTAAAAAGCGTCGCGATTAAAAAAGGTTGAAACCACTGCTCTAGTCTATAACATGTATGAATAAAAATAAAGGAAGTTCTTATGAAATCATTATTTTAAAACTGTTTCTCGGCTTATCATTACGTTGACAGGTACAAATTAGTTGAAAATAAATATAAATTGTTATATAAATTATGTGTAGTTCAAATAACTGTGAAGGTAAATAATTGAATTTTGATAAACCCATTATAGATATTGGAAAATTTAAATAATTTAAATTTTATTAGCTATCAATTCGATTCTTATTTTAATAAGAATGAATAAATAATCAAGATAATTGGGATGTGGATTATAAAATATTAATTTACAACAAAAGTAAGAAATACATGATGCAAACATTATAAAATATGTATGTAATTCTGTGACAATATACATAAAAGGACTGTTTCGAATTAAAATGGGATAGAGTAGAAAGAATATACGTACATAAATATGTATATTGTCACCCAATAAAATATGGATATATTAGAATATTTACACTAAGGCCTTGAATATAACGGAATAAATTTTTTTGTGACTTTCCATAATTCTGAAGGGAATCTCCCGTTGAAAGTGTAGATGTCTAATAGTGCGGTAAAAAAAGGTCAAACTAAGGATGATATGGCATAGTTTAAAATAAATATTATGATTTTATCCTCTCTGGGGTATCACCAGGAATATTGTCCTAAGTTTTGGACCTCGAAAAACTTGTGCTCTTTTGTTTATAAACAATTTAAGTTTTCAAAACGCGCTTTTTGAGCTTAAAATGTGAATAACTCCGGTTATATAAGTCAGATCGAGACAAAAAACCAAAAACAAACTCTTTGTAATGAAACTTTCAATAAATTCTTCTGTTTTAAGTCGTTCAAGTGCGTACATAACCTACAAAATTGAAAAAACAGACAGAAAAACTGTTTTCTTTTTTATTTTATTTTCTAGGTCGCCTATAGTGAACCGATCAGCTTCAAACTTTCAGAAAATATGCCCTTTGTTTTAGGAAAAATACCCTGAAATCGTATTACAAAAATATTGAACCCAGTGGGCATAAATGAATTTGTTATTTAAAATTTAAATTGCCCGCCATTTTATACCATTTAGTGATGACTTCGCTTCCTCAAGAAGCTGGGGTAATTCGTTATGCACAAAATTTAGATATCTAGGCCCGTTAAGCGGTTCGCGGAAAAAATATGGACCAATAATTGGAAAATGTAATATTCCACACCATACATTAAGCGACCAATGGTTTTCGTTTTGAACTTCCCCGACCCAAAATGGATTAACTGTTGAATAATAATGCATGTTATCGCTGTTAACTGCTCCATTACTACGAAAAGTAGCTTAATCAGAAAACATGATTTGGATAAAAAATTTGGATCGGCCTCTATTGCTTCATTCATGGTGGTACAAAAGTTTACTCGTCGTTCAAAATCACGGTCTTGAAGTTCTTGGTGTAGTTCCATATGAAAGGGATGATACTTGTATTTTCTCGTGGTGTGATTAGCCGTAGATTGGGATGTAATTGATAAATCAGCTAGTTGACGGCTGCTAACCTGGGCATTATCTTCAACATGAAGTAAAATCTCCATTTCTTTTTCCTCATTGGTAGTACTCTGGTTTACTACTTTCCGTCTCGTATACTCAACGATACCAACATCATCAAACCGTTCAATTAAGCACTGAAAAGATTTTCTAGATGGTATACGTCTATTAGGGTACTTGGCTCCATAAAGCCTTACTGCCAAAAGACAATTTTTTCCCACCTCGCCCAGTATATAAACCACACACAATTAACTCATTTTTAGGAAAATTCGTAACTCTTACCTTTATGCGTCACTTACTGCAACAAATTAAACTATTTTTGCTTGCTTAATAGACATGTTAAAATTTGACAATGCTGACAGTTTTACTTTGTCTTGGCAACTATGATGTTATAGCGTAAGTGTATTAAAAACAAGGGTAAAAATTGAAAAATTCAAAATAAATCGGAAACTATTAGAAATAGGTATATGACATATCTAATAAAAGTTGGAGGGTTTTTGTAAAATCTATCAGAAAAAATAATAATGTACAGGGCGTGCCGTTTAAAAAATTAGAGATTTTTCAATTTAAAATAGTCGAAAATTTATTTTGAACACCCTGTAGCATATAACTCAAATTTCTTTACATATATCTTTTCTCATCTCTATAGAACGCTCGTACCAATTATGAGAATTTCATCTTCAGAAACAATAGAACTACTGGAAATTTTTTACAAAACTGAAAACTAGTATTTTTAAAAAAAATTGAAATATTAGAAAAACTACTAGGTTTAGGTATGTATAACATTATTAATAAAATAGTTATATAGAATTTAAAAATAAATTAGAAAACATATTATATCGGCCACACTTTTTTGAAGTACCCTGTATATTCAAAAATAATTTTAAACTATGCACCTTAATATTCCCTAAAACTATTGTATTTAACATTTTTTCGTCATTCTCGAAACAAATGAGATAATGAACTTTACTCTATTGTTGACTCACCCTATACAGTCTGTCAAGTACGAACGTGACCGCTCGTATTCTTGAAAAAATGTATTTCGAAAACATTTTTTGCCATCGATGTATTCTCAGGTGTGCTAAAAAAACGGCGGATTTACCTTAGTAAGTTGTCCAATCGCCTCCTGCATCAATAATTGCCTGGCATCTTCGAGGCCTGATGTCGACGAGATTTTCTACATACTCTGCAAATTTTTTGAATCCCGCTAGACAACTGAGTCAAAATCCATAGAGTCTTTCCTCTTAAGTTTTCTCTTTACAAGAGACCAAAAGTTTTCAATAGGGTTGGCGTCCGGTGATTGTATGTGTCTCATGGGACACATTCAAACCCGATTTTCTTAATTTTGCCGCTCCTTGACACAGCGTCAATTTCGGGTCCCATGAAAACAAAGATACAATTCATTTTTGGACTTTCGGAGTGACTTTGCCTACTGAGCCACGTTTTGACAAGTCGTCGACATTTTTCGTCTCGTTAAAATGATTGGCCCACTTCATCATAAACGATACCGACTTTTTAAATATTTCGTTTAGCAAAATGTATTTTGTGGAATTTTTTCTGTTATCTTGGTATCTTGAAAGGTCTTTGAGTCCTATAATTTAAGAAAATTTATCAGGTCAGGCCCCTGTTTTATTTCCTAAGAAAAATGTTTAAAAAATTATAGCACTTCTACATCCAGAACTCCGGGCAGTTCGATTCTTTGGATGGAATTTTGTTTGAGTAGCTGTTTGGAAACCATTGTAAGTTTTTTGGATGGGTGACCCCTTAAGTTAATTAGTTGCAAAACCGAGTCAAACTTTTATATTAAAACCAAACAATTTATCGTAACTATGGAAACAATAGAGTTTGATTAGATAGTTTGACAACAAGACTATAAACTCAACATATTCAACAACCAAAGTATGTATATACTTTGGTTGTTGAATTTAGTGCCAGATATGTTCTAGTGTAAATTAATCGAGATTGTTGAGAGTAACGCAAAGGTTTGGCGGTACACCACCAAATATAGCTGATGCAGCAAATTCGGCCTTTTTTAATCTATACAAATAAAGAATGGCGTGATATAAAAAAAAGTAAAAAAAAGTATTTGAGAATGTTTTATCGGCATATTTTGTAGAAAGCTCCAACAAAATTAAATCTTTCACATTATAATTAGTACATTTTTATGCTAAAATCAATACCTGATGTTAAGAAAAATGTGAATATTGAAAATTTTACCAAATTGAGTTAATTCGGTAAACTTTAAAACAGTTAGGCACTGTTTTACGAGGTCTAAGATTTTTAATTTTTACCCTTGTTTTTAATACACTTAAGCTATTGTGAAAACATAAACAAATAGTTAATAATAATTTTAAGATAGTTTAACTTATCTAATGATTAATTATTATGAAGTAATAAATGTTCAAAAATATACCCGTTTACTTGAATACACATGTTTAGTCGTTTTACTATATTTTCCTTCACTTTCCTTAGCATAAAGGGAGTTACTGTACTGCACGCATTCCATATCCTATTTTCCATATCTATTTGTGTTGTAGGGGGATTCACCTAAACACGATCTTTAATGTAGCCTCACAAAAAGAAGTCTAAAGGTGTTGCGTCACATGATCGAGGGGGCCACACACCATCAAACTGACAACTATGGAACCAGCAATACGCTAATTAAACTCACATTTAACTAACTTTAATTTTAGGGCATCTCATTTTAAAATATATATAGTCTGGTAAGCACGCCCTTACAAAATATTTTTTAGAAGAATAATTAATATATGACGGTTTTTCATATCGTAGACGACTATCTATTTTAATATAATTCAATTACTTATGGATCAAATTCCAATTTCAATATATTGATTTTAGTAAAAAATGATGAATAAAATCTAATAAGTCTTAATGGGTTTTCACATAGATAACGATCCCTTCAATCATCAATTATTCTTTTTATTCATTAAAATGATATTGCTTAGGCTCTTTTAGAGTTCATAAACTCTATTAAAGCTAATCAAATTTTAATTAAATTGAAACTTCAAAGAAATATGCATATGTGCATGAGTGCAATTCGAACTTTGTCGATCAATAGGGAGTTTTGTTTAGTCATACGTTATATAAACACAAAGCTTTATGGGATATAAGGTGAAATTCTTCATAGGTTTTTCGTCTTCGCCTCTTCGCAAATTTTGTAACAAAAGTGAAAAGGAATGAAAACATATGTTTTCAATTCAACGTAAACTAATAAAATTTGTATACTGTCGTCAATATTATATTTTCGTAGTTATATAAGTTTTAAGCATAATTATTTTTCGTATATACGAGGCTGGTTTGAAAAGTACGTGCAAAAATAAAAACTACTTATGTGTTTGGGGTAAACCTTTTTTATTTTTCGACATAGTCTCCTTTTAGGCTTATACACTTCGACCAACGATGTTCTAGTTTGTTGATCCCTTCCGAATGAATAATAGGATTTGTCCAAGTCTGCAAAATATCCATTAGTGTCTGCAATCACCTCCTCGTTTGAATAAAATCTTTGTCCCGCCAGCCATTTCTTCAAATTGGGGAACAAATAGTAGTCCGAGGGAGCCAAGTCTGGAGAATAGGGGGGATGTGAAACGAGCTGGAATCCTATTTCCATTAATTTTGCGACCACAACTGCTGAGGTGTGTGCTGGTGCGTTGTCGTAATGGAAAAGAACTTTCTTGTGGGCCAATCGCGGGCGTTTTTCTTGCAGCTCGGTTTTCAAACGGTCCAATAACGATGAATAATATTCACCTGTAATAGTTTTACCCTTTTCCAGATAGTCGATGAGGATTATCCCTTGCGAATCCCAAAAGACAGTCGCCATAACCTTTCCGGCCGAAGGAACGGTCTTCGCCTTTTTTGGTGCAGATTCCCCATTGCTTAGATTATTGTTTGGTCTCAGGAGTATAGTAATGTATCCATGTTTCATCCACAGTGACGAAACGACGCTTAAAGTCCTCCGGATTCTTCTGGAACAGCTGCAAACCATCCTTGCAACACTTCACACGATTCCGTTTTTGCTCAAGCGTGAGCAATCGCGGCACCCATCTTGCGGATAGCTTTCTCATGTCCAAATGTTTATGCAAAATATTATGTACCCATTCAGTCGAAATGCCCACAGCACTAGCAATCTCACGCACCTTAACTCTTCTGTCATCCATCACCATATCATGGATTTGATCAATGATTTCTGGAGTCGTAACCTCCACAGGCCATCCAGAACGTTCAGCGTCACTTGTGCGCATATGGCCAGTCCGAAAATTTTGAAACCACTTATAAACTGTTCTAATCGAAGGTGCAGAGTCACCATAATGTTTATCAAGCTTCTCTTTAGTCTCCTGAGGCGTTTTGCCTTTCATAAAGTAATGTTTAATCACCACACGAAATTCTTTTTCGTCCATTTCTTGAAAATCACTCGACTTCCTTGATTCACACGAATGCCAAACACAAAGAAATAGACCAATATGGCTGAAACTTGGTGTGCGTTCATTCAAGAGATGCTACTAACTAAACATGACCTCGATACGCGCCAGTGGTGCCATCTCTCGGACTTTTCAAACCAGCCTCGTAAGAGGTTAAAAGAAGTGGGGGTAAGAAGGTTTGCCTCATATTTATCGTGTTGTATTATTTTTTCCTTCACCTTTTTTCTTCAGCTCCGATAAGGCGCAAATATCGATCTTGTGTTTGTGTAATTCTATTATGACTTCTTGGTCTCTATTATTCCAGGATGTAATATTTCAAGATCTAATTCGTGGTTTATGCGATTTTCTTACTTTTTTTCCTAGTTCTAGCCGTGTCGCTTTTCCATAGAATCTGTCCATTATCCGAAGCTTGCTTAACAGTCCTGTCGGCGGGCGTTCTTTTTGCAATGGGTAGGCGGCTAACCTCACCCATAAATCCTCCTCCTTTATCCGAGCTTGAAACCGGTTGCACGTCCTTAGGCTACTCAAACATAAAGAAGACATATTGGGAGAAATTTTCCACAGAGATGGAGCACTTCCTTTATGAAGAACAAAAGAAGGAGTAGAAAAAGAGCTGTCAACAAAGAAGTGCAAGTAAATTCTATATCACCTAACAAATGGAAAATCCACATGAACAGTCTATTCAGTAGTCAGCAAGACGAGACGGTGGAACCAGATGGCTAAGAAGAGCTGTTAAATAAAAAAGAGAATATACCTCAAGAGGAAGTACATAAAGCACTAAAAAAACTAGAGAATAGAAACACTCCAAGGCCTGATGACATCATCAACGAAATGCTCAAGTATGGAGGTTTTAGAATAGAAAAAGTATTGACAACTTTCCTTCAAAAGATAATTTTAAGCCAGAAAATTCCTGAAGACTGGAGGAACAGTATTACGATCTCAATATTCAAAAAAGGAAATAAAAATGACCCCGACAATTATAGAACCATTACCCTGCTAAATAGCACTAGTAAATTACTAACGAAGATCATGGCAGGAAAAAAAAAACAAAAAAGATCAAAATAAGTGAAGAACAAGGAATTAGAGAAAATAGATCAACAGTGAATGTTATATTTACAAACCGATAATTGATTTAAAAATCAGTATAATTCAATAAACCTTTATTTCTGTGCTTAGTTGATATTAAAAAAGCATTCGATAGGGTACGATTGAAAGACGTGCTACAAATTTTACGAGATCATGACTTCAACAACAAACTAAATTAAAGTGGTAGAACAGCTCAATAAAAACAATAGGATACGAATAAGGACATAGCAAGGATTAACTAAAGAATTACCAATATCATCTGGAACTGGACGAGGCGATAGCATGAGTCCAACACTTTTTAATCGAATAATGGACGAAATAATAAATAGTGTCAATGAGGTCAATAGTGGATACAAAATGGGACGAAAAACTCTAAAAATATTGTGCTTTCCTGATGATGCAATATTAACAGCAGAAAATGAAGATAGCTTACACTGACTAATCCATCGTTTCCAAACCACAGAAACAAATCAATGGTTATAGCTAAAAATCCCATTAGATGTCGCCTATAACAAAACGGGAGCACAGAACATTCACTGAACATACCTGGGAGTACAGCTATCGAGCTAAAAAAATCTATATCAAGAAGTATTCAATTAGGCAAATAAAACATCGAAAAATGCCTATATATCTACAGAAAGCAAAGTGGTAATACTGATTCTAATGTATGCAGCAGAAACAAGAACAGAAATATCTAAAACAAAAAGCCTCTTGAGAGTTACAGAAATGAAAACATTACGCACTATCAAAGGAATAACTCTGAGAGGCCAGGTCAACGCACAACTATAAGAGAAGATAGCTGGCCAAGATGGGCAAAAGATGGAAAACCAGAAACAGGCAGATCTCCCGGTCAACCATCAAAAAGATGGCACGAAAGCTGGACATCATAAGAGGTATAAAAACAAACGACCTTGTCTTATAGGAAGAAAAAGAGTATTATTTTTTTCATTATTTTCATTTATTTAGAAAAATGTAAAATATTGAAGGGATGGAAATGGAGTTGGGGCTGTTTCGAGTCATATACCCTTCTCAGGGTTCTTAAAATGGAATCTAAATATTGTGATATTTTTTTCGTTATGTTTATTAACTTAAAGTTAAATATATCAAGGGTTAAAGAAAAAGGAGGAACGATTAGAAGGATTGCTAATTATCGTATTTAACATCCTATTAATATCAGTTACTTGAACAAAATTTATATTTCAGCAGTTGTTTACATTTTTCTGACCTGTCAATCTATCTCGAGACGCGTTTAGTCAAATCATGACGCATGAGCTGAGGTAGGGAACAACAGAAAAGAAAAAAAATTCAAACTTATCATACTACAAGCTCAAAGAATCAATAAGATACAACAATTTGTATCTCTGGTTGCTGTTACCCTGGTTTTAAAGGTAGCCAATCCTGTGTCGAGAGCTGTTTAAAGGTATAAACTGTTAGAGGAACTGATTAGTGAGTTACTAAAAATTACCGCTACACAGCGTGATTGTTAGGGTTCTACACCGTGTATATAAATATCAACATCAACTATATATATATATATATATATATATATATATATATATATATATATATATATATATATATATATATATATATATATATATATATATATATATATATATATATATATATATATATATATATATATATGTATATATATAAATATCAACATCAACTATATATATATATATATATATATATATATATATACATATATATATATATATATATATATATATATATATATATATATATATATGTATATATATATATATATATATATATATATATATATATATATATATATATATCTATATAGCAGCAGTGATTTACTATTCTCTCATCTGCCAATCATCTCTGAATACATCTCGTTGTATCACGACTCATCAGCCAAGCTAGAATTGACGGAAAAACCCAGAGAACTTATCATAGTTATAACCAAGAATCACTAAGATATAACAATTTATATCTCTGCGAGCCTAGTGTTGAAGCAAAGTTGCCCTCCGTCAGCTCCTCCTCCGATAGAAGGCACCATTATTAGGCAAGAATAAAACACCATTTTTTTCTATTGTCTCCAATTTTATCAGGAAAAATATCTAGAAAGAAATATCATGTTCCAATCTTAAAAGTCCTTCTTCTAGTAAAATTTTTTCATAATTACTATCTCACCATAAAACATATATATATATATATATATATATATATATATATATATATATATATATATATATATATATATATATATTCAAAAGAACAGGCAGGTTTCAGGAACAAACGACCATCTGCTTGCAAATAAAATCCTCATTGAAAAATGTATAGAATATAATAAATCTATTATGCTCATATTGTGGACTTCAAAAAGGCTTTTAAATCTGTAAATCAGTTGAGACTTTTGGAAGCGCCTGCTGAGTGTCGTATTGATCATCGATATTCCAATGTAATTAAATACATATATGAAAACGCCACCGCTCATGTTAAAACATAAACTAACCAATCCACCAGCAGACTTCGAATCGAAAGAGGAGTGCGGCAGGGTGCTATGCTCTCTCCCAAGCTTTTCGTAATACTTCTAGAAAGTATTCTACAATCAATAAAGTGGGAAAGAATAGGACTTAACATTGACAGTGAAAAATTAAATCACCTCTGTTTCACCGACGGAATTGTCTTAATAACAGACAAAATACAAGAAGCACAAACTATGCTTCACATGCTTCAGGAAAGATTGGTCTAAAAATCAATTGATCCAACATCCAGTTTATAACAAATCTTGTATTAAGCGACACTATAAAACTAAATAACATAGAGTGCACCAATATGAATACATGAAATCAGCATGGGACGAGATAACCAAACACATGAAATTCAGCGGAAAATAGATCTTTCCTGGGCTGCATATGGCAAACTGGCCTATGTGTTCAAATCTAACCTTCCTATGTGTTTAAAAACAAAAGTATTTGGTAGATGCATACTCCACGTTCTTACGTATGAAGCCGACACTCTCCCAATGACGAAGAAAAACACCAATAAAATATGTGTCATGCAACGAAAGAGCCATCTTTTGTCGGTCAATGTTAGATATTACTCTTAGAGATCACATCCCAAATCACAATATCAGAAAAAGAACAAGGGTACAAAACGCAGTCAAATCGATTTTACATCTTAAATGGAACTGGGCTGGGCCATGTTGGTAGGTTTAAGGATGGACGATGGACAAAGAGAATTATAGAGTGGCGACCAAGATCTTTTCGAAGTTGAGGTTGACTACTAAGTCGGTGGACTGACGATTTGAAAAGAGTATCTGGAAATTGAGTACAAGCGGCCCAGAACAGAAAAAAGTAACAAGACTTGAGGGATTGTTCTATTTGTAAATAATTAAGACAAATTTGGTATTCCAGAAGTAATAGTACACCGGACGACGAAATTCTTGCTACAAGATGTTAATTCGCTACACACAACACAACTTTTAAAAAGTGATAAAAAAAACCTTTCCAGCCTTTCTATTTTCTAGAAATGACTGTGAGAACAATAGTAACACAATTAAACTTTATATTCACTCATAGTGCATAATTATACAATAAAAGTTTAATATAACATAGATAGTAAACACAATACAATTATTCAACAGAGTTGAAATTCAAAATTTTAAATTACAAACTACAAAGGTTTCCTACGGGGCATTTGACATGACATGTGGAATACAGCGCCAAACAACGAACTGGTATTACCGAGGAGTTTAGTTAAAGTTTGAAGTGTTATGTTAGACCATTATTAGAGTTAAGTTGTCTAAATGAAACTCCATATTGGTAATTAGGGATATCTAATAAAGGGTTATTATAGTAGGATTTTCTTGAAGTTGATGAGGTTATTGATTATTCTATATTAATACTGGAAAACCGGGAGTGGCGTATTGAAGTACACTGGGAGAAGTGAGAATTTTTTGGGAAGAAAAGACAATGGAAGGAAGACATAATAAGATGAACTGGAAGAAAGAAACAACAAAGCTTTGTAGGACAGTTTTATGAGGAAGGGTAACCCTATGAAGAACAGGTATGACGTTTAATTTTAGACCACTATAAGTGCTAGATTATCTAAATTATATTTCAAGTGATAATTATAGATTTCAAGTAATTTTTTATGGATCTAGCACACGTACTGCAGGCAAGTCCCTAAAGCGCTCCAGGAGCGGCACGTGTGCGGAAAAAGCGATTCACGTTGTTCTTGAATCGCTGTAAGTTGTACTCGGTGGGAAACACAGCGCTGGGCAAATTATTCCAAAGGGATGATGTTCTCCATATAAAAGACTGCTTGAAAAGCGTCGTACGCGGAGTAACAAGCTGAACCTCATACGGATGTGAAGTATCAGCGCGACGTGTATTTCTAACATGCACCGCCTTGGAAGGAATTAAGCGGGCTACATCCTTCGAGCACTTTCCATGAAAATACTTGTAGAACAGACTCAAGTCGCCAACCGTTCTTCGATGTTCCAGCGAATCAAAGCCGCCGGTCAGTTCCGGGTCTCCAATCAGACGAACAGCTCTTCTCTGAACAGAATCCAACAAATGCAGTGTATTTTTGGGAGCGGAGCCCCAAACATGGGAGCTGTATTCCATAGTTAGTCGAATTTGAGTTTTGTAAAGAAGTAACAGTTGTGGAGTGTAAAGCTTTCTGGTTCGAAATAATATTCCCAACTTTTGAGAAGCTCTCCTTGCTATGCCTGTAACATGTTCATGCCAGGACATATTTGCTTCCAAACTAACGCCTAACAAATTGAGCGACGATGCTAGGAGAATGGAGTTAAATTGCACTTGGTTACTGTCACCCCAAGATACAATTTCTTCCAGGTCTTTGTTAAGTTGAACAACCTCCTGCTGTCTGCGGATATTCGCCTGAGCAGCCGATGTCCGAGCATTCAAAGTGAATGAAGATACAAGCGTACTGTCATCTGCAAAGCTGTAGATTGGATTTCCGGTCTTTTCCAGCAGATCGTTAATGTAAATGAGAAAGAAAGTAGGAGACGGTATGGAGCCTTGGGGCACACCGGCGTTGATAGTGAAGGTGTTAGAAAGAAACCCGTCTACCGCCACTCGTAAAGAACGCTCTCTGAGGAAACATGAGAGCCACAAACAGAATTTTTCAGACACACCACAAGAGCGTAGCTTAGCCAAACACGGTCGAATGCCTTGGATATGTCAAGAGCAACCGCTCGAGATTCTCTAAAGTGTTCAATTGCGTTGTTCCAAACATGTGTTACATAAGTTAGAAGATCTCTTGTTGATCTATGTTTACGAAAGCCATATTGGTGATCGCTAATAATATTAAATCGTTCAAGATATTTTAGAAGATGCTCATTGATAACCTCTTCCATGACTTTCGATATTATTGAAAGCAGTGCCGCTGGTCGGTAGTTATTTGGCAAGGTATTCTTGCCTTTTTTTAAGTATCGCCTGAACCGTGGCACACTTCCAGCAGGACGGTAATATTCCCTTTCTGTAGGATAGGTTAAAAAGTCTACAGAAAACTGGTGTTAGTTACCTTGCACAGTTTTTGAGAACTATGGTAGGTATTTCGTCAGCGCCAAAAGTCTTTTTAGTGTCTAGCTTCAGGTAGAGTGTAATTAGATTTTTAGCAGCTGATGTAATTATTAATATTCGATAAGAATGCTAAGACGATCCCATTTAGTGTCAAAAAAAGATATCTAGAAGCAACGTCGTATGAGAGGAATTATGTGGAGTACTTAGGAGGAAGATTAATATTATTTAGGATAACTTTATGGGAAACTCCTAAACCGCTACAGGAGCAACGAGTGTGTAAAATACAGTCGGTTAACCTATAACTTGTAGTCGGTAAAAGGAATTCATTTTTTTTTGAGAATATTGTTGGCACCCCTGCAAACGATGCTTTGTGGAAAGATATTCGCTTCTAACCTTATATATGGTCAAAAACTACATTATCGAACATGAGTGCCGCATACATTTAGTGCTTCGAGTCTGTGTTCCTATGTAATCATATAAAAGGTCCTCAATCATATAAATGGTACAGGCTTGACCGATTGGCGTGGTGGGCTAAGGAGCCTGCTGTTGATCAGGAGGTCAGCGGTTCGATTCCGTGTGTCGGCTGGGTATTGTGAGTCTTCATAGGTAGTAGTTGTTTGCAGAAATGCAAAAATAACGTCCGTGGCAGCACTACCGTGTTGTCTAAAAGGTGCCGTGAATTATGAAAATGCATGTTTCGGCACTTGGACAACGTTGACGGGTATTACGACAACCTCGCCGATATCCTTGGGATATGGAAAAGGGTAAAATCCCTACTGAGGCGGGGAGGTGATCAATAAAAAAAAATAACACCTACAGTGGTGGCTAAAGCTATGGATATGGAAGCTAATCAAATTTTAATTAAATTGAAACTTCAAAGAAATATGCATATGTGCATTCGAACTTTGTCGATCAATAGGAAGTTTTGTTTAGTCGTTTCTCATCCTCGCCTCTCTGCAAGTTTTATAACAAAAGTGAAAAGGAATGAAAACATATGTTTTCAATTGAAATGTAAACTAATAAAATTTATATTTTTTTTCCCTATGAGCATAGCCTACATGCTGCAGGGAAATCCCTAAAGTGCTACAGAAGCGACATGTGTGCGAAAAAAGCGATTCACACTGGTCTTAAATCGCTGTAAATTGTACTCGGTCGGGAACACAAACCTGGGCAAGTTTTGGAAATATTCAAATTCCTTCATTCAAGAAAAGTCCTTTTCGGTAGAATAATAATAACCGGTCAAGTGCAAGTTGAACTTGCACAATTAGCGTTCCATACGTTGATTGCTGTTAAAATAAAAAAAATTGTTACGGTGGTATAAAATGATCAGTGACCTCACAAAATACACCCCAAAGGAGATTTCAACAAAGTTTGTTTCCAATCTTTACTGAAAACTGACGACCTTGAAATTTTGGTTTTTTTTATATACCAAATAAATTATTAAAGGTAATGCACTCATTCGTTCAATCTACACCCCGTGGAGAGCATTCCAGAATTTTTTCAAAATTTTTTTGATCAGTACTTTTCGAGATAAGGTAGGGGGACAGCGATTTTTCGCGAGTTTTTAAAAATAATACAAAGAAAAATGAGTCCAAGTACTACATTATATGTATATTTTTTACTCGTGTTTTCACAAGCCTTCATTTGACACCACACTCGATGACCTAGTAAAAAAAATTTTTTTTCACTTCCGATTTCACCCCCCAAAACTAACCCCTTAAGTCAAAATTTAACTTTCAAAACTACACAGCTTTGATGAGGCAATCAATTCCTATATTAATACCAAATTTCTACTTTCTATGACAAATAGTTTCGGAGAAAATCGGGTGTGACAGACAGACAGATAGACAGACAGACAGACACCGAAGTGATCTTATAAGTGTTCCGTACGGAACACTAAAAATGAATTTTGCTGATTGAAAGGAAGAAAAAAACGAGACAGTTTTTCTTTAGCAACATTTTTTTATAAAGTTCTTATTAAAACAGATATGCCAAAAACAGGAAAAAACGCAAAACATACAAGGAAAAAATACATTTGACTTCAACGCTATTTACACGTTATTAATTTAAATATCTCATTGTTGAATTTATATTTCTCAACTATTAGAGATATTGTCCAGGGGGAAAATATGTTCATTTTGAGAATATATCTCTCCACACCTTCAGCTTCGCGCGTATAATGTCAACAATCATGCTCCTTATATTTCAATGAATCCATTAATCTGGAGAGATTGAAAATAATTATAGTTACCATTTTAAGATGAAATTGTCTGTATGTAAGTATATCGGTTTATAACGTTCTTCGCCGTCTTCCGATTCCCAGTCTCCATTCTTGTCTATTTCCCCATAGTTCTTCTTCTATTCCTCTTTCTCTGATTTCTCTATCTATCCCTTCTTTCTAGCTTTTCCTAGGCCTTCCTTTTTTTCTTTTTTTAATCGGTTTCCATTGAAGAATCTGTTTTGGTATTCGTTCCTCTGGCATTCTTTGGAAGTGACCATACCATTTAAGCTGTTTAGTTTTAATGTCATCCACAATTGTATGTGTGACTTCCATTATTTCTTGTATCCGCTCATTGGTAATTATTTCTAGCTTAGATTTTCCTGCTGCTCGTCTCCATTAATCCATTTCGGTTGCCTCAAGTGTTTTCTCTGTTACCTTTAACTTCCATACTTTACTACCATATATAACAATGCTTTTAATAATGATGTTATATATTCGATATTTATTTTGCTTTGATATATGTGAGTCCCACAATATTCCATTCATCAAAGCAGTTACTGTCCTCCCTTGGTCATTCCTATCTTTGATGGCTTCATCCATCATCCCGTCTTTTGCTATTTTCATCCCTAAGTATTTATATTTTTGGCATTTCTTTATTTGCTGTTCATCACTTAAGAATAGGTCTTGCTGTATACCACCGATACACATATATTCCGTCTTTTCTATGTTTACTTCCAATCTCCATCGTTTGTACTCCTCAATTAATTTAGGTATCATATATTCTATGTCGTCGTATTGTTGTGCTATTACGACCTGATCGTCTGTGAAGCATAGTGTGTATAGTGTAGTATTATCTAGAGGTATTCCCATATTATCACATTTCCTTTTCCAAAGTTTTAACGCTTGTTCAACATAAATATTAAACAATGTTGGGGAGAGACAGCATCCCTGTTTGAGTCCTTTGTTCACATAGAAACCTTCTGAAATCTGTTGCATAATTTTGACTTTTGCAGAGTTATACTCATGCACTTTTTGCTCCAAAAAATGTCAAAAAATCGTTGTCCTCCTACCCTATCTCGAAAAGTTCTGATCAAATGGTTTTGAATAAATTCTGGAGTATAGATTGAGCTCAGATTATCACGAGTGCATTACGTTTGATAATTTATCTGGTATAAAAAAATCCATGCCATGACAATATGGTGGAGGTTTTTTAAATATACTTCTCAGTACATTACTGATACCAAGTCGCGCGTCGCTCCCAAAATAATTTTGTTTTATAATTAAACAAATATTTAGGTAGTAAATATGTCTTTGTCTCTTTTGTTACTAGATTCTAGATTGAGCTAGATTGATTTATTGGCTGTTAGATAGCTAAGATGCTATAACTATTATAAATTATTGACTAAGAAAAAACGTGAAAATACATATTAGATCTTAACATATATACATGTCAGGGACATAATTAACTTAGCACAGATAAGGATTTTATTTTATTTTAAAAGCAGTCACCGTAACGGAAAATAATTGGGCAAGCCCTTCTTGCACGTGGCCGGTTTTTTTGTTAGTAGGAGTTTTAAAAAGAAAATTTCTTGTAAAATAAACGCTTTACTGGAATTAACGAGAAGTGAGTATTGGTCCTGATTCTGACCTAAAATGTTTTAGATCTTTTGGCTTTATCTTGAAATAGTAACGTTTTTAATTGATATACGTAACAAATTTTATTGCATTTTTGATAAAAGTTTTACAAAATTACACCCAAATTGAGAGACAAGTATTTAAAATAAGTACATTTATACAGGAACAATAATAAGGACAATTAATCTGATCGTTTGGTCTCAGTTTACAGGTTCTATTTATAAACGCACGGAAACGTTTAGGGTTATCATCAATAGTTAAAATCATTCCTCAATTTCCCAGTACTGGTATTAGAGTTATGTGCAGCTACTGCAATTATAAATTAGTGTGTTGTTTATGTATGACTGTAAAAGGCAAATTAATAGTGAGCGTCATAAAAGAAACACTGTTATTATATAATTTAGGATAACTTCGTAGGGAATTCCTAAACCGCTACAGGAGTGTGTAAAGTACAGTCGGTAAAAGCAATTCCTGTTTTTTTTTTCAAGCTATTGTTGGCATTCCTGCAAACGTTGCTTTGTGGAAATAGCTTTGCTTCTAACCTTCTTTAGGGTCAAAAAGTACATTATCGATCATGAATGATGCATATGCGTCGCACTTCGAGTCTGTGTTTCTGTGTAATCATTCAAAAGGTCTCAGAATGACACCAACAGCGGTTGTTAGGGGTTTGAATCAGTTCAAGGCATTCATTAGCAAGTGGGTGAAACGATACTCTCAGTTAAAAAATGTTGGTGATCTACCAGAAAGTAGTTCGAGAGCAAAAAGGTAGGTCTCCAGGCCAATGATTTGAAGTGGCGTAGTACAATGAAGAAACCATTGCAGAGCGAAAAACACAGAGAGAAACAACTCGCGTAGACAAAGAAAAACATAGGTCGAGACTGGAGTAATGTAATTTGTTCCGATGGAGCCTCATTCAAGGCATTAGTATCGACTGCCAAACGGCGGTTTGTCGGATTCTTCAAAAGGATAAAGACTCCAAACACCAGAGTAAAACATGTAGTGGAAAGAAGAATCTGGTATCGTCACACTAAATTGGCCATCTCAGTGGCCCACTCCACACAATTCCATTTTGTGTTCCAGTCTGTTTGTTATGATTCGTGAGAACAGCTTGTAAACTTGGGAAAGTAAACTAATTGGCCGGTAGTTTTCTAGGTTTTCGGGGTCACCTTTCTTATATATTAAGATGACTATGGCGTTTTCCCAGTCTTCTGGTATATTTCCACATTTGAGGCATTCATTAAAAAGATCTTTTAATTCATGCATTAGGACTTCACCTCCGAATTTTAGCATTTCAGGTATAATATCATCCTCTCCAGCCGCTCTTCCACTTTTCATCTGTTGTAAGGCTTTCCTAACTTCATCCATTTCTATGTCAGGAATTTCTTCTGAGTTGAATTAATTACTCTTTTGACTGTTGATGAATTGTCCTTTTCAACTACGACATTTTGGACTTTTGAACTGTAAAGGTCTTGATAGAAAGTTGTAATTCTGTTCTGGATATTTTTCTTGTCATTGATTATGTTTCCGTCTTGGTCCTTCAATTTAATTATCTCACTTTTACAGGCGTTTGCTCTTCTAAAAACTTTTAATCCCTTGTTTTTCTCTATAAGATCTTTAACCATGTTTTCTTTGTATTTGTTTATGTCTTCTTTAGCCGCTTTTCGTACTGTCTTATTCAGTTCTGCATATTCGAGAGTTAATCTCTTTCCTTCGTGTCTTCGTTGTTCCCACATTCTTTTTGTTTCTTCACTAAACTTGTTATTCTTTCGCCTAGTAGGTTGGGGAGCTATTTTTTCGGCGGTGGTCTTGAGTGTTTCCATTATTCTTCTGTTTCTTTCGTCTATACTTACTTCTGTAGTTGATGCGTTGTTATTAAGGTTGGCTGTAATCTGTTTTTGGTAATGTTTTACGTATTCTTTCAGTGTTTGTCTGTCTCTTTTAATTGTTTTCTTGTTGTGTATATGTTTTCGTTCGAGTCTTTTGTTAAAAAACACCTTTACTCTGACCAGCCTATGATCACTACCCGTTGTAAATCTATTTAGGACCTTCACGTCTGTTACTATGTTCTTATGTGTTGTTAGTGCATAATTAATTTCATTTAATTTAAAACTGATACCTTAGATATATTAGAATGAGAAAGTAATAGGATGTAGCAGGTTATGGCTTTTCGTCTCACAGATAAAAGTAATTAGATACTATTTTTGATTGTATAAAGACGCATAATGGGTTATTTTTGGCATATATTATGGGTGCATACTATTTTTACGAATGCTTACTTGGTCTACCACTTATTGCTAAACAAATTGTACTTAGGACTCTAAGTATCTTTTTTTTTATAGATTTTCTGTGGGTGTGCAGATGCAATTAGTTGCTTTAATTTATGGCGTCAAGTTGCCGTAATTTCCAAAAACCTTTATTTATTAGTTAGTCAAAACAAACTAAAGCAACTTCTACTATCGTTAATCATCTTCTAAATAAATATGTACTTGAGCACACTAATATAAAAATATATTTTACTTCATTAATCAAGCTCAGGAAACAATCGTTAACGCCCATGCTTCCGATTGTTTAAATTTAAAAAAAAAAACAAGCGTGTAATTTTAACTTTTTCATCAAGCCAGTTAATGACATGTAAAATGAATTGAGCATTGTAATAAATATAATATTGGTATAAAGGACTTACAGTAATAAACCATGGTAGCAGTACGCTGCTATTTATAATCTTAATGTTGTGAATCCTTTACCAGGTTATTCTTGAATCACGTTGTTGGTTTGAGCTCAAACTTTATTCTTCTTCTTGAAATGCCGTATCTGATACGGACGTAGGCGATCCACTCGCCTTTGCCTGTGGCTGGTGCCTTTTTAACCATTTCCACATAGAAAAGGGACCTACAGTTTAAAGCCTGTTTCGAACGCCTTCCGGAGAAAGGTGCCCGTCAAGTTGTTTTCTTTCTATTTATTACTTTTTTTTTTTCAAGCCCAGATTCAAACTTCGATGTAGAAGGCAGACACCTTAATAACTACGCTATGGCCACCCCTTTTTATTATACATCAAAATTTTATTAAACTTTCGTGAATTGGTCATTGGCTCAACAAAAAAAGCAGTTGCACCTCATATATATATATATATATATATATATATATATATATATATATATATATATATATATATATATATATATAATCCTAAGTTTAACTACTGGGAAACGCCCTTATAAGGAAAAGAGATCAGCAATCAAAGATCTAAAGGCTCCAGTATCTGCTTTTTATTTTTATTATCGAGCTTTCACTACCTAATAGTAGCTTCTTCTGGATTCTAAAATTACAAACCAGGTACAGAAAATAAACCAAAACGTTCGTTTTTTTTAAATGTGATTAAATGAATTGTAAGACTGTATGTGAAATTACTTACAAAAATTTAGCAGTTAATTCATCTCTGGTGATGACAATGAAATTTGCATTTTTGTTGGCCAGGTAATATGTATGATTACACAAATATGATTAAAAGACACTTAGAGAGTTACACAAATATTAAAAATAAAACTTTGTCAATAAACATTAGTTAAAAACACTTTTTGAAGACCGAAACATAACTGCAAGAAACACCATGATGTTGAAATGGTACTCCATTTTAAAATTTTTGACATCGAGTTTAGTAACTATTTAGTCATATTTGAGTCCGAACCGGATATTGTTGGTAGTCTGTGTCGTCATCAGGTCGACAAAAAACCATAAAAGCATTAAAGTTAGGGATGTGGTAAATTTTTTAGGTGGATGCTAATCTTAGATAAATTATTTATTATTAATGATATCTATTTTTCAGTTTTAAGTTTTTAACAAGGGGACTTAAATTTGATGAATGTTACTCTTCGACGAGTTATTTATTATTAATTATATTAGTTCTTTAATTTTATAACCAAGAGATTCATAGGCTAATGTAAAAATTTAAAAGAGAATATTAATACTGGACGTTATTTATTATTTGTCATATTTAATTTTTTAATTATTTAATTTTAACAAAAAGACATGGAAAAGTAACTGGTAATAAACAATGACAGAAAGATAAAAGAAACGTCAACTTTACTAGAAACTAATTTTTTCATAAAGATCGTTCTTTTTTATTGGTTTGGTATAGTTTTGTGTTAGTAAATAAGTATACATGGAGCTCAATCCTTCTATGTCTTTTTTGTGATTGAGATTATTTTTACAGGTTTTTATCTAGCACATTTCCAAGAAACTTCTTCTGAAGTAATTAGTCTCAACATCCAGAATGGAGCTGTTGCTATATTGTACTCTGTGATCTGTATTATTTACGTGTAAGTTCAAGCTAGTTGCGTTAGGTTTATGTTTACTATCACTTTTGTGTAACGCTAATCTCTTAGAGAGCTTTTGTGAAGTTTGTCCAACGTAAACCAAACCACATTGACAGGGAATGCCGTAGATTATATTAGATCTTTGTAAAGTATCGGTTTTATCTTTTAAATTGGTATAAAAACAATTCATTCTTTTTATGTTGTAATTAGCAATTTTAATGTTTGTATTTTTAAAAAGAGAAGACAAGGACTGGGAAAGGCCTTCAATGTATTGTAACTTTCCTACTTTAATGTCGATATTAGTGGTGACAGTTGGATTGATTTGAAGGGGGGATCTTTGAAAATTCTTTTTAATTAGAGCTTTAGGATAGTAATTGTCCAACAAGATGTTTTCTAACAGTTTTAAATTTTTTTCTTTAAATGAGGGGTGGCAAATCTTATCTATTCTGTCCTTTAATCCTCTGATGATGTTCAGTTTCTGTTTCATAGGGTGATAAGAATGGAATGGGATATAGCTACCAGAACTTGATTTTTTCCTATACCAGTCAAGTTTGACTGCGTTATTTTCAGAGCGTACAACCCTAGTATCCAGAAACGGAACAGCACAGTCAGTCTCCTCCTCAACAGTAAATACTAATTTATGATTGAAAGAATTGTAAATGTTAAGAGTGTTCTGTACACTTCCGGCAGGTAAAGCGACTAGTAAGTCATCTACATATTGAAACAGAAGGAGAAATTCAAATTCCACCCTTGAAATAACAAAATAAAGAAGTTTATTCATAACAATTTCGGCCAGAATTGGTAAAATAGCACTTCCCATTGGGACGCCAATTTTTTGTCTGTAGAATGTACTATTGAAGGAGAAGAATGTATGTTCGTATAAAAAAGTAATGATTAGTAGAAACTGTTCTTTAGGAATATTACATATTTCTTCTATTGATGTGAAATGTTCATTTAATATTGATATAATAAGGTCTTAACTCGATGTCAAAAATTTTAAAATGGAATACCATTTCAAGATCATGGTGTTTCTTGCAGTTATGTTTCGGCCTTCAAAAAGTGTTTTTAACTAATGTTTATTGACAAAGTTCTATTTTTAATATTTCTGTAACTCTCTAAGTGTCTTTTAATTATGTTTGTGTAATTATACATACTACCTGGCCAACAAAAATGTAAATTTCATTGTCTTCACCAGAGATGAATTGATTGCTAAATTTTTGTCTTAAAATTCATTTAATCACATTTTAAAAAAACGAACGTTTTGGTTTATTTTCTGTACCTGGTTTGCATTTTTAGAATCCAGAAGAAGCTACCATTAGGCAGCGAAAGCTCGATAATAAAAATAAAAAGCAGATACTGGAGCCTTTAGATCTTTGATTGCTCATCTCTTCTCCTTACAAGGGCGTTTCCTAGTAGTTAAACTTAGGATTGTTTGTTGCCAGTGCCCTGCTACTGTCCTTCCTCTTTCTTATATATATATATATATATATATATATATATATATATATATATATATATATATATATATATATATATACGATGGATTGTTGGTTAAGCTAAGCCCTTATGGTATGCCTGAAAGATTTAATTTGTAGCTCTCGTCTTTCCTCAGAGAGCGTTCTTTATCAGTGGCTGTCGACAGATTTCTACTTTCAACTTCATTATCAACGCCATTGTGCCCCAAGGCTCTATACTATCTCCTACTCTCTCATTTACTTTGCATGAATGATCTGCTGGAAAGGGCCAGGAATCCAATCGGCAGCTTTGTAGATTACGCTTATTTTTTCATTCACTTTGAACGCTCGAACATCGGCTACTCATGCAAATATCCGTAGACAGCAGGAAGTCGTTCAACGCCTGATTAGAGATCCAGAACTGACTAACAATCTTGATTCTTGAGCATGGAAGAACGGTTGGCGATTTAAGTCTATTCACAAGTATTTTCATGGAAAGGGCTCGATGGATGTAGTTTTCTTAATTTTTCCCAAAGCGGTGCTTGATAAGAATACAGGTCTCGCTAATACTTCAAATCCGTAGGAAGGTCAGCTTGTTACTCGTCGTACAACCTTTTTCAAGCCGTCCTTTATATAGAAAGCCCCATTCTTTTAGAAGGATTTGCCCAGGATTGTGTTTCCCACCGAGCACAAAGCAATTCACGTTGGTCTTGTAGCAATGCAAGACGAACGTGAATTGCGTTTTCCGCGCACGTGTCGCTCCTGGAGTGCTTTAGGAATTTCTCTGCAGCACATGCGCTATGTCCATAGAAAAAAAGCTCGTCAATCTACAGTAGTTACACGTGATAGATGCAAGGCTTTCAACCGTGTTTGACGTGAGGAATTGTTAGCCAAGCTACACCCTTATAGTACCTCTGACATGTCGTGTTTGTGATTCTCATGTTTCCTCTGAGAGCGTTTACAAATAGCAGTTCACCGAATTCTTTCTAATACCTACACTAACAACGCCGGTATACCCAAGGCTCCATACTATCTCTACTCTCTTTCTTGTTTACAGGCTGTCAAGTAAGAACATGTTCTCGATAACTCATTTTTGGTAGATGCGATTCTAACGGTTCAACAAAAAATCGGTAGAGGGAACCTTTGTCTACGGCGCATTATAGTATCAATCGATTCCGAACTTTCATCGAAACCACGTCAAATCCAAAATAAGTCACTTGTTTGCGCGTCGGTTGGAGGCAGTCTTTTTTTGTTCTCATCCAAAGGAGCCTAAAACGATACATTCCACGGCGGCTAAATATATTAAAGAGTGGGTGACGTTTGTAAAGAAGTAGGTCAATCGTTTCAAGGAGACGAAAAATGTCGACGAGTTGCCAAAATGTGGCTCGGTAGGGAAAGTCACTTCGAAAGTCGAAAAAGAATCGTGTCTTTGTTTTCACGGGATCCAAAATTGACGTTGCGTCAAGAAGCCGCAGAATTAAAAAAAATCTAGTTTAAACGTGTCCCATGAGACCATTCGACAACATCTTCGTGCTTATGATCTCAAATTCCGAAGCACGTTGACGAAACCTTTGCTCGGCGAAAATCACGTCGCGAAGCGGCTCGCTTATGCCCACGATAAGACACTAGAGTGGCCCTCATAATTACCGGACGCCAACCCTAGGTAGTAAAGAGAAAGCTCAGAGGAAAGACTCTAAGGACTTGTCTCGTGGGATTCGAAAAATTTGGGGATCATTGCCCGAGATTGCAGAAAATCTCGTCGACAGCATACATCGAAGATGTCAGGCGATTATTAATGCAGGAGGCAATTGGACAACTTACTAAGGTAATTGGGCCGTTATTAGTACAACAAAGAATACATTGATGGCAAAAACACATGTTTTCAAGAATACGAGCAGTCAGGTTCCTACTTGACAGAATCTAATCTATAGCTTTGCCCATGACAATATACTTGTTTTCCATTTACCGTAATTGCTTGAACATTAGCTACCCATGCAAATATTCGTGGATAACAGGAAGTCGTTCAACTTAACAAATATCTGGAAGAAACTCTATCTTGGGGTGACAGTAACCAAATGGAATTTAACGTTATAAAAATCCAGCCGACCGTTTTTTCTAAAAAAGTTAATGTTGCAGAACTCGACATAGTTACACAGGGACACTCCATTCTTTTAATATCGTCGCCCAACATGCTGGGCGTTAACTTCGGGTCTGAGGCTTGAACGATCCCCAGTAGAGGGAGAGGTGTGTTCTCGATATTGTGCTTCCATCAGCTAGAGAAGCTAATTGCACCCTAATAATAAGAGAGTATCGTGGTTAAGTTTCCTTAATGCATATAAAGTCATTATTTAGCAAATATCCTGTTAACACGTCATACTGGAGACTTTTTATTTACCATAAGGCCTTGAAAACCACTTTGCCTTTATTGTTACTTTTAACGTTGAATATTAATTATAGCTTTGTTGATTAAAGAACATAGCACAAATAGCCGATATTAATCTGCTTTTGGCTTAATATAAGTTAATATATTGCTTCAAGTCATGCTACAAACTGGAAGGTGAATTTAGTTGATACGGGTCTTTATTAAACTTGGGTTGCAAAGAAAAGCTCAGAAAATGATTTTTTAGGTGTAATACTACAATAAGTTTATCCTTCCTAGAATTTTTAATTAAAGTTTGAGCTATACTACATGAAGTGAAAAGTCTCGAACTTTTGAAGAAAAAACAATGTTCTTGCCAAAAATCGATTTTATTCTTCAACATTTTTCGAGCTCTTTAAAATAAGTCTCAGTTTCCCACTCGACTTTTTCATTTGAGCCAAATTTCTTTCCCTGGAAAGCAGTAATAATCGCTGGGGGTCAGATCTGCTGAATACGGCGGATGAGGGAGCAATTCATAGCCCAGTTGGTCCAATTTCTATTTCTGGTGCATTATCTCAGTGAAACAATAAGTTTTCATCGCAAAATGTTCCCTTTTTTTTGATTTCACCATTCAAATAGTCCAATAAACTGACGTAATAGTCTCCGTTGATTGTTCGCCTCCTTCTCAAGTTAGTCGATTAGTCGATCCCATGTTCACTTTCCGGTCATTCAGAACAATACAGCCGATTTTTTTTTGTGTTTTTTGACTTCCCTATTTGGACGTCCGGAATGTGGTACATCATCGATGCTAGTACAATCGTATTTAAGTTTCCTAACCATCGACATATAGTTGCTCTCAACGGAGCAGATATGCCATAACACTTCTCAAGCCATTTTTGGATTCTGGCTGTATTTTTTCCCATCAAAAAGCAATGTTTATGGGACAAAAATCAAAAGTAGCGTCACTCAAGGAGCCCTAAAAGATACATTCTTATCAATACTTTGTAACGTATATAGCCTAAGCTAATACGGAGGCACATCATTGAGGCAACGATTCGATTGATTTGAGAATTTTGTCTCTGGTAATATTGGCCACTCTCCTTGAACTTTTTTTCAGAGAGCACAATTCTGAGTTCCCACTTTCATTTTTAACTCTTCCCACAAATGTCCGGTGATTAACGTGGCCATTCTAAAATTCGAAGATTTTTCTTTCTGAAAAATTCTTGCAAAGCTTGGATCAATGTTTCGGATCATTATCTTGTTAAAAAATCCATCCTCGTGGCATATTTCGACGTCCATAAGGAAGCATGTGTTCTGATAGAATATCTCTGTGCATAACAGCGTCCATAATACCTTAAAATTTAACTAATGGATCGACGCTTTGCCACCAAAATGCTCCCCAAAGCATAATACTACCACCACCATTCTTATCTGTCGGTGCCTGATACCGAGAATCATGTCTAGTACCTTTTGGTCGTCGAACATATCTTCTCCCATCATTTTCAAATAAATTAACTCTAGTTTGACCTTCTTATTTTTTACTGATGAACGGTTTTTTTACTCCTACACGTCCAACAAGTCCAACTTGTGTTAGCCTACGAGGAACAGTCCTTCTACTAATCTCAGCTAAATTTTCTTCATGTAATTCACGTGCAATAATTGCAGCATTCCTTTTTAAGTCTGCAACTGCTTTTTCTTTTAATTACATTGTCGACATGAATAGTTGTTTTCCTTAGTCTTCATCTTAGTCTTAGAACATGGTTTATCATTCATACGTGAAACTTTTCCTTTACCGTACAACCTTAAAATAGTTTTCCGGATGACGTGCGTTTGGGCATCTTGCCTCAATGATACTGATACACAATTATGAAGTGAACTAAATTCTTGATGTTTACCTGGACTCACGTAGAAAAATGTAAACATAACTGAGTAAATCACAATTCCTTAGAAGTTGGCCGGATACTTATGAATAACCAAAAAATATTATTTTTGTTAGAAATGATTGTTATTTATACCACAAGATTTTTTTTAGTTGTATATGTTGTTAGTATAACTCAATCACAAAAATATTTTTGGCCCAAAACTTTTGCAAGCCACTGTACATAGACAGAAAGACATTTTGAATGTCATTTATATATATAATAATTAAAAGAAATACAAAATAAGTTGGGAATCCATGTTTTAATTAGAGAGAACATGCTCTAATTTTTCCAGGTTGTATTACTATTATCGAGGTTTTCTGTGTTACTTCATACAATTTTATTTAAAAACAAAAAATGCTAAACAGCAATAGAAGCGTGCCTCTTGTTCATCTTTAATAGAACACTTATACAGCATTTGACATTATTTACAACTGTAATTAAAATCCCACACGCAGGGTTTATTTATTATTAAGGCTCCTCAATTATTTTTAAAATGAACTAGGAACATTGAGAGAAAATAAACAATTTCATATATTTGTATGTATGTGATATATAGAGAGAATTGTTTACATTCTTCGTTAATTGTATTTGTAAAAGAATCGTTACAGGGGTCCCTACATCATCAAAACCAAGATTTTCACTTTCCGTCTATTCGCCTGTCAGTTTCTGTATTCAGGCTCCACTACCTGAAATCGAAAAACAAAATTTTTATTACACAGAGTACTCCTTAAAATACTAAATTTTATATTTTTATTTTCAATAACAGAATGTATCCACATAGAAAAATATTCTCTTGTTGTCGTAAGTCGATCGCCAGCCGACAAACGTACATACTGCTCATTTGAAGATAGAGAAGAAATATATTCCTGTTTCCAGTCTTAACCTAAAAAAAATGATTTTGTTGTTTTATATTTCGTGCTAGTTTGTCCAGTCATCCTTGCCTGGTCGAATATGTTGAAGTGAGAGTGGGGCAGTCTTTTGCTAAAGCGCCACTGCTTGATAAACCAAACGCGATGAGGGGTTGATTCGTAACTCCGTACTTTTTTTGTACATTTAGTTACTGGCCAATTAGCTTTACAAATTTCTTTCAAGTGCAGGTTCTCTTAATAATTCTTGCTAACTTACAAATATATTAGGACCCTTAAAATAAAACAAACTCGGAATTCGTTCTTAATCACTTGTAATTAAGATCAATTGATAGTTAAGAGCTAAACGAGTCTGTCAGTATCTTGAATAAATAAATGAACTTCATAATCAAGAGGTAGCTGTTTAAAATTTATAGCTGGTTATCGGACTTCTAATGAATCCTTTTTGTACGCGCTGAAAATATTTATAAGTGGCCTTTGTTTCTATTCTGTTGTTTCTGCCACGTATTCGATAGTAATGCGATCACTTGTTTTTATTTGAAAATACTATGCAACTGTCGATGTTTCACAGTATTTATATATATATATATATATATATATATATATATATATATATATATATATATATATATATATATATCAATATATATATGCATATAATATATATATATATATATATATATATATATATATATATATATATATATATATATATATATAGTGATGTTTTCGTTTTTCACCATATTATCAGCAGACAAGGACAATGACACGGTGGTCCTAAATACCGAAGACTACATGACAAAAATGGAAACCATTCTACAAGACGACACACAAGTTACCAGGGACTCTACAACATATCTGGAAAAAAACTACAAAGGCCAAAATAAAAGCTGCAAACTTGGGACCAGAGATTGCAAGTCTCATAATTCCAAGAGAGAAATCAAGCCGATGCCCAAAGTTGTATATTGTTTCACTTTATTCCAGTATTCCAGTGGATGAAGCACTAGATCAAATAGCAATAAACGGGGATGTTCCAGCTCATGTTCTAGAACTATCGGAACACTGCCTAAAAATATCTATTTTGTCTTAACAATCAGATAAACAAACAAACGGATAGAGCGTCCAAGGGATCTTCCCTTTGATCAGTAATAGCCAACCTCTATATGATGTATTTTAAAACAGAGGTCATCAAAAACTTACCACTTAAAATGAAACTCTGGAAACGATATGCTGATGACATCTTTATAATTTGGCCCCATGGACGAAACGAATTAGACCACTTCCTGATCTATTTAAACAGAATCCACCACCAGATATAGTTCAGCTTGGAAGCAGAAGAAGAAAAAAGCCTCACTTTCCTTGATGTACTCATAACTCGGAAAAACAACGGTCAACTGCAATACTCAGTCTATCGGAAGCCCACCCACACCAATAAATATTTAAAACGCTGGATCACACCACCATCCATCTCAAATCCAGGTGGTAGCCCACACTCTCGTATCGAGATCATACCGACTTACCGAACCAAATACGAGATAGCAAGAAATTTCACAAATCACTAGGGCTCTTGAGCAAAACGGATATAAAAATCAGCCCAGCCAGACAAGGGCCGAAGAATGGGACCTTTATCAAAAAAAAGTCTTATTACCGTACGTGAAGGGAGTTACAAATAGGTTTTTTAAGAGTCCTAAGAAAACACAACATAGGCACAACATATATATATATATATATATATATATATATATATATATATATATATATATATATATATATATATATATATATATATATATATATATATATATAGCCGCCATGTTGGTTGGCAGATGTTTAACATCTGATGTCAGTTGTGTTTAGTAAGGTTTACCATTCAATCATGAATCGTTTCACGTTAAAAGAGCGCTTGGAAATTGTCCAAAATTACTCCAAAATAACTCGATGCTGCAGGAATATTTCTTCATATTTCCGGCCCCAACATGACTTTATTGCGCACCACATTCGGTGTTAATTTTACGAAATGGCCCTACCGCTTGGCCGCCGAGATCGTGCGATTTAACGCAATTTTCTTTGGGGCCGTATTAAATTACAAGTTTACAGCAACGAACCAGTAACTCTTGATGAACTTGAAGCCAACATTCGTTGTGCCATAGTCAGCGTAAGGCCGGAAATGCTGGCCCGAGTCATGGAAAATTGGTGTAACCGAACTCATGTCTGCGAAAAGAGCAGCGACGGATATTTGAGCGATATTTTGTTTAAATCTTAAATGGCTTAAAATTTCCCGTTAAATAAAATTTCAAAATGAATTTCGCTTAAAAACTCTTTAATTTTAAAGTTAGGACGCTCTGAATGGAAAACCCTATATATATATATATATATATATATATATATATATATATATATATATATATATATATATATATATATATATGTATATATATATATATATATATATATATATATATATATATATATATATATATATATATATATATATATATATATATATATATATATATATATATATATATATATATATATGTACATATATATATATATATATATATATATATATATATATATATATATATAAATATATAAAATAAAGAAAGAAAGCAAAAGTTGCCGTATCTAACAAAATTCTTAAATATGAAATTAGTTGGGAAACTCGGCAAAGGGCGCAACAGGTGTTCACACAGTGTACATTTAGCCAATATTTCGCTCCTATGTTATGACCTTCATCAGGGCACAAACTAAAAAGGAGAACGAAGCGACAATTGAAGTAGTACGGACATATAAACAAAAGTATAAGTTATTTTATTTAAAAAAGTTGTAGAAAAATATTTAGTAATAAAACTGAAAAGACCACTTACATGAGGGGTGTGATATTAATCTAACAAAAATGGCCATGAAACCAATTACATAAATGCGACTAACTAACTAAACACTAACGTATCAATTCAGTAAAAAGGCATTTACAAAAGGGATGCCATTAAAAACCTTGGATGCTAAGAACAGTTAAAAATTAATTCAATTTTAATTAACCAACTGTGACCTGCAATTTGTATGACATATTTGACACAACGCTGACAGAAAACAGCCATCTGACAGAAGCAAGGGATCATTAAATGAAGAAATTTATTATATATATATATATATATATATATATATATATATATATATATATATATACATATATATATGTACATATATATATATATATATATATATATATATATATATATATATATATACATTATATATATATATATATATATATATATATATATATATATATATATGTAACCTTTAAAGGTTCGGAAAAGTACATTTCAAATTATTGCGGCTTAATAGGTTTCTCTTTTAGTTCTTTTGTATGCTATACTCTAATTTATTATCACTTTATAAACCAAATTATGAAAACGACGGCTATGTAGGCAGTTTTCTAATCAATAAACAAAAGTACTACCTACTCCATCCTCTAAGCAAATGCCAATTTAATCCACGAATAATTCATTATTTTACAATTTCCAAGTAAGAACTTAATAAATAACTGCAAGTAGGTAAAATCCGCTTGTTAAAATACTTATTATGAAGAAAGCTTCTTTGTATAAGACAAAGGCCAAGAGCAAGAGTTATCGATAGCACATTATTTATTGTATTGTACTTTATATCTTCAGTTTTTGCATTTATAGAATTTCACTTACTCTATGATGAGAAGACGAATTTAATATTAGGCGTTTATTTAACAATTTTAAAATTTCAACTTCTACACCTAAACCAAGGCGACTTGAGAATAGCAGTAGGTAATACTAATAAATAAGGAAACCCAAATATGCAAGTGGAAAACTTTAAAATATGCGCATAAATATGCAAATAATTTTCTCAAAATATGCACATACATCTTGTAAATATGCAGTAAAAAAATCGAAATAGACTTGAAAAAATGTAAATTTATTGTTTCACATTACATGATACGAGTACTATACAAATGTAGCAATAAAAAACCCATTTTAAATTTTCAACATACAGGGCGAATGAACTAAATCTAAATATAATAATATACAAAGTAAAAAATAAATATAAATAATAATGTATTTTATTACTTTACTTAAAGATGAACATATAATAATAATAATAATGTAGGTACATATTACAAAAATTGATATACGTAGTAAACAGCATAATAAAACATACATTTTAAATTTGATACATATAGGGCGATGCAACTAAGTAAGCGGAAATATGCAAATATTGCAAAAGATAGGGTCGCCGTTAGTTATAAAAACAATAAACTACTAAATGTTTCTCAAAATTCTCCATTAAAAAGTTTTGTCTTCTATCGTTGTATAAAAATTTATAAATTGAGAAACTCCTTTCCACACCGACTGATGTAATAGGGGCATTTTTAAAATTATTTAATAGCATAGGCTCTAAATCAATAGAATCAGTAAAATCTCCCTTTAAAACATTAGCTACTTGGCTGACAAATTGAAACCCACTATTTTTTTCCATAACATTCCGAAATTTTTGAAAAATTTTGCTACCAATTTTACCTGCGACATTTTCAAAAGCGACCTCACATTGTTTTATTAGTTGAACACTTCGGGTTAATGGCAAATTAGATTCCTCTATTTGACTTATGGTTTTAGAAACAAAGCTATAATTTGTATTAAGAAAGGAAAGTTGTTGTTTTATCTCCTTGTTTTTGAATAACCGTTTTAAATTCTGTAAGGGATTGGGAAGATTCGTCTGATAATTCTGCAATTAGACCATCTAGTTGACAGAAGTTGTCGCAATAAAAAAATGGTGCTTCCAACCAAGTGGCCCATCTTGTGAGGTGGAAGAGGAGTGTTTGGTAGTTTTTCTTTGTAGAACTGAATCCTTAAAGGCGCTTTAAGGAGGATTTTATGATTCCTAATTTCCTCAGCAACCCTATTTAAAGCATGAGCGAGACCTGTTACATGTATTAAGTTTGGATAAAAAATTTTCAAATTTTGCCCGGCCTTTATGATGTACGGTGCTGCATCTGACAAAATAAGCAAAAAATTATCTCCTGGAACAGGCGTAGGAAGAAAAAACTTCGATAGTTCCTCTTGAACCAATCTGGCCACTGTCAATGCATTTGTTTTTTCTAACTGTTTGGAAGCAATCAGATAAGATTTTGGCAAAATATCGTCGCTAAAAACTCCAATCAATAAATGCGCAATATACCGTCCTCTTGAATCGGTGATTTCATCAATACATATATAAAAATGTTCGTTGCGAATTTTACCTTTAATTTCCTCAATTACCTGTGAATGCAAGGAGCTTACGTCCTTTCTTCGTATTATTGTTTCACCTGGGATATTAAATTTGCAATACTTCTGGAGAGGAGATAAAAAGCGCAAATCGACGTAACCACTTTAAAAGCACAACCAAAAATGGAAGACTAATAAATTAATAATACAAGTATGCTCTGATGGCCGGCATGGCGGCGGCGGCCTAAACATTGACCCTTATTCCGATAAATGAATGAAAACACCTGCCAAAGACCTACATTATTATAAATTCCTTCAAATATGCACATATATGCTATTTTTAAAGCATTTATGCAAATATTTAGAAAAATGCATATAATATGCAAAATATGCAATATATGCGCTTTGCATATTTGGGTGTCCTTACTAATAAACATAAATTATTCTCACTCGTTAAAATTATGGCCTGTTATTCGTATCTGAAGTTCATGATTTGCCTTATTATTAAATCAAATAAAACCGATCATCATATTTAAAAAAGTGGTGTAAAAAAATCAATTTCTGTCCGCATTATATATATTTATTACTATACGAGGATGGATTGAAAAGTTCGCGGCCTAGTCAAGAAAACAAAATAAAATACGCACAAAAATATTTTTATTTTTCGACGTAATCTCCACCTAGCTCTATGCACTTCTTCCACCTGCTTTCTAAAGTTTCGACATCTATTTGAAAAAATAATTCAAGGTCTTCAAAATACTGGTTAACTGCACCTTCGACTTCTTCATTTGATGAAAATTTCTGGCCACAGAGGTGTTTTTTTAGGTTTGGAAACAGATGAAAGTCCGAAGGTACCAAAATCAGCAGAATAAGCCGGGTGGGGCAGCAATTCGAAACCACAATCATGAATTTGAGCCATAGACTCAACAGACGTGTGAACGCGAGCGTTGTCCTGACGGAACAAAACTTTCTCAGTAATCCTGGGCGTATCTCTTTAATTTCTTGACGTAAACAACGCAAAAGGGTGCAATAGTAAGTCGAGTTTATTGTTTCGCCTTTCGAAAGGTAGTTCACCACAATAATACCTTTAGCATCCCAAACAACTGATCCCATCACTTTTCCAGCCGACAGAATAGCCTTCGCTTTCTTTGGGGTCGGTTCACCAGATTTTTTCCACTGCTTGGATTGTTGTTTTGACTCTGGAGTATAGTGGTGAACCCAGGTTTCGTCCACTGTCACACACCTGTTAAGAAAAATCTTCCGGATCAGCCTTAAACATCTCCAAGCAGTAGCGAGAAATCGTGAGTCGAATTAGTTTTTGTTCAAATGAAAGCAATCTGGGGACCCACCTAGCGGAAACCTTAAAAAATCCCAGTTCGTTGGCAATGATGTTTTGTGTTCGTTCATACGAGATGCCTATAGTGTCTGCAATCTCCCTGATAGTTATTCTACAGTCTTTCAATATGAGATAGCACACTTTGCCGATGTCGTAGACATCGCGGGCCGACCGGAGCGAGGGTAGTCTTCGATGCTCTCGCGTCCACTCCAAATTCTGCAACCCATTTTTTCACAGTTGTATATGACGGGGCAGATTGTCCTAGTGTTGTTTTCATATCATCGTGGATCTCCTTTGGTGTTAATCTTTTTTTAAACAGGTACTTGATGACCGGACGTTGTTCAATTTTTTCCCTTTTTCCAAAAACGCTGCACTCAGTCTCACTAAAGTCGTTCTAACCTAAAAACTACAAATTCTACAGCAACAAAATTTTACACTGTGACAACCAAAGAAAGTATGAACTTATTGAGGGTACTATAATAAAAATATTATAATTATTTTTGCTGAGGCCGCGACCTTTTCAATCCATCCTCGTATTATTAATATTTTTATGTATACAAAGCCGGTCTCGGTAGTGCGCTGGGTTAAGAGGCTGCCAAGTGACCTGAAGGTCGCTAGTTCGAATTTGGTGTTAGCGGCTGAGTATTGTACCGTTTTAGACTCCAAAGCAAAAATCATATATACAAGCACGTGGCTCATGCTCTAAATTCATGAGGCTAATAAAACATAAAAAAGAAATGTATACAAATGTATACCGTAAGAAGGTTATGCTCGAAACAGATGCAAACAAATAATTGTCATCCCTCAGTAGGAACATAATCAAATAATTAAAAACTTCTTATCTATTCTAACACATAAAAATCTTTGGAAAATCGTCAAGGCAGTTCGTCAAAATGTCACTAAATTAACTGTACCAATGCTTTCAAGATCAAACAAATGTATTGCAACAAGATCTATTAAAGAATATACCTTCTTACTTGGGCTGTCTGAAAAGTTCTCGGCCTAACAAAGAAAGATTTTTTTGTGACGTGAAATATGTTTTATTTTTCAATATAATCTCCTGAAACATCAGTATATTTATTCCAATGTTTTTCCAATAATTCAGTATCATTATCAAAGTGTTATTCTGGAAGGTCTGTAAAATATCCATTCAGGGTTGCAAGAGTTGATGTAAAACGCTTTCCAGCCAGGAATTTTTTCAGGTTTGGAATCAGACGGTACCAAATCCGGTGAATACGTTGGATGTTCAAGCAATTCGTACTTTAATTCACTAAATTTTGCTATCGTCAAAACACTTGTGTGTCTTGATGAAAAATGATTCTTTTCTTCATTAAACCAGGCCTTTTCTTACGAATATTCAGAGTTAATTGATTCTGAAGATAGTCGATCAACGAAACACATTTGTGGTCCCAAAAAACGGTTGCCATAAACTACCCTGCTAATGGAACCATCCTTGCTTTCTTTGGTGCACTTCCATCGGCTCGAATCCATTGTTTCGACTATCTTTTTCGTTCTGGTGTATAGTGGTGGACCCAAGTTTCATCAACAGTTATAAAATAATGCTTAAAATTCATTTTATTTCGCTTAAAACGATCCAAACACGCTGGAGAAATACGAATGCGTTTTTGGCCAATTGTCAGCAAACATGGCACCCATCTTGCACAAAGCTTTTTCATATGTAATTCTTGATGCAAAATATTCCCAATTCGTTCTTTTGGGATGCCTATGGCCTCAGCTATTTCACACAGTTTCACTCGTCGATCATCTAACACCATATCATGGACTTGTTGAATGATTTGTGGCATTGTAACTGTACGACCTTCGCGTGAATTATCTTCAAGGCTTGTACAATCAGATTTAAAAAGAGCTGCTCAAAAATTAATGACAAGTCAATATTAAACAGCTGCTACTACTCGAATGAATTGACAGATTGAAATAAAATTTTACAAGTGTTTATATAAAGGATGGAACTTTCCAATACAATTATGGTTTCACATGCCATCTATGTGTCGGGCCGAGAACTTGTCAGACAGCCTAGGTACCTGTATTCCATGCTCCCCACGACCGCGACCTACTGTTCCCAGTTTCTAGCCAAAAACGATATTGTTGTCAAACCGAGTCATTCTAATGAAGTTGGATACCAAAAAAGCTTCTCAAAAAATGTACCAGAGAACGCCAGTTTCTGAGGTATCATATACAAAATAAATATTTCCCTCCTGATGGAAAAGCGCAAGACTTAAGCTGATATATAACTGTGATTTACAATTATGTCATGGCTTCCCTTGCTTATTCCATTTCAGTGATGTAATATAAATAATGATCTAGGATTTTTTCCAGGGAGACCGAGTTTGTAACAACTTTTTTTTACTGCATAAAAAATAATTTTCATGGGGGCCCCTCGAAAAAAAAAATACTTTCTTCGAAATCTCTTACACACCATACAAAAATCATCAATGACTGAGGATAGACGATTTCTCGACAAAACGAACCTTCTTTGACAATGACATTTTTACTACTTTAAGCCTTTTTCCATGCCATAAAGAAATCAATTGCAAAAAAACTGATGACGGGGAGGGGGAGAGACTAGTTCTGGAAGAAAAAGATCTACTCTTACAATAAAATATTTAAACTTGAACGTTAAACCCTAAAGAGAAGAAGATCCGTGGAAGGGGCAGGGGAAGGCGAAGCCCCTTCATCTGATGACAGGATCTGTCAGTGTAAAAATTCACTTCAGCAGTCATCTAGGTTGTCACCTACGTTAAAATAATACCTGCCTGTTGTGTCAACTTCAAGTCAAGGTAATTTTGCATCATAGCGTAATTATAGATCACTTTTGGAAAAACCATATGTTGTTAATACGAGAAAACTCTCTAACTTGTCTTAAATATACAGCAAACGTGGCCTTAACAATATAATTAAAACAGGTGATTTATACACCGTATTTCACCGCTATGCGAAACCAAAACCGAGATTTAGCAGTATATAAACACAATATAAATTTTCCGCAACGACAAAATCTCCTTCAGATCTACTAAATATTTACTGTGTTTTGTTAGTAACAGAAAGGTGACCGGCACGTAGAAATAATAAGGTAGAATCAAGGACAGTAAATAATTGTTTTAAACAGGCTTACATGTATATTACAAGTAATATTCTGAAGATTTCATCATGAAGGTACTTAACCCCGTTAATCAAAACATTATTTTCTATAAATGCTATTTATAGATGAAAAAAAAAACGGTAAGGCCTGTTTCGTCCTAGTTACCAATCGATTTAAAAACTTTTTTGGATTACGCCGAAACAGTACCAAACAGCATTCTGAATCTTCGACAGGTTGCTGTTTTTTTTTCAATCGTGAGAGGGCGCAGCATCCGTTGAACACAGGATTTTCATATGCGAATATTCATGAAAAAAATGACTCAGGCGTTTTGTTGATATCTTCATAATGTCGGCTGTCTTTCTCACTCTTACTTTGCATTCATTCAGAACAATATGATGGATTTTTTTGTATTTTTTAAAGTAACTGCCTTGCCTCGGAAATACCAATGGTGGCTGTGAAGCGGAACTAAGAAGACGTTTGGCTATGACTTGAAACTCGACGGTCAAGTTCAACAGAGATCCAGCTATCACAAAACACACAAAGCTATCCAGCCTTATATTCCTCATAGCAACTTACGTATTGGAAACATGGACCATTAAACGAGCTGACAAGAGACGAGTCGAAGCGTCTGAGCTATGGGCATATCGAAGAATCCTCAGAGTATTATATACCGAACACCGTATGGCCTGTCCCAAAATATAAGATCCTGATTTTTTCCGTTTTAAGTGTGCAATATAAAAATTCTGACCTTTCGTTTATGATAGGTTGCAGAGATGAACTTAAGAATTTTATTCATTAATGCAAATAAATAAAATTATAAGTGTTTTTGGAGATGTTTATTTATAGATGCATGTAAAAACAAATGCATAAGAAGTACAAATATACGGTTTGAATGAATGGGGTTTACAAGAGGTGACATGTATAAATAAAAATATATTTTAACTTAAGCCTACCATAATTCGGTTTCACTATCACCGTCATCAGCTGAGGTAATTATCAGTGGTTTTATATTATTTACATAAATATATGAATCTTCAACTTTAACAATGTGCAGAATGGAATTCTTCCAGCTTTCACAAGGTTTTATAACTTTTTTACTAATTCAACCATTGACACGTTTAAAGTAAGAGAAACATTTTGTGCCCTTATTTTTGATTTAACTTGATGCCAAATATATTCAATTGGATTAAACACACAATAATACAAAGGAAGCCGCAAAACAGTGTGTCCCATTTTCTCAGCGATGCTATCATAAACATATTTCTTTTTCAATTTATAGTCTTTCAAAACTTCCACTTTTTTTATAACTAAAGTCAAAATAAATGTCATTTTCTAACATATATTACTGTATTTCCGATTTGGTGTTGGCTGCAATAGGAACCTTATTTGGTAGACGACTATGGTAACTTGCATTGTCTATAACTATAACACTCTGTTCGGGAACATTTGGCAAAAGGGAACTTTGAAACCAATTTTCAAAAAGTTCTGCGATCGTGTCTTCGTGATAGTAAACTAAAATCTTTTATGTTTTGTGCAGATAATAGTAAACAATTTGAAACCCAGCCCTTTTCAGATCCAGCATGCAAAATGGTTATTCGTTAACCTTTATTTGAAGGCGCGTTAGTCTGACATTTTGTACTGCTGCCAACCCACCCTTTTTGCACAGTGTCATGGGTATCGAACCATGTTTCGTCAAGGTAAATTATTGGCCAATTTTCTGATCGATACTTTTTAATTTCTTGTAAATAAGTATTTCGTAAGATTCGTAATCTTTGTGACTCCACCACTACTTGCCTTTTGTTGATTTTTTGGAACGTGAATCCCATTCTTAAGAGAATTCTGTGAAGGGTTGATCGGCCACAATGTATATTGGTCCCGTCCTGCACCAGTCTTAATTTTATTTTGTCTAGTGTGGGCACCAACTGCTCTTCATACATAGAATATATTTTTCTCCTGATGACGTCTTTTTCACAATCGTCTACATGATGCATTTGAAAATCTTTCCGTTTTTTCTGTTCCTCAGTGATGATTTTCCTACAATACCCTTAATCGAAGAAATTGGGGTTTTTGTTAGTTCACTGGTTTCTTGCAAAGCACTTTGTTTATTCAAATTTCTTTTTACCAAATTGTTGTAAGTAAAACTAAAAATAAAATAATAAAAAGTATCTTTCGAATCTTAATGGAAACCTGTGGTTATTAGGCCTATATTATCAAAGATTTAAAGGGCTCCAAACCGGGTTGCCAGGTAGTAAATATATAGGTAAAAATAGATCCAATATGATTGCAGGCGCAAGTGCTGTATACAAAGTAGATAAAATCAAAATACGTTTATCGTAATACCTGGTAACTATGTACAAAATCCTAATAGGGTCGTTTATTGCCCCATTGAAAAAGCAAAAAGGTAGGATCTTATATCTTGGGATTTACTATACTAATGTATCTATTCTTGAAGAGCTTAGTATATGAGGCTGGTTTGAAAAGTCCGTGCAAAGTCCGAGAGATGGCACCACCGGCGCGTATCGAGGTCATGTTTAGTTAGTAGCATCTCTTGAATGAACGCACACCAAGGCTCAGCCATATTGGTCTATTTCTTTGTGTTTGGCATTCGTGTGAATCAAGGAAGTCGAGTGATTTTCAAGAAATGGACGAGAAAGAATTGCGTGTGGTGATTAAACATTACTTTATGAAAGGCAAAACGCCTCAGGAGACTAAAGAGAAGCTTGATAAACATTATGGTGACTCTGCACCTTCGATTAGAACAGTTTATAAGTGGCTTCAAAATTTTCGGACTGGCCATATGGGCATAAGTGACGCTGAACGTTCTGGACGGCCTGTGGAGGTTACGACTCCAGAAATCATTGATCAAATCCATGATATGGTGATGGATGACAGAAGAGTTAAGGTGCGTGAGATTGCTAGTGCTGTGGGCATCTCGACTGAACGGGTACATAATATTTTGCATAAATATTTGGACATGAGAAAGCTATCCGCAAGATGGGTGCCGCGATTGCTCACGCTTGACCAAAAACGGAATCGTGTGAAGTGTTGCAAGGATGGTTTGCAGCTGTTCCAGAAGAATCCGGAGGACTTTAAGCATCATTTCGTCACTGTGGATGAAACATGGATACATTACTATACTCCTGAGACAAACAACAATCTAAACAATGGGTTACCAAGGGGGAATCTGCACCAAAAAAGGCGAAGACCGTTCCTTCGGTCGGAAAGGTTATGGCGACTGTCTTTTGGGATTCGCAAGGGATAATTCTCATCGACTGGAAAAGGGTAAAACTATTACAGGTGAATATTATTCATCATTATTGGACCGTTTGAAAACCGAGCTGCAAGAAAAACGCCCGCGATTGGCCCACAAGAAAGTCCTTTTTCCATCACGACAACGCACCAGCACACACCTCAGCAGTTGTGGTCGCAAAATTAATGGAAATAGGATTCCAACTCGTTTCACATCTATTCTCCAGACTTGGCTCCCTCGGACTACTATTTGTTCCCCAATTTGAAGAAATGGCTGGCGGGACAAAGATTTTATTCAAACGAGGAGGTGATTGCAGACACTAATGGATATTTTGCAGACTTGGACAAATCCTATTATTCGGAAGGGATCAACAAACTAGAACATCGTTGGACGAAGTGTGTAAGCCTAAAAGGAGACTATGTCGAAAAATAAAAAAGGTTTACCCCAAACACATAAGTAGTTTTTATTTTTGCACGGACTTTTCAAACCAGCCTCGTAAATGACCGACTTTCAAATAGAATTAATAGACAGTACCTGAAATATTTTGGTCACAATATGAGGAAAGTGGATGCCATGGAAAAGCTTATAGTAACGGGGAAGGTAGAAGATCAAGGGGACGGTCTCCAACAAGATGGTCCAACCAAGTAAGATCTCTTCTTGGCATGGGTATACAAGAGTCAAGTCAGATCGAACAGGATCTAGATGCCTGGAGAAGAACTGTTTAGGTAACAACTGCATAGTATTATTGATACTCCCACTGAGGTAAAAGGATTAAGAAAGAGCCTTATTTGGACGTCCGGAACGTGCTACTTATATGACGGCATTTAATTTCACCAATCCATTGACATATAATGGTCTTCAACGAGGCAGATGTGCTATAACAATTCTTGGCTATTCTTGGGTTCTTGCTGTATTTCTTCCCATCAAAAAGCTATGTTTAATCAACATATGAAATTTTTTTGTTCCATCGTTTTGTAAAAAATCAAAAGTAGCGTCACTCAAACAGCTGTAACTCGCAACCTCATAGACAAAATGTCATGATAATTTTACACGAATCTTCTGAAAGTTGACACTAACTGGAAATTATATTTTTTATTTTTTGTTTGTGCTGTCATCTGTCGAAAAGTCTCTGGACTTTTCACTCCATGTTAGTAATCAAAAACGATATTGCTGTCAGAGAGAGAGAGAGAGAGAAGCTCTTGTTCTAATTTCTAAGCATAGAGTTTTTTAAAAGTTAGTGGGTATAGTTTTATATTACATTACATTACACTACGTGAAGCATGATGGATGCAGTACCAAATATTTCTGTATCTATATCTATAATATATATAAAATGCAACGTCTCTCTGTCTGTCTGTCTGTCAGTCTGTCTGCCCGTTAGTGCGCTTATCACTGGAGAATCACTTATCCGATTTACGTACTTTTTTTTTAAAAACATACATATGTTCTCTGGTCAGGTTATAGGCTATATTTTATTACGATAGGTAGCATAAGGAATGAGCAGTGACGATAATAGTGAATGAAGTCGGAAACAAGTTTGCCGCTAGCGCGTTCCCTTGCAATACACAGCCTAAATCATTAAATGTAGAACAATATTATGTAGCAGAGAATATCTATAATCTATAATATATATATATATATATATATATATATATATATATATATATATATATATATATAAAATGCAATGTCTCTCTGTCGGTCTGTCTGTCCATTAGTGCGTTTATCACGCGAGAACCACTTATCCGATTTACGTGTCTTTTTTTAAATTCATACATATATTCTTTGGCCAGGTTATATAATCATAATAATAATCTTTAAAGTATTTCACACTAGATTTACCTAACCATTCAAAAGTCTCGTATTCTATAAGTGGTAACTGAAGCCATAAGAATGATTTTATGTTATTTTTTTTTACAAGACATTTACTTTAACTCCACTTTGTTTCTCGACTTTAAAATTTTTATACTCTTAACGAAACTTTTATAGGGCTATCAACGCATCCACTGATGTTTATTATTTGTTTAGGCGACAAAAACATCGTTAATTTTATTTTATTGGGTTTTATGGAAGCCGCAGACACAATATATAAAAAAATAAACCTTTCCAGGGGAAGTGATGTTAAAAAGAGTGGAAAATTAACCACTATTAAAATGTAATTTGACGCAGTAAAATATTTTTAAATTGTGGAATATGAATCCAGTCAATAAATTAGAAGAGGGTGGAAACTTTGCTTGGCTCTTTCATCAAAACTTCGTCAAAAGTTTTCATAAATTAGAGTATGCTTAATAATGTTGAAACAGTATGTTATGAAATATTCATTAAAATCGATTAAACCTTTTTTGAAAATACGACCTTAGGATGATGGTATTGCGCCAAAAATTAGATATATAGTATATCTCTAATTCGGAAGAGGTTTTCTTCAAAACTTGCTCTAAAAGATGACATTAGAAGAATTAAATATAGATAAGTAATTAATCAGTTTGTCGTGTATTTCAGGGTGAAAGCTACAAATATTTTAACACTGAAATACACGACAAATTGATTAATTACTTATCTATATTTAACTTTTCTAATATAATCTTTTAGAGCAAATTTTGAAAAAAACCTCTTCCGAAGGTCGAAACGTCAATAAATATATAACAAATCCAAAAATAGTTTTAATGATCTAATTCCAAAAACACGTAAATTATAAATATACGAGGCTGGTTTGAAAAGTCCGTGCAAAAATAAAAACTACTTATGTGTTTGGGGTAAACCTTTTTTATTTTTCGACATAGTCTCCTTTTAGGCTTATACACTTCGTCCAACGATGTTCTAGATTGTTGATCCCTTCCGAATAATAGGATTTGTCTAAGTCTGCAAAATATCCATTAGTGTTTGCAATCACCTCCTCGTTTGAATAAAATCTTTGTCCCGCCAGCCATTTTCAAATTGGGGAACAAATAGTAGTCCGAGGGAGCCAAGTCTGGAGAATAGGGGGGATGTGGAACGAGTTGGAAACCTATTTCCATTAATTTTGCGACCACAACTGCTGAGGTGTGTGCTGGTGCGTTGTCGTGATGGAAAAGGACTTTCTTATGGGCCAATCGCGGGCGTTTTTTTCTTGCAGCTCGGTTTTCAAACGGTCCAATAACAATGAATAATATTCACCTGTAATAGTTTTACCCGATGAGGATTATCCCTTGCGAATCCCAAAGACAGTCGCCATAACCTTTCCAGCCGAAGGAACGGTCTTCTTCGCCTTTTTTGGTGCAGATTCCCCCTTGGTAACCCATTGTTTAGATTGTTGTTTGGTCTCAGGAGTATAGTAATGTATCCATGTTTCATCCACAGTGACGAAACGACGCTTAAAGTCCTCCGGATTCTTCTGGACCAG
>CM032454.1:186802145-186982145 GCA_019049505.1 Pachyrhynchus sulphureomaculatus
GGGAAAAAATACCGTTCAAGCGAAGCAATGGCTTGAAAAGTGTTATGGGGACTCCGCTCCATCAGAAGCAACAATAAAACGTTTGGTTTGCTGACTTCAAACGTGGTCGTAGAGACACCGATGATGCAGAACGCAGTGGACGTCCAAATGAGGCGGTAACACTAGAAAACATCAAAAAAATCCATAAAATCGTTTTGAATGATCGAAAAGTGAAGTTGCGTGAGTTAGCTGACATCGTAAAGATATCAAAAGAACGTGTTGGCTTTATATTGCATGAGCATTTGAGTATGAAAAAGCTCTGTTCAAAGTGGGTGCCGCGTTTGCTTACTGTTGATCAAAAACAAGAACGTGTTGATGATTCTGAGCAGTGTTTGGCCATGTTTAAACGTAACAAACCGGAATTTTTGCGTCGATATGTGACAATGGATGAAACATGGATCCATCACTTCACTCCGGAATCAAAACGATCGTCAACTGAGTGGACAGCAACTGGTGAACCTCGTCCAAAGCGCCCGAAAGCACAACAATCGGCTGGAAAGGTTATGGCCTCGGTATTTTGGGACGTGCGTGGTGTAATATTCATCGACTATCTTGAGAAAGAAAATACCATCAACAGTGAATATTATATAGCGTTATTGGAGCGTTTGAAGGCCGAAATTGCAAAGAAACCGACGACGCATATGGCAAAGAAAAAAATTTTGTTTCATCAAGACAACGCACCGTGTCACAAGTCAATCAAAACAATGGCAAAACTACATGAATTGAACTTCGAATTGCTCCCACATCCACCGTATTCGCCAGATTTGGCTCCCAGCGACTACTGGCTGTTCGCAGACCTGAAAAAAAAATGCTCCCCGGTAAGAAATTTCGCACGAATGAAGAGGTTATCGCTGAAACTGAGGCCTATTTTGAGGCAAAAGATAAATCGTTCTACAAAAGTGGTATTGAAATGTTTTAGAGCGGCGCTGGGAATGATTGCGTTGCTCTTGATGGAGATTACGTTGATGAATAAAGCTAATTTGGAACCAAAAAAACCGTGTTTTCTTTGTTAGGCCCGGGACTTTTCAGCCCATGTGTTTAGATCAGATTCTCATTCAACAGAGGGTCACCTGTAAATATTCAGTTAGTACTATTTTAAGCTAATAACTCGGATTCAAAAAATTTAACAATTATGGTAGTGTTTCCTACTTTTTTCTTTTGAAAGTAAGGTACATTCCTCCAGATGGTACTTTGGCTCATGAGAGTTCTTTTCTATATCTTTCAGGTCCTGATGATGATGTAGGATTTGGCATCAAAAGCTCGATGTTAGAATAAACCTACAGTTACTATGACCTTTAAGAGCTAAGGGCTATCCCTAAGCTAAATCCTTTTTGGTTGTTACCAGTAAGCCCTTTTACTGACCTTCCTCATATATGTATATACGTGTATATATACATATATATATATATATATATATATATATATATATATATATATATATATATATATATATATATATATATATATATATATATATATATATATATATATATATATATATATATACCATCACTGATCCGAATGACTACTTGCAATTTAGTATTTGGATTAGAGATGTACTATATATCTAATTTTTTAGCGCAACACCAGCATCCTAAGGTCGTATTTTTAAAACGGTTTTATATATATATATATATATATATATATATATATATATATATATAAATACATATATATATATATATATATATATATATGTATATACGAGGCTGGTTTGAAAAGTCCGTGCAAAGTCCGAGAGATGGCACCACCGGCGCGTATCGAGGTCATGTTTAGTTAGTAGCATCTCTTGAATGAACGCACACCAAGTTTCAGCCATATTGGTCTATTTCTTTGTGTTTGGCATTCGTGTGAATCAAGGAAGTCGAGTGATTTTCAAGAAATGGACGAAAAAGAATTTCGTGTGGTGATTAAACATTACTTTATGAAAGGCAAAAACGCCTCAGGAGACTAAAGAGAAGCTTGATAAACATTATGGTGACTCTGCACCTTCGATTAGAACAGTTTATAAGTGGCTTCAAAATTTTCGGACTGGCCATATGGGCATAAGTGACGCTGAACGTTCTGGACGGCCTGTGGAGGTTACGACTCCAGAAATCATTGATCAAATCCATGATATGGTAATGGATGACAGAAGAGTTAAGGTGCGTGAGATTGCTAGTGCTGTGGGCATCTCGACTGAACGGGTACATAATATTTTGCATAAAGATTTGGACATGAGAAAGCTATCCGCAAGATGGGTGCCGCGATTGCTCACGCTTGACCAAAAACGGAATCGTGTGAAGTGTTGCAAGGATGGTTTGCAGCTGTTCCAGAAGAATCCGGAGGACTTTAAGCGTCGTTTCGTCACTGTGGATGAAACATGGATACATTACTATACTCCTGAGACCAAACAACAATCTAAACAATGGTTACCAAGGGGAAATCTGCACCAAAAAAAGGCGAAGACCGTTCCTTCGGCCGGAAAGGTTATGGCGACTGTCTTTTGGGATTCGCAAGGGATAATCCTCATCGGGTAAAACTATTACAGGTGAATATTATTCATTGTTATTGGACCGTTTGAAAACCGAGCTGCAAGAAAAACGCCCGCGATTGGCCCATAAGAAAGTCCTTTTCCATCACGACAACGCACCAGCACACACCTCAGCAGTTGTGGTCGCAAAATTTATTGGAAATAGGTTTCCAACTCGTTCCACATCCCCCCTATTCTCCAGACTTGGCTCCCTCGGACTACTATTTGTTCCCCAATTTGAAAATGGCTGGCGGGACAAAGATTTTATTCAAACGAGGAGGTGATTGCAAACACTAATGGATATTTTGCAGACTTAGACAAATCCTATTATTCGGAAGGGATCAACAATCTAGAACATCGTTGGACGAAGTGTATAAGCCTAAAAGGAGACTATGTCGAAAAATAAAAAAGGTTTACCCAAACACATAAGTAGTTTTTATTTTTGCACGGACTTTTCAAACCAGCCTCGTATATTTATAATTTACGTGTTTTTTGAATTATATATATATATATTATATATATATATATTATATATATATATATATATATATATATATATATATATATATATATATATATATATATTTATATATTAATATGTTTGGCGCGCACCGCACCACCCGAAGGTTAATCGACATTACTTGCTTTCAGAGTGTAAAAAAACAATTTAAATTTTTGTTGCTTTATAATTTGTAAATCTTAAAACGAAATTTTTGTTTGCATGATGTTAACGGGCATACAGTAAATTACAAATATTTAATAAAATATAGTATTGAAAAAAAATCCTTGTGCATATAACATTATTATACCTTAAGTTTCAATATAAGAATAACGAAAAATACCCACATTGTCTGTGTTATTTAAAACTTGTGTTTAAAATATGAAAATTTACCTGCTGTAATGCGCCGCTGGTAATTTTACGTTCAAAGCAGTACAAAATGGTCAAAAAAGTCGGACAATTTTTTTTTAGTTACATTTAAAAGATACCTGATATTAGAAAATCATTAAAAACATAAAACAACTTTTTGTTTTCTTGTAATTTTGCTTTTAAAAAAGTGTTCATGATAAACTTATTTTTTGTTTATTATTAGTCATACAACTTAAACTTAAAATAGAAAAAAATATATTTAAAGGTGCGAAATAAAAGATACAAGTCTAAGCTTCAGGTGTAAAGTATTTATATTTCATTTAAACATCCAGATACAAAGAAAATAGTTATTGAAAACACAAAAATTCTAATTTACTCGAAGAAATTACGTACTCTCTTGCCGTCATATTGGATCCGCCATTTTGAATATTTCAATTCCTAATCAGCACCCTGAGAAACTCCTTAATAGCCAATTTCAAAATATTTAGCGGAATAGAGAAACGTTAATTTAATCATAAATGAGGTTGGAATAATGATTCCCACTGCAACTGAAAGGTTAAACCACCCATTTTATTTTAAATATTTCTTGTAAAATTTCCCGTTCTTTCTCGTGGTGCTATTAGTTTTTCGATATTTTTCTATTTTTCGAGATATTTGCGAAATATCAAATTTTTTATTTTATTTTTGATTTTATAGGCTTAGTGTACAGGGTGGTCCAAATTGTACACTTTTAAAGGTAAACACCTTTATCTAAAGGAGAGAGACAAAAACTGATGTCGGTGTCTGAAGTTCAATTTTTATGATAAACGCAATGGTGAAAGCCGCATATCGCTATCTAGTACAGTTTCAGAGATACAGGGTGTTTTTCAAAAATCTGCATTTTGAAAAAATGTGTGTAATTCTTTTCCTATTGAAAATTTTTGATTTCTGTAAAAACATTCTCAAAGCACTTTTTCACGTGGATTTTAACAGTGTAAGTTACATTTTTTACAACTAATATTTTAATAGTTATTAACGCAAAAATATACTTTTAAATGGGATACCCTGTATATTTTTCCTTATCCGAATAGAGCTTTAAATACCATTCTAAAAATGTAGCACACTTTATATTTTGCTTAAATCTACTTCAAAATATAAAGGTTTTCAGTTTTTACGCGAGTTTTAAATTCACATTTTGTGAAGTAGGCTTTGGACGAAGCGGCTATATAGTTTAATTCAATTGTTTACTCCTAGTTGTCAAATTGACTTCAGGGTCAATTATTAAATTGTCAAATAATCGCCATGAAATTTGAAAATTATGAAAAATGGAATATGATAGTGTGTTTCATACAAACCGGAGAAAATTCGGAAGCGGCAAATAATTTGTACCACGACCAGTATCCAGAGAGGCGTCAACCCTTCAAGGATATATTCGCTCGATTGCGACATAACCTAGTTAATAGTGGCCAGTTTGAAAAGAAACGACCCAAAAAATATGCATCAAACAGGGATAAGGAGTTAGAAGAAATAGTAGTTTTAGGAACTATCGGAAATAATCCCAACACTTCAACCCGACTGTTGAAAGAATCCACTGGACTACCAAGAACTAACGTAAGTTGTAGTGTAAGAAAAGTTCATCACCTTAGAGAGGAATTGTAACCATGTTTAGAATTTTTCATTAAACTGCATTTCGACAGACGAAGCTTATGTAAGCAATGCAGGCATTTTTAACTCTTACAATTCTTATACGTGGGCATACCTCATTTGTGGAGCAAAGAAATCAAGGCAGATTTGGATTCAAGGGGTGGGCAGGAATTTTTGAAGGCGGGGTTATACGTTCATTTATTTACGAAGGAACACTCACCTCTCAGAGATATTTAGAAATTTTATGGCAGCAAATAGAACTTCTTGTTGATGAACTGCCGTTAAAAATATATTTTTTCAACACGACGGGGCACCCACTCATAACCCTGCAGTTATCGGTAATTTTTTATCGGCCAATTTCGACAATAACTGGATAGCCAACCAAGGTCCGAACCGTTGGTCGGCAAGGTCACCGGATTTAACACCCATGGACTTCTATCTCTAGGGAAGACTGAAAGACCTAATTTTTAAATTGCCGACAAACACCAGGCAAGAGTTAGAAATCGCAGTGATACAAAGTTTTGCAGCTCTCACTCCTCTTGAACTAATCAACTCGGTAAGAAGTGTCCAGAAAAGGTGCCGCCTATTTGTAAAATGAAACTGGTCCACATTTCGAACATCTCTTATAGAAAATTGTTTTGTTTTAGTTTGCTCTACTCGGAATAAATTGTTTTATTGCTGTTTTGTTTTATTTTCTACATAGTTTAAAGTACTATAGCATTTAGTAAATTTCATTGTAGTTATGACTCTTAGATTTACTTCTGGGATTTTTTTTACGATTTGACTGATATCGGTAAACAATTGATATTGCCGCTCCGTCCAAAGCCTACTTCACAAAATGTGCGTAAAAACTGAAAACCTTTGTATTTGAAGCAGATTTAAACTAAATATAAAGTATGCTATATTTTTGGAATGGTAATTTAAAGCTCTATTCGTATAAAGAAAAACATACAGGGTATCCTATTTAAAAAATATATTTTTGCGTTAATAACTATTAAAATATTAGTTGTAAAAAAATGTAACTTACACTGTTGAAATCCACGTGAAAAGTGCTTTGAGAATGTTTTTACAGAAATCAAAAATTTTCAATAGGAAAGGAATTACAAACATTTGTTCAAAATGCAGATTTTTGAAAAACACCCTGTATCTCTGAAACTGTACTAGATAGCGATATGCGGTTTTCACCATTGTGTTTATCATAAAAATTGAACTTCAGACACGGACATCAGTTTTTGTCTATCTCCTTTAGATAAAGGGGTTTACCTTTAAAAGTGTCCAATTTGGACCATCCTGTACACTTTAGAACAGCAAACTTTTTTTATCGTTTTTTACGTCCAAAAACGTCCAAAAAACTATCTGTATACCAAAATGCCGCCTGTTAATATTTAATGGGAGCTTTTCCTCAAAATTTACCTCTGACGAATGGGCTAATTAATTTCTTCTAAATTATATTTTTCACTTTAGTATAAAACTGACTTAAACAAATTTTTCTCACGACGACGAATGGTATTCCAAAAGCAGACACTAATATTAAATTTATAGTCTAACCTATTTTTCATCTGGGTTACAATTAATAAAAGAATTATTTTTAAAAGAATTTTTAAGTTTTACAATTTTCACTGATGCAATAATTCTCCATTTAAATTGCGAGTTTTATTTAAATTTATAGTTTCCAATTAGGGTTACGGAATATTGTAGATACAAAACGTAAATAAGTAAGTTTTGACAAAATGTTTCTGTTAATAAAAGTTCAGAAACGTTGATTAAAGTTTAGTTTTTAATTAGTTGGTCTTAGCTTCCTTTATATTACATTAAGTAAAGTTAATTCACAACTTTTGAATTTCAAGTTCAAGTTTGTTTTAAATTTTATTAATTACTTTAATTCTTTTAACTATGAAGGTAAGTATTTATTTAGCTTGTAGGAGAATGAGTTCTATTACTATAAGTATATAAATATTTATAATCGTTTCTTGAACAAAATCGAGACTGAGTACAACAATATGGAAGCTGAGGAACAGGCAGGCTGCAGAGCCGGTAGATCTAGAGGAAAAGAATTACAAACATTTGTTCAAAATGCAGATTTTTGAAAAACACCCTGTATCTCTGAAATTGTACTAGATAGCGATATGCGGTTTTCACCATTGCGTTTATCATAAAAATTGAACTTCAGACACCGACATACCTTTTTGGCGTCACCTAAGTTATCGAGAAAAATTCGCCGTAAACCAAGAACTACATCTGCTAGACACATGCAAAGAATGCCTGAGAAGCGACTTCTGAAACAGATATTAAATTGCACACCACAGAGTAGAAGAAGAAGAGGATAACTATGTTGAAGCTGAAGAGAACGACAGGACAATCCGAGAAAGGGAATTAGATAAACATCTCCAGATGGACAGAGAGGCATGAAGAATAATACATCACAAGACGTCGGATGACGTTGTGGCAGGATTCATATATACATATTATATATATATATATATATATATATATATATATATATATATATATATATATATATATATATATATATATATATATATATATATTATCTTTCAATATTTCTCCTTATCTCCCATTATCTCTACATAATTTCGATTATCTAGCCTTAACTCTGCTCATCTCCCATTATTTCTCCTTATCTCCCATTATTTCTCCTTATCTCCCATTATTTCTCCTTATCTCCCATTATCTCACCTTATCTTCCATTATCTAGGCTTATCTCGACTTATCTCTCAATATTTCTCCTTATCTCCCATTATTTCTTCTTATCTCCCATTATCTCACCATAACTCCCATTATCTAGACTTATTTTTGCTTATCTCCCATTATTTCTCCTTATCTCCCATTATTTATATTTATCTCCCATTAACTCACCTTATCACCCATTATCGAGCCTTATCTCGACTTATCTCCCATTATTTCTCCTTATCTCCCATTATCTAGGCTTATATCGAATTATATAGAACATATGTTTAAATTTATAAAAACACGTAAATCGGATAAGTGGTTCTCAAGTGATAAGCGCACTAACGGACAGACAGACAGACAGAAAGACGTCTATATCTATAATATTCTAGATAGAAGATTATAAATAACCTGGCCAGAGAACAAATGTATGAATTTAAAAAAACACGTAAATCGGATAAGGGGTTCTCGAGTGATAAGCGCACTAACAGAGAGACGTTGCATTTTTTATATATATTATATTCTTTGCTACATGATATTGTTCCATATTTAATGCTTTAGGCAGTGTATTGCCAGAGAACGCGCTAGCGGCAAACTTTTCTCCGACTTGATTCACTATTATCGTCACTGCTTATTCCTTATGTCACCTAACGTAATAAAATATATCCTATAACCTGGCCAGAGAACATATGTATGTTTAACAAAAAAGCACGTAAATCGGATAAGTGGTTCTCCGGTGATAAGCGCACTAACGGACAGACAGACAGACAGAGAGACGTTGCATTTTATATATGTTATAGATAGTCTTTTCTACATGATATTGTTCCATATTTAATGGTTTAGCATGTTTAAAAAAAAGCACGTAAATCGGATAAGTGGTTCTCCAGTGATACGCGCACAAACGGACAAACAGACAGACATACGTTACATTTTATATATATTGTAGATGTAATAAAATATATATCTATAACCTGGTCAGAGAACATATGTATGAATTTAAAAAATCACGTAAATCGGATAAGTGGATCTCGAGGGATAAGCGCATTAATGGACAGACAGACAGACAGAGAGACGTTGCATTTTATATATATTATAGATATAGATTGTTATTATTATTATTATGTAACCTGGCCAAAGAATATATGTATGAATTAAAAAAAAAGACACATAAATCGGATAAGTGGTTTTCGCGTGATAAACATACTAATGGACAGACAGACAGAGAGACATTGCATTTTATATATATTATAGATTATAGATTATAGATATTCTCTGCTACATAATATTGTTCCATATTTAATGGTTTAGGCGGTGTATTGCAAGGCAACGCGCTAGCGGCAAATTTTTTTCCGACATCATTCACTATTTTACGTCACCACTCATTCCTTATGCTACCTATCGTAATAAAATATAACCTATAACCTGGCCAGAGAACATATGTATGTTTTAAAAAAAAAGTACGTCAATCGGATATGTGGTTCTCCAGTGATAACCGCATTAACGGACAGACAGACAGAGAGACGTTGCATTTTATATATATTTTATAGATATATATATTATAGATATAGATATATATATATATATATATATATATATATATATATATATATATATTTATTATAAATATATATATATATATATATATATATATATATATATATATATATATATATATATATATATATATATATATATATATATATATATACAGTAATACCCCGCTTTACGCGAGGGATACGTTCCGAAAAAAATCGCGTTAACTGAAATTCGCGTATATCGAGGTTTATGATTAAACATAGTCAAAATTTAATACAAAAAAATACAAATCATTTTAATCAATCACTTTAATTCTAAGAACACTTTATGCAATACATACTCTTATTTTTTACGGAAAAATACATCTATTGTCTTTTGGGTAACGTTTTGTTTACGTTCTTGTAAAATACGTTCATAACACCCAACACTGTTTTTAATTGTTTGACACACGGTCAAGACACGGTCATCATTATTGTCTATACTCTGCAATATGTCCAAACCTGAATAAATTTTTGAAAGTGCATTTTGTATTTCCCCTGAAGATAAAACTTTCTCTTCTACTTGTTCTTCCTCATCGTAGATAGGATTATTCTGTAACTCGATCAGATCTTCATTGCTAATAGGATCGTCGTGCGTTGCTACAAGTTCTACGAGATCTTCTACCGTGACATCTTCAAGTTCAGACCCCTCAATCATTGCAGCAATGTCTTCAAGCACTTGTCTCTGCATCTGGACAATTCTTCTAGGTGCTTCCACTACATCTGGCCAAAGATTACGCCACACCCCATTCATACAACTCATTTTAACTTCCTTCCAAGCCTCTTCTATGTTGTGAATAGACTTCATAATGTTGTATGACTTCCACCACTCTCGCATAGACTGTCTTCCTTCCCCGTCAGTTTCATGAATTAGTTGGCTAAAAGTGCGGCGATGGTAATAAGCTTTGAAGTTTGCTATTGCTCCCTGGTCCATAGGTTGTAATATTGACGTAGTGTTTGGTGGAAGGAACTTTACGTACACTTTTAAGTCTCTGGGCGTATCAAGTGAGGTTGGATGTCCTGGGGCATTGTCTAAGAGTAATATAACTTTAGGTTCAAGCCCATTTCTGTCACAGTATGATTTGACTGATGGGCAAAAACTATTAGAATACCATTCTTGAAAAATTTCCCGTGTAACCCACGCCTTTCTGTTTGATCGCCACACAACTGGTAGACTTGTCTTGTCTGTGCCTCGCATTGCACGGGGTGTTTCTGAATGGTACACTAGTAAAGGTTTCAGTTTGAAATCACCAGTGGCATTACCACCCAGCAGAAGTGTTAGTCGATCTTTCGCAGCTTTGAAACCACTGGCTTGACGTTCTTCCTTAGAAATGAATGTTCGAGATGGCATTTTTTTCCAGTAAAGTGCGGTCTCATCAACATTGAAGATGAGACAAGCAGGAATTTTCTCTCGTCTAACGAAGTCTTGAAACTTGTCTGGAAACTCAGCTGCAGCTTGAATGTCCGCGCTGGCCGCCTCGCCTGTTATGTGGATATTGTGAAGATTAGAACGCTGCTTGAACCGATGGAACCAGCCTCTGCTGGCAGCAAAAGTCGGAGTGGCACTCCCTTCTCCTTCTTTTGTTTTCAGCATCTCATACAAAGATTTTGCTTTTGTGCATATGAGATCTTGACTTAGTGGTGTGTTCTTCTTATTCAAATCTTCGATCCAGACTGACAGTAATTTCTCCATTCTTTCTAAGATAGATGATCTCGAACGAGAAAGTTTTGTTGCACTTATAGGTGTTGAACCTTCGCTGGAGATTTTAATTTTTTCCCGATTTTTATAAATCGTTCTCACAGTCGATTCTGAGAGTCCAAAATCTCTCCCAACAATTGTTGCTTTGCCTCCATTTTCCATTCTTCTTAACACTTTCATCTTCAATTCCAAAGTGACGCTTTTACGCTCTTTTTTCTTTACAGGCGGCATTTTTAACGTAGGGTTAAATTATGTATGTATGTATCTCCAATAAATATTAAAACAAAACTGCCAGCCGACCGAACTAACATTACGGAACAAATGAACACACGAAACGAACGAGGAAATCCCCATAGAACAAAGTCGAAGGACAGGGAATTCCCAATTCTTCAAAGAGAATATTCAGAGAAAGCGGGGATCCCCCCGCGACCATAGAGAAGTTAATGACTACATGAGCGCGAAATTTGAAATTCGCGTTATAGTGAAACCGCGCGTAACGGGGTCGCGCTAAGCGGGGTATTACTGTATATATATATATATATATATATATATATATATATATATATATATATATATATATATATATATATATATATATATATATATATATATATATATATATATATATATATATATATATATATATATATATATATATATATATATATATATATATATAAATATATACAGTGGCGAACAAAAGTATGGAAACATTTAAATTCCCATCTCTAGTCTTAACATTTAAACGGTTTACAATTACAATATTTATTTATTAATCGTATACATGCTAACAAACATTTTGGAGACTAAAGTTATTGTTTATTAGAAATGTGCTTAGTTTTTAACGTAACAAAATTATGCACAAACAAAAGTATGGAAACATTTTGGTATAAAATAAAAATTCCACTAAGACGACTGTCGAAATATTTAATATTTAGTGGAATATCCTTTTGCGTCAATCACTGCTTGACTTCTTCTGCCCATAGCCTAGCACAAAAATCGGGTGATATTTCTTCCCATTCTTGTTTTAATGCGATCCAAAGTTCGTCCCGGTTTTTTATATTTCTTACCCTAATTTATTTATCCAGATAGTGCCAAAGATTCTTCATCGGGTTGAAATCAGGTGATTGTGAAGGCCAGCGCATCACCTAAATCCTTTGTTCAGAAAATCAATTCTTGGCCAAGCGAGATGTATGTTTCCATACTTTTGTTCGCCACTGTATATATGTATATCTATGTATATATATATATATATATATATATATATATATATATATATATATATATATATATATATATATATAGATATAGATAAATACTTGTAGTAACTGGAGATTAAGTTATTCAAGGTAACCACGGTTTCAAGTCTCTATTTCGTAGTCAATTTGACCGTTATACTTGAGGAAATAATCCTTCTTTCTCATCTCTCTTCATTCTCTAAAGTTATTAAAAGAAACAACATTTTATTGTCTGTCAAAAACAGCGATATCAGTTATTATTACCAATTACACCAAACACTATATTTTTTGAACTTTGCGAGCGTTTTGCTAACTGCGTTGGCATCATCAGGAGCGATAACTGACTACTACGGAACCTATTCAAATGATTATTCCACTTTATAGTCATTTCAAAGTGCCATCTTCTAAGTTTAAAACAAGGTAATGTGCGTAATTTTAGTGTGACTGTAACCTGAAAAATACCCAGTGGGCACGTTAACGTTCAAAAATAACATTTTAGACATAGCCTTATTGCAGCTTTTCAAAAAAATAGTTTATTAGACTTTAGGTGAAAAAGCGGTATACTACAGTATAGAAAGTAGTTTCAGAAGTTTTAACAGACGAATTTTAACTTTCAGAAAAATAAACTAGATAACAAAAGTTAAAGCTAATTTTGGGCGAAAATTTTTACCAAACTCAACTATAACATGCAACTATACTCGAGATAAGCCAGCAAACTCTTATCCATAGTCTACAGGAACTGGGGAATATTCGCAAGAAGTCCCGGTAAGTGTGTTAACTTTTGAGAACAAAAGCAGATGCTAAGGTACTGCTCTTTACTAGGTATTGCTATAAATTTGGTGGGATTATAAGGACATGATTTACTATGAGATACTTCGGTCTACTCAAACTAACAGGTTTGAGCTTTACAAATAGCAGCGAATACCTCTTAGTGGCGCACTTGACTAAGAAAGGTCATTTACTGGCCGTGGGAGGACAGTCATACTGCAGCAGGCTTGCGTCCAGTCTTATACAGACCGTGGAAATTATTTGAAATTTTGAGTGAGAAATTCTCCATAATAAAGCGTATTCTCCAAATTTGGCCCCTTCAAATTACCACCTATTCCGATGTTTGCAACGCTATTTGGCCGATCTTAAGCCAATTTAACAAGTCCTGTTAGTGGCGCACTTGACTAAGAAAGTTCGTTTACTGGCAGTGTGAGGACAGTGATACTGCAGCAGGATTGCGGCCAGTCTTAGACAGACCTTGGAAATTTTTCATAATTCAAATTACCACCTACCATGTTTGCAACGCTATTTGACCGATCTTAAGCCAATTCAACAAGTCCAACCGAGGCCCTTTTGGACCTAGACCATCGTATTGAAACAATTAACATTATTCCGATCTAGAACCAGACAGTTTTTTGAGACATGGCAAAAATGTATATAGTATTTCAGTTCTTTTTACGAATATATGTTAAAGTTGATCTATGACGAGTAAGAAGTTATTGATATACTCGTACGTATTTAAATAAAATTAAATTTTAGCACATACGAGGCGGGTTTGAAAAGTCCGTGCAAAGTCCGAGAGATGGCACCACCGGCGCGTATCGAGGTCATGTTTAGTTAGTAGCATCTCTTGAATGAACGCACACCAAGTTTCAGCCATATTGGTCTATTTCTTTGTGTTTGGCTCTCGTGTGAATCAAGGAAGTCGAGTGATTTTTCAAGAAATGGACGAAAAAAAAAGAATTTCGTGTGGTGATTAAACAATACTTTATGAAAGGCAAAACGCCTCAGAAGACTAAAGAGAAGCTTGATAAACATTATGGTGACTCTGCACCTTCGATTAGAACAGTTTATAAGTGGTTTCAAAATTTTCGGACTGGCCATATGGGCACAAGTGACGCTGAACGTTCTGGACGGCCTGTGGAGGTTACGACTCCAGAAATCATTGATCAAATCCATGATATGGTGATGGATGACAGAAGAGTTAAGGTGCGTGAGATTGCTAGTGCTGTGGGCATCTCGACTGAATGGGTACATAATATTTTGCATAAACATTTGGACATGAGAAAGCTATCCGCAAGATGGGTGCCGCGATTGCTCACGCTTGACCAAAAACGGAATCGTGTGAAGTGTTGCAAGGATGGTTTGCAGCTGTTCCAGAAGAATCCCGAGGACCTTAAGCGTCGTTTCGTCACCGTTCCTTCGACCGGAAAGGTTATGGCGACTGTCTTTTGGGATTCGCAAGGGATAATCCTCATCGACTATCTGGAAAAGGGTAAAACTATTACAGGTGAATATTATTCATCGTTATTGGACCGTTTGAAAACCGAGCTGCAAGAAAAACGCCCGCGATTGGCCCACAAGAAAGTCCTCTTCCATCACGACAACGCACCAGCACACACCTCAGCAGTTGTAGTCGCAAAATTAATGGAAATAGGATTCCAACTCGTTTCACAGCCCCCCTATTCTCCAGACTTGGCTCCCTCGGACTACTATTTGTTCCCCAATTTGAAGAAATGGCTGGCGGGACAAAGATTTTATTCAAACGAGGAGGTGATTGCAGACACTAATGGATATTTTGCAGACTTGGACAAATCCTATTATTCGGAAGGGATAAACAAACTAGAACATCGTTGGACGAAGTGTATAAGCCTAAAAGGAGACTATGTCGAAAAATAAAAAAGGTTTACCCCAAACACATAAGTAGTTTTTATTTTTGCACGGACTTTTCAAACCAGCCTCCTATTTTGGCATTTTTATTTTCTTTGCAAAAGGAAGCTATTGTATTGGTGAAAAAATCAAACTTCCAGATATTTGCTTTTCTTCACGTTTTTAGGGATCCTGATCATGAAAAAACATAATTTTTTTCCGTAGGTCTGTCTATCTGTCGAACTGTTGGTAAGATGCAAACTTGGTACATCGATATAGTATCTAACGAGGGGATGCTTACAGTTTTTGAACAACATCCCTTCAGGCCAAGGGGGTGAAAGGGGTGGAGTCGATAGATTTTATATCGTTTTAATAGTAATACGGTAACTTTTCCTGTTTAAAAAGATGAAATAATAAATAAATTATTTATAATAAAACATATAAAGGGCTAAAGGGGTAGAGAAGGAGATGAGAGGAGTTGATTCATACATATTCCAAACATTAGGTTGTTTTTTAATTGCTTTCAATTTTAAGCCAGGAAAGGGCTGAAGGGGGAGGCGATTGTTCAATATATATTCAAAAATATACAGGGTTTTTTGGACAAATTTTAAGCATATTCTTTAGAACTAAATATGTAAGGGGCTAAGTGTGTGGGGTAAGGGGTGAAAGGAGTTGTTTCTTATATATGGTATTACACATCTTTGTCAGTGTATTTGAGGTCGAGGAATCTGAAAAATAATTTATTTTTATATTACTTTCAATTTTAATGAGCGGAAAAGTGTGAAAGACGGGAAGTGGTCAAATATGATATAGTTTTAATAATATTAGGGGATTTTCTCCAGGTTTTCGGTTGCGATAATGAATAAATTTTAAGCATAATTGTTTACTTGCTATAAATAATAATGCAACGTATAAGAGAGAAACGAAGTTAGAAGGGTGGCTTCGTATTTATATGTTGTAGGTCTTTTTCATAGTTCAGGTTAGGGGGGTTAGGTCAAGGGGTCGAAAAATTACATTATTTTTTCGTTAATATTAATGTTAATAGTAGAAGAGGATGTGAAGTGTGGAGATTATTAGTTACACCGCCACACAAAAAAAGCTCATTACCGCGAACCAATATACATACACATCTAGTGTATTTTTTAACGCTGGCCGTAGTTAAAAAAAAGATATATCAAAAACATCTCTTGAAATGAGGTTTAGTAATAATGTAATGACTCTTAATGAAGTAGGAAAAATGGTAGATATTTCGTAATCTAGAGAAGAGAATATGCCCTCAAACCACAGCAAGCTATTTCCATTAATTAAACCAAAATCCACCCTTATTGGGGGTGAAAATTAACCCTAAAACTCAAATAACGCGCGTGTGTTTAAATAACATGTACAAAGGACAAATTTTTGTAGCTCTTAGGACAAAATATCTGAATCTAGTGTGACAACCAGACGTTACTTTTAAACAGTTCAGACTCATCCCTATAGGATGTGAAAACCACCCCCACCTACGAAGGTATCTCATAAGTTTCAATAACGACGAAAAAAGTTCAGGCTTTTGTAGTTTTAGGAAGGATAAACAAATATGGAGTAGATTCGCTTGAACCACCGATATACGACTATAAACTACCCTTAGAGGGTGGTAGAAACTAGAAACAAATAATGCACATGGATGTAATTGAAATTCGGAAAAGATCAGGTACTTCTATCTTATTGTGCCAAACATTCAGGACAACTAGATCATCTTTCTAATAAGGTCGAAAATCATCCCTAGGAGGGAAGGAACTACTCCCTGGGATTGATGGATCTTATAAATTTTAGCATCTGGGAAAAAAATACAGGCTGTATTTGTCCATCCTGCCTGAGACTACGAAAGCCCTTTTTTATTTATTGTACAATAGTACATTCAATTATAAGAAAAAACATTTTTTAAATGTTAACATTATTTTTTATCCGGTTAAATTGATCACTGATGAACAATATGCAGCTTCCTTCACATACACTTCACAAAAAAATAATCCAAACTGCAAAAATATAAATAAATTTTGTAAAATATGTAGTAGTTAAAAATTGTCAAGGGGTTTTTTCCAAGAATAAAAAATGTACGCTGTTTCAGTATGCAATTTTCAACCAAAAAATGTATGTTTAATTACACAGCCCCACAAAAAAAAAGTGGGTATACTTTTGATGCGATATATCAGATCCGTAGTATTTTTGCCCGCTGATCACGAATCTGACGTCAGAATATCGCCATCACATCTCAATTTTTTTCTAACCTCAAAAAATAGGTAAAAATTAGTAAAAATTAAGAAAAATATACTCCTAAAAAATTGATTCAAGCTTTTTCATGAATCCAAAGATGTAATAATATGTATTCGGACACGCTAAGCTAATATTCATCGGTTGGATTAAGCCATACAGTTCTGTTTTCTTTCTAACCTCAATAAATCAGACAGATATAGTGCTTTTCGAATGCAAAAAAAACGAATTCAAATTAAAATTCAACCGATTCTTACCAAATTTGGTACACGGGGGTTTTTTGGGTTGCTGATCATGAATCCGAGATCGGATTTGCAAAATTCAAAATAGCGGATCCAAGATGGCGGACAAAATTTTTGAAAACCAACCGATTCCTACCAAATTTGGTATACAGTTGGGGAATCCTCAAACCTGATACTCTTAAACCATAAACCCTGAAACCTTAGACTCCCACACCTTGTAACCTCAAAAAATAGACCTCAATAACCCTGTAACTTTAAAAATGAGACCCAATAAACTCAAAACCAGGACTTTTAAACCATATACTCTCAAATAGTAGACCCATAAGCCCTAGAATTGGCTGTATCTTGTTCTTTTTTCCGCGAATGACCTATTCAAAGGCTTTCTGCCCAAACGCTTTTGAGGACTTGTTTCTCTTTTTAGCGACCAGCAATAGTCCGCTAGCATATGGTTATCCCATCGTCCTTGATACCGATTTTCTATGATTTTCAGATCTTGGTGAAAACGTTCCCCTTGCTCCTCACTGTAGTCACCAAGATTATCTGGGAAATCATCGATGTGGGAGTCCAGGAAATGTAATTTTAGATTCATTAAGCAACCTAATGTTTGAAAATTTGTTACCATTTTCTCGACTATTTCTTTGTACTTAGGACTTTTATTATTTCCCAAAAAGTTTGTTGCGACTTCTTTAAAACTAAGCCAAGCAACTTTTTCAACTTTATTCATTTTAGTAACAAATAATGAATCTTGAAACAATTTTCTTATTTGTGGCCCGTCAAATATGCCTGCCTTAATTTTAGCTTCAGAAAATTTCGGAAATTTTTTATGCAAATATTTGAAACATGGGCCGTTTGTATCTAATGCTCTCGTGAATTGCTTCATAAGTCCAAGCTTAATGTGAAGCGGAGGAATAAGAAATTTTCCTGGATCTAACGATGGTGGAAACAATACATTATTTTCACCAGGAGTGAACGATTCTCTTGTTGGCCAAATTTTTTTCTTATAATGACGTTCCCTGTCTCTGCTATTCCACAGACATTTATAACAGTGATAAAGTGTAAACCCTGACTGTTGGCCAAGAAATATTGTTACAATTTTCAGATCTCCACAAATTTTCCAGTTATGATCAGCATATTTTATTTTTATCAAAAGCTGCTTCATTTTTTCATATTGCTCTTCCATAACTGTGGAATGAGCAATCGGAATGGGAGCGTAAACGTTGGTATTATGCAGCAAAACTGCCTTAATGCTCCGTTTAGAAGAATCCATGAACAGTCTCCATTCTTCAGGATCGTATGAGTTATTTTGAAATTCATCCATTAGACCTTTTACATCGGTACAATATGAAAGTGACAATTCCTCGTCCATTGTGAATTATTTTCGAAATTCTTCATCTCTGTTTCTATAATAAGAAATCGTAGCTTCTGGCTTAAGTAAATGTCTTTTCTTTAAAAAGGAAGCAAGATGTTCTGAACCATCTTTGGATAAGCTTAAATCTCTGACTAGATCACTAAGTTCTGACTGTGATACGAGTATTGGTTCTGGTTTACGGTTGTATGGTAGAAATTCTTTATCTGTGTCACTAGTATATGATAGGTTGTCACTAGAACATTCATTAGTAACAGTGTTTGAATCTTTTTCGACAGTCTCAATGTTTTCGGCATGAACTGATAAGGTGAAATCATTGGTTTCCATAACATCAGCATCAAGTGGTTCAGGAGGCGGAATTAGTTTAGTTGGTCTTGTTACTGTCGAAACATCGTTATAAGTAATAGTGCTTTTTTATTTTTCGGTTATGCCTAGATACAAAATTCATACAAAAGTAGCAATCATTTTCACTGTATGGTCTATTCCATATTGCTGGTCTGGAATATTTAATCGCCTTCTTATTGATGTACAACATTATTTTGCAAGAACTGCAAATGATGTGGGGAACCCAATCTGTATCCTGGTGCTGTATTTCAATGTTAAAACAATCCTTATATAAGGTTTTAATCTTATCCGTTATCGGTGACCCCATTTTACTCAATACGTGTTGACAGCAAATATAACAAAATGAATCACTGTTTTTATCGCACTTATGAAAAGTCCTTGTACCGTGAGACCGTTTTCTTGTAGCATTATACTCTACATGAGCCAAGTCACCCACACATGAAGAGCTACGGTCGCTGGATGACGACGGCTGCGGGCCCGCTTTCCCACCCTGACCAACCGCCGATACTGGGTTTCCGAGTCCCTGCATCGTAATTCTCTTTCTTCTACCTGCCATGACGGCATCTAAGCCGTTATCCAGGGACTCTGCCGGCTAGTGGAGTAACACCGTTGCCCACCGTCAATACGTGGAGGTGCCCTGGATGCAGGTAGAAGAATACAAATCGACCGATGAATTTTCTCGGCGTTCAAAATGGCGCGAAAACATCTGCCATCTTGAATTTTGCAAATCCAACCTCAGATTCGTGATCAGCGACCCAAAAAATCCCCGTGTACCAAATTTGGTAAGGATCGGTTGAATTTTAATTTGAATTCGTTTTTTTGCATTCGAGAAGCACTATATCTGTCTGATTTATTGAGGTTAGAAAGAAAACAGAACTGTATGGCTCAATCCAACCGATGAATATTAGCTTAGCGTGTCCGAATACATATTAATACATCTTAGGATTCATGAAAAAGCTTGAATCAATTTTTTAGGAGTATATTTTTCTTAATTTTTACTAATTTTTACCTATTATTTGAGGTTAGAAAAAAATTGAGATGTGATGGCGATATTCTGACGTCAGATTCGTGATCAGCGGGCAAAAATACTACGGATCTGATATATCGCATCAAAAGTATACCCCACTTTTTTTTTGTGGGGCTGTGTTATTTATAAAAAAACTGTCTATTAGAAAAATTAAAAAAAGCCTCTCGTCATTTTATAGAAAAGTAATTATTAATATTTAAAAAAAAAGTTAAAAAATATTAAAAATTGACTGAGTAATATTGCAGGTAGCGGTTTCAATCTGACGCCAGGTCACATTTAAGACTATAACTTTGTAATGGAATGGAATTTTCTTAATTTTTTTTTTGAATAATTCTCAGAAGTATTGAGAATAAAAATCTGTAAAAAAATCAAATTTTTAAAAATTCGGGGTGTACATAATCCCTTAATCTAGCATTATAGAAACGGAGACGAACTTTAATATTGCTACCAATATTAATTCAATATTCTCGGAATGGATACTATCGGTTACCAAAGTTTATTATACCAATTATGCACAATAACAAAACCACGACACAAGGACCATTAAAGGGTTATAAAAATTAACAGATCTCCGTAATTAAGAGATTGTCTAACTTAATGACTTTAAATCCATTCTCGGTATACTTACAACCAAAATGTGTGATTATCGAAATCCCCGTATTTTAATTAAAGGTACTTTTAATGAAAATATACCTGGAAGTCCATATATATTTGAATTTAAAATTATTTATTTTGAAATATCAGCTCTTAGTATAGATCTTGTATTTTTAATCTATTTGTATAAGTTATGTGCAAGTTTTGTGTTTTTTTCTGTTGTGTGCGGGATGGCTGAAAGTAATCACAACGATGATAATAGTAATAACTTTAATGAAGATGGATTGTTGGATTATGCTGGAGTAAGCAATTTTTTAGTTTGCCTTGACGATTTTTTAGGAGATACCTACCCTATAAATGGTCCCTTCAAGGATAGTTGCTTATTTTTGACAATCTAATTTTACTATTCAGTTTTCTGTGACGTATTCCATTTCTAGAAATAAACCTGAATACTGGTCCTCACACTTCTATATATTACTGTAATATATCTTTACTTCAGTGAGTTCAAAGTCCTTTTGCTTAATTCAAAAGGAGAGGAAAGTTTTTACTTTTTTTTTTTGGTCTGATTTGAACTATGTTATAGTAAAAAACTACCAGTGGTTTTTATGTTATAAAAGTTATATTGGTTTTTAATTAAAACTAGAAGAAGCACTTGATCTTTATATAATTATAAATCTTCATATAAGACAGTTATATTCTTTCTATCGTTTTATAATAGTAATAAATTTCTTGACCTGACTCAATACAAATAATTTTTTCTGAGTATATTTTATTGAAGCATCTAATACTTGTGTATATTATTATTGCAAATAACAAACGTATTAACTTTGTTAGATAAACTGAATCAATCAACTACTAAAAACCGGCCCAATGCCATTTCTTGGCAATTAGTGTTCCGCCATTGCTTTTAAAATAATTTTTTTATTGCGGAGATATAAAAGGATCAGTGACCTCATAAAATATACCCCAAATGAATTTTCAAAAATGAGTATCTAGCAGTCGGGCACAAACTTGTTTAGGATGGCTAAAAACTTTCTACAACGTGAACTTCCCTATCATCAAGGTTCTGTCTCTAGTAGAACTAGTATCTTTTATGATTTGTATAAGCCCAGTGCTATTCAAATAGGTGAATAGACTTTTTTTAACACATTCTAAAAAATGTAAGTTAAAATCTCCCACAAAAATTATCTTAGATCCTTACTGTGCATTTGTGTTTATACTAAACGAGTACTATATCTTTGATATTTTTGAACAAGTTCTCATTTGACACCCCACTCGATCACCTTGCAAAAAAATTCACCGCCGAAAACGTACCCCTTAAGTCAAAATTTAATTTTCAAAACTACACGGCGGTGATTAGACCATCAATTCTTATATTTGTGCCAAATTTTAACTATGCTATGCCAAATAGTTTCGGAGAAAATCGACTATGACGGACAGGCACCGAGGTAATTCCATAAGTGTTCCGTTTTTCAATTTGGATTGGGAACCCTAAAAAGAACATAGCCCATATTTCAACAGTGAATGCGCTTATTTATTATTCTATCTCGGGACGCGTTTCACGGTATCACGACTCATCAACCTAGATAACTTGCAGTATTTATTGCAGTACTAGTGTAACATCGCGGTATGATACAACACATTGTATCTCTGACTGGTGAAACCATAAAGTTTAAAAAACTACCCGCGATACGTTAGGGTTCTACTGTACCTATATAAAAACCTGTATTAACTACTCTAAATGAACAAAGTCCATATTTCAGCAGTCACCCACTGTTCTCTTATTTATTAATCCATCTTTTGACGCCTTTCGCCGTATCACAACTCATCTTAGTTACTTTCTATGCGCAATATAACGACTTGTTTAATAAAATAAATAAATTTTAATTTATTTGTGAGCATATTGTAGCCTCTGTACAGGGTGAGTCAACGATAGAGTAAAGTTTATTATCTCATTTGGTTCGGGAATGACGAAAAAATGTTAAATACAATAGTGTAAGGGAATCTTAAGGTGCACAGTTTAAAATTATTTTTGAGTATACAGGTTACTTCAAAAAAGTGTGGCCGATATAATATATGTTTTTTTTAAATTTATTTTTAAATTCTGCGAGAAAAACTTTTTAATAATAATGTTATATACCTAAACCTAGTAGTTTTTGTAATATTTAATTTTTTTAAAAAAAAAATACTAGTTTACAATTTTGTGAAAAATTGCCAGTAGCGCCATTGTTTCTGAAGGTGGAATACTCATAATTGGTACGAGTCTTCTGTAGAGATGAAAAAAGTATATATGTAAAGAAATTTGAGTTAGATGCTACAAGGTGTTCAAAATAAATTTATGAATTGAAAAATCTCAAATTTTTTAAATGGCACACCCTGTATATTATTATTTTTTCTGATAGATTTTATAGAAAAAATTCTCCACAGGATGTAGATTGAACGAAAATTATCACGAGTGAAATACGTTTAATAGTTTATCTGGTAAAAAAAAAAAAAAAATTTCAAGGTCATCAGACTTCGGTAAAGATCGGAAAAAAAATTTGGAAGAAAACTTATTTGCGGTGTGTTTTGTGAAATCAATGATCATTTTATACCTCCGTAACAAAAATTATTACTTTAAAAACAATCAACGTACGGAACACCAATTGCGCGAGCCCAAGTTGCACTTGACCGGTTATTTTTAAATAGTTGCTATTTGCAGGAAGTGGCAACATAAGTATCCAAGGGAGGAGGTGTCCCTTTAATTATGGCTATGTCTTATAGTAATCCACATTTCATTCATCCCGGAGGTAGTAAATTTCTTTTCGTAACTTCATGTAAACAATATTTTCCAAGTTCTTTCTCCTCTTGTTGAATCTGGGTAACTACTGGTTTTCTACTTTGCTTTTCTATGCAACCTTGAACTGATTTCCGATATCCTAAAGCTAATTTCCTAATTTAAATCCTAAGAAAGCCGAAGTTGACTTTACCACGCCCGTTTCATTGCCTTTTTCATAAAGAATTTTATTTTTTTAATTAAAACTAGAAGAATCTTGATCTTAATATAATTATCAATCTTCATATAAGATATGTTAGTTACTCTTACTATCGATTTATAATAGTAATAAATTTTTTGACCTGACTCAATATAAATAATTTTTTCTGAGTATATTTTATTGAAGCATCTAATACTTGTGTTTATTATTACTACAAATAACAAACGTATTAACTTTGTTAGATAAATTACTATGGAAAATTGAATCAACCAACTACTAAAAACCGGCCCAGTGCCATTTCTTGGCTATTAGTGAGATATAAATGAGTATCTAGCATTCGGGTACAACCTTGTTTAGGATGGCTAAAAACTTTCTACAACGTGAACTTCCATATCATCAAGGTTCCGTCTCTAGTAGAACTAGTATCTTTTGCAATTTGTGTAAGCCCAGTGCTATTCAAATAGGTGGATAGACTTTTTTGAACACACTCTAAAAAATGTAAGTTAAAATCTCCCACAAAGACCAATCAACGTGCGGAACACTAATTGCGCAAGCCCAAGTTGCACTTGACCGGTTATTTTTAAATAGTACCTATTTGCAAGAGGTGGCAACAAAGATATCTAAAGGAGGCAGCGTCTCTTTAATTACGGTTAGGTATTATAGTAATCCGCATTTCATTCATCCCGGAGGTAGTAAATTTCTTTTCGTAACTTCATGTAAACAATATTTTCCGAGTTCTTTCTCCTCTTGTTGAATCTGGGTAACTACTGGTTGTCTACTATGCTTTTCTATGCAACCTTGAACTGATTTCCGATATTCTAAAGCTAATTTCCTAATTTAAATCCTAAGAAAGCCGAAGTTGACTTTACCACGCCCGTTTCGTTGCCTTTTTCATAAAGAATTTTATTTTTCATTTTATTTTGCTGCTTTCAGAAATAGAAATTAATATCTCGCCTCATGCATTAATATGTTCCAGTAATAATTTTATTTTCAAGAAATCATATATCTTAAACTTAAGTTTTAAGCGTTATAAAATTTATATGATCGTATTTTGGCATTACTCCAAAACCTAAATTAAGTATAATGTGTAACCTGATCCATAGAATAAAGAAAAAACAAAAAAAATGTGTCGAAAACGGATTAATTTTTAATTTACTACTAACTATTTATTTTTTATTATTATTTTATATTTATTTCGCAACTAACTTATTTGTAACTTCAAGTTGTAGAGTTAAATTGTCATATCGTTGAAATTATGTTATCTTGACTTCTAACATATTAAAAATATTATTTTTTGTGGTTTCATATGCCTAGTGCATGGTTTAACACTGAATAAGTATCTTTTTTAAGGCCCTATCACTTGGCAGTACAGAGTGTAAATAAGAAATGCATTTATCTATAATTAAGGAACTCTGAAATTATGGTAGACTATTAAAAGTTAAAATAATTCTAGTAAATGTAATTGTTTGTTTCTGTGTGCGAAAGTAGCAATTCCCGTTACCTTTAAGTACCAGGTGTACAAGTATGAAATGCGGATTTCAGACAACAGATGGTGCACCAATGCAGTTTGTGCTATAAAGATTTGACACTGCGCCATTTTGTTGTGTCATCAACAAGTGTCAGACGCGCACGAGTGATAAATTGGAAACGTGTGTGTTGTTGTGTTCAATATGTCGAAATTTATACCGAACAAAGAGCATTCGCGGACAGCATTAATTTTTTGTTTTCATTTGAAGAAAACTGCTGTTGAATCATACCGATTACTTCGAGAAGCTTATGGTGAACACGCTTCATCGCAAGATACGTGTGAACGATGGTTTCGGCGTTTCAAAAGTGGTGACTTTGATGTTGCAGACAAGGAACGTGGAAAACCACCAAAAAAATACGAAGATGTGGAATTGCAAGCATTGTTGGACGAAGATGATTCGCAAACACAAAAACAACTCGCCGAGCAATTGGGCAAGCTATTTCCAATCGGCTACAGAGATGGGAAAGATTCAGAAGACAGGTAGATGGGATGGGATGAGTTGAACAACAGGCAAATTGAAAAGCGCAAAGACACGTGTGACACTTTGCTCGCTCGGTACAAAAGGAAGTCGTTTTTGCATCGTATAGTTACAGGAGATGAAAACTGGATCTATTTTGAGAATCCCAAGCGCAAAAAATCATAGGTAGACCCAGGCGTAACATCCACATCGACCGCAAGACCGAATCGCTTTAGCAGAAAGACGATGCTCTGTGTTTGGTGGTCTATTATGAGCTGTTAAAACCTGAGGAAACGGTTAATACTAAACGTTACCAACAACAATTGACCGATTTGAACCGTTCGCTGCTTGAAAAAAGGCCAGAATGCAGAAAGAGGCAACACGAAGTCATTTTTCCTCATGACAGTGCTCCATCACATACGGCAAAACCAGTTCGCGCTACATTGGAAGCACTCAGCTGGGAAGTTCTACCCTATGCGGCTTACTCACCAGACTTAGCTCCTTCCGATTACTACTTGTTTGCATCGATGGGTCACGCACTTGCTGAGCGGCGCTTTGGTTCGTACGAAGATGTGACAAAATAGCTTGATGAATCTTTCGTAGCAAAAGGGGAAGATTTTTACTGGCGTGGTATTCACAAATTGCCGAAAGATGGGAAAAATGTATAACAAGCCATGGAGCATACTTTGAATAAAGCACTTTTTATCATTCTTCCGAATTTAACATGTTTTTTAGAAAAAAAACCGCATTTCATACTTGTACACCTGGTGGCTGCAGTTTCTGCCCGGCTAGATATTCTGAGCACCTTATTTAAAAATAATTCTTGAAGACGAGGCTAATACACCAAATAAAAAAGTTTGCTATTTCATTCAATATCCAGTTTAAAATTCTAGCTGAATAATTCTAATTAAATCTACGTTTATTTACAGGTTCCAGAGGCTGAAGGATCTCACCAAGCATCGAGCTCTAATGCTGGTGGTTTTCCTTCTGCACGCAGAGGGCTTCTAAGTAAGGAATTCCCTGTCTGCCCCGAACACGACGAATTTCAAACTCTATTTTGTAGAGTGTGTGTGAAGGCAGTTTGCTCTCAATGCATCGTCGTGGATCATAACGGACATTCGTTTGATTATTATGATGTAGCGAGGAGAAGAGGTAAGAAAATATTTTTCTATTTATTGTAGATACATATGTGTACTAATTGCCCCTTTAAATTTTTTGCATGAAATGGTTATTTAAAAATATGTATAAAATAGAATACCAATCTCGTAATTTCACCGATCGTTTCATTTATATGTGGTTTGGTTTTAGAATTTATTTGTTTTATTAGGTCCTTAATTTGTGTTTTCTACCTTATCTCTTGATTGGTCCATTAGTATTATAAGATTGGTATTCATATTTGCAGTAGACAGTTTACGTTGAGGCATATTTTCCTTATTCTGTATTGTTTGTTAAGTATATTTTACTAGTTTGTTACTTTTGCATTTATTTCTTCGAAGCTATGTTAAAATAATGTTCAGTTTTATCGTTCGTTGCTGTTTTATCTATATATTCGACAGTGCTTTATTACATCTTCTTATTATATCTCCTCTTTTTTAGTGTTCGGTATAGAACGCTTATAAGATTACTTCGGTGTCTGTCTGTCTGCCACACCCGTTTTTCTCCGAAACTATTTGTCATAGAAAGTTGAAATTTAGGAATTGATGGTCTCATCAGAACCGTATAGTTTTGAAAGTTAAATTTTGACTTAAGGGGTTAGTTCTGGGGTGGTGAAATCGGAAGTGAAAATAAAAATTTTTACTAGGTCATCGAGTGTGGTGTCAAATGAAAGCTTGTAGAAACACGAGTAAAAAAATATATATAAATTGTAATACTTGCGCGCACTTTTCTTTGTATTATTTTTTAAAAATCGCGAAAAATCGCTTATCTCGAAAAGTACTTATCAAAAAATTTTGAAAAAATTCTGGAATATTCTCCACGGGATGTAGATTGAACAAAAATTATTACGAGTGCATTACCTTTAATAATTTAGCTGGTATATAAAAAAAACAAAAATTTCAAGGTCATCAGATTTCAGTAAAGATTGGAAACAAACTTTGTTGAAAACTCATTTGGGGTGGGCTTTGTGAAGTTACTGATTATTTTATACCTCTGTAACAATTTTTTTTTTATTTTAAAAGCAATCAACGTACGGAACACTAATTGCGCAAGTTCAACTTGCGCTTGACCCGTTATTTTATTTAAAAAGGCATTAGTTTCTTCGCATAATTAATGTGTTGGGTATGGTTTTTGATGCATGGCTACATTCTCTGCCTCTCTGGATGAGACGAAATACGAAAAGTAGTAAAACCGTCACAATGAGGGTACCAATAATGACTCGCAAGATTAATATGGTATCAGAGAGCTCAGAATAGCTTCATTTGGAATGGAAGAGTCCAGTGCTTTTAAAAGTAGGAAGCACACCCTAAGACTAAAAACGAATTATAAAATATAATATGGAAGCAATTTACGTACATAAAATGTTTTTGTGTATAATAATATGAATAAGTTCTTGAAACATATTTCGTGTGCTTTTTGTTTTTTCTTACAACATTATCCAAATTTTTTAACAAACTTTAATATTAACAGATTTTTCTAAATATTAATTAGGGATTGCCATTCGTGATGAACTTTCTTGGGAAATGGAGGATGCTCTTAATGATTTAACATTAGGACAACATCGAATCTCGAAAGCTCAGCGTAGTGTAGAACAGAAAGTGGAGAAGGCTAAGAGGGATATCAAGGACTTCATGAAGAAGTAAGTGGTATTTTAAATTAAAAAGAAAATATACTAGCAACTTTATTATTGAATTTATTATTAGCGATGCAGATTTTTTTAGACTAAAATATTACTGGGAACGAATTCATGAAGAATTAACGTGGTGTCTCTTTGAAATATCATTTTGGGCTTAATAAAAAACAATAAATCCCAGTAATTTTCTTGCAAGCAGACAGTCTTACAATAAGAATTGGCTAGATTTGGCGCTTACTTGATGAAAATCCATTTTCAGGAAATTAAAAGAGGAACAGTTGTTTCACTGTATTTCCACCTCTACAGTCATAAAATGATAGCTTTTCACAGCCAAATTGATAGGCTACTTAATATTCCAATGAATGACTTGAATTTTCAAAAAGTATGAAATATTATTAAACAAATGGATATGACAATAGGATAACAGACAGATTATTACATAAAAGACAACAGAAAAAAAGCTATTAATTTGGCTTACCCCTTTATTAGTTAACAGAAACATCAAATTTAACATAAAACTGTGGCATACCCAGCTACAAAGTCTCGAAAGATTTAGAAAATATTGGATTAAAGGTAGCCTTCAAAGCAAACAATTCCTTGGGTAAAATAATAAAAAAAACAATAAAACTAAACATAAAAAAAAAACAAAAATAAAAAGTTGAATTTGCTTGAGTCGCACAGTGTGTCGACTAGTACAAGTTACCTGGACAAAATTATTTTTTCACTTATTTCAATTGTTTATGTATATTCTAGGCATATTAAGTTATTTTAAGAAAAAATTCATCGCGTTGGTTTTTTTTATGGGCGTGGCTAATTTTTTCCCCTAAATTAGTCAGCTACGCAGACATATTTAACGATAACTCGGGAACAACATGTCAGATTTTTATAAATAAAACATTAAAAAATGCGTAACAAAATTTTATTAAAGTTGATTGAATATTATTTTATTCTATCTTTTATCGTTTTGGAGTTATTTAGAAATTAATGGAGAGAAAAAATTTTTTTTCGTGTAAAATTCATTATTTTTTTCGGTAAAAAAGCGCAATAACAAAAGAAAAACAAAATATTATACATTTTTCTGACAGCTGCGTACCTGGAAAATAAAATAAGGTAATCATGAAAATCGGTTAATAAATGTGGGTTTTATTCACAATTTACCGCAGGTACTCAATAACGATAAAATTTGTGTAATACAGCCACCCTTGCATATCGCGGTAGGATTGCATCAGCTTAGCAGGTAGATAAAGGAACTAAAGGGCAAGGGTATTTTGTATGGTTATTAGAATTAAAAATTATAATACAGTGTCTTTCATTTAGCTGCATTTCGCTTACCTGTATTTTTTGTCCAGCTGCACAAAACATTGTATAACAAAAACAAAATATTCTGCGTATGTGCACGAATTTTTCTACAAACTTGAATGTGCAACTAAATGAAAGACACTGTATTATTATTTTTAATAATAACCAGATGAAAAATCATTTATTGCATTTGTCAATTAAAAATAAAACAATTAATCCATATTACCTAGATTTATTGACACAAAAAGGATAAACTCAAATAATACCTGCCTTTCAGGTAGGTAACTTGTGCATTATACATACATAAGTAGTTGGTATTTTAAAATGTTTTTGATTTTTTTAAGGTACATATTTCTTGCTGTTCGGTTCAAAAAAAAAATTGTTTTTGAAAATTCCAGTCAAAAATTGTTTTTGTTTAATTTTAAAATAAATGTTATAAATGCTCTGTAATAAATTTAGCATAATGACACTGACTGTAATTATATGTAAAATAAAAATACTCATTTATTGATAGAGAAAAATTTACAAGTCAAGGTTTACATGCTTAGTACAAGCACTACATAACTAAAAATAGTAGCTGAACCTAATAATCATCATCAGAGTCTTCTGATGAGTCGTTTACTGTATAATCGTCATAATTTTGTGGCATTGTGCGACAATATGATGACGATTCCAATCTTGACTCTTCTATGCTAGGGCTTACAATTAACTTTAATACATCTGTACATATTTTTTTCCGGCTTTTTTTTGGGAATCTCTCGAAGGCTATTGATCAAAGGATCAGATGTTATAATTAACATGCACAGTAAGTCTCTATTCGTGGCAACACGCGAGCACTTGCGGGTGTTGTACTCCCTAAATCTGCGGCAATCTTTGTTCCGTGCTTCTTGAGCCTCTTCGGAAAGCTGCCCAATTGGAAGCAATGCCGCTTTGATGACTCCTGTGCTGTGAATTAATATTTTATGCACAGTAGCAGGCATACAGTTCCACGAATAGAGACTAAGATAATGTTTTCTGGTTTCAAGACAAAATTTTTTGAATTCAACTAAGTTTATCTCGAATCCAGAAGACAATGTTCTCAAAATAACATCAAACTTTTTTATAATTGTAACATCCAACCCTGTGATCTGAGCACTCATCTCAGCATTCTTAAAAAAGCGACGGGCTGTATTTCCATCATTTGAAGAACCAAATCCTGGCTTTGGTTTATCTACAATGAGTCCCATCTCGTTCTTAAATTTCAATTTGATTTCCTCGGAACGAACCTTGATATCTGCTTTGTCTTCGTTGCTTCTAGCCTGCCATTTCTTAATATTCAACTTGTAACTGATATGTAAAAGACATTCGAAGCAACGAATCCAAGCATGAAGTGTAGATAAACCAAAGCCAAAATGTTCTTGATTGCTGTTAAACATCGCGGGGTCATCGTTCATCGTCTTGGGGGTGGCGCCACAGATGAAACACTTTTGGGATGAACTAGTTCCCGTTAAGGCGTTACACACCTTTCCGTCTGTCATTGTCAGCAAAAGTTCGTGTTGGAAGAAGAGCATTAACTTCTTTCCACAATCTATTTGTCCCCACTAACGTGAAGTCGTTCGTTTCTTTGGCAAATATAAATTTGATTGGGCGACAATACAAAGTTGATGAAGGCCGAGGATTTTGCCAAATAATTTAGGACCCATCATATAACTTAAGGGGAACTAAAGAAAATGCGAAAAGAAACTCGTCCGTATATTCAGTGTTCTCAAATCTCTGTTTGTATGTGCTGTGCCCAGAACTTCCATCACATCCCCATTTACTAACAAGTGTAAACGATGAACTTGTTGGGAGCACACTGCTGATAACTTCATTCTGTGCTAATACTAGACATTCCACTGTTTTATTTAATAAGGCTTGCAAATTTATTTCAGCACGAGTTTCTGTTATAGCAATGTGCTCCTCTGCAGGGTAACAGGCCTGTTTGGACTTTTTTAAACTAAAATATGACGGAAACACATTATGCCCCGCCTTCATGGACCACTTCCTAGTTTGTTTGTAAGAATGAGTTGTTGACTTAGAATATATATAGTAAGCTAAGGCTTCGTCACTACTTGATTGCCTAGGATTAACGGAACTGGTATTTTTAGACTTAATAATATTATCTGGGCTCTCACTAATGTCTCTAATCACATTGGCAATTTTCCTTTGCCCTGCTGAACGCATAGCAATTTCGGCAGCAGTTACCAATTCACTGACACTTCGGGATTCTACGAGATCCACGACGCGACGTTTCTTCGTCTTAAACGACGATTCCTCGAAATCTTTGGGAGGTCTTCCTGCAGGAGTCACATTCTCACTTGATGTTGAAGGTTGTGGCGCAAAAGAACTCGCAGTAAACTGTATGTCTGCTTCATCCAATCAATTCTTATTTTTAATTAAAAAACGCTCCTTCGACTTTCCTGAAGCCAACCATTTGGCACCAAACTTATTAGACAAGTTGGATATCTTCAACTTTATTTCTTTTTGGCTGCTTTCAGTAATTTGACCAAAGTGAAATTTTGAAGAAAGAAAGTCATATACACGCGAGTTTTTTTTCATTCTTCGTGTGTTTCCACCACTCCTCAAAAAAGGCTACCCTTGAAATAGAGTAAACGTGTTGTGGAAAAAAAGAAAAAAAAAACATGTTGTACTGAAGTGTGCTAAACAATATGTGTATTTTTACGAAGAATAAAGTTATTTCTGTGTAATATCTAAAAACTAGCCCGGATAGAGGTGAATGTCTGTATATTCTGAACTTTCAAAGTTTTTTTTTTAAAAAAACACGCTAAAATATATAAGCTATTTAAAAAAAATACTAAAAATTCAAATTAATAGATTCTGATTAAAAAAAATACATTAAAAAATAGTACTTACCCTCAGTATTAATATTCATCACAAAAACTTTCACAATATTACAATATGTCACTATAAGATGTGCACGAAAGTGTCGCTAAATTGCAACTGATTGATTGAAAGAGCTGCATTAAACTCATTACCTGACTTCTGACGCTTATGACTCGCCACTTGCAAATTTGATAAACAACCTTTTCTCGGAATTCGGGGTTTGGTGGTGTTGTTTACGTTTTGCAAATAAGATTTCCTGGAAATCATAACATGAATTTTGTCCACCTAGCATGTTCTACGCGACACACTGTGAGTCGTTGGAAATTAACAAATTAAAGAATTCCGAGGTATTGCTAGATTTATACAACACACCTTTGTTAACTCTTAAGTTCAGGTTATTATCTTCCTATTGTAGTTAAATCTCTTCAAAAAAATTTTACGTAATTCTGTTAATGTTTCATTTATTTATAACACTTTTAGGAAATTTCGTATAATTAAGGCAGCCCTATATCTTCCGTAGCCGAGATAGCGGAGAAAATCTTCCTATCTCGGCTACAAGACATCCTACAGGAACAGAACATCATCCCTGACGAGCAGTTCGGGTTCAGAGCTAGCCACTCTACCGAACACCAAGTTGTCAGACTGGTCGATTGCATTTCGGCAGGTCTGCAGCGAAAAAGGTCCACGGGGCTGATCGCTCTAGACGTGCAAAAAGCCTTCGACCAAGTTTGGCATCTTGGGCTCATATACAAAATGCACCACATTTTTCAGATAAACCTCAATTTCATAAAATTCATCGGTTCTTATCTTAGAAACCGAAAATTTTTCGCTAAAGCAAATGAGTCCCTCTCCGAAATAAGAAACATCGAAGCAGGTGTGCCTCAAGGCTCCCCCATAGCCCCAATTTTGTACAATATATTCACAGCTGACATTCCAAAAATCCCCCAGACATCCCTTTCAATATATGCAGACGACACTGCAATATATGTTACAAATAGAAACCATACACTTTTGAAAATGCATCTACAACGACAAACAGACGCAATACAAGACTGGATGACGCTCTGGAAGATCAGAGCAAATCCAGAAAAAACACAAGCGATACTCTTCACATACAGACGACATCGACCAAATCCAGTGACAGTACAAGATCGCCAAATAGTTTGGGTGGACACCCTAACATATTTGGGGATCACCTACGACAAGAAACTGTGCTGGAGACAACATATCACAGACAAAATACACAAGACAAACAGACTTTCCATCAAACTATATCCCCTACTAAACAGAAAAAGAAAATTTATTACACACAAACAAATTAAAACACGATTTAAAGAACATTTAGCACACTTAAAATACAGTAGAACAGAGAAGTCTAGCATTGCCGAACATGCCCTTGAAGCTGATCATACTGTAACATTAGATAATCTAAGATTAATAAAAAATGTATCTGATAAGGAGATTGTTGAACGCATACGAAAGTATGGAAATCATAAAATGTAAAAGTAGTTTAAATAAAGACAGAGGGCCTATTCCTTATAGTCCCCTCTACTGGTTACTTGACCGGAACTGATGGCCTTGCCTATGTCATTAGTTCCCCTTGAGTAATTTAAGGGTTAGGCTAAGTATAAATAGGGTAGATTTGTAGTTTAGCTTTAGTCAATCATCGCTCCTGATGAAGCTAACATGGTTAGCGAAACGCGTGTCGAGTGCAAAAATAAAGTGTTTAGTGTAGTGGTGATATATACTGAGTAGCACATATAGAAAGTAAAATACTTTCCTTTAATGCGTCTAAAAATATGGTAAATTCACGAAACTATAATCACGTAGAAAGTAAAATGATATAGTAACAAAGGCAATTGTTAAAATATTTAATATTTATAATGTTCTATCACGAAGTAACAGACAAATCCATAAATAATTTAGATTTGAATTTGTATGATTGGATCTGGCGCAACAACAAATTTTTGTTTGAGTGCTTGGGTATTTTTTCCTTTATATGATTTACGACACATATAATATGCATCTACACTAAATAATAGACTCTTAAAAAACAATAATAAAAACATTAACTCTTTCTTCTTATAGATGCCATACCGCTCTGGAGAAAAGAGAACAGGATTTACTAAGGAGAGTTCAGCACGCCCACACATACAAGAAAACAACCTTGGCTGAGCAAAAGGACCAAATTAATCAGCAAATTAGCTCCCTGATTGAAAGCTACTCTAGACTCCACCAGAATTTTTCCTTTCAGGATCCTGAACAACAAGCAGGTGTCAATGCAGAAGCTTTAAGGCAATTGACTGCCTCTCAAGCGATTGATCTTACTCCAGCCACGAGGGACAGAGTTTATTTCTGGAGAGACTTTACTGCGCAGTTTAGAATGAGGCATTTTCTAGGAAGTCTTGAGGTTGGGGAGGATCTGATCCCTAAGCAGGAGGAAGATACAGGATACCATTCTCCGGAAGAGTTAGACAGGGATATATAATAACAATATGACTGGTCGATAAAATATTCACTCGGGAATACAATGTATTGAAAATTGTAATATCGGCTTGCAAATGGGAAAATAAGGAGATAATTTGAAATATATTTGTAATTTCCTTTCGTTGAAATATAGCTTCTCGCTGCGAAAACCTCGGCAGTCGAAATTACTTCTAATTAATACTTATTTCTCATGTGAATTCAAATAGTTTCAGATCGACTAGTCTAATTGATTTACCTGTCTGATATTCTCAGGAGTTTCGTATCCCCTAGTATGTCCAAAGAAATATATTACATAGAAAAATTATTGTATTATCGCTTCAATAAAAGCGACTCAGAACGAGCGACAATTCAATTCAAAGTTGATTAAAAAAATGCATATCAATAATCAAAAAGTTAATTTTATGTCGTGATTTCTTTGGGCATACTCTTGGTCTTTTTTCGACTTAGAGCTTAGCGCCGCTTTAGTATCAGATTTTCTAAAAATAATAACTCATCCTTAACTTTATTTTTTAATTTTTTAATAGTACAGTAAAAAAGAGCCAAAATTATGATGAGATTGGCATGGTTTAGATACAGTAATATTATGATTTTATCCTCTCTGAGGTATCACCACGAGTATTGTCCAGAGTTTTGGACCTCGAAGAACTTGTGCTCTTTTTAATCAAATTAAGTTTTCAAAACTCGTTTTTTGAGCTTGAAATGTGAATAACTCTGGTTATATAAGTCGGATCGAGACAAAAAACTCTTCGTAATGAAATTTCTAACAAATCCTCGTTATTTTAAGTCCCTCAAGAACGTACATAAGCCACAAAATTGAAAAGAAGGCAAAAAACGGTTTTTTTTTCGTTTTATTGCACAGGTCGACTAAGTGAACCGATCGGATTGAATCTGTCAGAAAATATGCCTTTTGTTATAACAAAAATTTCCTGAAATTTTGGTAAAAAATATTGAACCCAGTCGGCACAATTGAATTTGTAATTTAAAATTTTTATCATTTTTTTAATGGTTATGTACGGACTTGAGCGACTTAAAACCAACGAGGATTTGTTGGAAATTTCACCACAAAGAGTTTTATTTCTTTTTTGTCTCGATCTGACTTATAACCGGGGTTATTCAGAGTTTAAGATCCAAAAATGGATTTTAAAATCTTAAATTGTTTATAAGCAAAAGAGCACAACTTTTTCGAGGTCCAAAACTCAGAATAATACTCCTGGTGATACCCCAGAGAGGATAAAATCATAATATTGCTGTATCTAAACTATGCAATTTCAACTGCTTTTTTTACTTCACTATAAGGAGTCCAGATGTATAACTTATTTTATATTAATAATTTCATTTTTCACTGTTAGTTCCTAAAATTGAACAATGTCCATATTTTAGCAGACGTTTGTCATATCGCGACTCATCAGCCAAGGTAACATCGACAAGAAAATTCACGACATTCCTAATTCAGATTTTCCAAAGGTCGGTCCAACGAAAGTTGCAGCCACAGTTATATTTTTGCGAGCAAATTCTGAATTTCCAATAAATCCATTTTATTTACTTATGCGGCGTAGCAACAATATTTTTTTCAGTGCAGATCTAAGAATACTGATAGTTTGGAGTACGTACGGATATATTTTTGAAAACAGGAAATAAATATTTTGATCACCTGGCTTTGTGGTTGCAATTTTGATATGAGTTGAGAGATTTCCAAGACTTTGTACTATATATTTTTGTTGGATTCTATATGTAAATGGTTATTTTGTTGGATTCTGAATATTTCAATTTCTATTATAATTAATGTTTTAATTTTGTAAAAGTAAATGAATATAATTTTATTTTTAATTAATTTGTGTCTTATTTGCCCTTGTGATTAAATGCTGTAAAATTAAATTAAACGTTAACATGTGTAGAGTACAGAATATTATATTACGAGGTTGTAGGTACGGTCGAGAGCCACGTGGTTACAAGTAAAATGGCTCTCAATTTACCAAAGCTTTGTTGTAACTCAAAAACTGTGGCAAAGATTTTATTTTAAAGAGAGGTGTTTTCACCAACGGCGATTTATCGATGGGCCCATTAGTGGGTGAATAAATACGAGAAAGGTTCTGATTAGTCGGTGGATAAATTTTCACAGAAGTGGGGGACCGATAATTCGACCGTGTTTGGCTAAGTTACGCTCGTATGGTATGTCTGAAAGATTTTATTTATGGCTCTAGGGTTTCCTGAGAGAGCGTTCTTGACGAGTGGCGGTCGACGGACTTCTTCTTATCATCTGCACTATCAACGCCAGTGTGCCCCAAAGCTCCATACTATCTCCTACTATCTTTTTTATTTACATGAATGATTTGCTGAAATGGTCCAGAAATCCAGTCTACAGCTTTACAGATGACAGTATGCTTACTTCTTCATTCACTTTCAACAATCGAACATCGGCTACTCATGCAAATATCAGCAGGCAGCAAAAAGTAATTTAACTTAGCAAAGATCTGGAAGAAATTCTATCTTGGGGTGACAGTTCTTCTCTAAAAAGTTAATTTTGTGGAACCAGACATAGTTATGTCGGTACACTATATTCCTCTAGCATTGTCACTCAAGTTGCTGGACGCTGACTTGGGCGTAAATATGTTTTGGCATAAATATGTCGTGTGCATAGCAAAGAGAGCTTCTGAACAGCTGGAAATACTATTTTGAACTAGAACGCTTTACACTCCACAACGACTGTCCATTTTGTACAGGGTGAGTCAACGATAGAGTAAAGTTCATTATCTCATTTGTTTCGGAAATGACGAAAAAATGATAAATACAATAGTTTTAGGGAATGTTAAGGTGCATAGTTTAAAATTACTTTTGAGTATACAGGGTACTTCAAAAAAGTGTGGCCGTTATAACATGTTTTTTTTAAATGGAACATCCTATTTTCTAACTTATTTTTAAATTCTGCGTAAAATTTTATAACTTTTTTATTAACAATGTTATATACCTAAATCTAGTAGTTTTTCTATAATTTCAGTTTTTTAAAAAAATACTTGTTTTCAGTTTTGTAAAAGTAGCGCCATTGTTTGTGAAGATGGAATACTCATAATTGGTATGAGCGTTCTATAGAGATGAAAAAAAAAAAAGATACATGTAAAGAAATTCGAGTTTGATGCGACAGGGTGTTCAAAATAAATTTATGAATTTCGACTATTTGAAATCGAAAAATCTCAAATTTTTTAAATGGCACACCCTGTATATTATTATTTTTTATGGTATATTTTACAAAACCCTGCAACTTTTATTAAGTATGTCATATACCTATTTCTAATAGTTTTCGATTTATTTTGAATTTATCAATTTTTACCCTTGTTGTTAATACAGTTACGCTATTGTGAAAATATAAACAAATAGTTAATACTAATTTTAATATAGTTTAACTTATCTAATGATTAATTATTATGACGTAATAAATGTTCAAAAATATGCCCGTCTACTTGAATACACACGTTTAGTCGTTTTACTATATTTTCCTTCACTTTCCTTAGCATAAAGGGCGTTATTGTCCTGCAAGCATCCCGAATCCTATTTTCCATATCTACTGGTGTTGTAGGGGGTTTCACATAAACACGATCTTTAATGTAGCCCCACAAAAAGAAGTCTAAAGGTGTTAAGTCACATGATCGAGGGGGCCACTGAAAGAATCCATCCCTACCGATCCATTTTTGTGGGTAACGATCGTTTAAAAATTCCCAATGGTAATGAGCAGGCGCTCCATCTTGTTGAATCCACATTTGTTCCCTTTCAAAGTTATCATCTTCTTCAAGAAGCTGGGGTAATATGGACCAATAATTCGAAAATTTAATATTCCACACCATACATTAAGTGATCAATGGTTTTGGTTTTAAACTTCCCGGAGCCAAAATGGATTAACTGTTGAATAATAGTGCATATTATGGCTGTTAACTGCTCCATTGAAAAGTAGCTTCATCAGAAAACATGAATTTCGACTATTTGAAATTGAAAAATCTCAAATTTTTTAAATGGCACACCCTGTATATTATTATTCTTTCTGATATATTTTACAAAACCCTGCAACTTTTATTAAGTATGTCATATACCTATTTCTAATAGTTTTCGATTTATTTTGAATTTTTCAATTTTTACCCTTGTTAATACAGTTACGCTATTGTGAAAATATAAACAAATAGTTAATAATAATTTTAATATAGTTTAACTTATCTAATGATTAATTATTATGACGTAATAAATGTTCAAAAATATGCCCGTCTACTTGAATACACATGTTTAGTCGTTTTACTATATTTTCCTTCACTTTCCTTAGCATAAAGGGCGTTATTGTCCTGCAAGCATCCCGTATCCTATTTTCAATATCTACTGGTGTTGTAGGGGGATTCACATAAACACGATCTTTAATGTAGCCCGACAAACAGAAGTCCAAACATGATCGAGGGGGCCACTGAATTTTTGTGGGTAACGATCGTTTAAAAATTCCCGAACTTCCCGGTGGTAATGAGCAGGAGCTCCGTCTTGTTGAATTCACATTTGTTCCCTTTCAAAGTTATCAACTTCTTCAAGAAACTGGGGTAATATGGACCAATAATTCGAAAATTTAATATTCCACACCATACATTAAGTGACCAATGGTTTTGGTTTTATACTTCCCGGAGCCAAAATGGATTAACTTTTGAATAATAATGCATGTTATGGCTGTTAACTGCTCCATCATAAAACATTATTTTGGATAAAAAATTTGGATCGGCCTCTATTGCTCCATTCATGGTGGTACAAAAGTTTACTCGTCGTTCAAAATCACGGTATTGAAGTTCTTGGTGTAGTTCCATATGAAAGGGATGATACTTGTACTTTCTCGTGGTGCGATTAGCCGTAGATTGGGATGTGTCAGATAAGTCAGCTAGTTGACGGCTGCTGACCTGCGGATTATCTTCAACATGAAGTAAAATCTCCATTTCTTTTTCCTCATTGGTAGCATTCTGGTTTTCTATTTTCCGTTTCGTATACTCAACGCTACCACCATCATCAAACCGTTCCATTAAGCACTGAAAAGATTTTCTAGATGGTATACGTCTATTAGGGTACTTCGTTCCGTAAAGCCTTACTGCCAAAAGACAATTTTTTTCCACCTCGCCCAGTTTATAAACCATATCAATTAATTCATTTTTAGGAAAATCCATAACTATTACCTACACTTACTATAACAAATTAAACTATTTTTACTTGCTTAATAGACATGTCAAAATTTGACAATGCCTACATTTTTGTTTTGTCTTGGCAACTATGATGTTATTGCGTAAGTGTATTAAAAACAAGAGTAAAAATTTAAAAAATCAAAATAAATCAAAAACTATTAGAAATAGGTATATGACATATTTAATAAAAGTTGGGGGGTTTTGTAAAATATACCAGAAAAAATAATAATATACAGGGTGTGCCATTTAAAAAATTTGATATTTTTCAATTTAAAATAGTCGAAATAGGATGTTCCATTTAAAAAAAACCTATGTTATATCGGCCACACTTTTTTGAATTACCCTGTATACTAAAAAAAATTTTAACTGTGCACCTTAACATTCCCTAAAACTATTGTATTTAACATTTTTTCGTCATTCCCGAAACTATCGTTGACTCACCATGTACAAAGCTCCAGTTCAACCAACGATAGAATGCTGCCATGTTCGAGGTTCTACTCCCAAAAATACACTGCATTTATTGGATTCTAATCAGAAGAGAGCTGTTCGCCTGATTAGAGAGCCAGGGCTCACCAGAACTCTTAACACCTTCGAACATTGAAGAACGGTTTGCGACTATCCAAAAGGTATTTTCACAGAAAGTGTTCGATGGACGTAGCCCGCTTAATTCCTCCCAGAGCGGTGCATGCCATTAATACACAACATACTAATACATAACATCCATATGAGGTTTAGTTTGTTACTCCTCTTACAACACTTTTGAAGCAGTCTTTTATATGTATAGAATTATCCCTTTGGAATGAATTTCCCAGTACTGTATTTCCCGAGTACAACTTACAGAGATTCAAGACCAACGTGAATCGCTTTTTCCGCACACCCGTCGCTTTTATACAGGAGTTTCCATGCAGTACGAGTGCTACGCCCATAAAAAAAAAACTGTAGGAAAAGCTTTTATCGCGACAGTTGACAACTTTTGTCGGTGATAGGTGAAATTTTTTTAAGAAATTTAAAGTTTCTCAAGAATAAATAGCGAACTTTGTGATACCTATTACTTAGAAAGTATTTTCATTTTCCCTTTTCTGGAATTTACATAGTGTTTTATGTGCTACCAGAATTACCAGCTCGTTATAAAAAGGATTTAAACCGTATCGTGCTAATAATAAAAGGTAAACAATTAACGGAAATAGCTATTCGTGGAATTACCAAAAATTTTGCCTTTGAATAGAGATTTATTTGTGTAGGTTAGATTTTGGCTCTTTTATGTATTTATTTCTTTAGTTAAAACATTGAAAATCAAATGTGGTTTATTTCTACAGCATCAGCAGCTTTTCTAAACTGAAATAGGCAAATTATGGCATGATATAATAAAAATAATATATATATATATATATATATATATATATATATATATATATATATATATATATATATATATATATATATATATATATATATATAGTATCTCCAAAGGAGTTAGTTTATTAGATTTCCTAAAGATCTTAAAAGGTAATTTATTCATAATTCTTTCTTTCTATAATGCAATATATTATATAAAAATTATGATAATTGTGTTTTCATATTAGACATATATTTTATTTGTAAAACAGTTGATGTTTTATTATTGTTAAGTATTGGTTTATGTTATTCCACTAGTACTTTTTTTTGCATTCAGTGCAGAATTATGGTTATCAGCATGTAGAATTCACGCATTCTTGTCTTAACTTTCCGAAATCTTTCATATTAAAACTGTTTGCTAGAGTTAAATTCAAAAGTCTAATTCAATGTTAAAATTCGCTAAACAAACTTTCAAAATTCAATCTGGGCATGCCAAAGTAGTAATTCTACAGCACGAATTACTGAGAGTAAATCAGTCCATGGAATTATTTTTTTTATGTAAGTAGTATATAGGCACGAACAGTCATTAGTTGTATGAAAATTATTATATTAGATTTAACTAATGATAAATTGGAGCAAAAAGAGCATTCACTTCATTTTTAAGTTCAGAAGGTTATTTTCAATCTCTTTATAATACTGGGATTCACTGAAATATAAGGAGCATGATTGTTGACATTATACGCGCGAAAATGAAGGTGTGCAGCAGAAATATATTCTTGAAACGAATATTTTCCTCCCGGACAATATCTCTAATAGTTGAGAACTATAAATTCAACAATGAGATATTTAAATGAATAACGTGCAAAAAGTATTGAACCCAAATGTATTATTTAGTTGTATTTTTCGCCTTTTCCCTGTTTTTTTTGTATATCTGTTTTAATAAAAACTTTATAAAAAAAATGCTTCTAAAAAAGAACTTCTCTCGTTTTTTTCTTCCTTTTAATCAACAAAATTCATTTTTATTCTAGATAATAGGATTTTTCTTGAAAGAAGGAATCTGAATATTTTAAAAATTACTGTATATATATATATATATATATATATATATATATATATATATATATATATATATATATATATATATATACAGTAGGAATTCCGTTATCCAGGGCAATGACGAGGAGACGGGTCCACGCATAATCGAAACCTCCGGATAAACAAAATCACAATTTCTTATTGTTTAAATGTGCTAGGTAGGAATCTTAATCAAGAAAAACTGGGTAGAAGATTTTTTTTTTTTGATAAGAAACAAATGTTTTACATTATTATTAATTTTCAATATGTATACAAATGTCATTAATACATATGCATTAAATTTTCATTTAGAGAAAAAAATCGGTAATTTTACTTTGTTTTTTATTAAAGATTTCTTTTCTAATATTATGGCCCGTAACGCGATGATTTTGCTACAATCAGCGTTTTCCTGTTCAAAATAATTTACAATCCCGTCGCCCCTAACGCTTGGTTGCGTTTAATTTTCTTCATTTCCAAAACAATAAACGAATCTTCGTTGTCATCACTCTCGTTTCCATGGTCAATCTGCGAAGAGGTCGATGTTCCGTCTTTTCTGTGGAGATTTGCTATTTCGGTTTCTGTTAGTTTTTCGAAACCCTTCTCGTTCATGTCACTTTCCATCCAATTTATCATATCATCCCTGTCAACATGGATGAAATCCGGGAAAGCTTTAGCGATGTCGAGATATGAGTCAGTTCAAATATTTTCTGATCTTTGCTGGATTAAATCTTCTTGTTCTAATATTTTCGCCCATGAAAGTTTTAGTGTTGTAGGGGGTAAATTTACCCAGGCATCACACACAGCAAAAATAGCGTCCTTTATTGTCCACTTCTTTAGGATTTCTTTTATCGACTCGGTGCTACTATTTTCGTCGAGAAGAAATCGAAGGAATTTTTTTTCTATCTTCGTTTTAAACTTGATATTACCCCTTGATTCATCGGCTGGATTAGTAACATTACGTTCACTGGAAGATAATGAACGAAAATTTGTCCATCTTCGGTGGCTAAGATTGATTCAGCTGGATGGGACGGAGCATTATCGAGCAATAAAACAGCTCTAAGGGGTAGATCTTCCTCTTTTAAGTGTTGATGTACTGAACGTATAAATTTGTCTTTAAACCACGACGTAAAAATTGCTTGATTCATCCAAGCTTTAAGATTATAATAAGAAAGGAAGACTTCTAATTTCGTTTCCTTCAAACGATCTAGGTTTTTTTGCCTTCCCTATAACAATTAATTTTCACTTGTGTTCTCCTGAAGCTTTAGAACAAGTCATAATTGTTTTGGTGTTTGAAGGAAGCATTTTCCAAAACATTCCTGATTCATCCGCATTATAATACTGATCGGGTATTAAATTAAATTTTGTACTCAAAAAGTTAAAATTTTCAATAAATAATGTGGCTGTAACATAATCACAGCTAAGACTCTCATCCTGAATGTCCAACTGCCTAATACCGTGTCTTTTTTAAAACTTGTAAGCGGAGAATGGCTCCTCAGTTTTTTCAATTTTCATGAAAAAATCGCTTTCTCAATCACCATTGGCTCGAAAATAGGAACTCCCTCCGCGCGTTTTTGCATGAGCCATTGATACACCGCTTGATCGACATATTTTAATGTAGAGGACTTCATTGTTTTTCGAGAAGGACATGTCGTTTTGGTCGACGACGACACGAAGTAGGAAATGTCTTTTTTCTTTTTCACCATATGGCGAATGGTTTGCTCGCTAACTCCGAATTTAGCGGGCAATTTTTTTATACTTTCACTTTTTCAACTCGGTTTATTATAACTAATTTCTGTTCAATTGTTAACATGACACGTTTTCTTTTTTGCGACATTTTCGTTGTTTTAGGATGGAGAGTAAAGCACAACTGAGTAAATAATTTTCTTTACCAGACAAAGAGCCCAGTGGGAGTTTCATAGAAACGACTTTAATATTATCGATCTTGGAAAATAAATTGAACTGTAGTAGTTTCCCGAAACATCTCATTCTCCCGATAATTTTTTTTTTTAAATAAAAATAATACATACATATTTTTAAATATATAATAGTAATAAGTGTTAATAATAATCTAAATACGTAGTATGAATTTTATTCATTTTTTAATAAAAGTAATACATAATTAAAACGAAATAGTGTCAAAAAACACCTTAAAAAAATCGACCACTCGGGACCCCGGTTGATTGGAACCCAGAATAATAGAGCCCCGGATAATGGAGGTTCCACTGTATGTGTATGTGTATATATATATATATATATATATATATATATATATATATATATATATATATATACAGTCGACACTCTATATAGTGAAAGACCGAAATTTCACTATAGAGAATTTTTCACTATATAAAGAAAAAATCCGTATATATTGCTATGTATGTAAGATATTCTAGGTCTTGAAAAAATTGCACTATAAAGAGTTTTTCACTATATAGAGTTTCACTATAAACAGTGTCGACTGTATATATATATATATATATATATATATATATATATATATATATATATATATATATATATATATATATATATATATATAATAGAGAAAGAAAGAGAGAAAGGGAGGGAGAGAGAGAGGACTGATTTAAAAGACGTTACACAAACAAATTAGTCACTAACATGAGAAATTATATTGGAATAAAAATGACTAAGAATCCTGGTATTTTAGCCCATGGTGAAAACAGCCCTCCGTTTGACCACCTACCAAGTGTATAGCAATTTAACACCTAAATTAGTGACGATAGGCACGAATAAACTTGGTTAGGACCTAATAAAAGTCATATTTATTACCGTGCATTGAACATATGACCATTACGGTGTTATTTTACTAATAAACTGAACATAATCTCTCTCTGATTTTATAAGCTTTGGATTCATATTTTTGTTTAGAAAAATGAAAATCGAGGTACGAAAATTACACTCGATGTTTGAATTTTCACTATCATTGCTATGTTTCAATGTTGCATAGACAGGTTTCATGGTGAATATTATCTCTTTTCCGATTTTACTAGAACAGAGGTTCCGAACCTTTTCTGGACCACCGCCCCTTTACAAGAAAAAAAATTCAAACGCACCCTCCTCCATAATAGTTAATTATACAAAATATTAATATATTGTTGCATATTTTCTATACCTATTTTATCTGTCTCTCTATCTATTAAGAATTACAAAGTAGAATTAATTAAAATGAACATCAAATGTAGTAAAAAATTGTTTATTAAAAATTTAAAAATAAACACAAAATCAATAAGAAGTAAAAAAAATTGATGAGATAGTTGAGGCTGGTGAAGTTTTGACAATTCGTTAATGTCGTATTCCAAATTCGTTAACATCAGTCTCAAGTTCAGTGATTTGCAGTCTGTTCCTGTTCTTAGACAGTAAATTAGTTACTACACTGAACCCACGCTTTGTCAAATACGATGAAGGAAAAACAATTAAAAATTTCTGTACTCTTGCCCACAATCTAGGGTAAATAGCTGGTATTGATTTTTGAAGCCAGAACTCTTGGTATTCATTTCTGAATTTTACATTTAGTTCCTCGTTAGTTGTGAGTTCTACGACTTCCTCTTCTAAATTGATGATTCTCGGTATATTCATGTTTAAAATATCCCGGAATCACAAGTAAGTAAATCTTCCTGTTTTGCAGAGACTGCTGATAATGAGGGAAAGTGGCTGTATTCACCTCTAACTAGATTTCGTTTGAACAGAAGAAGTTTTCCCACAAAAGCAGCTGTGGCGTTTTTTGTTTTAATTAAATTCAACTCGTCACGTTGCAATTGTAAATTGACTTCATTAAATATTTTATACAAGGCTGTTAAATAAGCGATGTCATTTCTAGTTGTAATCAGGTTTTCGCGCAGTTTCTCGTCTCTGTTTTCAATGAAGTCCAGTACTGAGTCAAATAGATTGAAAAAATGATTCAGATAAATACTTTTTGAGAGCCAACGAACTTCTGTGTGCAGCAGCAAGCGATTGTAATCTTCATCATTTTCACTACAAAGTTGACCAAATAATCTGTCATGCTGACGATGAATAACACAATGTACAGCAAGTACATTTGGTACTGCTTGTTTCAAATGCGCTATGAAACCCTTATGATACCCCGTCATTGCTGGAGCACAATCAATAGCAGATGATAAAATATTACGAATAGAAAATTCATTCGACTAATGTGCTCGTTCCATTCCCTTTTCCTACTGAGTACCCAGTCATTCACATTTTCCACCTTGCATGATCTTCTTATGTTTTCACTTCTTTCTCTGTCCAGAAGTGTCTTTCCAGCAATCCTACGGAGTATTTTCATCTCGGTTGTCTCCATTTGTCGCCTTGTTTTGGATGTTTCTGGGCGAGTTTCAGCAGTATATGTCATTATTGGTCTAATGACTGTCTTGTATATCTTGGCCTTAACTTCCATCCCAATAAATTTATTTTTCCATATTGTGGTGTTTAGGCAGGCCGCTATTCTTGTGGCTTTAATAGCTTGTTCTCTGACCTCATTCTCAACGTCACCATATGCGGATATCTCTATTCCAAGGTATTTAAAATGCAATTCTTGTTGGATAATTTTCCCATCTACAACTAATTTGCATCTAAGGGGTGTTTTGGAGGTTGTCATACACATTGTTTTGGAGGCTGATATTATCATGTTAAGGGATTTAGCCGTTCGATTAAATATGTTTAGAAGTCTTTGCAAATCATCCTCGTTCTCTGCCATCAGTACTGCGTCGTCAGCATAACACAATATTGGGACCTGCTTGTCTCCCATTCTGTAGCCCTTCTGTTTTCGGACTCACTTGATTATTTCGTCCATGATAATATTAGACAAGAGAGGGCTCAGAGAGTCTCCCTGCCTTATACCCTTGCCAACCGGTATTGGTTCAGTGAGCTCACCGTTTATTTTAGCTTGTATCTTGTTGTTCGAGTATATGTTTTCAATAGTTTTAATAAGGTTATAAGGGATTTGTCTATCACATAGTAGGTGCAGAATGTCCCCCAGCTGGACGCGATCGAATGCTTTTTCCAAATCTATGAAGCACAAGAATGCTGGTTTGTTGTATTCGATGGATTTTTTATGTTATTGGTTATAAATATCGATTCTCCCTTTGTAATGGTTTCCAAATTTTTAGCAAATAAAAACTCTTGACAAATTTTTCTTCTTTTATGAATCGAGCGTATGATAAAAGTATTGCTTCGTAATTTGGTAGAGTTGATTCATTGAGTATGAATGAATGAGAATGGAAAATTTGCAAATCTGTAAGAAACCGCATAATGATATTTCAATGTATTTAGGAATTTCATCTATTCTTCTTTGCACCGAATTATTACTCAGAGGAATACGTAGAAAAGATGAATATAGAAGCACTACAAGATGACACGACAAAATGGGTATATACGAAAAGGATAACTGAACAGATTAAGAACAACGCAATACTAGAAACAGACAGAGTAGAAGAAAGCTGGAATAAATTAAAAAACAACACTCTACAAGCGAGTAAAGAAGCTATAGGTACAAGTCGAATAAACGTGAGAGACAAAAAAAACAATACTCCGTGATTCATTCAAGAAGTCAAAGAACTTGCATAAGAGAAAAGAAGAGCGCATATACAATATATATCACAAAAAAACGAAGAAAACAGACAGCACTACATAGAAATAAGAAATGAAGTAAATGCAAAAATTAAGAAAATAAAGCAGGAATATTGGACAAATTTCACAAAAAAAAATGGAAAGAGATTTATATACAGTACAAAAAAAGGTATGGAGCATGTTACGAAGAAGAAAAGCCAATATTAATGAATACTTGACAATCACAAATATTGAAACAAAAGATTGACAACAACACTTTAAATAACTATATGAAAACTAGTCCGACGAAGAAGAGTACATTGCAGAAATCATAAACAACAGACAACAAACAGACTACAAAATAGGAAGAGAAGAAGTATCGATGGCAATTAAGAAACTTAAAAATGGAAAAGCACCAGGAGAAGATGGGATACCAAACGACCTAATTAAATATGTCGGAAGAAGCTACATATGGGAAATGACAACATTCTTTAATAAGATATTACAGGAAGTAGAAATACCGAAGGAATGGACAAAAAGCATTACGATACCGATATCTAAAAAAGGCAGCAAAAAAGATCCGAGCAACTATAGAGGACTAACACTGCTAGCAAGTATTATGAAAGTGTTCATAAGTATTCTCAAAAAGTGAAATAGAAAACAATATACACATAAGCGACGAGCAATAAGGGTTCCGCCAAAACAGACCTACCAGAGACGCTGTCTTTGCAATCAGGCAAATAAGAGAAAAAACTATAGAATATCAGACACCAGCATTTTTTTTGTTTCATCGACTTAAGGAAAGCATTCGACAAAGCCAGGTTGAAAGCTATATCAGAATTAATAAAGGACCCAATTCCATAGCCAATACCACAAATAATCCAGTAACCCATAGTTTAAGCCCAATACTATTCTGCATAATAATGGAAAAAATCATTGAGGAAGTAAAACTAGTCAACGATGGATACGAACTAGGAGATAAACAAATAAAGATACTGGGATATGCAGATGATATTGTTGTAATATCACAATCAAACACGGCCAACAAAGATTGCTCTATAAATTCAAACAAGTAGCAGAAAGATAAAACATGGAAGTCAATACCGACAAAACAAAATGCATCATAATAGCTAAAGAACCAGTAAGTGTAAATTAGAAATAAATGGAAAATTAATAGAGCAAGTAATGAAATTCCCGTATCTTGGAGTACTAATTACTAGCTACGAAGATATACCAGAAGAAGTGAGACAACAAATAAATAAAGCAGCAGCAATATCAGGGGCCCTCAGAGATGTAGTTTGACAAAACAAAGATCTAAGTGTATAAGCAAAAACAAGAATATATAGAACTTGCGTTAGACCCATACTGGCTAATAGCATAAGAATACGGGCAGACACAAACAAAACCAAACAGCTACTAAGAACAAATAAAACGAAAATACTGAGAGCAATAACAGGAATAGACAGAGTGAGTAACAACATCCTAAGAGAACAATGCAAGGTAGAGGATATAGTCAGATGGAGAAGAAAGAGAAGAAGAGCGTGGCGTGAATATGTACAAAAGATGGAAGATACGAGAACGATAAAAATATGTATGAACAAAAAACCACATGAAACAAGATCAAAAGGACAACCACCAAAGAGATGGAGAGACAGCTGGACACCAAATCACAAGAGGAAGTAAATAAGTAAGTAAGTAATTTTCTGATGATATCTGATGGAATCTTATGATGAAGAACAGTTTTTACTACCTCTTTGACTGCCGGCAAGATTAATTCCTCGCCAGTTGTGTGTGGTTTTCCTGCTTTTGCGATTAACAATGAAATACTATATGAGGATCGTAGTCCATCATCGTCTTGTTTAGAAGACGACGCAAAAAAAGTTTGATATAGTTGACTGTTTTAAATATTTCTTTTCTATTCCTTTAAAATAGGATAAATCTTTGCCCTTTTGATCAGCATGCATTTTATTTAATTGCTCTTGTAGCCTAGAAAGCTTCGCGGCTTCATTTGAAAAAACTTTTTGCCAAATTAAACACAGATAACACAGCCCCACAAAAAAAAAGTGGGGTATACTTTTGATGCGATATATCAGATCCGTAGTATTTTTGCTCGCTGATCACGAATCTGACGTCAGAATATCGCCATCACATCTCAATTTTTTTCTAACCTCAAAAAATAGGTAAAAATTAGTAAAAATTAAGAAAAATATACTCCTAAAAAATTGATTCAAGCTTTTTCATGAATCCAAAGATGTATTAACATGTATTCGGACACGCTAAGCTAATATTCATCGGTTGGATTAAGCCATACAGTTTTGTTTTCTTTTTAACCTCAATAAATCAGACAGATATAGTGCTTCTCGAATGCAAAAACGAATTAAAATTAAAATTCAACCGATTCTTACCAAATTTGGTACACGGGGGTTTTTTGGGTTGCTGATCATGAATCTGAGGTCGGATTTGCAAAATTCAAAATGGCGGATCCAAGATGGCGGACAAAATTTTTGAAAACCAACCGATTCCTACCAAATTTGGTATACAGTTGGGGAATCCTCAAACCTGATACTCTTAAACCCTAAACCCTGAAACCTTAGACTCCCACACCCTGTAACCTCAAAAAATAGACCTCAATAACCCTGTAACTTTAAAAATAAGACCCAATAAACTCAAAACCAGGACTTTTAAACCATATACTCTCAAATAGTAGACCCTTAAGCCCTAGAATTGCGAAGGTTAGACCCGCGCCTAACTTTCCTTTTTTTGGCTGTATCTTGTTCTTTTTTCCGCGAATGACCTATTCAAAGGCTTTCTGCCCAAACGGACTTGTTTCTCTTTTTAGCGACCAGCAATAGTCCGCTAGCATATGGTCATCCCATCGTCCTTGATACCGATTTTCTATGATTTTCAGATCTTGGTGAAAACGTTCCCCTTGCTCCTCACTGTAGTCACCAAGATTATCTGGGAAATCATCGATGTGGGAGTCCAGAAAATGTAATTTTAGATTCATTAAGAAACCTAATGTTTGAAAATTTTTTACCATTTTCTCGAGTATTTCTTTGTACTTAGGACTTTTATTATTTCCTAAAAAGTTTTGTTGCGACTTCTTTAAAACTAAGCCAAGCAGCTTTTTCAACTTTATTCATTTTGGTAACAAATAATGAATCTTGAAACAATTTTCTTATTTGTGGGCCGTCAAATACGCCTGCCTTAATTTTTAAGCTTCAGAAAATTTTGGAAATTTTTTATGCAAATATTTGAAACATGGGCCGTTTGTATCTAATGCTCTCGTGAATTGCTTCATAAGTCCAAGCTTAATGTGAAGCGGGGGAATAAGAACTTTTCCTGGATCTACCAATGGTGGAAACAATACATTATTTTCACCAGGAGTGAACGATTCTCTTGTTGGCCAAATTTTTTTCTTATAATGACGTTCCCTGTCTCTGCTATTCCACAGACATTTATAACAGGGATAAAGTGTAAACCCTGACTGTTGGCCAAGCAATATTGTTACAATTTTCAGATCTCCACAAATTTTCCAGTTATGATCAGCATATTTTATTTTTATCAAAAGCTGCTTCATTTTTTCATATTGCTCTTCCATAACTGTGGAATGAGCAATCGGAATGGGAGCGTAAACGTTGGTATTATGCAGCAAAACTGCCTTAATGCTCCGTTTAGAAGAATCAATGAACAGTCTCCATTCTTCAGGATCGTATGAGTTATTTTGAAATTCATCCATTAGACCTTTTACATCGGTACAATATGAAAGTGACAATGTCTCGTCCATTGTAAAATATTTTCGAAATTCTTCATCTCTGTTTCTATAATAAGAAATCGTAGCTTCTGGCTTAAGTAAATGTCTTTTCTTTAAAAAGGAAGCAAGATGCTCTGAACCATCTTTGGATAAGCCTAAATCTCTGACTAGATCAGTAAGTTCTGACTGTGATACGAGTATTGGTTCTGGTTTACGGTTGTATGGTAGAAATTCTTTATCTGTGTCACTAGTATATGATAGGTTGTCACTAGAACATTCATTAGTAACAGTGTTTGAATCTTTTTCGACAGTCTCAATGTTTTTGGCATGAACTGATAAGGTGAAATCATTTGTTTCCATAACATCAGCATCAAGTGGTTCAGGAGGCGGAATTAGTTTAGTTGGTCTTGTTACTGTCGAAACATCGTTATAAGTAATAGTGCTTTTATTTTTTCGGTTATGCCTAGACACAACATTCATACAAAAGTAGCAATCATTTTCACTGTATGGTCTATTCCATATTGCTGGTCTGGAATATTTAATCGCCTTCTTATTGATGTACAACATTATTTTGCAAGAACTGCAAATGATGTGGGGAACCCAATCTGTATCCTGGTGCTGTATTTCAATGTTAAAACAATCCTTATATAAGGTTTTAATCTTATCCGTTATCGGTGACCCCATTTTACTCAATACGTGTTGACAGCAAATATAACAAAATGAATCACTGTTTTTATCGCACTTATGAAAAGTCCTTGTACCGTGAGACCGTTTTCTTGTAGCATTATACTCTACATGAGCCAAGTCACCCACACATGAAGAGCTACGGTCGCTGGATGACGACGGCTGCGGGCCCGCTTTCCCACCCTGACCAACCGCCGATACTGGGTTTTCCGAGTCCCTGCATCGTAATTCTCTTTCTTCTACCTGCCATGACGGCATCTAAGCCGTTATCCAGGGACTCTGCCGGCTAGTGGAGTAACACCGTTGCCCACCGTCACCACGTGGAGGTGCCCTGGATGCAGGTAGAAGAATAAAAATCGACCGATGAATTTTCTCGGCGTTCAAAGTGGCGCGAAAACATCTGCCATCTTGAATTTTGCAAATCCAACCTCAGATTCGTGATCAGCGACCCAAAAAATCCCCGTGTACCAAATTTGGTAAGGATCGGTTGAATTTTAATTTAAATTCGTTTTTGCATTCGAGAAGCACTATATCTGTCTGATTTATTGAGGTTAGAAAGAAAATAGAACTGTATGGCTCAATCCAACCGATGAATATTAGCTTAGCGCGTCCGAATACATATTAATACATCTTTGGATTCATGAAAAAGCTTGAGTCAATTTTTTAAGAGTATATATTTTTCTTAATTTTTACTAATTTTTACCTATTTTTTTGAGGTTAGAAAAAAATTGAGATGTGATGGCGAATTTCTGACGTCAGATTCGTGATCAGCGGGCAAAAATACTACGGATCTGATATATCGCATCAAAAGTATACCACTCTTTTTTTTTGTGGGGCTGTGTAATGATTGGCTTGTAGGAGAGTGTGTAAATCCATATTTCAAAATCCCAATACTGTACTGCCGGCATTTCTTCTTAGATTCAGATATTTTGAAATACAAAATTTCCCATGGTTTAAATAAATTAACTTTTCAACAGATTTATAAATAGTTATAAAAATAATGGCTGTAATGACTTCTATCACTTTCACTCACGAATATGGATTATTGGTGAAGCACACAAAAATAATAAGACATTCCTAGAGCTATCACTTCGTTTTACAGATTTGATTTGATGCACGCATCAACTTTTATGTCTTTGCTTGTTTGCAATTCCGGTGCACTTGCTCTGTAAACAAGTTATTACAAGCTCTCATATTTTTGTGGAAACATGCTTGATTGCATGAATCGTGTCTTTCCTTACCAACTTGGAAAGACTTGTCACCGACAATACTAAACCGAATTAAGTATACGTATACCTAATAATTTAATTTTTTTTAATGCTAATTTAAGCGACAACAATAAGGTAAAAATTTTAGATAGCTAGATAAAATATTTATTCATGAAAACAGTAGGTATATTCAAAGTATTTTATTATATTAATTTTCTAAATAGGGAGGTACGCCATGGCCGCCCCCCTTGACTATCTTAACGCCCCTCTCCCCCCCATTCTGGACCCGCTACCGCCCCCATGGGTGGCTCTAGCGCCCACTGGGGGGGAGGGGGTGTACCACCCCCGTTGGCAATCTATGTACTAAAAGGATGCACATTATAGTACCAAATTAATATTATGTAACCACAGCAACTTTCCCACGAAAAAAATATTTCTCAAAATACTCGTAATAACTCGTTAGGAATAAACACTATTCTTCTTAATAAAGCAATTTTCAAAAGATATATCAAATTTATGATAATATCATTTATACTCGATAATTATGATAAATACAACTATGTTGGTGGTCGAGTACCATCGGCATATAGATATGTTTTATATTTAAAGACGCGTTTAATATAAGCCTATAAATATGGATTTTTTCCGAAAAAGACGAGTCACTGCGTTTTGAGAGTCGGATTTTCTATTTTGAAGAACGGTAGGCGTTAGGATTTGTTAGTTAAGTCACGGACTAATAATGACGATTTTGATAATAATTACTTTTTGTGGTGTATAATTCACGTATCATACGTAGATAAAAATTAGTAGGCACCTTTATTAGAATTATCGACTACAATTTGTAGGATTTATTATTTATTAAAAACTATTTCAAAAAATATACCATAATGCATCATTATTTTATATTTATTAAAGTATATTATTAAAGCTGGTTTTGCATTTATGCTGTGGAAATATAATTATTCTCCAATAAAGGGTTTATTTTATGTTGACCTTATCGTGCTCTAAAAAAAGGTAAAATTAATGATAAGATAGGCATAGTTTAGATACAGCAATACTATGATTTTATCCTCAGGATACCAGAAATATTATTCTATGTTTTGGACGTCTAAAAACTTGTGCTCTTTTATTTATAAACAGTTTTCAAAACGCGTTTTTTAAGCTCAAAATGTGAGTTACTCCGCTAATATAGGTCGGATCGAGACAAAAAAAAAACAAACTCTTCGTATTAAAATTTCCAACAAATCCTCGTTGGTTTTGTCACTCAAGGGCGTATAACCTAGAAAATTGAAAAAAACAGGTAAAAAAAAACTGTTTTTTTTTTTTAATTTTCTTGTACATGACTAAGTGAATGGATCGGCTAGAAACTTTCAAAAAATATGCCTTTTGTTGTAGCAAAAATACCCCGAAATTTTGGTACAAAGATATTGAATCCAGTGGGCACAATTAAATTTGTTATTTAAAATTTCAATTGACCACCATTTTAAGCCGTTTGGTCCATAATTTCCTTTTTTTTCAAAATTTAGGTCTCGATGCCAGCTTTCCGATGCCATTAAAAACAATTTTTTTAAAGTCATTTTAAATGTTTTTTTTTCTTACATTTATTTATTCATGAAATAACAACAAATGCGCTTTTTCGGAGATTTTGAAAAAAAATTATTTTTTTTCATAAATTCTCTCTCAAAATTACCAAAACGCGTTTGTTGTTATTTGATTAACAAATAAATGTAAAAAAGCGGCATCGGAAATCTGGCGTCGAGACCTAAATATTGAAAAAATGATCCATTTTGGACCAAATGGCATAAAATGGTTGAAAATTCAAATTTTAAATAACAAATTCCATTCTACCCACTGGGTTCAATATTTTTGTAACAAAATTTCAGGGTATTTTTGCTAGAATAAAAAAGGCATATTTTCTGAAAGTTTTCAAGTTGATCGGTTCGCTTAGTCGACCTGTACAATAAAATGCCAAATTGCCGGTTTTTTCAATTTTTTAGATTATGTATGCACTTGAGCGACTTAAATCTATAGAGGACTTGTTGGAAATTTCATTACGAAGAGTTTTACTTTTTTTTTGTCGCGATTCGATTTATACAACCGGAGTTATTCACATTTTAAGCTCAAATAATAACCGGTCAAGTGCAAGTTAGACTTGCGCAGTTAGTGTTCTGTACGTTGAATTCTTTTGAAATAATAATTTTTGTTACGGAAGTATAAAATGGTCAGTGTCTTCACAAAACACATCCTAAATGAGTTCTCAACAAAGTTTTTTTCCAATTTTGACCGAAAACTGAATAGTACAAAGGGAAGTGTACGCAAGTATTATAATATATATTATATTTTTCAACTCGTCTTTTTACAAGCTTTCATTTGACATTCGACTCAACGACCTGGTAATTTTTTTTTTCACTTCCGATTTCACCCCCCAAAACTAACCCCTTAAATCAAGATTTAACTTTCAAAGTTACACGGCTTTACTGAGGCCATCAATTCCTATATTAATGTCAAATTTTAACTTTCTATGCTAAATAGTTTCGGAGAAAATCGGGTGAGACAGACAGACTACAGCTTTGCAGATGACAGTACGCTTGTTTCTTCATTCACTTTGAATGCTCGAACATCGGATGCTCAGGTGAATATCCGCAGACAGCAGGAGATCGTTCAACTTAACAAAGACCTGGAAGAAATTCTATCTTGAGGTGACAGTAACCAAGTGTAATTTAACACTACAAAAACCCAGGCGGCAGTTTTTTCTCAAAAAGTTAACATTGCTGAACCCGACATAGTTATATCGGGACACTCCATTCCTCTAGAATCGTCGCTCAATTTGTTGGGCGTTAATTTGGGAGCAAATATGTCCTGGCATGAACATGTTGCAGGCATAGCAAGGAGAGCTTCTCAAAAGTTGGGAATATTATTTCGAACCAGAAAGCTTTACACTCCACAACAAGTGTTAATTCTTTACAAAGCTCAAATTCGACCAACTATGGAATACTGCTCCCATATTTGGGGCTCCGCTCGCATTTGTTAGATTCTGTTCAGAGAAGAGCTGTTCGTCTGATTGGAGACCCGGAACTCATCAGTGGCCTTGATTCGCTGGAACATCAAAGATCGGTTGGCGACTTGAGTCTCTTCTACAAGTATTTTCATGGAAAAAGTTCGAAGGATGTTGCCCGCTTAATTCCTCCCAAAGCGGTGCATGTTAGAAATACACGTCGCGCTAATACTTCATATCCGTATGAGGTTCAGCTTGTTACTCCGCGTACAATGCTTTTCAAACAATCTTTTATATGGAGAACATGATCCCTTTGGAATAATTTGCCCAGGGCTGTGTTTCCCACCGAGTACAATTTACAGCCCTTCAAGAACAAGGTGAATCGCTTTTTCCGCACACATGCCGCTCCTGTAACGCTTTAAGGACTTCCCTGTAGCACGTGTGCTAGACCCATAAAAAAAAAAACATTAGTGCAGGACATTCGCACAAAATGTGAATGCTGTCCTCGCTTTCTCCCTCGCTCAGCCAGTTTGAGGTAGCCTTTGTTTTGACATCGACAGGAGTTCCTTTGTTCTGTCTGTCGTGGTTTGTTTGTTAAGGAATTTGTCTTGACGACACACCACTCTTGCAGTCCAAGACCGTTGGTATTCCTTGTCCAACCATTCCCTGATCTTGTTTTTACCGAAAGCGAATGGAACTAATACAGCCTGTTCAGGCGGGTCCTCTAAGGTGCCTCTTTTGGTGAGTTCGTCCGCTATTTCATTGCCAGATATGCCTTGGTGGCCTGGTACCCACATTAGAGCAACCTCATTGTTACCTCCTAACGTGTTTAGTTCTTGCACGCATTCTCTGATCAGCAAGCTGTCCGTGGTATATTTGGCAAGCGCTCGTATAGCTGCACAACAACTTTTAATCCTGTACAAAGTTTAAGCACGTGTACCGTGGACATAATTAAAAAACTGTGTATTTATGTGGGGTTTACTAGGCATATAACTTTATCAATTTTTTGTGATAAAATCGTGTAAAAACTAAAAGTTGACAAGTCCTCTTCTTTCTTAGGCATCCTTCTCAATTAAGTAATTTAAAAACCTTTAATAAAGGATATTGTAAGCTTTCAGTACATGTAGATCCTTTGGAGTTTTGTAACAGTAAATCCAAAATAGTAGGGAAACTGAGCTCCAAGTTGGTGACGAGATTTTGACGGCGTATGCGTCGACGGGTTCCTCTTTCAAAATGGCCGCTTAATGTTTACATCTGATATCGGAATGTGTCTTTTGAAATGTAATGTCGATCGTGTCTTGTGTGTAGTTTATATGAATGTAAAGAGAGAAGGCAGAGAGAATTTGTATAAAAAGAGAATTAAAAACGTTTTTAAGAGAGAAGAATCAAAAGGTCAACCCAACAATTTATATAATCATAAGGAAAGGAGGGGTATTGTTGTGCCGTTGCAATTGTAAAAATAATTCAAAAGGTACGCCGGGAGTGAGTTTCTTCTTCCTCAAAGATGTTGAAAGGTAAGTGATTTAATTAAAGAATATCAATTGCGTAAAAAATCATACGCGGATAAATTGGAGAATTCTGAGAATCTATTTCTTTTATGACATTTTTTTGGTTATAGAGCAAAGATTTGGCTTGCAGCAACCAAACACGTCACCAATTGTCCAATTGAAAATTTGTGCAAAAATTATAAAATATGAGCCTCACATTTTTTCTCAGAAAATGGTTAGAAATGATTTGAAAAATTGTTTATTCGAGCATGCGTATCCAGACGTTAATACAGGATCAGATAAAGAATACTACGTGTGTGAAAGGCTAATAAAATAAAATACTTATAAGTATCGGATTTAATTGTAGTTACAATGAAGACCAATCAGGCCCAGAAACATTTAATTTGTATTCGGACATGAAATTCCTTGCTGAATTCAAATATGTATTTAAAAATTTGGGTTCCAGGATCAGTTGTCACTTTTGGGCCTTATAGAGCACTGGGACCAAAATCTGATACACCTATTCAATTCCCTGGAGAACATGCAAAAACTTTTGTCTACAACTTTTTTTTTGAAAATGCTTTCCTGTCAAGTTTTTCAGCTGTATTCATCTCTTTTCTAACAAAGCGCCCCATTCTTTTTGTTTCTTTTTATATTACTCATGAACTTGACATTTTATTAAATCAAAAATTTTCAAGCATTTATATAACATCTGTGATTTTGAATGATAATACACACAGCAAAATTATTTCTAATATATCTCCCGCTGGTCCCCTTTTTAACATGGCGGACTGCCACGTGACCTATTGAAAACTGAAATCTGATTTTCTTATCAGGTTACCCCTGGGTTTCGCTACTATATTGGGTTTTTACTGTGGTTTCGTCCTGCCCAGTGCAGCAGAAAAATTATAATCGGTCTATCTGCAGTGTTCTGCTCGCAAAACACTATGATTCTTCTGGAAAAAGAACTTTAAGTTAACTATTAATATTGAACCAAGGGTTAACTTAAATTTACCATATATATCGATATAAATACCGGCTCTAATCAAAATGGAGAATCACGGCTCCTGCTCAAAAATAAAAGTAATCCGAAATGATTAATTTCAGTTATTACTACGACTACGGCAACTCGCTCGTAATAAATACGATAAAATGAATGATATTATTTCATTCCGGATATAAACATGACTTTCCGAGGGGTCCGTACTACTATTTATAAGGAAAAATTTAGTGGTTGTATTATTTTTAGTGTGACATGGAATTACGCCAATGTAACTGTTGACTTTATTTTTATTTGGGGTTGGAAACGACTGCTTTATTGGTTGTTTGTTTTTGGTTAATAGTTATGTTTGTTTTAGTGTAATAAAGTTAGTTTTAATTACACGTGGATAGGGATGAAATTTAAGTTTTCCGGTACAAAGTTTGTAATTAATACTTTCGAGAGTTTGTTGACATATCCCTTTTAGATTTTTCACCAGCAATAAAATTGTATTCTTATTTTAAATTTGAGAACGATTCTATCAAGCTGTACTCATCAGTCGTCGGCAGGGCCAGATTTTTCTAATCAGTGTCTAAGCTTTACTACCTGTAAATTAAGTACTTTTGTTACAATGAATCCTATCAGAGGCATCTTACTTCTGTCTTCATAGTCCTAGATCCGATGATTAACCAGTTGTAGTCCTTAAGATATCACATTGATACTGCAACTGTTCCAAAATTTGTCAGAATGAGGTGCTTCTAAACTGTCTCAATGGGAGGAAATGTTAACAATCTTGGACGGGTGAAATTTCCGTATGACGTATAGGCCTTCTCGTGGTATTGGATTGCTCTTTAGAGATGAACCCCAACAATATGGGTAAAGTAAGCCTTATCATACGTAAAAACTGGTTTTAATGATTGCACCCAAAAAGATCGTTTTGAGAAGGCTTTGCTTCTGACAAACTGTCAATTAATAATAATAATAATAATAAATAATAATAGCCTTGCTGTGTTTGTTCCTGATCTTTGTTGGAAACTACGGACCTTGAATTTTTTTTTTATATACCAGATAAATTATTAAACTTGTGATAATTTTCGTTTAATCTACACCCTGTGTAGAATATTCTAGAATTTTCTCAAAATTTTTTGATCAGTACTTTTTGAAATAAGGAGAGACACAGCGATTTCTTGCAATTTTTAAAGAATGATACAAAGAAAAGTTTGCGTAAGTATTATATTATATATATTTTTGAACTTGTGTTTTCACAAGGTTCCATTTGACATTCCACTCGATGACCTGGTAATTTTTTTTCACCCCCTAAAACTAACCCTTTATGTCAAAATTTAACTTTCAAAACTACACAGCTCTGATGGGGCCATCAATTCCTATATTAGTGCCAAATTTCATCTTTCTGTGTCAAATAGTTTCGGAGAAAATCGGGTGTGACAGGCGGATAGACACCTGTGTGATCTTATAAGTGTTCCTTACGAAACACTAAAAAATAGCTGTCACACAATGGGTAATAGAAAAGTAAATGATTGGCATATCTCTGAAAGACGGAAAGACCAATAAGTGGATTAGACGAACAAAGGGGATGAAAGACGCAGTTGAAACAATCATCACTCTAAAGTGGAATAATATAGGCTATATACCAAGATGTAGTGATTCTAGATGGAACAACATCATCCTTCGCTGGAGGTCTTACATTGGGAAAAGAACAAGGGGATGCCCCCCAACATGTTTAACAAATTACCTGAAACTGCGGAGTTAAACTCAACGAGAGAAGCACAAGAGAGGAACAAATGGGGTATAATGAAGGACGACGTGTGCTGTGAGATTGAAATCTAAGTTAGGAAGGTGCTTGTACTGAAATAGTTTTTTCCTTGTTACGTTACGTTATTATTTTTTGGGGCCAACTGTCTCATTTAAGTAATAATAAACAAAAACTTTAATCTCTTTTGTCAAGGAATATTCAAACTGTATAAATTTTTGACAGTTCCCTGGCATTTAAGAGGGTGTATATTTAAGTCATCTACCTAGTTAAGCTAAGATTAAATTAATATTTTCCTACATTCCCACCTTCCACACTGATACATTTAGTCCAGCGTTTCTAGTACTGTTTCTTTTCATCCAAAGAAAATTATTTTACTTGTGCCTCAAAAAACGACGCTATTGTGACCTTCAAAATCCGTGGAAAATGTTCGACTCCTGAGGTCTTTCTTCAGATGCTTGAACAAAAAAAGTCGCAAGGCGTTAAATTAGGGTTATAAGCTTTTGGTAATGGCTTGAACTGTGCGAGTTCTGTGTACCCTGCTGTCATCGTCCAACAGCAATTAACAAATTCGCGATAGAACTACAAATTTTTGTTATTTATTTTATAATTTTGCAATTAAATAAACAAAAATATTTAAAATATTAAGTGTTGCCAAAGCATTTCTAGTATTTATTTCAACATTTTCAGTATGAAATTCTTCAAGTATGTAAAATCCTTTGTTGAAAGTAAATCTAAATTTTAATTATTTCTTCTGACATATTCTTGAAATATTTTTACTGGGAATATGAAATCGGAATATTGTCTTTATTTCCATATTGGAGAACAAGTAAAACCATTGCTTTATTGTGGTAAATAATATTTTTCAGCATTCTTCGTATGAAAAATATATCTTTACAAGCTTATATAGATTGTATCAGTTCTTTACGTATCAAGAGCAGAAAGACATATTTTATACTATTGTCCTGAATATAAAGAAAGTCGTAATTTATCCTTGCAAATACGTAGTTCAAAAATAATTCACTTTCTCACACCGAATAATATTTCCATTACAGTTCAAAGTAATCAAAAAATAAAATAATTCTCCAATTTCTCAACTCGAACACTGACAAAGACGTGTAAAACGATATACGATGCAACTCCTCTTACATGCACCCCCATCCTTGTGCCCCTCATATACTAGACTAGAGATATTCATGCTTAAAATTTCTTCATTATTGCAATTAAAAATTAGGAAAAATTCTTAAAAAAATATGGAAACTATACAGAACGTAGAATTTGCAACAACAGGGGATTATTATGAAATTTTGGAAAACGAGGTTAGACATGCACTCAAGAATAGCAAGAATAAAAAGGCACCTGGCCCTGATGAAATATCACTGGAACTGCTAAAGGTATTAGATAAAAGGAACATAAATACCTTCCCAACACTACTCAACAAGACATATAACGACGGAAGAGTCTCCAAAAAATGGTTACGAACAGCTTTTATACCATTACCTAACAAAAAGTAATCCCATATCATGCAACGACTTCAGGTTGATCACTCTCATAAGCCACCCCTTGAAAGTTTTATTAAAAATTATATAAACTTGAATCTACAAGAAAAGTGAAGAACAACTCAACAGTTCACAATTTGGGTTCAGAGACGGCATGGGAATAAGAGAAGCCCTATTTGGAATGACGGTCCTCCTTCAAAAAAGTAGAGAGTACAACAAGACCATCTGTATATGCTTTCTAGGCTATCAAAAAGCGCTTGATAAAGTACAGAACATCAAACTGATAGAGGAATTAAAGAACATTCAACTTGACCAGAAAGACCTAGAAATAATAAAACATTTCTACTTGAATCGGACTGCTGTAGTACAAGTAAATGAAATAATAACAGATGAAATAACGATTCAGCGAGGAGTCAGGCAAGGCTGCGTACTGTCACCTGTATTGTTTCACTTATATTCCCAAGTGATCCTCAAGAAAGCATTATGGGAACGAAGTAAAGGAATCAGGATAGAGTGTGAAGTAATAAACACCATTCGCTTTGTCGACGATACCATGGTCTTAGCAGAAATATTAGCGGACCTGCAAGCATTGGTTGACAACGTGAATAGAGGAAGTGTCTGACGATAAACACGGCAAAACAAAATGTATGGTCGTTTCTAAACATCAAACCAACAACTATCAATTATTCGAAGGAAAACAAATAAAACGTGTAGAAAAGTACAAATATTTAAGCACCTATATCATATCCGACATTAACCAAGACACTGAAATTAAAACCAGAATAGAGGATGCAAGAAAATCATCTTTAAAACTCCGCACAATGTTCTGCAAAAGAAACTTATCCCTCGCTCTAAAATTATGTTTCCTGGAATGCTACTTTTGAATGGAGTCCAGACATTGACGTTGAAGCAATACACTACTAAGAAGCTAGAAGTATTTGAAATGTGGCTCTATCGAAGAATATTAAAAATCCCATGGATAACCAGGATCACTAATGAGGAAGTTCTACGAAGGATCGTCCAAGGCAGAAAACTCTTGACAATCATAAAAGTACAAAAAACATCCTTCTTAGGTCATATGCTCAGAAACGACAAACATTTATTATTGCAAACTATCATATAGGGAAGAGTTGATGGTAGAAAGAGTGTTGGAAGAAAAGGTTATAGGGAAAGGAGCACTATCATCGATGTAGTTTTCAACTATGTAGTCAGCAAACAATGTTACTTGTGGGTGGCTGATTTTCTAATAATTGGACGAAAACATTTTCCACGTGATCTGCAGGGTGAAAAGTTAGCCTGAACATGTGGTGAAGCCATTTTCCAATGGAAGAATTTTTATCTTTGTATTCTTTAGTTAATCCTAGATTCTGAATTTTTCTCCTTCAAGATTGTCCTAAATGGAATCTGCATCCCACAAGCGTTGTCAATGAAAATTCGGTTGAAACCGCACCGTGATTAGCGCGTTCAAAATCTGACACGACCTTTGTAGGCAAGAAGACACATTCTAATTGCTGACATTTGGACTTTACCGCAGAGAATACTAAAGAATACGACGTTTCCTTCTTGTCGTGCAATGGGCTGAACACCAAGGGAATATAGCGGCCATTAATGTATGCCAGAATAGTAAACATTTGTAGAAAAAACACACATTTCACACACACAAAATTCAAATGTACCGGCCACGCCGCGTATAAAAATTCTAAATTACTTTTACAGGAAAATATTACACCAACCTGGACATCATTAAACATCAAGAAATCTTCATGCCTAGCGGTTTCGACCGAGATTGAACTGAGATATTCATGAACTTTCTCTCGAGACTTTGGCAATTTTGGATAGCCCTGCAGCCTGGTTAATTTTTTGGCGATTCAGTACTTGTTCATTATCGTGTTGATGTTGATGATTGCCAGTTTGATGTGAAAATATGTCGTCTGGTCCAATGGCATAAACTTTGGCAGTGCAGCTCTTGTTCATGCAGCACATCTCTTCTGTCGATTTTAAACGGCGATATTGTCGAAATTTGTAATTTTCCAATAGGATCAAAGTTTTGCCTTTCTCGCTCAACATCCTCTGTAATAAGACTGGAAGGGTGGACTTGAAAAGGTTTAAACGTAAACTAGTAAATTTCAAAAATGCCCTTACGTTTTATACTTTTATCTAATTCATGTTAACCCTGATTTAATGTAATAATATTTAAGAATTAATAATATTTGATAACACAAGTCTGCAAAAAAATTGAGAGCTGTTTTGGTTTTTTGCGTAATTTTTATGTTTTTGGGTGTACTGAATCCAAAAATGACTTTCATTTTGTCATAGAACGTCACGTTTTCTGACAATGTAGGTATCTATGTTAAACAAGTTATCATCTTAAAATAAAAGATAAAAGACTAAAAAAAATTTTTTAAAATTTATAATTGCGTAACAAAACTTATTTTTTTTATCTAAAATACATTCATTAGTAAGCACTAAACACATTTCTTTTTCCCAGTGAAACTCCTTTTGGTACATTTTCGCTTGTAGGAAGCATCTGGAAGGTCTTTCTGAAGCGTCCAACAGTCTGCCATCATTGAGACGCTCCATCTTCCCTGGTATCTTTTTTCCATCTCCTTAATATCTTGGTGAAATCGTTCACCTTGCTCTTCACTCAGATCTCCTAAATTTTCTGGAAAGTAGTCGAGGTGGGAATGAAGAAAATGTACTTTTAAACTCATTAGGCAACCTAAAGCTTGAAATGCTTTTAACATTCTTTTGACGATTTGTTTGTAGTTAGGGTCTTTGTTATTGCCTAAAAATTTCTCTATGACCTCTTTCAAGACAATCCACCCTTCTCTTTGAGGATCCGTCATGGTTGTGATGAATTGTGGATCAGCCATAAGCCGTCTAATATCTGGTCCAACGAAAACACCTTCCTTCAACTTTGCCTCCGAGAGGCCCGGAAACTTTGATATTAAGTATTTGAAGCAATTTCCATCTCTTGGAAGTGACTTTACAAATTGCTTCATCAATCCCAGCTTTATGGTGGTAGAAGAACTTTATGAGGAGGCACCAAAGTTTCATGCAGGACGTCCTTTTCGTCAACTTTAAGCTCCCTCGGACGCCAACACTTTTTGGTCCAGTGATTTGCTCGGTCTCTACTATCCCACAGACACAAGGGAATTTGGTAAACCCAGATTGTTGTCCGAGCAACATGCCCAAGATTTTTAAATCACCGCACACTTGTCAACCGTGGTCTTTATATTTTAATTTGCAAAGAACCAATTCCAAGTTCTTGTAGGTTTCCTTCAAGTGTACGGAATAACCGACAGGAATGGAAGCATAGAAACCGCCATTGTGAAGCAGAACTGCTTTAAGGCTTCTTTTTGAAGAATCTATGAAAATACGCTACTGTGCTGGATCGTATGAGATCTTAAATGTATCCATCAAACCTTCAATATTGGTACAATAAACCAACTCGTCCTCTTGGGCAAAGTAGGAAGTGAACTGCTTCTCACGATATCTAAACCAGAAGGAAGACACTTCCGGCAAAAGTAAGTTCCTGCTTTTGAGCCTTGATCCAAGCAACTCAGCAGCGTTTTTGGGAAGATTCAAGTCTCTTACCAAATCATTTAGCTCGCCCTGGGAAAACAATTTCGGACTGCTGTCATCTTCAAATTGAAAACTTGACTTGTCATCGGGTTCAGGTACAGCACCATCTTCGTCAGAACTTGGAATCTCTTCCAAGGTAGCAGGGGCCTTGGGCACTGGTATTTCGGTCCCATGAGGGATGGGACGAATAGCTGATTGCAGATTGGGGTATGAAATGGACTGCTTCCATTTTCAATTATACCCTTTCACATTACACGAACAAAAGTAACAATCATCACTATGGTTCTTTTGCTCGCGCCATACCATAGGAATCGCATATCGGAAAGCTTTTTTCTTGCCCTTAAACCAATTTCGAAGGTCTTCAACACATCGTTTGCAGACTTTATGAGGTGCCCAAACTTTATCCTGATCTCCAAGTTTTAAGCCAAAATACGTGAAGTATACTTTTTTTTACAAAGTCCGTAATATTAAATTGTTGCTTTAATACCATATATTCGCCACAAATATAACAGAAACTGTCAGACGAATTCACACACTTCCGCACAGATGACATTGCACTATATTGAACCAAGATCTATAAAACAATGACGAGTTAACACGTAATTGTACCGCGCCACTTTCTACACTATCGGAGCGCGCACGTTCTGGTTACAACGTTTATGTTTGTTAATTTAGCTCACACAGGGCGTTCTTTATTTAGAAAGTAATGATAGTTATGGCCTGTATACATTTAAAAAACAGTAATCAAAATAAAATTGTACCTATTTATTTATGACTTCAAGTTTATAATAAAATTTTGCGTTTTGCAAAATAACCTGACGTTCTGGAATTTTTTGAGTATTTTTTTTAGTTTTCAGAACACCTAAATACATAGAAATCAGTTGAAAACATCCAGACAGCATTTTTGTTGCAGTCCTGTGTAATATAAACTTTGGCAGTGCAGCTCTAGTTCATGCAGACCCAGCACATCTCTTCTGTCGATTTTAAACGGCGATATTGTCAAAATTTGTAATTTTCCAATAGGATCAAAGTTTTGCCTTTCTCGCTCAACATGCTCTGTAATAAGACCATGTGGACCTGAAACGTAAACTAGTAAATTTCAAAAATGCCCTTACGTTTTATACTTTTATCTAATTCATGTTAACCCTGATTTAATGTAATAATATTTAAGAATTAATAATATTTGATAATTTATCCCTACCTACCTGCCGATTTGTCGATTACCGCAACTCGGATGAAAGGCAGGTCAAAATATTTACCACCTTCTAAATGCCATTAGGCGGACCGCAACTCGATATCTACGAATAAGAGGAACAGAATAAAATTATTCTTATTTCTTTCTATTTTTAACGGGGCGCCCTTTCGCTTTCAGTTGTATACTTTACCTACCTTATTCTAATATCTCTATGGTCCTTATATTTAATTTCTTCCCTTTACTACTGCCCAAGCTCTAAACGGTGGGCGCATGCTTCAAATAAAGATTGACCTACTAAATAAGCGTTTCAAAATCTCTCTATTATCTAAAATTAAGTAACGCTAATTTTTGTTGTACTTTAATATAACGACAAAAACCGGTCAAGTGCAAGTTGAACTTGCACAATTAGTGTTCCGTACGTTGATTGTTTTTAAAATAAAAATTTTTGTTAGGGTGGTATAAGTGACTTCACAAAACAATCCCCAAATGAGTTTTCAACAAAGTTTGTTTCTAATCTTTACTGAAAACTGGTGACCTTGAAATTTGTTTTTTTTTATATACCAAATAAATTATTAAAGGTAATGCACTCGTGATAATTTTCTGAATATTCCAGAATTTTTTCAAAATTTTTTGATCAGTACTTTTCGAGATAAGGTGGGGGACAGCGATTTTTTAAAAGTAATACGAAGAAAAGTGTGCGTAAGTATTACATTATATATATATTTTTTACTCGTGTTTTCACAAGCTTTCATTTGACACCACATTTGATGACCTAGTAAAAAAAATTTTTTTTTCACTTCCGATTTCACCCCTCAAAACGAAACCCTTAAGTCAAAATTTATGTAGCGGTGGTATAAAATGATCAGTGACTTCACAAAACACATCCCAAATGAGTTTTCAACAAAGTTTGTTTCCAATCTTTACTGAAATCTGATGACCTTGAAATTTTTGTTTTTTTTTTTGTATACCATATAAATTATTAAAGGTAAGGCACTCGTGATAATTTTCGGTCAATCTACACCCCGTGGAGAATATTCCAGAATTTTTTCGAAATTTTTTGATAAGTACTTTTCGAGATAAGGCCCGGGACAGCGATTTTTCGCGAATTTTTAAAAATAATACAAAGAAAAGTGCGCGCAAGTATAATATTATATATATATTTTTTACTCGTGTTTTCACAAGCTTTCATTTGACACCACACTCGATGGCCTAGTAAAAAAAAATTTTTTTTCACTTCCGACTTCACCCCCCAAAACTAACCCCTTAAGTCAAAATTTAATTCTCAAAACTACATGGCTCTGATGAGGCCATCAATTCCTATATTATTACCAAATTTCATCTTTCTATGTCAAATAGTTTCGGAGAAAATCGGGTGTGACAGACAGACAGACAGACACCGAAGTGATCTTATAAGTGTTCCGTACGGAACACTAAAAAAATATATTCACTGATTGCTCCGGATACTTGTTATGGTCAATACGGTTCGACTGACTCTATAACCGGCAATTAAAATATCCATTGTTTATTTTGTGTAAAATATAATCCAAGGTAGTTAAGCTCTGCTTATTTTAACGTTTAATTATCTATTAATAAAGATTAGCGAAAGATTGTATCAAATTTAATTATATGGAGTTTATTATGGCATAATATGCGTTCCTACATCAATTACCTTAAGCAGGTAAAGTAAGTCAGGAAGGAGGGGTTGATAAAAGGTATTTTAATTGTGTTCAAGTTTATTATAGATTACTTAATCGAGATTAGCGTAATATAATCGTTATAATTACGGACAAGTTTTTAAATATTTACTTAATGGGTAAATACTGTTTTATGGGAGAAAATAGAGTAATTGTTTTTAATTATGATAACATGAGTTGTTACATGTATTACAAAAGGACTATATCTAAAACTTACAGATAATTTTAGAATAGTCCTTTCTTGAAACCAAAACAATCCGATCTGAACAAATTTCGAAATAATCTACTCAGAGTTTTTTGGAAAATCAAATAAGTATAAAGAATTGGCGTTTCTCAAGACAGCGCAATTAATAGCAGTTTAAGAGAACGTCCATTAGAACGCGTTCTTCGTAAAGATTTATGTTTGTACCCTTATAAGAAAGACCTTTTTAGTGTTCCGTACGGGACACTTATAAGATCACTTCGGTGATCCGAAACCATTTGACACAGAAGGTTGAAATTTGGCACTAATATACGAACTGATGGCCTCATCAAAGCTGTGCAGTTTTGAAAGTTAAATTTTGACTTAAGGAGTTAATTTTGGGGGGTTAAGTTGGAAGTGAAAAAAACATTTTTTACCAATTTATCAAGTGGGGTGTCAAATAAAAGCTTGTAAATTTTTAAAAAATTGTGACAAATCATTTTATGCCTCCATAACAAAAAACTTTTTTTAAAAGTAATAGACGTACGGAACACTAATTGCGTAAGTCCGACTTGCAGTTTGCAGGCTGGTTTTTTTTCAGGAATTAAAAACAAATGATGCTGTCCAATGGCTTAATTTCATCATTACAATGTTTAAATGCCTTTCAACATTTACCAATTTCAGGATGAGGCATATTTTCACCCTAATAGCCGCATTAATTGTGATTTTTTTAGCTACCTCCGGCGTTCCACAAGGTTCAAATTTGGGACCCCTGCTCTTCATTATGTTCATAAATGACCTTTGCGAGGATTTAAAATGTAACAGGCTAATTTATGCTGATGATTTAAAAATGTTTATGCCAATAGAAAAAACTGAGGATTGTTCCTATCTACAAAGTCAGTTGAATTTCGTGCATTCTTGGTGTTGTGACAACAAACTACATCTAAATGCTCAAAAATGCAAAGTTCTAACATATACTAGGAGGGTAGCGTCAATAGAGTTTCAATATAGAATTCAAGACCATAATTTAAGTAGGTGTAGCACAGCTAAGGATTTGGGAGTTGTTTTTGATGCAAAACTAACATTTGCTCAGCATATAGCATTGAAAGTTTCTGAAGCAATGAAGTCTTACGGGTTCATCATTAGGAATTGTAGGGGTTTCACTAATATTGCATCACTGAAGATTTTGTATTTCTGCTTTGTTCGCTCGAAACTGGAATATGCAAGTATTGTCTGGAGTCCAATGTACGAGGTGCATAGAGTTTCACTTGAAAAAGTGCAGAGGAGATTTCTGAAATTTCTGTTATTTAAGATTAATGGAATGTATCCTGAACGGGGAATCAGCAGCGATTATTTGTGTGAACAGACAAATATTCTTAGCCTGGGAATCAGGAGAGTTTGTGCCTCAATATTATTCCTGTATAAAGTATTGCACAATATGATTGATTGCACGGATATACTGTCTCGTATTAACATCAATGTGCCACGGATACACTCACGATCAAGTATGTTTTTTAGATGTAACAGACCTAATACTAATTTGTTATTGAATTCACCTATTCATGTAATGTGTACTAATTTTAATCATATTTGTAGTGTTTGTGATATATACTGTTGTACTAAGAAGCAATTACTACAGACTGTCATTGAATATGTAAATGTCTAAATATTTACCCTATTAATGGGAAACTGTTGGGTAATAAAGCTATTATTATTATTATTACAAAAAGTTCTTCTTTCTCACATTTGATCAATGTGGTTCCATGTTCGGCTGACGGGCCAAAACCAAGTCAGCACAAACGCTATTACCATTCCGTATTAAGGAATGACCTGACAATGTTACATGTTTTCAAAATCACTGACTTCTGAATGTTTCTGTGTATGTCCGTGTTGAGTCCCAATTGCACTAAATGTGGTGTGAATGTTATTGGTGTAAGGCCTGTGGCTGATATAATGAGGGGGACAATGATGACTTTTTCCTGTCTCCATAGCCTTTTTATTTCCGTTGCAAGGTCTGTGTATTTGGAAATTTTTTCTGTGTATTTCGCTTGGATGTTTGTGTCGTTGGGGACAGCTATGTCAATCAGATAGGTGACTTTTCCTTTTTTGCACTGAAAAGTAATATCGGGTCTATTGGCGGAGACTGTTTTATCTGTATGGATACCGATATCCCAGTAGAGCTTGTAATCTTCATTTTCAAGTATGGATGTTGGCGTGTATTTGTAGTAGGGATCTGTGTTTTCTATGAGTCCGTATGTTGTGGCTAGTGCTTGGTGAACCACTTTGGCAGCTGAATCATGCCTGGCTGTGTACTCCGTTCCGGCCAATATTTTACATCCGCTCGTTATGTGTTCGATCGTTTCTTTCTGCTGGTGGCATTTCCTACATCTGTCCTCTGCAATAGTCGGGTCTTTGATGATATGCTTTTGGTAGTTTCTGGTTAATATGACTTTATCCTGGATGGCAAGTAAGAAGCCTTCAGTCTCAGGGAATAGCTGCCCATCCCGTAACCAGGTGTATGATTGTTTTTTATTTACGTGGTCTTGTTCTATATGGTATCTGTGTTTTCCGTGGAGTGTTTTCTCTGACCACGTTTTCATCTTTTCCTGTTGTAATTGGGTGTGACTGTGTGTGTCTGCTGAGTGGTCTGCCCGGGCTAAGTCGAGAGGTGTGTAGTTTTTGTCTGCTTTCACTGTCGCTGTGTGGAGGCTGGTTTGCTTGCTGTGAAAGAATTTCCTAAGTGTTTGTATTTGTTTTGTGTGTAATGATCTGATGTCTATAATTCCTCTTCCTCCTGCCTTCCTCTCGATGGTAAGTCTTTCTTTGCATGCGTTGGGGTGTAATTTCCTGTATTTGGTGAATTGAGATCGTATAAGGATGTGAATATTTTCTATGTCTGTTTGTGACCATTTGATGATACCAAATGAATATGTGAGTATAGGTATAGCGAACGTGTTGATGGCTTTAGTGAGATTCTTAGAGTTGAGTTTTGTTAGCAAAAGTTTCGTCAGTCTGTTTTTGAATTCGGTTCTGAGCTCTGTTTTGATGTGAGTGTGGTTGAGTTTGGTGCTTTGTTGGAAGCCTAGATATCTGTATGTTTCTTTATCGAACATGTTATCGAGCGTTTCATTGTTGATGGTTTCTGTCTCATGGTGGTGCTTCCATTGGCCTTTGTTGATGTGGAGCACTTTGCATTTACTTATACCAAATTCCATATTGACATCTAAGGTGAATATTTCTGTGATTTTGAGGAGTTCTTTCAGCTGTGTTTGTGTGGCAGCGTAGAGTTTTATGTCGTCCATATATAGGAGGTGGTTTATTTTATGTTGATTCTCTTTTTGGTGTCTGATATTGAAGCCATGCTCTGTTCTGTTTAGTATATTTGAGAGTGGATTGAGACAGAGGCAAAACCATAGAGCACTGAGCGAGTCTCCCTGAAATATACCCCGTCTGATGTACAGCTCTTCTGTTTGGATCCGTTCGGTTTGTGTTTCTAGGCGTATTTTGGTTTTCCATCTTTTCATAATTTGCGCGAGAAACTGCCTGAGGTGTTGGTTGATTTTATAGATTTCTAGGGCCCTGATTAACCAGCTGTGGGGTATGGAGTCGAAGGCTTTTTTATAGTCTATGTAACCGATGTGAAGGTTTCTATGTTCTTTTCTGGTTTGTCCCATAATCACGCTATCTATAATCAGCTGCTCTTTGCATCCTCGACTATTTTTCCTGCATCCCTTCTGCTCTTCTGTGAGGATATTGTTGTCTGTTAGGTGTTGTTCTATTTTCTTCGATATTGTGGCTGTGATGATCTTGTATAGGGTTGGAAGACAGGTGATAGGTCGGTAGTTTGACGGGTTTGTGGTGTCTGAGCTTTTGGGTTTAACGTATGTTATTCCTTGTGTGAGGAAAGTGGGAAATGTGTGTGGTTGTAGAATGGCTTTGTTGATTTGGTGTGTGAGTGCTTCGTGTGTGGTGGTAAACTGTTTGTACCAGAAGTTTTGTATATTGTCTATTCCAGGACATTTCCAGTTGTGTGTGTGTTTGATAGTTTCTGTAATTTCTTGTGTATTAAATGTGGTATTTTCTTGTTCTGTCACATGTTTATGTTTGTCTTCTTCGGCTTTGATCCAGGGGGTGTTATTATTGTGTTGTTTGGGTTCTGACCAGATACTTTTCCAATAATCTGTGAGTTCTTGTTTGTTTGGTGGTTCAGTCACTGCTATCTGTTTGTTGTACATAGTTTTCCGGTAGAACTGTTTTTTCGCTTCTTCGGAAGAGGTTGTTGGTGTCTTTCCTCTCATTTGATTCTTTGTATCTACGGAGTCTTGCGGCATATACAGATAGTTTTTGTTTCAAGGTATCGAGGATTTCTGGCAGTGTTCTGTTGGGAGACTTAGATTTGATCTTGTTGGCCCCCTGTGTGACACGTTTGGACGCGTTCCCGCTTATAAACTGGGTAAGATGTCCTAGATCTCTCCTGATGTTGTTGATTTTGTTTTCTATTCTTATTTGCCATTTGAATTTTGGTTTTGTCCTGTTGGGGTTTCCTTGTCGTTGAGGGAGTTTTTGATTATTTTGTGTTAGAGTGGTGATTGCTGCTGCGTATATTATTGTGTGAATGTCTTCGATTGTGCTTGAGTCTGTTATATACTGAGGTATTATGTGCTTGTTTAGTGTGTTGAGGATTGGTTGCGTGCTCTGTCTGAAGATTAAACGAGGGATGGGATTTCTTGTTGTGGGGTCGGTGCCTGACCATCGAGCTAGATGTGACTCCATTTTTGCTTTAAGTGCCTGTATGAGAGGTGATTCGGGGTGATGTTGTGTGGATGTCGTTGAGGGTGGCGAGTGATTCATGTTGTTGTCTGTGATATGGTGTTGCGCGGTACTCGCAATATTATTTTGCGTTATGCTCCTCCTGGGTGGTGGGTATTGTTGTGTTCGACTGGGTGGTTGTGTGTGTGAGGCTGGTTCGGAATCTGCTTTATTGTTTCTATTGTTTGGTTGGTCTGTGTTCAGTTCAACAGCCACTGTGTCCTTGATGGTTTGCAATTCGAGAGGTGTGAGACGATTGTTCTTGGTAATAACTCTTTTTTGGTCTACTACTCTCTGTTCTGAAACAAGTAATTGCAGATGTGGATATTCGGTCAAGAAAAGTCTGTGCAGTTGCTGTCTGTAGCCCGATGTTATTGTTTCGAGTTTGGTGGCGGTGTAGTAACAGCGCATCACCGTCCTATTCATCTCATCCGTCCACTTTAACCGCTGTCTTGGTTTTCCAGCCTTGGTAGTTGCATGTTGTCCTTGCAATACATACGGGCCCTGGCCTGGCTTTGGTGGTTGTGTTTGTCCCGTATCTACGTCGGTTGCGCTTGGGATTGATGTTGGTGGGTCCAAGCGGCGAGTGATTCTCTTCTCAGTGATTTCTTTGTCAGGTTTTGTGTTTTCATTACAGCAACGCATGGCGTGTTCGTTGATTCCTGTGGTGCAACTCATGCGCTGCTGTGATTTTCCCGCCTTGGTGGGTGTCGGCTTAGTCGCCAACACAACACTTTTGGCAGGTCCATTTTCGGTTGCCTGGTCTTCATCGTTTTGGTCGAGCTGCCATTTCCCGCGACGTCCTCGACCGTTACGTCGCTCGCCCGATGCTTCTTTTATTGGTCTGTTGTTCTCTGGAATGTTTTCAGTGTTTTGTGGTGTCAGAAGCTCAAAGTGTCCCGACATTGGGTTGCCTGTTAGTAGAAGGTAAATGGTTTTGTTGTATTTTCCCGTGCTTATTATTGTTGGTCTGTCCGTAAAAAAGCTATTTTTGTATGTCTTGTTCTTCGTTGTTTTGAGAAGATATGAAAGTTGCTATTTTGTGTTTCCGAGAGGGCAAGTATCTCTAGGCTCGTTCCATAGGTGCCATTTTTCCGCATATAATTATAATAGTTATTGAAGTCTTTTATATCGTCGACTTCAATTAATGAAAATGTGTGAAGTTCCGACCAGTTTTGTTGTAAATATCTTAGAGCAACCTCTCGGAGTTTCTCATGATGGTTCTGGTGGCCATATAAGTATAAGCTAACTGCACGGAAAAGGCAATTTCCATCACCTACAATGTCGGATCTGGTAAAACTATCGGGAGTAGTTTCGACTGAGGCGGTTGTTTGGTTCGTTTGTAGTTGTTGTTGTGGTGTTGCTGTAGCTGTTTGTACGACAGGGGTCCGCCTCCGCAACACCCTTCCATTTTCATTATTATAATTATTATTGTTTAACATAGTATTCCCACGAGTATCCTAGGAAAGAAAGGTCGACTGCGGCAGAGCCTGGATGCCACAGCAAGGCTACTTACTCCCGGAGGGCGCCCGGTATCCGGGGGAACCGTTCGCGACTCATAAACGCTGAGCCATTCATCTTCTCGGCACGGTAAACACCTTAAGATTGCGTTTTTATTACACATAATCTGGACAACACAAGACAGCACAACATGACTCAGGTACCTCGGGATCGTCAATGCCCGTACTAGGAGAATCCTGGGATTGCCCTAGCCCCTGAGGGTTTATTATTATGACTGTTCTCGTTTTTCTTTCTCACATTTGGTCAATGTGGTTCCATGTTTGGCTGACGGGCGCAAACCAAGTCAGCACAAACGCATTACCATTGTGTGTTAAGGAATGACCTGACAATGTTACATGTTTTCAAAATCACTGACTTCTGAATGTTTTTGTGTATGTTTGTGCTAAGTCCTAATTGTACTAAGTGTGGTGTGAATGTTGTTGGTGTAAGGCCTGTGGCTGATATAATGAGGGGGACAATGATGACTTTTTCTTGTTACCATAGCCTTTTTATTTTCGTTGCAAGGTCTGTGTATTTGGAAATTTTTTCTGTGTATTTCGTTTGGATGTTTGTGTCGTTGGGGACAGCTATGTCAATTAGATAGGTGACTTTTTCTTTTTTGTACTGAAAAGTAATATCGGGTCTATTAGCGGAGACTGTTTTATCTGTATGGATACTGATGTCCCAGTAGAGCTTGTAATCTTCATTTTCAAGTATGGATATTGGCGTGTATTTGTAATAGGGATCTGTGTTTTCTATGAGTTTGTATGTTGTGGCTAGTGCTTGGTGAACTACTTTGGCAGCTGAATCATGCCTGGCTGTGTACTCTGTTCCGGCCAATATTTTACATCCGCTCGTTATGTGTTCGATCGTTTCTTTCTGCTGGTGGCATTTCCTACATCTGTCCTCTGCAATAGTCGGGTCTTTGATGATATGCTTTTGGTAGTTTCTGGTTAATATGACTTTATCCTGGATGGCAAGTAAGAAGCCTTCAGTCTCAGGGAATAGCTGCCCATCCTGTAACCTGGTGTATGATTGTTTTTTATTTACGTGGTCTTGTTCTATGTGGTATCTGTGTTTTCCGTGGAGTGTTTTCTCTGACCACGTTTTCATCTTTTCCTGTTGTAATTGAGTGTGACTGTGTGTGTCTGCTGAGTGGTCTGCCCGGGCTAAATCGAGAGGTGTGTAGTTTTTGTCTGCTTTCACTGTCGCTGTGTGGAGGCTGGTTTGCTTGCTGTGAAAGAATTTCCTAAGTGTTTGTATTTGTATGTATATTAGATTATTATTTATTACAAAAAGTTCTTCTTTCTCACATTTGATCAATGTGGTTCCATGTTTGGCTGACGGGCCAAAACCAAGTCAGCACAAACGCTATTACCATTCCGTATTAAGGAATGACCTGACAATGTTACATGTTTTCAAAATCACTGACTTCTGAATGTTTCTGTGTATGTCCGTGTTGAGTCCCAATTGCACTAAATGTGGTGTGAATGTTATTGGTGTAAGGCCTGTGGCTGATATAATGAGGGGGACAATGATGACTTTTTCCTGTCTCCATAGCCTTTTTATTTCCGTTGCAAGGTCTGTGTATTTGGAAATTTTTTCCGTGTATTTCGCTTGGATGTTTGTGTCGTTGGGGACAGCTATGTCAATCAGATAGGTGACTTTTCCTTTTTTGCACTGAAAAGTAATATCGGGTCTATTGGCGGAGACTGTTTTATCTGTATGGATACCGATATCCCAGTAGAGCTTGTAATCTTCATTTTCAAGTATGGATGTTGGCGTGTATTTGTAGTAGGGATCTGTGTTTTCTATGAGTCTGTATGTTGTGGCTAGTGCTTGGTGAACCACTTTGGCAGCTGAATCATGCCTGGCTGTGTACTCCGTTCCGGCCAATATTTTACATCCGCTCGTTATGTGTTCGATCGTTTCTTTCTGCTGGTGGCATTTCCTACATCTGTCCTTTGCAATAGTCGGGTCTTTGATGATATGCTTTTGGTAGTTTCTGGTTAATATGACTTTATCCTGGATGGCAAGTAAGAAGCCTTCAGTCTCAGGGAATAGCTGCCCATCCCGTAACCAGGTGTATGATTGTTTTTTATTTACGTGGTCTTGTTCTATGTGGTATCTGTGTTTTCCGTGGAGTGTTTTCTCTGACCACGTTTTCATCTTTTCCTGTTGTAATTGGGTGTGACTGTGTGTGTCTGCTGAGTGGTCTGCCCGGGCTAAGTCAAGAGGTGTGTAGTTTTTGTCTGCTTTCACTGTCGCTGTGTGGAGGCTGGTTTGCTTGCTGTGAAAGAATTTCCTAAGTGTTTGTATTTGTTTTGTGTGTAATGATCTGATGTCTATAATTCCTCTTCCTCCTGCCTTCCTCTCGATGGTAAGTCTTTCTTTGCATGCGTTGGGGTGTAATTTCCTGTATTTGGTGAATTGAGATCGTATAAGGATGTGAATATTTTCTATGTCTGTTTGTGACCATTTGATGATACCAAATGAATATGTGAGTATAGGTATAGCGAACGTGTTGACGGCTTTAGTGAGATTCTTAGAGTTGAGTTTTGTTTGCAAAAGTTTCGTCAGTCTGTTTTTGAATTCGGTTCTGAGCTCTGTTTTAATGTGAGTGTGGTTGAGTTTGGTGCTTTGTTGGAAGCCTAGATATTTGTATGTTTCTTTATCGAACATGTTATCGAGCGTTTCATTGTTGATGGTTTCTGTCTCATGGTGGTGCTTCCATTGGCCTTTGTTGATGTGGAGCACTTTGCATTTACTTAAACCAAATTCCATATTGACATCTAAGGTGAATATTTCTGTGATTTTGAGGAGTTCTTTCAGCTGTGTTTGTGTGGCAGCGTAGAGTTTTATGTCGTCCATATATAGGAGGTGGTTTATTTTATGTTGATTCTCTTTTTGGTGTCTGATATTGAAGCCATGCTCTGTTCTGTTTAGTATATTTGAGAGTGGATTGAGACAGAGGCAAAACCATAGAGCACTGAGCGAGTCTCCCTGAAATATACCCCGTCTGATGTACAGCTCTTCTGTTTGGATCCGTTCGGTTTGTGTTTCTAGGCGTATTTTGGTTTTCCATGTTTTCATAATTTGCGCGAGAAACTGCCTGAGGTGTTGGTTGATTTTATAGATTTCTAGGGCCCTGATTAACCAGCTGTGGGGTATGGAGTCGAAGGCTTTTTTATAGTCTATGTAACCGATGTGAAGGTTTCTGTGTTCTTTTCTGGTTTGTCCCATAATCACGCTATCTATAATCAGCTGCTCTTTGCATCCTCGACTATTTTTCCTGCATCCCTTCTGCTCTTCTGTGAGGATATTGTTGTCTGTTAGGTGTTGTTCTATTTTCTTCGATATTGTGGCTGTGATGATCTTGTATAGGGTTGGAAGACAGGTGATAGGTCGGTAGTTTGACGGGTTTGTGGTGTCTGAGCTTTTGGGTTTAACGTATGTTATTCCTTGTGTGAGGAAAGTGGGAAATGTGTGTGGTTGTAGAATGGCTTTGTTGATTTGGTGTGTGAGTGCTTCGTGTGTGGTGGTAAACTGTTTGTACCAGAAGTTTTGTATATTGTCTATTCCAGGACATTTCCAGTTGTGTGTGTGTTTGATAGTTTCTGTAATTTCTTGTGTATTAAATGTGGTATTTTCTTGTTCTGTCACATGTTTATGTTTGTCTTCTTCGGCTTTGATCCAGGGGGTGTTATTATTGTGTTGTTTGGGTTCTGACCAGATACTTTTCCAATAATCTGTGAGTTCTTGTTTGTTTGGTGGTTCAGTCACTGCTATCTGTTTGTTGTACATAGTTTTCCGGTAGAACTGTTTTTCGCTTCTTCGGAAGAGGTTGTTGGTGTCTTTCCTCTCATTTGATTCTTTGTATCTACGGAGTCTTGCGGCATATACAGATAGTTTTTGTTTCAAGGTATCGAGGATTTCTGGCAGTGTTCTGTTGGGAGACTTAGATTTGATCTTGTTTGCCCCCTGTGTGACACGTTTGGACGCGTTCCCGCTTATAAACTGGGTAAGATGTCCTAGATCTCTCCTGATGTTGTTGATTTTGTTTATTATTATGACTGTTCTCGTTTTTCTTTCTCACATTTGGTCAATGTGGTTCCATGTTTGGCTGACGGGCGGAAACCAAGTCAGCACAAACGCATTATCATTGTGTATTAAGGAATGACCTGACAATGTTACATGTTTTCAAAATCACTGACTTCTGAATGTTTTTGTGTATGTTTGTGTTGAGTCCTAATTGTACTAAGTGTGGTGTGAATGTTGTTGGTGTAAGGCCTGTGGCTGATATAATGAGGGGGACAATGATGACTTTTTCTTGTTTCCATAGCCTTTTTATTTCCGTTGCAAGGTCTGTGTATTTGGAAATTTTTTCTGTGTATTTCGTTTGAATGTTTGTGTCGTTGGGGACAGCTATGTCAATTAGATAGGTGACTTTTTCTTTTTTGCACTGAAAAGTAATATCGGGTCTATTGGCGGAGACTGTTTTATCTGTATGGATACTGATGTCCCAGTAGAGTTTGTAATCTTTATTTTCAAGTACGGATGTTGGTGTATATTTGTAGTAGGGATCTGTGTTTTCTATGAGCTTGTATGTGGTGGCTAGTGCTTGGTGAACTACTTTTGCCGCTGAGTCATGTCTGGCTGTGTATTCCGTTCCGGCTAATATTTTACATCCGCTTGTTATGTGTTCGATCGTTTCTTTCTGTTGGTGACATTTTCTGCATCTGTCTTCTGTAATAGTTGGGTCTTTGATAATATGCTTTTGGTAGTTTCTGGTTAATATGACTTTATCCTGGATGGCAAGTAAGAAGCCTTCTGTTTCTGGGAATAGCTGCCCATCCCGTAACCACGTGTATGATTGTTTTTTATTTACGTGGTCTTGCTCTATGTGGTATCTGTGTTTTCCGTGAAGTGTTTTTTCTGACCACGTTTTCATCTTTTCCTGTTGTAATTGGATGTGACTGTGTGTATCTGCTGGGTGGTCTACCCGGGATAAGGGGAGTAGGGTATTATTATTATTATTATTATTAATAAACATAAATTCGGCACTGTTGCTCTGAAGATGAGGTGATAGTGACAACCTGATTGCAGCAGAATGCATGCTTCAAACATATATTTGCCAGTCATTGAAGCAATTTTTCCAAGTTTTTTAATGAACTATAGTATTACGGAATTGTTTGTTAGACATAGTTAGCGTTAGTATGAATGAAATTATTACTTATTTGGTGATGGCAACTTCAAAAATTACCATTGGTTGAAAAAAATTCAGTAAACTACGATTAACCGAGTTGCCAGGGGTTTTGAAATCTTATTACATGTTAACAAGCTGCATTTTGGCACACAGCTAGTTTTTTTGACGTAGAATACGATAAGAAAAAGTTTTCTAAAGGGGTTAGACCCATCATTATATTTTAAATGATTTTTTAAATTACGGTAAAGTTAAAAAAAAATCTATATACTATTTTTTTTTTGAAATTTCGTATTCTTGCACGTGATGCTATTAGTTTTTTGGTATCTTTTTTATTTTTCGAGATATTTGCGAAAAACCGAATTTTTCATTTTATCGTATTCTACACCCAAAAAATTACCTGTATGTCAAAATACAGCCTATTAATATTTAATGAGAGCTTTTCGTCAAAATTTGCCTCTGACGCGGCTAGACTAGAACCTAAATCTTAAGATGTTTTAAATTTTTTAAATTTAGTAAAAACTTTAAATTAATCCCATCTGCCGAAAGGTAATTTTTTCCAATTGTAATAGGTCTGAAGCAACTTTGGCAACATTGTATTTTTCGTGTATTTACTCTTCTGATTAATAGATTTCAATCTTGGACCTCGGCATATGACAGCTTCGGCACTTTTAGGGGAGATGAAATTATATCAGGCGTGGATTTCTATATTTAACACTTGATTGACTTCATCCTGAATGAGAGAAAAATATATTTCAAATATATTTTTTCTATATTTTATTAAATTGTTTGTTGAATTATTCATAAGTACAGGCAAATAAGCCTCATACTTTTTACTTCCTTCGTTAGAGAAAAGGATGATGTTCTCCACATAAAAGACCACTTGAAAAGGGTTGTACCAGGAGTGACAAGCTGAACCTTATACGGATGTGTGGTATTTTTCGTTTAGGAGAGATTGATTCGAATATATGTTATCTGCTCCTTTTACGATTCTTGGAATCGAGGAATCTGAAAATCATACATTTTTTTTCACTTTTCCCAATGTTGGAAATATAGTGTGATTAACAGAGTGACCCCGAGAAAGAAATCTATGATTCATGATGATGATTGAAAGAGATCAAGTCGGACTGTCGCAATTACATAGTCTTCCGTACCGTGATTGCTTTCAAAATAAAAAAAAAATTATGGAGGTATAAAATGATCAGTCATTTCACAAAACACACCCTAAATGAGTTTTTAAAAATTAATAACTAGGATCTGGACACAAACTTGTTTGTGATGATTAAAAAAAACTTTTTGCACCATGAAATTCTATATCATTATGAAAATTGTAAAACTCATTGTGTATCAAGATTCTGCCTCTAGTAGAACTAGTATCTTTTATCATCTGTAGAAGCTTAATGGTTTTCAAATACGAGTTAAGTTCTTACAAAAACAATGAAAGAAAAAAAAATTCCAGTACAAATCATTTTACTGTTTCTCAAAATATTCGCCTGTAAAACTTATATACTTTTGCATGCGTTTGAACCAATTTCCGAAAAATTTTTTCTTCTCTCAAGTTGGTACCTCAAAAACATGATTTTGGAAGAATTCAACAGCCTTCTTAAGGTGATGAAAATCGCTGTCCACGCATTTTTTTGACATTCGAGAATAAAAATAAGTCGTTAGGCGATGAATCCAAAAAATCCGGGCAATTCGATGTTTTTCTCCATCAACTAATCAATGTTTGACGTGCTGTGTGAGAGCTGGCATTGTCATGATGAAGAATGATGTGACGTTTTTTAATACTTTTCATGATTTCATTGATGACTTCTGGCAAATAAATTTTTATATACCATTCAGCATTAACTGTTTTTCGATCTTCTAAAATAATGGTTGCAACACATCCAGTATAACCAAAGAAACAAGCGATCATTTTCTTGGAAGTACTTCGCGAACGAACCACCTTTGTTGGATTCGGTTCATCTTGGAACACCTAAATAGTTGATTGTTGCTTAGTTTCCCGCTCGTACGAATATATTTAAGTTTCGTCTCCTATTACGATGTTGTATACGGATTTTGCATGTCCTCGGACGAATTTTTTGAGCATTTCTTTACACTAATTGACACGAGCCTGTTTTTGAGTTTCGGTCAAATAATGCGAAATCCATCGGGAATAGATTCTTTTCACAGGTAAATATTTATGTAAAATCGAATGTACTGCAATTTTCGATATGCCTCTATATCACACTAAGTCACACGTCTTCAATCATGTTGCGCACAGCTTCGATGTTTTTTGAAACAACAATCGATTTGGGTCGACCGTAACGAAATTTATCGCTGACAGAAGCATGACCATGACGAAATTCTGCAAACCAATTGTAAATAGTTCTTTCTGATGATGATTCATTGCCAAAAGTTGAACGAAGCGATTTGAGGCACTATCGTTGAGTTCCGCCTCTTCCTATGAGAACCTTCACGTGAAATTTTCGTTTGTTTATAAAACTGTTTTTTTTTTAAACGCTTACTGTAAACAAACTACTCGGCCAATTTCTGAGCTGCCACTGTTTTAACAATAACAAATGTCAAATTTTACAACAATTGTAATGTTACATCTCAATAACGCCATCGAACGGTCGTTTGTAAAAACTCAAAAAAACGGCTCTCGTAGGTTGATAGACTATTATTAACACATTACAAAATTTTTTTTATATACCAGATAAATTCAAAGGTCCTCCTGATAATTTACATTTAATTTACACTTTAAGAGACACGGTGCACAGTGGGAAAGAAAAAATGGAAAAAGTTCGAGCCACTCTCTAATCCAATATGCTGGAAGTGTTAAAAATATGAAATCTATCAATGCACTTTTTTGAAATAGAAAAGAAGCCATTAGTGTCAGCATAGAAGTACTTTATTCAAATAAAATTCCTGTGTGAGTAACAAAAAAGAAATAAATTAAGCACTTGATGTTGGAAAATCAAAAAAACACTATAATACCACTATTACTAGGGTCAATTAATATCAAAGTTAATTATCCATAGTAAATGGCTTGACTCAGCTTATTGATGAACCAACACGGATTCCTGATCGAGACGGAGAGTTCGCCAGTCTTCTTGATCTGTTTTTAACCACCAATCCGGAGATTTACACGGTCAGCGTAAATCCGCCGTTAGGTTCTTCCGACCATAAACTACTTTCGACATCGAGTATTCTACCAATCAGTGACAGAGAGGCGCCCAAACCGCGCAAGATTTGGCACTACAAATCTGCTAAATGGGAAGATCTCATGGAATATTTTCGAACTTTCCCTTGGTTGGACGTTTGTTTTCGATCCGACGACCCATCTCACTGTGCCAGGGAGGTTTCCGATGTTATTTTGGCCGGTATGGAGGCTTACATCCCTTTTTCGAAGAAATGCCCTTCCAACGGCAAGCCTTGGTTTGACCTAAAATGCAAACAAGCTGTTGCTTCTAAACATCTTGCATACCGACAGTGGCGTGAAGATCCTAACACCATAAATCGTAACATCTTTGTTCGTGCCAGGAACAGATGAAAAGAAATTATCGACGAAACCAAGGAGGTACACAATCAACGGATTAGAAACAAACTTCTCGCTTGTCCCGGCAATTCCAGGTCCTTTTGGTCAGTCGCTAAGGCAGTTAGTCAAAATTTCATCAAATCCACCATACCACCACTCACACGGCCAGATAATTCTATTGCAACGACACCTGTTGAGAAAGCGAACTTGTTGGCTGAACTCTTTGCTTCACATTCTACTGTCGATTTCCAAGGAAAAACACCACCTACTATTCCCAAAGTGCAGTCAAGGATGCCCGATATTGTCTTCAGACAGCGTATCATAAAACGTATTTTGATGAAGCTAGACACCAAAAAGGCTTCAGACGCTGACGGAATACCTGCCATAGTTCTCAAGAACTGTGCGAGGGAATTAACACCAGTTTTCTGTAGACTTTTCAACCTATCCTACAGAAAGGGAATATTTTCTTCCTGCTGGAAATGTGCCACAGTTCAGCCGATACCTAAAAAAGGCAAGAAGACCTTGCCAAATAACTACCGACCAATCGCACTACTCTGAATAATAACGAAAGTCATGGAAAAGGCTATCAATCAGCATCTTATAAAATATCTTGAAGGATTCAACATTATTAGTGACCACCAATATGGCTTTCGTAAAAATAGATCAACAGGAGATATTCTGACTTATGTAACACATGTTACTCTACAAGTATTTTCATGGAAAGTGTTCGAAGGATGTAGCCCGCTTAATTCCTCCCAAAGCGGTGCATGTTAGAAATACACGTCCCGCTGGTGCTTCGCATCCGTATGAGGTTCAGCTTGTTACTCCGCGTACAACGCTTTTCAAGCAATCTTTTATATGGAGAACGTCATCCGTTTGGAATAATTTGCCCAGCGGTGTGTTTCCCACCGAGTACAATTTACAGCGATTCAAGAACAACGTGAATCGCTTTTTCCGCACTCGTGCCGCTCCTGGAGCGCTTTAGGGACTTCCCTGCAGCACGTGTGCTAGACCCATAAAAAAAAAAAAAAATGTTTGGAACAACGCAATTGAACACTTTGGAAAATCTCGAGCGGTTGCTCTTGACATATCCAAGGCATTTGACCGTGTTTGGCACGATGGGCTCTTGGCTAAGCTACGTTCTTATGGTATGTCTGAAAAGTTCTGTTTGTGGCTCTCATGTTTCCTCAGAGAGCGTTCTTTACGAGTGGCAGTCGACGAATTTCTTTCTAACACCTTCACTATGAACGCCGGTGTGCCCCAAGGTTCCATACTGTCTCCTACTCTCTTCCTCATTTACATTAACGATCTGCTGGAAAAGACCGAGAATCCAATCTACAGCTTTGCAGATGACAGTACACTTATCTCTTCATTCACTTTGAACGCTCGGACATCGACTACTCAGACAAATATCCGCAGACAGCAGGAAGTCATTCAACTTAACAAAGACCTGGAAGAAATTCTATCTTGGGGTGACAGTAACCAAGTGGAATTTAACGCTACAAAAACCCAGGCGGCAGTTTTTTCTAAAAAAGTTAACGTTGCAGAACCCGACATAGTTATGTCGGGGCACTCCATCCCTCTAACATCGTCACTCAATCTGTTAGGCGTTAATTTGGGAGTAAATATGTCCTGGCATTAACATGTTGCAGGCATAGCAAGGAGAGCTTCTCAAAAGTTGGGAATACTGTTTCGAACCAGAAAGCTTTACACTCCACAAAAACTGTTAATTCTTTACAAAGCTCAAATTCGTCCAACTATGGAATACTGCTTCCATGTCCCATGTTTGGAGCTCCGCTCCCAAACATACACTGCATTTGTTGGATTATATCCAGAGAAGAGCTATTCGTCTGATTGGACACCCGGAACTGACCGACGGCCTTGATTCGCTGGAACATCGAAGAACGGTTGGCGACCTGAGCCTATTCTACAAGTACTTTCATGGAAAGTGTTCGAAATATGTGGCCCGTTTAATTCCTCCCAGAGCGGTGCATATTAGAAGTACACGTCGCGCTAATACTTCACATCCGTATGAGGTTCAGCTTGTTATTCCTCGTACAACGCTTTTCAAGCAGTCTTTTATATGGATAACATTATACCTTTGGAATAGTTTGCCCAGGACTGTGTTTCCCATCGAGTACAATCTACAGCGATTCAAGAACAACGTAAATCGCTTTCTCCGCACACGTGTCGCTCCTGTAGCGGTTTAAGGACTTCCCTGTAGCACGTGTGCTAGACCCATAAAAAAAAAAAAAAAAAATGGATTATAACTTCATGGATTTCTGATTTTTAGTTTACCGAGCTATTGTGAAGGAATTTTTCTCAGATTTTAGTCTTTGGTTAAATTATTGTGTTTTTTTGACTTTTCAACATCAAGTGCGTAATTTATTTCTTTTTTGTTACTCTAACACGAATTTTATTTGAATAAAGAACTTCTATGCTGACACTAATAGCTCCTTTTTTTTTTCAAAAAAGCGCCTTGGTATATTTCACATTTTTAGCACTTTAAAGCATATAATATATGTTATATCAAGAAGATGAGAAAAAGATTACCGCCATTGGATTAGATTTGCGGAGTGCCTCGAATTTTTTTCCATTTTTTCCCATTGTGCGGCTGGGAGACAGCGATTTTTTACAATTATAAAAGTCGGGTATTACATTATATATATTTTTGAACTTGTGTTTTCACAATTTTCTCATTTGACACCCCACTCGATGACCTTTAAATTTTTTTCACTTTCGATTTCACCGTTCAAAACTAACTCCTCAAGTCAAAATTTAACTTTCAAAACTACGCGACTGCGATTGAGCCATCAATTCCTATATTTGTGAGAAATTACAATTTTCTACGCAAATGGTTTCGGAGCAAATCGGCTATGAGAGGCAAAGGGACATCGAAGGATTCCGTTTTTCAATTTTGGTACAGCACACAACACAAGTAATTTTTGAAACCTATAAAAATTTTTCTTTTATTCTGGTAAGTGATATGAACTAGTTGCCCATACTAAACTGTAATTTATACTAGTTTTCCATTTAGGACCTCAGTTTAATCTTCCATGAATTATGTGCATAAGAGCACAGATTAATTTTAAATGATCGTTGTAAGAAATTTAGTGGAAACTTGGTCAGCTCTTAGGAACATTTTAATGGGACAGAAATATTTGAAAGTGCCAAATATCCGGCCGAGCTATCTCAATGTTACACCTCTTCCCCTATATTGGTCGGGAATTCTATACAACATTTCCATTAACTTAATTTGACTTTTTCCACCCTCTAAATAATCAATCCATCAGCGTTTTTCAGGGGAAGCGCCTATGCCTCTATGAGAGAACATTATGTCATGATAGAGTGGTATAGGGAAATGCCCATCTCTCTAATTAGATAAAATTTTCTAGTTTGCAAAAAACGACTTAAATCTCTATGAAAAATTCTGTCTTCTTAATGACACTCGTCGAGTACCCTGCCAAATTTTTTGAGTAAAATAAAACCATATTAAAAGTAACATTTATTTAAAAATATACATAAGTAGCCCAGTCGTTAGAGGCTTTGAGCTCTTATTAAATGTTTACAGGCTGCATTTTGGTACACATGTAGTTTTTTTGGACGATAAGAAATATGATAAGAAAAAGTCTGCTAAAGTTTGATGTACGCTAAGCCCACAAAATCCAAAATAAAATCAAAAATTTGTTTTTTCGGTAAAATCTCAAAATTAAAAAAGATATCGAAAAATTAATAGCAGTAGAAGAGCGGGACATTTTTCCAAAAAAATAATATATAGTTTTTTTGTAGATTTTTTTAATTAGCGTGAGGATTTATTAAAAATTCGGATAGGTGATGGAAAAAGTGTAACCCTCCAAACAGGTTAAGTTAAAAGTCTACAGGCATCGCTCGAAGGTTAATCGATATTACTTGCTTTCAGAGTGTAAAAAGAAAATTAAAAGATAGCTTTTTGAAGAGGAGAATTTCAGCTTTCAATGATACTAATAGTTTTTATTTTTGTTACTTTATAATTTGTAAAACTTAAAACTAAATTTTTGTTTGCATAATTTTAACGGGCATACAGTAAATTACAAATATTTAATAAAATATAGTATTGAAAAAAATTCTTGTGCACGTATCATTATCATACCTTAAGTGTCAACATAAGAATAATTAAAAATACCCACATTGTCTGTGTTATTTAAAAATTGAGTTTTAAAATAGGAAGATTTGCCAGCTCTATTGCGCCGCGCCGTCGCACAGTGATTCGGCAAGAACATGCTAGCGGGACAGTATTCATGACGTAATTTCCAGGAACCACTGATAACGACTTGTAAACAACCCCCCTCCCCCCTTTAACGAATTCCAAGAATTAATTTGTTTATCACCTCATAAAGGTATCTTATCAGGGGGTCAAAGTAACCCTTATAAGAGAGGTCATTTTCATTTGCAAATCAGTTGCATTTTATGCACACTTGTGATAACCTATTTTAAAATTGGTAGCAAAGCGAAACGAGTTTTTTGTGATGGAATATTCTGTTGAAGGTATGTACTCTATTATGACTTATATTTTTTATAAAAAATATGCATACTTTTGGTGTAATATCAATTTGTAAATGTATAGATAAATCCAGCAAATTTTACATTAATTGTAAACTTTAAAAGTAGCAACTTTTTTTATCCACATATATCCACCTAGATTTTTCTATATGTAATACCTACAATATTCAGGCACAGATTCATATATATTATAGACCTCGAAAATGCCCGAAAGTAAAATTATTTTATTTTTTTCAGAACGAGTCGTGACTATGACGAAAATAGAGTTTTTTGAAGAATGGCTAAAACATGACAAAATTGAACGAAACAGTGGCATTTTTTATTATATAAGTGAAAAATTCAATATGTCTGATGTTTCTGACGATTCTCTAAAACGACTCAAAATGAAAATATCAAGCCTTTCAGCAAAATTCAATCAAAAGTGGACTTCTTTAAAGTGTAACAAAGAAATGTTTCTAATCAAACATAAAGATTGGTTAGAGGGATCCGGAATCGAAATAAAGATGTGTGTTAACCAGCTGTGCACTTCAACATCATCAGCGGCTCTTTCCGTAGGGCGACCCAGAAAATCATTTGACGACTCATCAACGAAAACGAAGAGACGGAGAGTAGAAGATCTTTTGGAATCGCGAAGTGCAAGTGAGCTTATTAGAGCAGCTGAGATAGCTACTCGAAAAGAAGGGCATCGAAGTGTTGCTAAACAGATCCATAACGCCGCGGTCAGTGAAACTAGAGAAAAGAATAAGTGTTCTGAACAAAGTCGGCAGTTAACACCAGACGAAGCTTTAGCTTATTATGTGGACTCGAAATCGACTTCCCACTCATATAAACAAACAAGAAAATGGTCAATGAAAGCGGGACATCAAGTGTATCCATCGTTTTATAGTTTAGGTAAGTCCAAAGCTTCTTGTTGTCCTTCTGACGAATATATTTCTGTGACTGAATCTCGAGCTGAAATTAAACTTCAGGCGATTTTGGATAAAACGGCTGAACGATTAGTTAAAGCTCAGACGGAAGTCATTAGAAGTGTGTTACCTCGTTCATATTATACGTTGGTAAGCAAATGGGGCTATGATGGGAGTTCGGGGCATAGCACGTATAAGCACAAATTTGAGAACACTAACGCTACAGATGAATTTTTGTTCGTATACTCATTTGTCCCTTTGAGACTGCTTGATGGCGAAACTGTGATCTGGTAAAATCCAAGACCTTCCTCTACTTTATATTGCCGTCCTATTAAGTTTATTTTTGCCAAGGAGACAAAAAAATTTACGAAACAAGAAACTTCTAAAATTTTAGATGAAGTAAGTCAGCTTCTTCCAACATTATGTAACGTTGCTGGATCTCAAATCTCTGTTAAACACGATTTGTTGTTGACAATGACTGATGGCAAAGTGTGCAATGCCTTAACAGACACAAGTTCAACACAAAAGTGTTATATTTGCGGTGCCACCCCGTCTACTATGAACGAGGAGTCAAAGAAATATCCCAGCAACGAAGAACGCCTTGCATTTGGTTTATCTACTTTACATGCATGGATCCGCACGTTTGAATGTTTGCTTCACATCAGCTATCGTTTAGAAATAAAAAAGTGGCAAGTCAGGGGAGATAACGACAAAGCTATTGTGAAGCAACGGTCACAAGAGATACAAAAAGTGTTTAAAGATCGTATGGGTCTCATTGTAGGTAAACCAAAACCTGGGTATGGTAACACAAACGATGGAAACACAGCACGTAGATTTTTTCCAAAGCTGAATTGAGCAGCGAAATTACAGGATTAGACGTAAACCTTATTCGTAGATTTCATGTAATTTTAAGAACTTTGTCATCGGGATATGACATAAATTATATAGAATTCGAAAAGTTTTGTGTTGATACTAGAAAATTATACCTTGATCTGTATTCGTGGTATTCCATGCCCGTTACTGTGCATAAAATTCTTGTACACAGCGCGGAAGTTATAAAGTCTTTTCTTCTTCCCATTGGACAACTCTCCGAAGAAGCCTAGGAGGCAAGAAATAAAGACTGTCGTAGATTCCGTGAACGGCACACCAGGAAGCGGTCACGTATTGCCACAAATACAGATCTTTTGAGAATGCTTTTAATTACGTCTGATCCTGTTATCAACTCGTATAGAGAATTACCCGAAGAAAATTTACTTCTTTGCCATCGGAGGTTCTGCAGTTGATTATCCCACCTTCATTGCCATTCGAAACACCATCAGTAAGTCATCATCACGAATTAAATGAGGAGGATTATTTACTCTCTGAATATTCTACTGAATGGGAGAGCGGTGATGACGACTCATCTGATGGTGATTAGTAGGTTTAAGTATTTTATTATTCTTATTTTATTGTGTGTTGTAGTTGCTTATAATTCATGCTTTAGTATATAAGTTATTTAATATTATATTTCTTTTACTTATACACCTTGTTATTGTAAATAATTGATATATAGATACTGTTATTGTACTAATTTATTTTAAAAGAAATAATATTTTGTAAATTAATAAATGCGGGTACTATCATTATGATTTTTATTTTTTTCCTAGAAATTTCTTTGTAAACAAACATGATTGTGCTTCTCACACATAATGAGTAGGTAGACGTATGTAGCTAATTAAAGAACAATTAGCGACAATAGTGAACAAGTGAGACACATTAGTAAACCACTTCCGTCTTGCAGCTACATATTTCGATTAATACACATACAGTACACATTTTTCAACTTTTTTTTTCTTAAAATAGCTTAAGATACCTGGAATATACATAAACAATTGAAATAAGTGAAGAAATAATATTGTCCCGCTAGCTTGTACTAGTTCAAAGCAGTACGAAATGGTCAAAAAAAGTCGGATAATTTTTTTTAGTTTTTTTTTTTTATGAGTCTAGCACACGTGCTGCAGGAAAGTCCCTAAAGCGCCACACAAGCGGCATGTGTGCGGAAAAAGCGATCCACGTTGTTCTTGAATCGCTGTAAATTGTACTCGGTGGGAAACACAGCGCTGGGAAAATTATTTCAAAGGAAAGATGTTCTCCATATAAAAGAGTGCTTGAAAAGCGTTGTACGCGGAGTAACAAGCTGAACCTCATACGGATGTGAAGCACCAGCGCGACGTGTATTTCTAACATGTACCGCTTTGGGAGGAATTATGCGGGCTACATCCTTCGAGCACTTTCCATGAAAATACTTGCAGAATAGACTCAAGTCGCCAACCGTTCTTCGATGTTCCAGCGAATCAAGGCCGCCGGTCAATTCCGGGTCTCCAATCAGACGGACAGCTCTTCTCTGAACTGGATCCAACAAATGCAGTGTATGTTTGGGAGCGGAGGCCCAAACGTGGGAGCAGTATTCCATAGTTGGTCAAATTTGAGCTTTGTAAAGAATTAACAGTTGTTGTGGGGTGTAAAGCTTTCTGGTTCGAAATAATATTCCCAACTTCTGAGAAGCTCTCCTTGCTATGCCTGCAACATGTTCATGCCAGGACATATTTGCTCCCAAACTAACGCACAATAAATTGAGTGATGATGCTAGGGGAATGGAGTGCCCCGACATAACTATGTCGGGTTCAGCAACGTTAACTTTTTTAGAAAAAACTGCCGCCTGGTTTTTGTAGCGTTAAATTCCACTAGGTTACTGTCACCCCAAGATAGAATTTCTTCCAGGTCTTTGTTAAGTTGAACGACCTCCTGCTGTCTGCGGATATTCGCCTGAGCAGCCGATGTCCGAGCGTTCAAGGTGAATGAAGAGACAAGCGTACTGTCATCTGCAAAGCTGTAGATTGGATTCCCGGTATTTTCCAGCAGATCGTTAATGTAAATCAGAAAGAGAGTAGGAGACAGTATGGAGCCCTGGGGCACACCGGCGTTGATAGTGAAGGTGTTAGAAAAAATCCGTCGACCGCCACTCGTAAAGAACGCTCTCTGAGGAAACATGAGGGCCACAAACAGAACCTTTTAGATATGTGTTACCTAAGTCAGAAGATCTCCTGTTGATCTATGTTTACGAAAACCATAATGGTGATCGCTAATAATATTGAATTGTTCAAGATATTTTAGAAGATGCTCATTGATAACCTCTTCCATGACTTTCGATATTAGTGAAAGCAGTGCGACTGGTCGGTAGTTATTTGGCAAGATCTTCTTGCCTTTTTTGGGTATCGGCTGAACCGTGGCACATTTCCAGCAGGACGGAAATATTACCTTTCTGTAGGACAGGTTGAAAAGTCTACAGAACACTGGTGTTAGTTCCCTTGCACAGATTTTGAGAACTATGGTAGATATTCCGTCAGCGCCAGAAGCCTTTTTGGTGTCTAGCTTCATTAAAATACGCTTTATGATGCGCTGTCTGAAGACAACATCGGGCATCTTTGACTGCAATATGAGAATAGTAGGTAGTGTTTTTCCTTGAAAATCGACACTAGAATGTGAAGCAAAGAGTTCAGCCAGCAAGTTCGTTCTCTCAACAGGTGTGGTTGCAATGGAATTATCTGGCCGTGTGAGTGGTGGTATGGTGGATTTGGTAAATTTTTGACTAACCGACTTAGCGACTGCCCAAAAGGACCTGGAATTGTTGGGACAAGCGAGAAGTTTGTTTCTAATTCGCTGATTGTGTGCCTCCTAGGTTTAAAATCTTTCTTTTTTTTTTTTAGTTTTACACTTAAAAAAGTGTTCATGATAAACGTATTTTTTCCTTATTACTAAATTATAATTATTATATTAATTATATTAAAAGTGGGAAATGAAAGATAAAATCTAAGCATTAAGTATAAAGTATTTATATTCCATTTAAACATCCAGGTACAAAAAAAAACAGTTATTGAAAATACAAAAATTTTAAATTACTCTGAGAAATTAAATGAATTACGTACTCTCTGACCGTCATATTGCATCTGCCATTTTACATTTTTTAAATCCGTCATCAGACTCTTAATCAGCACCCCAAGAAATCCCTTAATAGTTAATTTCAAAATATTTAACGTTATACAGAAACGTTAATTTAATCATAAATGAGGATCGAAGCATGATTCCCAACCGGAGGGGTTAAACCAGTCATTTATTTTAAATAATCTTTTTAAATTACGGTAAAACTAAAACAAATAATCTATATACTATTTTTTTGTAAAATTTCCCGTTCTTTCACGTGGTGCTATTAGTTTTTCGTCAAAATTTCCCTCTGACGACTGGGCTAAAGGAAAATATTTTAAATATGACAACAATAAACCTAATCAATCTATATTAATACAAGACTTATACATAAAATATTTTAATATTTAAAATCTAGCAAAGCTAAATTGTGATGTAGGTACATTAGTACCTAAGTACCTATTTTCAGACGATAATCTGTTTTTTCTTCCAACCTCGGAAAATAGCCTTTCACTAGATTTTGAACAACTTAGTGCTATAAGAAACTGAGGGCCAAGTTCTTAAAATTAATCTGCCACGAAAAAAAAACGGACTTGCTTTACGATCTATCAACGGCAAATTTAAATAAGAACTGAACTCTGTTTTTACTCCTTCTATTCCATGGGAGACCTTTTTATTTCTGGTTTAACCAATATTATAGAATTTATGTCTGTTTCTTACTTTTTTTGGCACTGGTAAGCTTTTTCAAATACTAAATGGGCACACTACTAGGAAGTCTGATTCCGATATTGATAATACATTTTCAACCGGTTCAATATTTACTTTTAATGGTATTGTTTATTTGATGTATTTTAAAATGTCTTTTTTAATCTGCTTTTATAAGTGAAATATACATGTTTAAACTTTGGATCCAAAAAGGTGGCAATTATATAATTTTTATTGGTTTCAATATTCGCAAATCTCGGGCTCAAACCATCAAGTAAATTAAGTCGCATAGCAAAATATTTATTTAGTGACAAAATTGTTGGAAAGACTTCTGATATTACATTCAGGGAACTACTGAAATGTTTAGTAGTTTGTTCAAATGATTGTAAAAGTAAATAACAAAAATAACTTTAATAAAATAACATTCCATTTTACGCTTACCTATGTTTTTTATAAACGAAAAAAGCTGGTGTTCCAAAGCTCTCATCTTTCCTATTTTCGTGTGTGCAAGTTTTGCTTAAGGATTATTTATATTCAACTGTTCGATTGTCTGAAAATATTCTGTAGTATTTACTTGTTTTAAATTACCAGAGGTGGTTGATGGTTCTGCTTCCTCCTTATCTTCATCGACCAAACTAATGTTTAAAGTTTAAATGTTTTCATAAAGATGAAGTCTTTTTCTTCTTCCTCTTCTCAACCTAAGTCTGTCCACTCCTGGATATAAGTCTCTTCTAATCTCTTCCACGCTTCCCTGTTTTTTGTTGTCACCTTTAACTACTGCTTGCTTGCTACTACTTCCAAGGCTTCATCCTGTTTCTCTCTGTCTCCATTCCGTAATCCTATACACCCATCTGTCGCCGAATGATCTAGCCACGTGATCTGGCCATCGCCACTTCATCTTTGCCGCCTCGAAATTTAGTCAGTGCCTTTGATTCGTCTCCTTATCTGCTCGTTATGAATTCTATCCCTAAGGGAGATACCAGGCATGCTTCTCTCCACTTGGTGAAGTCACGAGCTTATTATCAAATGCTTTAGTGAGACACATCCGGTAGAACACAAGAATTGTAGACTTTAATTTTTGGATTTATGGCTATTGTAGTACTTTTTAAGACAGGTCCTAGTTTCCCAAAAGCCGCCCATACCAGCCTTATTCGCCTGGCAATTTCTGCATGCTGGTTCTCCTTTCCGATCTTAATAGTGTGACCTAAGTACATATCGACGATATCGTCGACGCGTTCTATGGAGTTATTTCCTATCTGTATGTTAGTATCTTCAGGGCTCATAAATTTTGTTTTTTTAAAATTCATTTTAAGATCTACCCTTGCAGAGGCCACATTCAGCTGGTTCAACATGTCCTGTAGATCATTGATGTTATTAGCTATCACTACTATGTCGTCTGCACACCTAAGGTGACTGCGTCTAGTGCCGTCGATATTGATGCCCTTCTCATCCCAACTAAACTCCTTAAAGACGTCTTCAAGGGCCATTGTAAATAATTTAGGTGAGATAGTATCTCCTTGTCGCACTCCTCTTTTTAATGGTATGTTGTTAGTGACAGTTGTTTCGTGATTTGTAATATGTAAAGACGTTTCTTGAAAGATTCACCATTATTAGTGGTCATCAATATGGCTTTCCTAAATATAGATCAACAGGAGATCTTCTAACTTATGTAACACATGTTTGGAACAATGCAATTGAACACTTTGGAGAAACTCAAGCGGTTGCTCTTGATATATCCAAGGCATTCGACCCTGTTTGCCACGATGGATTGTTGGCTAAGCTACGCTCTTCTGGTATGTCTGAAATGTCTGAAAAGTTCTGTTTGTGACTCTCATGTTTCCTCAAAAGGGTTTCCTTTACGAGTGGCAGTCGACAGATTTCTTTCTAACATCGTCACTATCAACGTCGGAGTGCCCCAGGATTCCATACTGCCTCCTACTATCTTTCTCATTTACATCAACGATCTGCTGGAAAATACCGGAAATCCAATCTACAGCTTTGCAGATAACAGTACGTTTATCCCTTCATTGACTGTGAACGCTCGAACATCGGCTACTCGGACAAATATCAGCAGACAGCAGAAAGTCATTCAACTTAACAAAGACCTGGAAGAAATTCTATTTTAGGGTGACAGTAACCAAGTGGAATTTAACGCTATAAAAACCCTGGCGGCAGTTTTTTCTAAAAAAGTTAACGTTACTGAACCCGACATTATTATGTCGGGGCACTCCATTCCTCTAACATCGCCACTCAATTTGTTGGGCGTTAATTTAGGAGCAAATATGTCTTGACAAGTAAAGAGGGCTTCTCGAAAGCCGGAAATATTATTTCGAACCAGTAAGCGTTACACTCCACAACAACTGTTACCATAATTCTGTACAAAGCTCAAATTCGACCAACTATGGAATACTGCTCCCATGTTTGGGGCTCTGCTCCCAAATATAAACTGCATTTGTTGGATTCAGAGAAGGGCTATTAGCCTGACTGGAGACCCGAAACTAGCCGGTGGCCTTGATTCGTTGGAACGTCGAAGAACGGTTGGCGACTTGAGTCAATTCCACAAGTATTTTCTTGGTTTTTTTCAGTGTTCGAGGAATGTCGCCCGTTTAATTCCTCCCAGAACGGTGCATGCTACAAATACACGTCGCGCTGATGCTTCACATCTGTATGAGGTTGAGCTTGGAACTCCTAGTACAACCTTTCTCAAGCAGTCGTTTATATGGAGAACCTCATCCTTTTGAAAAAATTTGGCCAGGACTGTTTCCCACCGAGTACAATTTACCCTGATGCAAGGTCACGTGTGCTAGACTCATAAAAAAAAATAGATGTTTTCTCTTATTTTTATATATCTGGAATTTATATATGATGATGAGATGAAGTACTACCTTGCGTGATTTTTACGCTACACATACTGCTTTTGATGCATCTTTTTCTCATGAAATAAAATGTAACTACCTTAGAAAATATCGTAATAAGGTTTTTATTCGCTCGGGGATTACGATTACGGAGTTTCACACGAAGCAACCAGACGCATAGTTGCCTAAGCGCTAATATGTTGCACCTTAACAATATTGCCAAATCATAAAAAATTACCTAAAGTTGAAACCAATATCTCATTTTATTCAAAAGTTATCGCGGCAAAAGTTCGACCTATCGTCGGCAATTAAGATTGTTTTGGAGATACCCTGAACCTAAACTAACTTGAAAAATTTTGTTATTGCTGTCAAGGAAATTATAACTTTCATTGAGATGCCATTTTTCAGGAACTAAATAAATCTGTAGAGGTACGGAGGGCGTCGTCAAAAATATTCTCGGAAGGTTGATTCAAATTAAATTAATACCTGGATAATACAACCATCGACAAATAACATTAACCGTATTTCCAAAATTGTTATTCGATATTCGTAGATCCGATGATAACAATTCAATTTTACTGATAACTATAATAACATCAATTTAACTTCACCCGCTTTTCATCAATCTACTGGACTGGAAAAATCAGGAAATTTATGTGTCCCCTAAAAGACAATTTTAGCTTTGTCTCCCAAGCCTTGGTTCTGTCAAAATGTCATTCAAAACAGTCCCCAAATTCTGTTTGATCCGAAGAAATGAAGGACCATGCATCACTGATTAGATTTAATATATTATAGAAACGATGTTGTATTCTTGGAAGCACTCGTTGATTTTAACAGAGATTAATATGATAGAACATAGCTATTAGTGTTCCGTACGGAACACTTATAAGATCACTTCGATGTCTGTCCGTTTGTCAGTATGTCTGTCATAACGGATTTTCTCCGAAACTATTTGACATAGGAAGTTTAAATTTGGCAGTAATATAGGAATTAATGGCCTTATCGATTTTTTTTCTTACATATTTCTAAAGTAAGATATATTGAGAGTATACTGTAAAAATTTCAGACCGAAATTCTAAATATTTACAAAGTTATAGCATATAGAAGAGAGCGCATCGTAGTAGCGTGCCACTAGACCCACGGCAGCTGCAACGATCTGACTTGCTCTACTGTTCTTTCGGTATCCTTATACTTGCGCTGAAAATGAAACCTCTGAAGAAAGGCAAGGTGTACTGTATGCAGTAGACATAGCTAATTAGTGTAAGTATAAGTTTTCTATAAAAAAATTAGTTACAAAAACTTTAAACTCTCGAAACCACTTTTTTTCGGATCGTAGGAAGCAGACAAAATTCTATTTATCCAATCGGGCTAAAATTTTTACACGTTGTTCTACATATAATTAGTTATCGGATCACGTAGAATCAATTATTTTTATTAATAATTCCTTAATTTATTTCTTGATTTTCACGATTTTTAATTTTTTTTTACAAATCATTTTGTTTTCTGTTTACATAAATGTCTAATCCTACGTAACCAGATAAAGATATGTTTACTGAATAATAATTAAAATTAGGGGATATTTTGTTACAGATAATTACAAATGGAGATGTGCTTCCCACCACTCTCCCACCTTTTTTTGAGGAGATCATTTTGACCGCACACAACATCAACAAAATATTATTAAATAAACTAAAAAAGTTTTTTTTTATATAATTTAAGAGGTCATTAATAACATATAAAAAAATTGAAAAGATTGTATTTTATTTTGTTATGAAAAAAAATTCCTGAAATAAACTGCAGATTTTAGTCGTCACGCCGAGAAACACCCTTAAGGAGTTAGTTTTGGGAGGTGAAATCGAAAGTAAAAAAGAAAATTTTTACCATATCCTCTAGTGGAGTGTCAAATAAAAACTTGTAAAAACACAATTTAAAAAATATACATAATTTTATACTTGCGCACCTTTTTTTGTATTGTTTTTAAAAAATTCCGAGAAATCGCTAGCTCCCCTTATCTCAAAAAATACTGACCAAAAAATTTTTAAAAAATTCTGGAATATCCTCCAGAGGATGTATATTGAACGCAAATTATCGCGAGTGTATTATCTTTAATAATTTATCTGGTATACAAAAAAAACAAAATATAAAGGTCATCAGTTTGCAGTAAAGATGAGAAAAAAACTTTCTTGAAAACTCATTTAGGCTGTATTTTATAAAGTTATTGATCATTTTTTACCTCCGAAACAAATTGTCCAAGTCCGACTTGCACTTGCCGGTTATTTTTGTATCTAGTGCGCCAAATGCTATTTTGACAGTTATAAATAAGAGTTTTTTTGATAAAGCGTAGCCGGGTTACATCAACTGAGAACAAGCTTTAGTTCGTCAACTTTCTGAAAATGAATTAATTCCGATTTTGATGCAAGGAAGCTTGGTATTATATGGTTAAAATAATTTATTAAACCACAAGGTTCATCTGGTGCCTATCAATGAATAAACACAGATTCCTGATCACAGTAGAGAGTTAACTAATAGTCTCAAATCAGTGATCACCAGTTTCATGATTTACCTTATCGCAATATACCCTCAATCATAAACACATTTAAATACTAGGGTTGTTCCAAAATTTCTCAGCCTGACTCAGATATGGCACCAAAATTGCCAAATTATTATGATATGGGACGTTTCAGATACACATGTTTAGTTGTCTTTTTTTAGCGTAGTGTAGATAAACTAGTTTTAACATTTTTTAAAAAATGGACAAAATTGAAGTGGGAGCTGTTTTAAAATAGTTAGTTCTAAACACTAAGGGCATTCAAAAAGAATTAAATGTCACATTAAAGGATTCTCTCCCTTCGTTTTCGACGAATAAAAAGTGGGCTGCTGAATTTAAACATGGTCGTACATCCATTCAAGATGTTAAATGCCCAGGACACCCGAAAACCTCTACGACCGACGAGATTATGGTAAAAATTTACAATATTGTACTAAACGATCGCCAACTGAAGGTACTCGAGCTCTCTAAAATTTAGATAGGGCATATCCAACACATTTTACAAGATGTTTTGGATATGCGATAGTTTTCCGCTCGATGAGTGCCACGCTTTTTAACAATCGGCCAAAAACACATTGGAATGGACATTTCCCAAGAGTGTTTGGATTGGTGGACGTCTCATAATAGTAGATGAAACAAGGATTCATCACGACACGCCAGAGATGAAGAAGCAGTGGGAGCAGGTAGAAGTGCGCCCAAGAAAGCAAAAATGGTTCCATCTGAAAACCACAATTAAATTGTGGTTTTCCTAATTACATGTAGAAAACTTTTTTTAAAAAGGCACACAATATTATGATACACAATTGGTTGGAAACTGGTTTCTTAATAGCTTTGTAAAGAATTAGTAGGTATCACTAATATACCCCTCAAATTGTAGCAAAAAAATTGACAATTCTAATAAAACGATCTATTAATTTTTTTGTGTTAGCGATCGACTTGAGCATTATCCTTTTTACGTGTCTTTATACGATAAGTACCCATTAAACGCCCGCCACATTTCATCAGTCTTTAAACCCACTTTAATTATTTAATCTCCAAATTTACGAGCTCTCTGTCAACCTAACGCATGCATCTCTATGTCTCGCTTTTACAGACATGTCGAATCGATTCTTCCCTTTATCTTAAACATCATGCCGCTAACACAAAAACTTTTTTCTCGTGTTTGGTATGGGAATCAAAACGAGATAAGTGAATGATGGGGGAAGGATAAAAATAAAAGTGTTGCGGAAAATCTTTGATTGAAAAGTTCTTGTTTTTCTGACGGGTCAATTGGAAACTATCCTTTGTTTTAGAGAAATGCAAACGGAGATAAGTCAACAATGGATTTTACAAGAAATAAATCAGATTTATGGATCAAATAAAATTGGGCTGTTTTAAAAGCAGAAATGTTTTCCGGTTTTTTTAAGATAATACTTGTAACAAATACCGTACATTTTCGAAGCATTGTTAGCAATTTGCGGAAAAGCAGGTAATGGAAAGTAAACAGTGCTCGGGAAACTTCTAAAATTTGAACATGCTTCCTAGCTATCAAACCATAGTATAATATAATTCTTTCAAGTTTTACAGTTTGTCTTGTTGCTCTAAGGAGGGTTCTTGAGCCTTTCTACCGATTTTGAAAAATTGTCCGTTCAAGAGAAATAAGAAGCCTAAATTCAACATTTAATTTTTTGTTGCAGGACCTGTAAACTACCATGCCTCCATCGGCGGCTTCGTGCTGAAATTGGCTTACTTATCCTGCAAAATTTGCTTTCACAATTGGTCAGTTGGTGAGTTGCAGTACATACGGTGTGATGAATTAAATAAAACTTGCAACACAAAAAACGTTATTAAGTTAAAATTAAAGGCACATACAACATAACTATTCAGATAACTGCATGAAAAAACAGGCAGCAAGAATAAAATAAAAGCAAAAAGATCAAAATTCACGGGTTGTCCCTGATGCAAGTGAACTCATGTATAACAATACCAGTTGTTGTTATTATTCTAAGAAGAAGAGCATCCAACCAGCATTTAAATGACGTTGTACAGAATTATGTTTTGTGTACGTTAAGTTAAGGTATGTTTACAATAAAAGTTGCATACTTATTGAGCTATTGCCACGTTATTCTTGGATCCAAGTCAGGATTAGTAATGCCCGAGTTTGAAAAGGCCAAACAAAATGCGAATTTTATCAAAATACATAACATTTTTTCACGTTTAAGACACAATACGTGTACATAAACGTCAGAGAGTATCTGCCTATATAGTTATTTCAGTCTCAAGACAACAAAAACCCAGATAATTTTTCTTTTTAATTTTAATGAATTATTATTTATTTTCACATTATTTACAGTCTAGGAAATCAGAACAATATTCATGATTTTCCGGGATTTTTCTCATCTATATGACCTTCTTTGTTTTTAATTACCGCTTTACAGAGTTTCCGTTTTCTATCCAGTAGTTTCTTCAGAGTTTCTTCGGTTATTTTAACCGATTCTGATTGTAAAAGTTCCCACAAGTGATTTTCTGATGTTGGATTGAGTTTTCGAACACACCTGTCCAAATGGTCCCACAGCAATTCGATGGATTCAAGTGATTCGGGTGATTGTGGAGGCCAAGTCATCACTTCCAGGATTTCATCGGATTTTCCATTGGTCCAGAAGTTCTCTAATTTCTTTAGCAGAATGTTTAGGGTTGTTGTCATGCTGAAAAACAAATTTCCCCTGAAAAATATCTCTTCAAGAAGGAAGCATTTCATTTAGCAAAATTTTTTGTTACTGTTCTTTTCGCATGATTCCTTCTATCCTAAAGATTTTTCCAACTTTACCGATGCCAAAATAACCCCAAACCGTTACTGAATGTCCACCATGTTTTATTGGCAACTGACATCCAACATCCTCTCTCCAGCTGACCGTCGCACGTAAATTCGTCGATTTGAACCGAAAATTTCGAATTTAGATTCGTCGCTCCAAAGGACGGATTTCCATTGTTCTGATGTCCAATTTTCATGTTTTCGGGCCCATTCTAATCGTTTACTTTTGTTTACTCTTGCCTAAGAAGTGGTTTCCTCACCACAACTCTCCCGTGTAGTCCATCTTCTGCTAACCTGTTCTTCACGGTTGTTACGCTGATAGGGATGGGCCGCTCCACGTTTACTTGAGCCATGATTTCTTGTGCAGTTAGGCGGCGATTACTTCTGCTGGACATTGTTATAGCTCTATCTTTAGCGAGAGTCGTTTTCCGAGGACTTTCTGCACGTTTTTGGTTGGAAATTCCATGTCCCGCAAAATTTTTTTTACGATGTAGTCCACTGTTTCCTTTGCATCCGCATATCACTCGCAATTTGTCGACTCGAGTGACCATTTTGATGTCTCGCAATTATCAGAGCCCGATTTTCAACTGAAACTTTTTTCGTTTTTAGCATTTTCACAAAATAATTGAGTCCGTGTCAGTGACAAAGTACTGTTCGCGAATGATTCATTTTCACCAAAAGGCTTATCTAAACAATTTTATGATGGACACTTGTTAAAAATTAAATTTACCTGATATAATAAAAGGGTTTAATTAGGTATTAAATTCTGGCAGTTACATTGAAATTTCTAGGTGGGCAAATACTTTCTGACGATAGTGTATGTATATATGTATATACGAGGATGGATTGAAAAGTTTGCGGCCTCATCAAAAAATAATTATATTTTTATTGTAGCACCCGGAATAAGTTCATACTTTCTTTCGTTGTCACAGTGTAAAATTTTGTTGCTGTAGAATTTGTGCTTTTTAGGTTAGAACGAGTTTAGTGAGACCAAGTGCAGCATTTTTGGAAAAGTGGAAAAAATTGAACAACGTGCGGTCATCAAATACCTGTTTAAAAAAAGATTAACACCAAAGGAGATCCACGTTGATATAAAAACAACACTAGGGAAATCTGCTCCGTCATATACCACTGTAAAAAAATGGGTTGCAGAATTTAAACGTGGACGAGAGATCATCGACGTTGACCCTCGCTCCGGCCGGCCCACGACGTCTACGACTGAAGAAAATATCGGCAAAGTGTGTGATCTCATATTGAAAGACCGTAGATTAACTATCAGGGAGATTGCAGACACTATAGGCATCTCGTGTGAATGAACACAAATCATCATTGCCAACGAACTCGGATTTTCTAAGGTTTCCGCTAGGTGGGTCCCCAGATTGTTTTCAGCTGAACACAAATGAATTCGACTCACGATTTCTCGCGACTGTTTGGAGATGTTTGAGGCTGATACGTAAGATTTTCTTAACAGGTTTGTGACAATGGACGAAACCTGGGTTCACCACTATACTCCAGAAGTCAAAACAATAATCCAAGCAGTGGAAAAAATCTAGTGAACCGATCCCAAAAAAAAGCGAAGTCAATTCTGTCGGCTGGAAAAGTGATGGCGTCAGTTTTTTGGGACGTTAAACGTATTATTATAGTGGACTACCTTCCGAAAGGCGAAACAATAAACTCGACTTACTATTGCACTCGTTTGCGTCGTTTACGTCAAGAAATTAAAGAGAAACGCCCAGGATTACTGAGAAAGAAAGTTTTGTTCCACCAGGACAACGCTCGTGTTCACACGTCTGTTGAGTCTATGGCTCAAATTCGTGATTGTGGTTTCGAAGTGCTGACCCACCCGGCTTATTCTCCCTGATTTGGCACCTTCGGGCTTTCATCTCTTTCCAAATCTAAAAAACACCGCGGTGGCCAAAAATGAAGAAGTCGAAGCTGAAGTTAATCAGTATTTTAAAGTCCTTGGGGAATCTTTTTTTCAAACAGATGTGGAAGCTTTGGAAAGCAGGTGGAAGAAGTGCATAGAGCTAGGTGAAGATTACGTCAAAAAATAAAAATAATTTTGTACGTATTTTATTTTGTTTTCTTGACTAGGCTGCGAACTTTTCAATCTATCCTCGTATGTATATATATATATATATATATATATATATATATATATATATATATATATATATATACTTTATTGAAACCCGTTTATGCCAATTTTAGAAAAATTAAAATAAATATATATTTTATATTATTTTAATTAATAAGAAAATTAACCGATTTCTCAATATGTGTCATAATAGCATATCTTAAAACAACCTAAACAGTCGCTAGGCCTTAAAATCAAAAGTTTTTTTTCATTTTATGTTTAAGGAGGATTTTTATATTTTACAGTTTAAAAAAGCATGTGAAGCTGGAAAACAGATTTTATTGACAGTATAGTTTTTAGTTTTAAAAACAATTATTCACTAAAGAAAATATACACAAATAGTTCTATATCCAGGGCCACTGATCACTACATTTGCGTAAAAAAAAAACGTTAAACTTTTATTATAGTTTCATTACTGACGTAAGTACATAATACAACGGAGGATAAAAACTTAATAAATACTTGGCAAGAAACAAACACGGTCTAAATAAACAATAAAAACACTTTCTACACGAAATAAGTATGGTCGATAATATTCCGAAGACTACAAAGCTCTGAAGCATAACACTATTAAACCGTAGAATATTTCAATTTTTAAAGGAAATGAGCGTCAATTCTGTTAGCTATTATTTTAGTGCAATCTATCGATCTCACGTCGCAATTGTAGCTGCTTTTCAATTTTTAAGATATTGCATTATATTTTCTTCTGCACTTCTTGCCGGGAATAGCGCTTTAGCTTGCCTCAGCAACTTTTTTGTTATTTTTTTTGTAAATTTGGTTGAACTGTCTTTTTTTAAATAATACTCCTTTGAGCGATGAACTTTTTACATTGAAATTTCGATAATTCGCTTATAGTAATATATGTTTCTGAGCTCGCTGATTCCTGTAAAAATAGCCATTTTAACAAAAATATTGAGGATTATAAGTTATTTACCAATTTTGGTTATTTTCCCCTGTTTTTTTATAAATTTTTCAGCCGATAAAAAAAACTGGGAATTTCTGGTTCAACAATACCCACAACCTACACCTACAAAAACCCAGGCGGCAGTTTTTTCTAAAAAAGTTAACGTTGCTGAACCCGACATAGTTATGTCGGGGCACTCCATTCCCCTAGCATCGTCGCTCAATTTGTTGGGCGTTAGTTTGTGAGCAAATATGTCTTGGCATGAACATGTTGCAGGCATAGCAAGGAGAGCTTCTCAAAAGTTGGGAATATTATTTAGAACCAGAAAGCTTTACACCCCACAGCAACTGTTAATTCTTTACAAAGCTCAAATTCGACCAACTATGGAATACTGCTCTCATGTTTGGAGCTCCGCTCCCAAACATACACTGCATTTGTTGGATTCTAGTCAGAGAAGAGCTGTTCGTCTGATTGGAGACCCGGAACTGACCGGCGGCCTTGATTCGCTGGAACATCGAAGAACGGTTGGCGACTTGAGCCTATTCTACAAGTATTTTTCATGGAAAGTGTTTGAAGGATGTGGCCCGCTTTAGGGACTTCCCTGTAGCATATGTGCTAGACCTATAAAAAAAGGTACTTAATAATGGAGGAACATTTTGTTAAGCGGCCTGATTATTGATAAGCGTAATTTTTGTGACGATTATGTTCAAGGTGTTAAACTGAAGGAAGTTCATGGGGAAAAATGAATTTAAACGTGGTCGTACGAGCAGTACAGGTGTTGCTCATTCAGGTCGCCCGATTGAGGCTGTGTCTGAAGAAATGGCCGATAAAATTCATGGTATCGTAATGGAAGACCATCACATTAAGTTTCAAGAGATTTCTGAGACGATAGGCATTTCATATGAACAGATACATTAAACGGAATAGTTTCCCACCCACGCTATTTCCCAGATTTGGCCCAAGTGAGTTTTTTTGTTTCCTAACCTCAAAAATTGGCTTGGGGGAATAAATTGTAGTCGAATGAAAAGGTTATCTCTACTGTAAACGAGTATTATGTACAGTACGAAACATTTTTTTCATGAAGGAATAAAAAATGGCAATCTAGCTGGGCCAAATATATTGAGTTCAATAGAAATTATGTTAACTAAGTTGGGAATGTGGAATCTTTGGCACAATGATACTACTCAGTATATTCACCACTACACCAAGCACTTTATTTTTGCACTCGACGCGCGTTTCGCTAACCATGTTAGCTTCATCAGGAGCGATGATTGACTGATGAAGCTAACATGGTTAGCGAAACGCGCGTCGAGTGCAAAAATGAAGTGTTTGGTGTAGTGGTGATATATACTGAGTAGAAATTATGTTGAGAATTAAGTTTTCATTTTTGCGAAAAAATGTTATTTACCTTGTTTTTCGCAAGAATTTTCAATCCACCCTCGTATGTACACACAAAAATATATATTTATATATATTTTTGTGTGTATTTTTATTATCTTCACCTTCTACATTGTATTATAAGTTCAAGAATTTTATATAATCATAATTAAAAAAAATTTGTGCGTCCTATTGAATATCCAAAACAGAAAATTTCAATTTTTAGATGAACTGAAGAAGCCTAAAAATCAGGCGAAACGTTGTCAATAAATTCTAACTAGAACGTGATGTAATTTCTCTATCCTTAAAACAAAAGAACCATAAAGCCCAAGAAATTGAAAAAATATATATTCTATATATATATATATATATATATATATATATATATATATATATATATATATATATATAACACATGGGCTGAAAAGTCCCGGGCCTAACAAAGAAAACACGGTTTTTTTGGTTCAAAATTAGCTTTATTCATCAACGTAATCTCCATCAAGAGCAACGCAATCATTCCAGCGCCGCTCTAACATTTCAATACCACTTTTGTAGAACGATTTATCTTTTACCTCAAAATAGGCCTCAGTTTCAGCGATAACCTCTTCATTCGTGCGAAATTTCTTACCGGCGAGCATTTTTTTCAGGTCTGTGAACAGCCAGTAGTCGCTGGGAGCCAAATCTGGCGAATACGGTGGATGTGGGAGCAATTCGAAGTTCAATTCATGTAGTTTTGCCATTGTTTTGATTGACTTGTGACACGGTGCGTTGTCTTGATGAAACAAAATTTTTTTCTTTACAATATGCGGTCGTTTTCTTTGCAATTTCGGCCTTCAAACGCTCCAATAACGCTATATAATATTCACTGTTGATGGTATTTCCTTTCTCAAGATAGTCGATGAATATTACACCACGCACATCCCAAAATACCGAGGCCATAACCTTTTCAGCCGATTGTTGTGCTTTCGGGCGCTTTGGACGAGGTTCACCAGTTGCTGTCCACTCAGATGACGATCGTTTTGATTCCGGAGTGAAGTGATGGATCCATGTTTCATCCATTGTCACATATCGACGCAAAAATTCTGGTTTGTTACGTTTAAACATGGCCAAACACTGCTCAGAATCATCAACACGTTCTTGTTTTTGATCAACAGTGAGCAAACGCGGCACCCACTTTGAACAGAGCTTTCTCATAGTCAAATGCTCATGCAATATAAAGCCAACACGTTCTTTTGATATCTTTACGATGTCAGCTAACTCACGCAACTTCACTTTTCGATCATTCAAAACGATTTTATGGATTTTTTTTATGTTTTCTGGTGTTACCGCCTCATTTGGACGTCCACTGCGTTCTGCATCATCGGTGTCTCTACGACCACGTTTGAAGTCAGCAAACCAACGTTTTATTGTTGTTTCTGATGGAGCGGAGTCCCCATAACACTTTTCAAGCCATTGCTTCACTTGAACGGTACTTTTCCCATCAAGAAGCAGTGTAAAATTAAAACACGAAATTGTTTTTGATCCATTGTTTTGAAAATAACAAAAGTAGCGTCACTCTTAGCACAATAACTCACAAACTAATGAATAGAATATCATGAAATTTTAACAGCTGTCTTTTGAAGGTTAGTATTAACTGAAAAAAAAGGTGACTGCAATAAAACTAGCGCCATCTATGTGTTAGGCCCGGGACTTTTCAGCCCATGTGTTATATATATGTATACATATTACAATACAGGTTTTCAAGGATGGTGGAATGTAATACATTGAAATTCCGGGTTTCAATCCGTTCATCTAACAATGAATTTGCACTAAGTTTCGTCAAAATCTCATTTGGCATTTTCAAGTGCCCTTGCTGCTGCTGCTACTCAATACTGTGATCTTGCTGCTGCTGCCGCTCGAAGCTAACTGAGAAACAGAAGTGCGGTCGCCGTCTTTTATAGGTCGGCGTCTACGCAGATTGTAGGTGGGGGTTTGGAAGTGTTCGTACGGGCATCGGTGTTTGCCGGCTGGGTGCCCGTATTAGTGGTAATTACGGGTTCTGGCGCTATGCTAACTGTTGTCTTCTCGATGTTTTGGTATTCTTTGGTTTAGCTAGTAGACCCTTTCATGTAGAATGGAAGTACATAGAAGGGTCTACTAGCTAAACCAAGGAGTAACCAAAACATCGAAAAGGCAACAACCGGTCAACACCAATGCCCGGACGAACAGTTCCGACCCCCACCTACAATCTGCGTAGAGGCCGACCTATAAAAGACGGCGACTGCACTTCGGCTTGTCAGTTAGCTTCGAGAGGCAGCAGTAGCAAGATCACAGTATCGAGTAGCAGCAGCAGCAGCAAGAGTACTTGAAAATGCCAAATGAGATTCATTGTTAGATGAACGATTGAAACCCGGAATTTTAACGTATTTCATTCCACCATCCGTGTTGTAACATATATATATATATATATATATATATATATATATATATATATATATATATATATATATATATATATATAGATATATATTTATATTTATTTATTTATATTTCAGTTTTTGACTTGAATTCATGCTTATATTAATATTTACGTTAGATGTGTGCATAAGAGTTTTAACTATTAAAATTAATAATAAACTTTATTGTAAATAGACCCTAATGCATTTACAAATGTATCTGCAAAGCTTGGAATTAAACATACAAAGTGTGCTATCTTACTCATCTGGTTAGCGAACAAAGTTTTTGATTGTTCGAGACATACCGGGGTCTGTTTTGTGGTTTTGTCACTAGTTTTGAACCATTCCGAGAACATTGTAGCTTGATTGCAATTTGCTAGAGCTGTGTACTCTAATTTCTAAGAAATCTTTGTTTTAATGTTGTTAAGCAAAATTTTTCACAATCTAAAGAAGTAAAAAATTTCTATTTGGAAGATATTTGAATACGTCGTTGTCCCACCCTTCTATGAACTTGGCTTAGGATTGCAAAAATTAACCTGCCTAAGAATATTTTTGTACTTTCGGAGAAAATGAATATACATAGTGAGAAAAATTCAGTACAGCACAAGAGACTTATGTAACATGTATCTCAGGGTATTCTACACAGAATTATTATTCAAATTAAACTTTATAGAATATACTGTCTTAGATTCAAACATACGTGAAAAAGTAAAAACAATTGTATATAAAAAATATTTAAAACAATACAATAAACTACAGTATCTCATTCAACAAAAAACGTATAACAATACATAACAAGAAAGAGAAAGAATTTTTTACGGATCATCAATTCTTTAATCGATTCATTAACAGTTCCAATACACCTTTTTGAGACACAAGACAAAATCTTCTAGCAAAAGGTTTTTAAAGGCAATATTCAAACTAACTTTAATATCAACGACTCGGGGACATTAGGTATCGATACTAAGATAGCCTTGAAAGATATTCCTAATAACATATCATCAAAATTTCAAACAGCAGAAATCATTAAAAAAGAATTCATATCAAGTAACCACAAGATCAGTCAAGACTCAAGAGCAAAAAAAAACCATTCAGAATTAAGCAAAACAAAATAATGTAGTCTTCACCAGAGCAGATACAGGTAACACAGTAATAACAATAGACGAAACTGAATATATTTAATAAAATGTTAAGAGTTTTTTAATATAGGAAATTTTGAAATTATAAATAAAGATCCAACAAATAATTTTCAAAAAGCAATAAAACATCAAATTGACCAGGCAACCGGAATCATTCAAGATAAAGACAAACTTAAACTGATAGACATGATTCCCCAAAATCTGACAACTTTATTCACTCATAAAATTCCACAAACCTGACCACCCAATCAGACCAGTTGTATCCTACACGTCAGCTCCAGCATATAAGACATCATCCTTTTTAATAGATTTAATCAAATATCATAGTAAATTTGAACCTAAACACAGTATCAAAAACTCATACGAACTCATAGAAAAAGATAATTCTAAGTTAGTTTCTTTCGGCGTCAAAAATTTATTTCCGGACGAAAAAATAATTTTAGTATAGAGAACCAAAAATGAAATGAAAATGAAATTATAAAAATGGCCATAATTAATTTATTAAAGATCTGCCAGAAGATAGGGGATATACGGTTTATTTTGAAATTAATTATAATTTATGTTGTATAATGGGATATCTATCTTTTATATTCTCAACACACAAATAATACCGGCCACTCGTCTGATTTTGAAAACGTAAAAACAATAGATTTTGGAAAAACTACTTTAAAAGAAATTTTCTTGAAATGGTTTACATCAGTAACGTGTAACAATGTTCAAAATTTAAACGTAATTTACTCTAACCTCCTACGAATTAGTAATAGGGAGGAAGTGAGATAGATGCCTTCAGCTACCCCAAACTTACCATAAAATATATTTTCCCCCTTTTTCCTTTTCTTCTTCTTCTCACTGTGTGTGTGATTAATTTCATTTTTCTCATATATATTTTTGAAAATAAAAGTTAGACATCCAATTATGCAACATAAATTATAATTAATTTCGAAATAAATCGTATATCCCCTATCTCCTTCTAGAGAGAAATTGCTAAATCTAACAAACATCTCCAAAAAGTGCATATTTACCACGACTGGCAGTGCTGTACCGCTCTCTGTGCGTCTTGAGTATATACATGTATTATGATGTTACGTTTTGAATATTTTAACTGGTAACTGTTTTTACTTTTTAAATGTTTTTTATTGGTTACATGTACAGGGTGGTCCAAATTGGACACTTTTAAAGGTAAACTCCTTTATCTAAAGGAGAGAGATGAAAACTCATGTCGGTGTCTGAGGCTCAATCTTTACTGAAAACTGATGACTTTGAAATTTTTGTTTGTTTATATACCAGATAAATTATTAAAGGTAATGCCCTCGTGATAATTTTCGTTCAATCTACACCCCGTGGAGAATATTCCGGAATTTTTTCAAAATTTTTTGATAAGTACTTTTCGAGATAAGTTGGGGGGACAGCGATTTTTTCGCGATTTTTTAAAAATAATACAAAGAAAAGTGTGCGCAAGTATTAAATTATATATATATATATATATATATATATATATATATATATATATATATATATATATATATATATGTATATATATATATATATATATATATATATATATATATATATATATATATATTTTACTCGTGTTTTCACAAGCTTTCATTTGACACCACACTCGATGACCTAGTAAAAAAAATTTTTTTTCATTTCTGATTTCACCCCTCAAAACCAACCCCTTAAGTCAAAATTTAACTTTCAAAATTACATGGCTCTGATGAGGCCATCAATTCCTATTTTATTACCAAATTTTAACTTTTTATGACAAATAGTTTTGAAGAAAATCGGGTGTGACAGACATACAGACAGACGGACAGGCAGACAGACACCGAAGTCATCTTATAAGTGTTCAGTACGGAACACTAAAAATCAGCTTAGCTATTAGACAAAAAAAAAAATACCAGGCTACCTGTTATCTATTTCACTTTAAGGCGATTACAAAAACATTAACACAAACTCCACGAAAATCTTTCCTAATCTCATTTTTAATTAACTCTCAAAATTCGCACATTTCATGTCTTTAAAGTCGGTAACTTCTCCAACTTCTTTCAGGGATTATCTTTCAATGTATGAAGATTTTCAAAAGCGAAAATTAAATCACAATAGTATATCCGGCCGTCAAAAAACCGACCACTTAGTAACGAACAAAAGAAGTTATTATGCCTTTTTGTGCGCTCAACAAAACTGTTAAAATAACACCGGATTGTCAGTCAAGTTTGAAAAAGCTCATAACGAAAAGCAAAATGGATTATTTTCATTTCGAGTTATGATGAGGTAGAACTGGGTATCTGGTACTTTAGAGTATTTTTTGGCTAGATTTAGAAGAATAAGAAATGTCCAGGGGAAGATAAAATAACATTTGAAATATTGAAAATGAGAGGTAATGAACTTTTTGAAGCGATACAAGAAGAAAGAATACCTGTACATTGGCAAAACAGTGAGGTCATACTTTTTTTAAAGAAAGGCGATCACGAAAACATTGAGAACTATCGCCCCATCAGCTTGGTATCGCATTTGTACAAGCTTCTTAATAAAATTGTCACAAACTGTCTAACAAATAAGTTCGATGACTACCAACCAGTCGAACAGGCCGGCTTTCGCATGGAAATTGGAATAATAGGTCATATCCAATCTTTTAATAAAAAAAGCGACCGAATATAATATTAAGCTGCACCTAGCTTTCATCGATTATGAGAAGGTTTTGGACTCCCTGGAACATTGGATAATTATGCCATTCTTAGCTCATGCCAGAATAGACTCAAGATATACCGAAGTCCTAAAATTCATATATGAAAATGTGACATTAACGGTTAAATTAGATAAAGATCGAAAAATAGAACCCATAAAGATCAAGAAATGTGTTAGGCAGGACGACATAATTTCACCAGAATTGTTTACCCTTTCCTTGGAGGATATATTTAAAAGTCTTGAGTGGGAAGAGAAGGAAATTAAAAACGATGGCTTATATTCACATAACTTACGATTAACAGATGATGTAGTACTGACTAGCGAAGGCCTAGAAAAATTCAAAATCATGATAGAACAACTTAATCAAGCTTCACAGATCGAGAGAGTGGGAGCATATATATACTAGAGACATAAGATTAGATTGGATAAGTATAATCAAACAGCGGAAATACCAAGGCGAATTGGTCTCAGATGGACTGTATTTCAAAAACTGGGATTCATTTAAAAAACAGACGTAAAGAAAAGTGTACGGAAGCTGCACACTTCCAGTAAGTACGTATGGATTGGAAACCACGACCCTTATAAAAAATAGTCTTTGTCGACTCCAACGTACTCAACGGGCCTTGAAAAAGATGTTAGCTGTTAGTTTCCAAGAACACATTAAAAGCGAGGATATCAGATGGACAACAAGAATTACAGATATCAAGAGTGGCAAAATTAAAGTGGTAATGGGCGGTGCATGTGGCTAGAACGAATGATGCTAGATGGAGAACAAAATTATTAAAATGGAGACCTTGGGAGAGATGAAGTGTCGAAAGACCAATTAAAAAGGGACTGATTATATCAGGTTGATAACAAGCAGTAGGCTCCATCTTGCACAGGATAGACACAATGTGAAGAAATTTGAAGAGGCCTATCTCCTGCAGTGGAGAAGCATGGCTTATGAAGAAGATTGCTGTCATTTAAGTTGTAATATTAAATCCGTTAATAATTTACAATCACCAATATAGTTTTGACCAGCAAGGATAAACAGAAGACTTCCTATGTTACGTAATTTTGAAAAGACGTAGTTCACCATTCAACAGTCTTGATTTATGATTGGCCTAACGAAATGTTGACTCTCTTCAATAGTATATCTAAGAGGTTTTTTTATGCTGGCAAATTTCGACAGAGTATATTCTTTTCAAGTATAAAATTGGTGAATTTCTTAATATTTGGTCCGGAACTCACCAGAAACAGTGATTTTAAGATAAGTTGGCAACATTCCATAAATATATACCCCATTCATGAGGAGCATTGGATGAATGAAGCCCGTTTGATTCCTCCCAGATCGATGCATGCTATGAATACCAGGTGTACAAGTATGAAATGCGGATTTCAGACAACAAATGGTGCACCAATGCAGTTTGTGCATAAAGATTTGACACTGCGCCATTTTGTTGTGTCAACAATAAGTGTCAGATGCGCACGAGTGATAAATTGGAAAAGTGTGGGCATAGTGTTGTGTCGTTGTGTTCAATATGTCGAAATTTATATCGAACAAAGAGCATTCGCGGACAGCATTAATTTTTTGTTTTCATTTGAAGAAAGTTGCTGTTGAATCATACTGATTACTTCGAGAAGCTTATAGCGAACATGCTCCATCGCAAGATACGTGTGAACGATGTTTTCGGCATTTCAAAAGTGGTGACTTCGATGTTGCAGACAAGGAACATGCGAAACCGCCAAATTGGGCGTTAGTCAACAAGCTGTTTCCAATCGGCTACGAGAGATGGGAAAGATTCAGAAGCCGGTAGATGGGTACCACATGAGTTGAACGACAGGCAAAAACACGTGTGACATTTTGCTCGCTCGGTACAAAAGGAAGTCGTTTTTGCATGGTATAGTTACAGGGAATGAAAAATGGATTTATTTTGAGAATCTCAAGAGCAAAAAATCATGGGTAGACCCAGGCGCACCATCCACATCGACCGCAAGACCGAATCGCTTCGGCAGAAAGACGATGCTCTGTGTTTGGTGGGACCAGAGGGGCGTGGTCTATTATGAGCTGTTAAAACCTGGGGAAATGGTTAATACTAAACGTTACCAACAACAATTGACCGATTTGAACCGTTCGTTTGAAAAAAGGCTAGAATACCGACAGAGGCAACACAAAGTCATTTTTCTTCATGACAATGCTCCATCGCATACGGCAAAACCAGTTCGCCACACGTTGGAAGCACTCAGCTGGGAAGTTCTACCTCATGCGGCTTACTCACCAGACTTGGCTCCTTCCGATTACCACTTGTTTGCATCGATGGGTACGAAGATGTGAAAAAATGGCTCGATGAATGGTTCGCAGCAAAAGGGGAAACTTTTTACTGGCGTGGTATTCACAAGTTGTCCGAAAGATGGGAAAAATGTATAAAAAGCTTTGAATAAAGCACTTTTTATCATTCTTCCGAATTTAACATGTTTTTTTTACAAAAAATATCCGCATTTCATACTTGTACACCTGGTACACGTCGGACTAATATATCCCATCTGAATGTGCTTCAGCATGTAACTCATCGTTTCATTCTCCTCATGAACTCTTCCACATTTATCGTTAATTTAGTTTATTTTGCTTATATTTTTCCAATATGTATTCTCTGTTTTCCAATATGTATCCTCTGTTTTAGTCAATCACTGTATAATACTTATAGCTGTAAGCTACCTAATAGCCAATAATTGATATTAGATATACTGACATGAATTCATTTTAAGGGGTAAGGTCGCTCCAGGTTCCAGGAAAAAAGGCTAATTTCGGGAATTTCTTCCAAGAGTATAATAAAAGCAATCGAAAATTTATTTGAAGGACTTTATTAAAACGAATATTTAAGTGTACAACCTTTTTTATTTCTTTATTCAAATGGCACCTTCAGAATCCAAGATGATAGGTACTTTTTAGGCGAGGCCTGAAAAGGGCGAAACGATTGATTCCGTACGAAAAATTGAGTGTCTTTTCGAAAAAATGGTGCACATCTCAAAAAAAAATGTTCATTTGTCCCTCAAAAATTTCATGAAAAATTGTTTATACAAAACAAAGTTTATAACTTATCGCAAAATCCGTAGGCTATCCCTTAGATAATGTATCTACTGAAAAGGTACTCTCAAAATTCAAGGGAATCAATAAAAATTTGGGGTAGTTGCCATTTCACCCAAAAATGATAAAAAATATATATATTTTTGTATACTTAAATATTTGTTTAATAAAGTACATCAAATAATTTTTAGACTGCCTTTACTATACTTGGCCAAATTTCCTAAGACTTGAAGTCGACTTAACCCTTAAGATCTAATATGTATTTTCTATTTTGATCAATCATTGAATAATAGTTATGGCTGTATGCGACTTAATAGCCAATAAATGATATTAGCTTATATTTTAGGCGATACTATTTAAAGTTGCCTTTGTTCCAAATAAACTCTACGAACAGAGATTAAAAATATAAATCGCAATTTTCCGCCTCTGCCCACGAATTAATAAATCCAGCATCAATAAAACAATAAACTTCTTGACTTTAAAACCATAATAAATTTTCATTAAAGCAGAAAGTTATAAAAATTCGGAACCCCAACGTCGGACTTCTTAGAAGTCGTGTACCCTTAACGTTAAAAAGTAAACTTTAGTCCACTTTGAGTATATTTAAAACCGTCTCTTCGTGTTATTCTTGCTTTATCATTGTATGAAAGTTAAAATAATAGATTTGTGCAGTGGCGTTCAACGTATTTACACATATTGGATGTTGGTAAAGTTTGAAATAATATATATGCCACTCCATCCGTATGAATGTAGAAAATACGCCTTTCGCAAGCGGAACTTCTATTTTTATGAAAATCTCAAGCCCTGCTCATTAATTTTTGAATTGGGTGTAGGTTTTTAAGAGCTCCACTGTAGGAAGGGGTTACTTTTATGAAAAATCACGCCGCCTTCATTTTCAGTTCACTGTGTTGATAGGGGGCTAAGCTTTTAAAGATCCTGTGCTAGATGGTCATTTTTATCAAGGTGTCTCGCTCACCTATTATCATGTGACACTTCCTGTTTCTCGATTGATGCCCCCCCTTTATTAATAGCACCGCCATCATTTTTCTCTTTTTTTTTGTGCGCTCATATATATATATATATATATATATATATATATATATATATATATATATATATATATATATATATCAAGAACCTAGGATCTGTAAAGTAGTTAAGCATTACTTAATAATGTATAAGAATCATCTGTTGCCTTTATAGACAACTCCAAGACGTTAATATTTGCATACATCATCAATTTTTTACCTAAAATATTAAAGCTTTAACGATTTTCTATGAATTTTTTAAAAAGATTACCTTAAGATTAATGTTTAAAACTATTCCTGAAATTATTAGAAATTAACTCTGAAATGTAAAATTGGGGGGGGGCATAACAGGTTTTGCACGCGGGCATTCAGGCGGCTAGCGGCGGACCTGTGGTTTATATAAGTAACCTTCGATATAATTAAATTCCATATTATAAAATTCATTTCGAGACATTCTGTCGTTCAGATTACAGTAGTATAGTTTTTCATAAAAATTATATATTCCGAAAATATTGTCATTATATAAGAATTTATCAACACCCTGTGTAAGAATATGTATCCATAAAACCTATAAATATTATAGTCACATAATATTTAACAGTACAATAACGAGGCAACATGTTACACAAGCCATCATCTTCACCACATCTACCAGGCCCAGTCCGGCCAGTCTCGCCCTCCATGTCACCAGACTCCAGCAACAGCATTAAGTACCTGGGCCTCGTCTACGACAAGCGGCTAGTATGGAAGAACCAGGTCGCAGCCACCACATTGAAACCCAAACCAACTCCTAGGCAATATCTATCCCCCTTTCAATAGGTCCAGCAAATTATCAACACGCAACAAGTTGACAATTTGCAAAATAAGCAGGCCTGACCTACTCCAGTCCTGCATGGTTTCAAATATCCGGTTCCAACAGATTAATTCTCCAGACCGTTGAAAACAAGGCATTCTGCATCATTCACAACGCCCCATAGTTCACTATGACCTCTAGATCACAATCCAGGAATTTATAAGCAGTGGTCATCTAAGATTCCTAGATAAAACCACGCACCATCCCAAACGAACAGTCAGAAATGCTTACGGACCTCCGCCCAACGACTATCAGACCCTTTCTACCAGGATTAATCTTAAGTTCAGGGGAATAATTCATGAAATATCTTAAGTCTTAGATATCTTAAATTTTTATCTCATTTATATAAAACTCTTTTAAATTGATTACTAACATGTAAATATCTTGCATGCATGTTTTATAGATTACAATAAAGTGTCCAAAAATTCTAGAAACAATAAATATACATAAAAGAGATCTAAATATTATTAAAAATTTGTACTGGAATCAATCAGTAGAAATTAAAGTTGGGCCGGAAAACTCCGAAAGCATAAAAATAACCCAAGGCGTAAGACGGGGATGCATTCTCTCACTACTTTTGTTTAATCTTTATTCTGATTATGTGTTTAATGAAGCCTTCTATGAATCTATTAAAGGAATAACAGTTAATGGGAGTACACTGAACAACATGGGTATGCTATGCAAAAAAAATCTACCACCAAAATCCCACAAAATTACCGTAGAACAGGTCTCCACATTTAAATATTTGTGAATCAATATAAATGACAAGTGGGACCCAAGAAAGGAAATATATTCCCGGATTGTGAACAGGCTCGAGTAACATGCATGAATATGAATAAGTTTTTCCATCGCACAAGTCTCAGTCTCGAATTCCGAATGAGATTCGTGAGAGCGTATGTATTCTCCGTGCTATTGTAAGGATGTGAGTGCTGGACCCTTGATCCTGGCTCAGACTGGAATCGTTTGAAATGTACATTTATAGACGCCTTCTTCGCATCTCCTGGGTACAGAAAAAAAACTCAGGAGTACTGGAAAGAATAAAAACAAATTAAGGAATTACTAACAACAATAAATTAAGAAAAAACTCAATACTTCGGACATTGAATGAGGGGCCCAAACTACGAATTGCTACGTCTAATTATTGAAGGCAAAATAAAAGGCAAACGATCGATCGGAAAACGACAGAATTCTTGGCTGAAGGACATGAGAAGGTTGGTTTAGATGTGTTTCGAGTGATATTTTTTGAGCAACCGTTTCTAAAGTTCGTTTAGCTATCGCCAATCTTAGTGAGGAGACGGCGTCGTAAGAAGAAGAAATATCTTAAGACTCAAAATTATATTCATGTTGAATCAGCTCATAATAGTTCTAGGATATAGCCCTACCTAGTTTATTCAATAAATGATATTAGATATTATTATATCCCAACATGTTGAGTTTTAACGATGAATGTGCAAGCGTAGCCTGTTATATTGAGTATAAATTTCATTTCAGTCAGCCCAAAATATCAAAAAACTATCGAGCTCAACAACAACAAATAGCTAATTCTCTCTTTAAACTTCTAGGACTGGTAGGTAATTTCGTGTGGTGATTAAACATTACTTTATGAAAGGCAAAACGCCTCAGGAGACTAAAGAGAAGCTTGATAAACATTATGGTGACTCTGCACCTTCGATTAGAACAGTTTATAAGTGGTTACAAAATTTTCGGACTGGCCATATGGGCACAAGTGACGCTGAACGTTCTGGACGGCCTGTGGAGGTTACGACTTAAGAAATCGTTGATCAAATCCATGATATGGTGATGGATGACAGAAGAGTTAAGGTGCGTGAGATTGCTAGTGCTGTGGGCATCTCGACTGAACGGGTACATAATATTTTGCATAAACATTTGGACATGAGAAAGCTATCCGCAAGATGGGTGCCGCGATTGCTCACGCTTGACCAAAAACGGAATCGTGTGAAGTGTTGCAAGGATGGTTTGCAGCTGTTCCAGAAGAATCTGGAGGCCTCGGTAGCTTGGTTGGTAAAGAGCCTGAATAGTAACTACAGAAAAATGGACAAAATGCTTAGAATTACCAACCTTTGCACCATCGTCAATACTGTAGTTGGGAATATTCAGAGATATAGTTCCTTTTTTAAAAAGTGTCCTATTCTTATGGTATAATAATTATGTGTGAACAACTAGCAGACTAATATCCACTAAAATCAAGGAAAATGGAAGATCTATCAAAATGAAACAAATAGTAGAAAATTAAACATCGACGCATGCCCTAATAAAAGATATGGGTTGCTGTCTGCATAGCACGAGGATACCTATTATTTCACTTGGTTATATCTGAAGTGTAATTCTTGGCTCGTTACTCTCGAAAAATAAAGATCTCCGAAGAAATCTTATTTGATCGTAGAGAAAATGTCAGAATAGTACTAGATTTGGACACAATTTAAACAGAAGCACCATTACTTCTCATCAGGTAACACTTCAATGCTTGTCAGATAAATTTCTTTGTCTACGACTATGTATTTAAAAACCCTGTTAACCCATGCATAGCTTCAAGTTAAGAACTAACCGCAGATCCTGTCAACAGCTGTACCTTGACTGATTGACACATCGACTTAAAAATTCAATAAAAATAACTAATCTGACTTTCCTCGGAGGCGTACGAACACAAGATATTGCAAATTCAGGCAAATTCGTATAAAACTTGAAGTCTTTGCGGCTTAAATGTTTTTGTAGTTTGACTGACAACGGATTTGCAGAATTAGTTGCTTTGGTGTATTGTGGTGACGTGTTAAGTATCAATTTTTGGAGAAATGAAAACATAATAACATTAATTTTTAACAAATTAACTGAAGTGTCCGTTACTTTGTGACTGTACATTATAAATAAATGTAAAAGCTTATTTACTTTGTTAAACAATTAAAACTTTCTGCGTCATGACCGCGGTTTCGTAGATTATTCTACATTTTCAAACTACAGCTTAAAATTGTGATTACAGGGGTTTCCGAGTATAAAGCAGGCTAATTTACATATTTTATAATAGGTCATATAATACGGAAAAGCCCAACTCTAATTGTTCATTAAATGTATTGATCTCCTTATTTTTATTGTGTTTGTAAATTTCTATTGTTTCCAACCAGTTTAATTTTTGGGATTTTTGTACAGGGTGTAACACTTTCATATAGTTAATATCGGGAAAATTATGTCCTGTTTCTAAGCAGTGATTAGCAAAACTAGAGTTGGTTTTTCCGTGTCTGAAGGAGCATACATGTTCTTTGTACCTGACTTCAAAGTTCCTACCGGTTTGACCTATATAACAGCTAATGCATTGAGATCATTCTAACTTGTAAACTCCAGATTTTTTAAACTTTTTTGTTTTGTCCTTAGTATTACATATTAAATTGGATAAATTTTGGGATGGTTTAAATGCAATTTTTATGTCATGTTGGCGCGAGATTATTCTTGAAATTTTTTCTGAAATTGGTCCAAAGTAAGTAAAAGTTGCAAATCGTCTGTTTCGGGCTGTTTTGGGTATATTTGTTATAGAGCGATATTGTACTTTTTTGAATTAATTAAATGATTTATTGAGGTGTCTGGGTAACCATTATTAATGCCTATCTGTTTTATTGTATCCAGTTCCTTCCGTAATTTTTGTTCTTATAGTGGTATAGAAAAGGCTCTATGGGTCATCGATCTATAAGCAGCTAGCTTGTGTGACTTAGGGTATGTAAATTTGTAGGGAATAGTTGTGTCTGAGAAAGTGGGTTTTCTGAAAATGTCAAACGTTAATTTATTCTGTTCTCGTTCTATTGTTACGTCTAAGAAATTGATTTTCTTATCGACTTCCAAGGTGAACTTTATACTTGGATGTAGGGTGTTTAGGAATACAAGGGTGTCGTTCAGTTTTTGTTTACTCCCGTTGAAGCATATGAGTATATCGTCGACGTACCTATTCCAAAAGAATATGTGTTGGGCAAGTTCTCCCAATTTGATAATATACTTTACCAGCAAAGATTAGGGCTAGCAATGGGTTCTCCACTCAGCCCCCTCCTAGCAGAAATATTCATGTCAGTTCTAGAAGAAAATTTTATGAAATCCGAACTTGCCCAACACATATTCTTTTGGTATGGGTACGGCGACGATATACTCATATGCTTCAACGGGAGTAAACAAAAACTAAACGACATCCTTGTATTCCTAAACCCCCTACATCCAAGTATAAAGTTCACCTTGGAAGTCGAAACAGATAAGAAAATCAATTTCTTAGACGTAACAATAGAACGAGAACAGAATAAATTAGTGTTTGACATTTTCAGAAAACCCACTTTCTCAGACACAACTATTCCCTACAACTCTACACACCCTAAGTCATACAAACTAGCTGCTTATAGATCTATAATTCATAGAGCCTTTTCTATATCACTATCAGAACAAAAATTACGGAAGGAACTGGATACAATAAAACAGACAGGCATAAATAATGTTTACCCAGACACCTCAATAAATCATTTAATTAATTCAAAAAGTACAATATCACTCTACAACAAATATACCCAAAACACCCCGAAACAGACAACAGACGGTTTGCAACTTTTACTTACTCTGGACCAATTTCAGAAAAAATCTCAAGAATAATCTCGCGCCAACATGACATAAAAATTGCATTTAAACCATCTCAAAATTTCTCCATTTTAATAGGTAATACTAAGGACAAAACAAAAAAGTATAAAAAATCTGTAGTTTACAAGTTAGAATGTTCTTAATGCAATAGCTGTTATATATATAGGTCAAACCGGTAGGAACTTTGAAGTTACGTACAAAGAACATGTTTGTTCCTTCAGACACGGAAAAACCAACTCTAGTTTTGCTAATCACTGCTTAGAAACAGGACATAATTTTCCCGATATTAACCATATGAAAGTGTTACACCCTGTACAAAAATCCCAAAAATTAAACTGGTTGGAAACAATAGAAATTTACAAACACAATAAAAATAAAGAGATCAATATATTTAATCAACAATTAGAGTTGGGCTTTTCCGTATTATATGACCTATTATAAAATATGTAAATTAGCCTGCTTTATAAACCCCTGTAATCATAGTTTTAAGGTTATTACGTTTGAAAATGTAGAATCATCTACGAAACCGCGGTCACGACCCAGAAAGTTTTACTACAGCGCAGCGATTTGTTTAACAAAGTAAATAAACTTTTTCATTTATTTATATTAATTTTTAATATACTGGACTGAATCTGCGGTTGGTTCTTTATGGAACATTTTAAGAATAGTATAAAATGAAAATATTTAGGGTTTAAATGTTTCAAATTTATTAGAGGATTACAATACGACTTAATATATAACTTATTAAGCATTTTTCGAGAGAATGATGCCTCTAAACTACAATAGTCTTGTTTATACACTGAAATGGTTTTTTCTATAAAACTATTATCAGAAAATTTTTTGAGAAGGCGGCCTATGATGAGCGTACTGCGGAAATTTTGTTGGTAGTTGATGGTTTGGTAGAAATCACATTAGCCATGAAGGACGTGAAAAGTGGCAAAGCAATGGGTGAGGACAATATTGTAATAGAGGCAATTAAACAAGGAGGACAACAAATTATCAACGCTCTGACAATTTTATTTAATAAATGCCTCCTGGAAGGAATAACTCCATCGCGATGGAATAATGCAACTATTGTCATCATGAATAAAAAGGAGATCCTTACCAAACTTCTAACAAATAAGTTTAAGTTTTCTCTTTCAAAAGAGCAGGCAGGTTTCTGCATAGGGTATGGAACAAACGACCTTCTGCTTACAGTTAAAGTCCTCGTTGAAAAATGTGTAGAATATAATAAGCCTCTGATGTTCATATTCGTGGACTTCGAAAAGGCTTTTGATTCTGCAAACCAACAGAGACTCTTGGAAGTGCTTGTTAAATGTCGTATTGATCACCGATACTCCAGTGTAATTAAATACATATATGAAAATGCCACTGCTAATGTCCAAACACGAACTACGCTGCTACGCTCTCTCCCAAGCATTTCGTAACACTTCTAGAACGTATGCTACAATCAACGAACTGGGAAAAAATGAGGCTTAACATTGACGGTAAAAAGTTAAATCACCTTTGTTTTGCCGACGACATTGTCTTAATAACAGACAGCATGCAAGAAGCATAAACTATGCTGCACATGCTTCAGGAAGCTTCAAGAAGAGTTTAAAAATCAATCTATCCATGACTCAGTTTATGACAAATCTTGTATTAAACGAAACTGAATAACGTGGAGACCGAGCAAGTATACCGATATAAATGACATAAAGTCAGCATAGGACGAGACAACCAAACACATGAAATTCAAAGAAGAATTGGTCTCTCCTAGTCGGCATATGGCAAACTGGGCGATATGTTTAAATTTAATCTTCCGATGTGTTTAAAAAGAAAGGTTTTTGAGAGATGCGTACTAACCGTTTTTACGTACGGAGCCGATACTCTTATATTGACAAAGAAAATATCAACAAAATATGTGTCACGTAGAGAAAAATGGAGGGGTCAATGTTAGGCGTTACTACTCTTAGAGAGCATATCCCAAATCACATTACTAGGAAAAGGACGAGGGTATAACACGCAGTCAAATTCATTCTACATCCTAAATGGAACTGGACTTGGACCTGTTGCTACGTTTAAGGATGGACTATGGACAAAAAAATTATAGAGTGGCGACCAAGATCCGAAGCCTATTGAAGTAGAGGTAGACTACCAAGTCGGTAGACTGATGATTTGAGTGGCTGAAAATTGGATACAAGTGGCCTGGAATAGAAAAAGGTGGCGGGACTTGAGGGAGGCTCTCGTCCAGCAGTGAACGGTATAAGCTGATGATGATAATAATGGTGATGGTGGTTTTATTAGTTTTTAAACGTTTCTTAATTTTTAAAAAGTCTTACTGTCGGCTTTTTTTTTCACTATGTAAAAATGCGACATTAACTGTGCCTATAAAGTGATTGTCCTCTATACAATGAGTGGATGTTCTCGTATTCGTAATATTATTTAAAATTGGAAGGCAATCTTCTTTTAGTCTAATTTTTGAATTTTCACCAATTTATCCAATATACACAGTTTCACAATCCTGATATTTCTATATACACATACTAATTTTGTAGAATGGGTGGTTTGTCCTTATTCACTAACATATTATCTAAATTAAATTTGTTTCAAACTACTGTATTGATAACACAGCCCCACAAAAAAAAAGTGGGGTATACTTTTGATGCGATATATCAGATCCGTAGTATTTTTGCCCGCTGATCACGAATCTGACGTCAGAATATCGCCATCACATCTCAATTTTTTTCTAACCTCAAAAAATAGGTAAAAATTAGTAAAAATTAAGAAAAATATACTCCTAAAAAATTGATTCAAGCTTTTTCATGATTTCAAAGATGTATTAATATGTATTCGGACACGCTAAGCTAATATTCATCGGTCGGATTGAGCCATACAGTTCTGTTTCCTTTCTAACCTCAATAAATCAGACAGATATAGTGCTTCTCGAATGCAAAAAAAAACGAATTCAAATTAAAATTCAACCGATCCTTACCAAATTTGGTACACGGGGATTTTTTGGGTCGCTGATCACGAATCTGAGGTTGGATTTGCAAAATTCAAGATGGCAGATGTTTTCGCGCCATTTTGAACGCCGAGAAAATTCATCGGTCGATTTTTATTCTTCTACCTGCATCCAGGGCACCTCCACGTGGTGACGGTGGGCAACGGTGTTACTCCACTAGCCGGCAGAGTCCCTGGATAACGGCTTAGATGCCGTCATGGCAGGTAGAAGAAAGAGAATTACGATGCAGGGACTCGGAAACCCAATATCGGCGGTTGGTCAGGGTGGGAAAGCGGGCCCGCAGCCGTCGTCATCCAACGACCGTAGCTCTTCATGTGTGGGTTTTATAATGGGGTATAATTTGCCCAGCAGTTTGCTCCGCTTTCCTGGTGACAGTGCAGACCTGGTCCTTCCTGACGAATTGTTTATCGTACTGGAGGCCCAGATACTTGATGGAGTTGACCCATTGAATCCGGATCAGGGTTCTTAAGTTAATAAAGTAGCGGTGGGATTAAAGTAGTTGTTTCGTATATATCGCATTATATGTTCTTTTTAAGGTTCTTAAAGTCAAGAAATCTGAAAATTGTGCTATTGTTTCATTAGTTATCGTCAAGTATATTAGAGATTAACGAGGTGGCTAAGAAGTTAGAAAATATGCCTCGTAAATATCGTGTAATATGTACTTTTTATAGTTCTTGGTGTCAAAGAATCTGAAAATTGTATTATTTTTTCATTATTTTAAGTGTTTAAATATAAAGCGAAATGCTTAAAAGAAATTTTAGTTAATATATTGCTATAAAATAACTATATCGGCTTATTCTACTGAGAATAAATTATTTTTTAGTGTAAAAAAGTCATATTTAATACTTCTGTAGAACTACATGATTGCAAGGAGAATAATGCGTAAATCACTTTACCAATTTTTTACTCAACTCTCTATATAGTATTAATATTAAATGTCTAAATTAAATTTTCTTCAGTTTATATTAATGAAGAATGTCCTTAAATGATTACTCAATCAGTTTACTCACCGGAAATACCACACACAATGCAATAAGCTTTTATAAGGTTGAATGATTTTATTAATATTGACAAGCGTTGTATTCGTGCTTTTTTTTATTTTTTATTTTTTTAATGGCAGAACAATTGGTTATACAAATGGAATTTTTAAATAGGAATATGTCATTGATCTTACTGATTTTTTTAAATAAAACTTATTTTTAGTGGTTCCTACGGAACACTTATGGGATCACTTCGGTGTCCGTCTGTACATCTGTCTGTCTGTCTGTCACACCTGATTTTCTTCGAAATTATTTGAAACTTGGCACGACTATAGGAATTAATTGCTCAATCATGGCTGTGTAATTTTAAAAGTTAAATTTTGACTTAAGGAGTTAGTTTTGGGGGATATAATTGGAAGTAAAAAAAACATTTCCAGGTCATCGAGTGGGATATCAAATGAAAGCTTGTGTGTGTTCAAAAGTATGTATCGAAAAGTACTGGTCAAAAAAATGTTAAAAAATTCTGGAATAGGCTTCATAAAGTGTGAGCGAAAATTGCATTATGTTTGATAATTTATACGATATAAAAAAAAACTATGGAGTAGACGAATTACATTTATTGCAATATATGCACCATCAGACGATGGAAAAACACAAATAAAAGATGACTTCTTTGAAAAACTCAACGATCTTGTTAGAGAAATTGGTAACAATCGAGAATTAATTCTTCTTGGAGATTTTAATAGTAGGATAAAACGATGAAGTGATAGGACCCTATGAAGAACCTAACATTAATGATAACGGTGAAAGGCTTATCGATATTTGTCGATAAAACGAACTAAAGATTACACAAAGGGATCCATAAATATAAAGGGTGTCCCAAAATTCACGCAAGAAGTAATTTTGATACAAAACACAGGTTTTTCATTAAAAATTGTAATTTTTTTATTGACTCATACAGTATACAGTATAGGGTTATGTATGGAATAACATATCGGGTAAATGGCCTTCACGGCTTTGCTGAGACATACGCACTCTTTTATCGAAATTTTCCATGACCGTTTTGCATAAATGTGGCTGAATTTCGTTGATACAGCGCTTAATTTCCTCCTTAAAGTCGTGGGTGGTTGTAGGCTTGTTGGCATAAACCTTCGACTTTAAAAAAACCCAAAGAAAATATTCCAACGGCGTTAAATCGCATGATCTGGGCGGCCAATTCTGATCACCAAAACGGGATATTACACGACTAGCAAATGACTCATGCAGTAATTGAATTGTTTCTCGGGCTGTATGACATGTGGCACCGTCCTCTTGAAACCATATGTCGTCCACATCCATATCTTGCAATTTAGGTACAAAAAACTGGATTATCATATCGCGATAATGATCACCATTAACTGTTAGTGCCTGGCCAACCCCACTTTCGAAGAAGAATGGTCCGATGATACCTCCAGCCCAAAATCCGTGATACGTTGTGGATGCATTTGTTTCAAAACAGTCACGTGTGGATTGTCTGAACCCCAAATGCGACAATTTTGTCGATTAACGAAACCATCAAGATGGAAATGGGCCTCATAGCAGAAGATAATTTTCTTCGAAAAATTATGATCCACTTGTTGTTCCATAATCCATTCAACGAACTCTCTTCGTTGTGCGTGATCAGTAGGCTTCAGTTCTTGAGTCACTTGAACTTTGTAAGCATGAAGATGCAAATCTTTCGTGAGAATACGATGTAAAGAGCTTCTCGAAATGTCCAATTCTTGACCACGGTGCCGAATTGATGTTCCTGGAGTCTCAGCAACAGTCTCACGAACTGCTTCAATGTTTTGTGTCGAACCACTTGTTGAAGGACGGCCAGAGCATTTAAAATCACTAATTGATCCAGTCTCCCTGAATTTTTAAATTAATCTCTTCACAGTTGAAAAGGTTAAATAACTATTCCGACCATATTTTGTACGAAAATTCCGAAAGGTAGCTGCCAAACTTTCATTATTTTTAAAATATTGCTCAACAATGAAAACACGTTGTTCTTTCGTGTAGCGCTCCATTTTTAATAACCCTGAACTCAGCTGTCACGATGTATTTTTCGTTTTGTTGGCAACACTTTACCATATAAATGGCGCCAAATTCAAATCTTGCGTGAATTTTGGGACACCCTTTACATCGGAACAACACACAAGAGGAATAAGAATGATTATAGACTATGTTATTGTACGCCAGAAGGCAACATTAAAAACAGAAGACATAAGAACTCACCGAGGAATAACATGCGGATCAGGTCGCCATCTTTTAAAAGCCAAGATAATCAAAACGGTCACAAAGTAATATCAAATGGAGGATGAAGAATACGACTCTGGAAACCCAATTGACTAACCGAAATACAATCTTGAAAGCCTATTACATGAGAGCGCTAAATATTTATACCAAAGGAGAATCGATAATTATTTGAAGGATCCAGAAAATCATACTACACAAGAAATATACCAAAATATTATTCAAAGTATTCACCAAGCGGTGAGAGAAGCCCGCGTATATAGAAGAAATACTAGTAGTAAGAAATTATGGTGGTCAAATGAAATAGAAGAAATAATAACACAGAAAAAGAAAGCCTACTTGAAATGGATTTCCACTAAATCACAAAAACATAGAGAAACATATAACAGCTTGAAAAGGGAAATCAGAAACAAAACAAATAAAGCAAAAAATGAAAGGTGAGACAAGAAATGTCAACAATTAGAAATATACACAGGTGGTAGGAAGTGTTCAGAAGTATGGAGATTCATTAAAAATGTGAAATCGATAGGCAAAGAGAATGCAAGAGTTACGGTAATAGGTCAAGAACAGTGGATATAATATTACGAAAACTTGTTACAAGAACGAAGACCACAATATCAAGAAGTAAAATACCCCATCATTATACAAGGCGAACAAATAATAATAGATGAAGAAGCGGTCATAGGAAATGTGAGAAAGCTAAAAACTGGAAGAACTTGTGGACCAGAAGGGGTATATGCAAAACTTCTTAAGAATGGAACAAAGAAACTGTTCAGGTTACTAACAATAATTTTCAACAGATACGTCAACGAAGAAGAAGTTCCACAAAATCGGAAAGTAGCGTATATTTCCTTAATACATAAAAAAGGAAGAAAAAACTGCTGCTCTAATTACAGAAGTCTCTCCGTGACAAGCACAATTAGTAGACTACACGGCAGAATCTTAAGAAATATGATAGAGGAGGAGTTTAACGACCAAGAAGAACAATGTGGATTTAGAGCCGGAAGATCTTGTACCGACAATGTGTTTTGTATGGAGCAAATAATTAAAAAAAAGAGCTCTGTTAATATAACAACACATGTTTTATTTGTAGACTTAACCAAGGCTTACGATTCAATAACTTGCTGCAAACTATGGGACGTTCTCCAAAGTACGAACATTAATCAGACTCTGATAACAGCTTTACCAAACCTCTATAATCGATATAAATATATATATATAATATCTATAATAGATATAAATAGATAACAGACTGTCAAGGCCTTTTTATATAACAATGGGATTACGACAAGGCTGCTCTATTTAACCCTCTCTATTTAAGATTTATGGTAAACATGCACTAATGCAATGGAAACGAACATTTTTTGGGATGGGGATACCTTTGAACGAAACAACGATCTACACTTTGCAGTTTGCGGATGACCAAGCAATTATTGCTGGAGACAAAGATGACCTACAGTATATGACACGTAAATTAAAAGAAACGTACGAAAGCTGGAGGCTAGATATAAATACAGAGAAAACGAAATATCTTTGTATTGGAGACAAAATTAGTAACCTAGAGATTGACCATACAGAAGATATAAAAGCATGCAAGCAAGGTACAGATGAAAAGGAAATAAGAACAAGAGTAGCAGAAGCTAGGAAAATAATAGGATGTTTGAATGGAATTTTATGGAGTAAACATATAACACAAAAACGAAAATTTAATATCTACAACACAATGATAAAGAGCAATTTGATCTGAGACCCGGAGAATTACAGAAAAAAAAACAAGAAAAGAATAGAAGCTACCGAAATGAATGCTTTAAGAAGATCAGCCAGAAAATCGAGAATGCAAAGGATAAGAAATGAAGAGATTCGCCAGCAAATGGGACTTGTGGACACAGTTATGAAGGATATTGAAAGAAGGTAATTAACATGGTATGGCCATGTTCAACGAATGGAACAAACATGACTACCAAAAGTAACAATTGAATGGGTACAGAATTTGAGAAGGAAAATAGGAAGACCGAAGAAAAATTGGATAAAAGGAATTAGAAAAGCTATGTACGATCGAAATCTGAAAGGACAACGGGAAGACTGAAGACAATGGAATCTAGACATTGGACAACGTCGTCGCATGTTTTAAACCGATTTATACATACATATATAAATATATATATATATATATATATTATATATATATATATATATATATATATATTATATATATATATTTATTTATATATATATATATATATATATATATATATATATATATATATATATATATATACCCGCCAAAATAGTAAGGGTATATTTCGTCGAAAGTTGGAATTAAGCTGGTAGTGGTACTGCTTTAAGCATTAGGTACCAAGGGAAAATAATTTTATTTTATTTGTTTATAATACAACAATAAACAAATATTCTCGTTGGTTTTAAGTCGCTCAAGTGCGTACAAAATTGAAAAAACAAGCAAGAAACTATTTTTTTTTTCTTTCATTTTATTTTACAGGTTCATTTTTGGAAATACGAATGTTTTTTTAAAGGTAAATCTATAAAATAAATCTTGTTCTGAAATCAAGTGTGAACCAAAAACAGAAGTGTTAATCTGTAGGTGTTAAATTAAATTAATATTGATTTTGCTTAAGATTTTTAAATAATTCAGATTTTAGTTTTCCGATATTAGATAGAAGTTAGTTAAATTAGTGGCGCTAAAGGCGGTATATTAATAAAAAAAAAACGGTCAAGTGTACGTTGGACTTGGGCAATTAGTGTTTTGTTACGGAAGCATAAAACGATCAGCGACTTCACAAAACACACCCCAAATAAGTTTTCAATAAAAGAATTAAGAGCCCGGCAAATTTATCAATTTTTATCATCTGGTTGAGAATCGCAAGACCTTTATTTAAAAAAAGAAATAAAAAAATCATTTTCGTTAACGTAAAAATGTCCGAAAAAATACATTTGTTGTATTTGATTAATAAAGAAATGTAAAAAAAAAAACGGTCAAAATGAATCCAAAAAAAAATTTTTTAATGGCAAGGGAAAGCTGGCGTCGAGGTCTAAATTTTGAAAAAAAAAGATCCGTTTTGGACCAAATGAAATAAAATGGCGGACAATTCAAATTTAAAATAACAAATTCAATTGTGCCTACTGGGTTCAATATTTTTGTATAGTATTTTTCAAGATAAAAGTAATTTGGCAAATTGATGCAATAAAAACATTAAACGACCATTAGGATCTTCTCACGTACCTGGCCGTAACAGGGTCGTAATTGATATATATATATATATATATATATATATATATATATATATATATATATATATATATATATATATATATATATATATATACCTCCCTTTCAATCTAACATTTCATTGGCTACTTCGTGTTTATAAATATAAAGAATATACTTCATTTTATCTGCAGTATTATACTCAAATAGTGTGTTTATAAAGTTCAATAGTGTCTTGAAATGTCCTAAGCCCTTTCCATCAGAAGTTGCAAATGTTTGCCCGTTGAGGCAAAGTGATAGTTAAAAGTGTTTATTTAAAGTTAGTGGAAGGAGGCCACGAAAAGTATTTTTCATTGATGAAAACATCAGCTTAAACAAGCATCCCTGAAAGTACAGTTTGGAAAATTGTAAATAATTCGATAGCACCAAAAAAAACACGAAAAGACAAAGGTGTGTCGAAGTGTATTGATTTCTGTCAAGAAGACTTAATCCGCCGCAAAATTTACGAAATGTATGCAGAACAAAAAGTTCCTACGTTATTGTCACTTTCACGGAGGCTGACCGAGGATAGATGTGACATAAAATGTTCCACTACAACTTTATGGGTTATCCTACGTCGTTTGGGGCTTTTGTTAAAAAAATAGACAAAAGGCAAGTTTTAATGGAATCACGGCGCTTACAACAACTCAAAATGGAATATCTTGAAAAAATAAATACAGCTAGATCGAAAAATTGAACGATAATCTACCTAGATGAGACTTGGTATGACACCCACGACACACCCAGTAAAGGTTGGATTGATAAATCCAAAAAATGCCACACCAAAGCTCCATCAAATAAAGGTAAAAGAATAACAATTTTACATGCGGGGTCAGAAGAAGGCTTGATACCAGAATGTCTATTTCTAACAGCCAAGAATATTTCAGATTCCAACTTGGATTATCATTGTGATATAACCGCTGAAGTTTTGAGGATTGGCTTCAAAACAAATTAATGCCGAATATACCACTGAATAGCTGTATTGTGATGGATAATGCATCCTATCATAGTCGTCAAATGAATAAGGTACCAAGTTCCACCAATAGAAAAAGGGAAATACAAGCCTTTTTATGCGAACATGACATAAATTTCCATGAAAGTTATACAGTTAAACAATTGTTAGAAGTTTTAAAAAGTTACGACTTTTCAAAGGAATATGTCTGTGATAAAATTGTAAAGGAAGCAGGACATAAAATAATTCGGCTTCCACCATATTATTGTCTCTTTAAGGCGATCGAGTTGATATCGCTTAAAATAAAATCTAATATACGTCCTCACAATAATACACCCACTTTAAACAGTAGTGTGATTGAGCTGATAAAGAAAGAAGTCAAAAATGTAACCGTTGAAAACTGGAGAAACTGTATTCAACACGTCAAAAAAATTGAAAACTCATATAGATATTAATTAATAATTAAAATTGTAACAAATGTACGCGAGGACACTGTACACTGTTTTAATATGTTTGTGTAATTACTATATTGTGTATCATTCAGTTCATAAAACATTAAAATTTCTGTCTTATCACAATCAAATTTTAAACTCAATAATTATACAATCAGGTATAGTGTGGCCCTGGACGATGCCTTGTCATTAAACAGCCATAAATTAATCACTTTCGAATCTTGTTGAATTTTGAATGGGTATAGGTAGCTAAGTCAATTTCTTAGATCGTGAAAAATACTATACCAAAATTTCAGGGTATTTTTGTTATAACAAAGGGCATATTTTCTGAAAGTTTTAAACCGATCGGTTAACTTAGTCTACCTATAAGAAAATGGAAAAAAAACAACAGTTTTTTACCTGATTTTTTAATATTGTAGGTTATATACATACTTGAGCGACTTAAAACCAACGAAGATTTGTTGGAAATTTCATTATGAAGGGTTTGATTCTTTTGTCTCGATCCGACTTATATAACTGGAGTTATTCACATTTTAAGCTCAAAAAATGCTTTTTGAAAACATAAATTGTTTATAAAAAGCACAAGTTTTTCGAGGTCCAATATTCAGGACAATATTCCTGGTGATGCCCCAGAGAGGATAAAATCATAATAATGCTGTATCTAGACTGTGCAATTTTTTGCTGCGCTCTAAAAAACGTGAAAATACATATCATATCACATGACACTTTTTGTCTTATTCTATTTGGTCTGATTAGCCTGCTGAATCGATATCTAAATAAACATGTTTGTAATATGGGCTCTTAATTTTTTTATCGAAAATTTATTTGGAGTGTGGGGTGAATCGCTGATCATTTTATACTTCCGTAACAAAAGTTTTTATTTTAAAGGTAACCGTTATGGAACACTAATTGCGGAAGTCCAACTTGCACTTGACCAGTTTTTTTTTATTAATAGACTGCCTTTAGCGCCACTGATTTAACTAACTTCTACTTAACATCAGAAAACTAATATCTAAATGATTTAAAAACCTTAAGTAAAATCAATATTTACTTAATTTAAAACCTACGGATTAACACTTCTGTTGTTCGGTTCACACCTGATTTCAGAACAATATTTATTTTATAGATTTACCTTTAAAAAAACATTCGTATTCCCAAAAATGAAAGATAATTTTTCCCAGAATTCGGAAACGCTCACATTTGATTCAATATTTCGATTTATTTCGCAGACATTTAGGCCAAGCCACAGATACTGTTCCGAAAAAGGATCCCTTTTTAGACGTCCAACTGGGAAAACAATCGTATAAAACCCCAATTTGAAAAAGGCAAAAAGTGGCATAAATGGCAACAATGACACCCCTGGGGTTCTGAACGCCTCAAGTGGTGCAGTGATGGTGACTTTGAAAGGCAGATGCATGCGTGTGCAATGACTTTGAACAGTGGCGGGTTGATACAAAGGATTTACTAAATCTTTTAAATAAATAAATTAGTTAGTTCATTTTATAAATGCCATTTATTTTTGTTTAAAAAGAAAAGTCAGATAAAGTAGCTCATATCCACGCAGGCTGCCACGCGATATGGACAGTCCTTCTTTTTACGTGCTGTAGGGAAAAATCTAAAGCGCTACATGAGCGATGCGTTTGCGGAAAAAGCAATTCACGTTGGTCTTGAATCGCTGTAAATTGTACTCGGTGCAAAGCCTGGGCAAATCATTCCAAAGACATGAGGATTTGCATAGAAAAGACTGCTTGAAAAGGGTTGTACGCGGACTAACAAACTGAACCTCATACGGACGTGTACCGCTCTGGGAGGAAGCAGACGGGCTACATTCAACGAACATTTTCTACGAAAATACTCGTAGGATACTTAAGTCGCCAACCGTTCTTCAATATTCCAAGGAATCAAAACCGTTGATGAGCTCTAGGGTTTCCAATCAAGCGAACAGCTCCGATTAGAACCCAACAAATGCAATGTATGTTTGGGAACAGAGTCCCAAATATGAGGGCAGTATTCCGTAGTTGGTCACATTTAAGCTTTGTACAGAATTAACAGTTGCTGTGGAGTCTAAAGCTGTCTATTTCGAAATAACATTACCAGCTTTTGAGAAGTTTTGTTTGCCATGCACGTGACATGTTCATATTTGCTCCTAAATTAACGCCTAGCAATTTGAGTGAGGATGCCAGAATGAAGTGCCCCGATATAACTATGTCAGATTCAGCAACGTTATTTTTTTTAGAAAAAAAACTACCGCCTGGCTTTTTGTACCATTAAATTATACTGGGTTACTGTCACCTCAAGATAAAATTTCTTTCAGGTCTTTATTAAGTCGAACGACTTCCTGCTGTCTGCGAATATTTGCATAATAGGCGATGTTCGAGCATTTAAAGTGAATGAAGCGGACTGTCATCTGCAGAACTGTAGACTGGATTCATTGTCCTTTCCAGCAGATCGTTAATGTAAATGAGAAAGAGAGTAGTAGACAATATGGAGCCTTGAGGCATACCGGCGTTGATAGTCAAGGAAGGAAATCGGTCGACTGCCACTCGTAAAAAACGCTCTCTGAGGAGACACAAGAGCCATAAAGAAAACTTTTCAGACAACAGTCCGTCATGCCAAACAAAGACTAATGCCTTGAAATAGCGCCATAATTGGCGAAGAACTAAACAAAGAATCGCTATCCAATAATAGGTAAATTAAAGTTGTAAAAATAACACAGGTATACAAAAAAGCCTGTCTTTTAAGTGAGACTCGTGTTTCCTTAAGTATATTTTATGCTGAATCCAAAAAAATCATAGAAAAGGACATACACAATGAAGGTTTTTTTTAACAAAAACTCACTTAAAGTGGCCAGAAAACTGTTAAATTGAAAAAAAAAAAACATTTTATTAATGTAAAACTGTAAAATCATTAAAATTATGGAATTTCGGACATCTTTAAATGTTCGAAATGTACATTTATCATAGAAACTTAAAAATATTAGGTTTTAGTGTTCATGTTTAACAAAAAACAGGAATACATCACCTTTAACTAAGTAGGAAAATGCTGTTTAAAATAAATATGTGCAACCGATAAATTAAAAAATTGCTTTTAATTTTTATTAATATTAAACAAAACTATTATTTCCAGTGTTTTTTAAAGTTCTTAATTTTGTCTTGACATCAAAAAATAAAGTTTTATGTTCCGTTCCTACAAAAAACTCGCGTGTAACATTTACAAGGGTACTATGTGGTTGGTGAAATGTTTTTTAAGTAAATAAATGCAACAGCTAAACAAGAATTTTTTTTCGAACATAACTTTTCTAGTAGTTTTTCAAGTTTCAAATTCGAATTTGATATCAAAACATGAGGAAGTAAGCGAGTTAGCGACTGAGTGTGTGAACGAGCGAGTGTAAAAGGGAGTTAGTGAGTGAATATGCGGATATGCGAATGAGTGAGTGTGTGAGTGAGTGGGTGACTGAGCGAGTGGGTTAGTGTGTTAGTTGGTAAGTACGTGATTGAGTGAGTGAGTAAGTATGATGATATGCGCGTGAATGTGTGAGTTAGCATGTGAGTATGTGACTGTGTTAGTGTGTTTACTTATTTACTATTTGTTTTAACTGTTTTACATAAAATTAAAGTTAAATCTTTCGTTTATAAATTCTGTTTTTAATTTTCTTTTTTTTTTTCGATTTTTTATCAGAAATTTTTTATTTATTAGGGATAACTTTTCTGTTCTTTTTTGGTCTTTTTAATTTGTCTTCAAATGACCGAATGCTTAGCGGTTGCACATATCTATAATATATATATAAAATGCAACGTCTCTCTGTCTGCCTGTCTGTCTGTCTGTCTGTCTGTCTGTCTGTCTGTCTGTCTGTCTGTTAGTGCGCCTCTCACTGAAAAACCACTTATCCGATTTACGTACTTTTTTCTAAAAAACATACATATGTTCTCTGGCCAGGTTATAGGCTATATTTTATTACGATAGGTAGCATAAGGAATGAGCAGCGACGTAAAATAGTGAATGATGTCGGAAATAAGTTTGCCGCTAGCGCGTGCCTTTGCAATACACAGCCTAAACCATTAAATATGGAACAATATTATGTAGCAAAGAATATCTGTAATGTATAATCTATAATATATATAAAATTCAATGTCTCTCTGTCTGTCTGTTTGTCAATTAGTGCGTTTATCACGCGGGAACCACTTATCCGATTTACCTGTCTTTTTTTAAATTCATGCATATATTCTTTGGCCAGGTTATATAATAATATATATATATAAAAATGCAATGTTTGTCTGTCTGTCTGTCTGTCTGTCCGTTAATGCGCTTATCCCTCGAGAACCACTTATCCGATTTACGTGATTTTTTAAATTCATACATACTCGTATGTTCTCTGACCAGGTTATAGGTATATATTTTATTACATCTATAATATATATAAAATGCAACGTATTCTGTCTGTCTGTCTGTCCGTTAGTGCGCTTATCACTGGAGAACCACTTATCCGATTTTCGTACTTTTTTTTTAAAACATACATATGTTCTCCGGCCAGGTTATAGGCTATATTTTATTACGATAGGTAGCATATGGAATGAGCAGTGACAATAATAGTAAATGAAGTCGGACAAAGTTTGCCGCTAGCGCGTTCTCTTGCAATACACAATCCAAACCATTAAATATGGAACAATATTATGTAGCAGAGAATATCTATAATATATATATAAAATGCAATGTCTCTCTGTCCATCTGTCTGTCTGTCTGTCCGTCCGTTAGTGTGCTTATCACTGGAGAACTACTTATCCGATTTACGTGCTTTTTTTTAAACATACGTATGTTCTCTGGCCAGGTTATAGGATATATTTTATTAGGTGACATAAAGAATAAGCAGTGACGATAATAGTGAATTAAGTCGGAGATAAGTTTGCCGCTAGCGCGTTCTCTTGCAATATACTCCCTAAAGCATTAAATATGGAACAATATCATGTAGCAAAGAATACAGTATATAAAATGCAACGTCTCTGTCTGTTTGTCTGTCCGTTAGTGCGCTTATCACTCGAGAACCACTTATCCGATTTACGTGTTTTTATAAATTTATACATATGTTCTATATAATTCGATATAAGCCTAGATAATGGGAGATAAGGTGAGACAATGGGAGATAAGGAGAAATAATGAGAGATAAGTCGAGATAAGCCTCGATAATGGGAGATAAGGTGAGATAATGGGAGATAAGTATAAATAATGGGAGATAAGGAGAGATAATGGGAGATAAGCAGAGATAAGTCTAGATAATGGTAGTTATGATGAGATAATGGGAGATAAGGAGAAATAATGGGAGATAAGTCGAGATAAGCCTAGATAATGGGAAATAAGGTGAGAAAATGGGAGATAAGGAGAAATAATGAGAGATAAGGAGAAATAATGGGAGATGAGCAGAGCTAAGCCTAGATAATGGAAATTATGTAGAGATAATGGGAAATAAGGAGAAATATTGGGAGATAAGGAGAAATAATGGGAGATATTTTATTACGTTGGGTAACAGAAGGAATAAGCAGTGACGATAGTAGTGAATCAAGTCCACGCGAGTGGAGCCGCGGGCCCGGCTAGTTTATTATAAACAGCTACGTAGCAAAAGAGCTTAGTTAAGGGTGGTGTATACGTGTTTTTTGTTAAACGTGAACATTAAAACCTTTTATGATAAATGTAGATTCCTAATATTTAAATATGTCCGAAGTAATAGTTTTATTCCATAATTTTAATGATTATATAGTTTTCCACTATTCAAATGCATTTTTTTCAATTTAATAGTTTTTTGGCAACTTTAAGTGTGTTTTCTGAAAAAACCTCACGGTGGATGTTTTTTTTATGAATTTTTTTAGATTCAGCTTAAAAAAATACTTAAGAAAACCCGTGTTTCACTTAAAAGACTTTTTTTGTATATCTGTTTAATTAACTGGTACCTAGGTTACTACGGCACTGGCTGCATAACTTCAATTGCACCTTTACAAAATTCAGTGGGATCTTCTGGTCAAAAGTGACGAGGCAGATTTTTTTCTTGAAAGATAATTCAACAATAAAGAAAATTTATTAGTTATGACAGCCGTGGTTACGGTAAACTGTTTTATTGACCGCAATTCTTTAGATTTGGGATCACCAAAGCTATTGCTATCGGGAGAGAAGAATAGTTTTAGTTCTGGAGAAATGTGTGAAAGTGCAAAATATCAGGCCTAATAAATTTTTATTGAGATTTACTGGTAGTATTCGTATAATTGGCCAAATAGAAGTATGATTTATGTGGCTGTAAATGAAACAGCAATTTAAACAACTAACAGGGTCAAGACATCGTTTTCAGTATTCCGTACGGAACACTTATGGGATCCTTTCGGTGTCTGTATGTCAGTCTGTATATCACACCCAATTTTTTGTGAAACTATTTGACAGAGAAAGTTAAAATTTGGCACAAATATAGGAATTAATGACCCAATAAGGGCCGTGTAGTTTTGAAAGTTAAATTTTGATTCTAGGGGTTAGTTCTGCGGAGTGTAATCGGAAGTGAAAAAAAAATTTAGGTCATCGAATCAGGTGTCAAATGAAAACTAGTGAAAACACGAGTTTAAAAATATATATAACTAGCCGTGCCCGCGGCTCCGCTCGTGTAGATTTCAATCACTATTATCGTCCCTGCTTATTCCTTATATTACCTGACGTAATGAAACATCCTATCACCTGGCCAGAGAACATATATATGTTTAAAAAAATTAAAAGAAAAAAACACGTAAATCGGATAAGTAGTTCTCGCGTAAGCGCACTAACGGACAGACAGGTATACAGAGAGACGTTGCATTTTATATATATTATAGAAGATTATAGATAATCTAGCCAGAGAATAAATATATGAACTAAAAAAAAAACACCTAAATCGGATAAGTGTTTCTCAAATGATAAGCGCACTAACGGACAGACAGACAGACGAAGAGATGTTGCATTTTATATAAATTATATTCTTTGCTACATGATATTGTTCCATATTTAATGGTTTAGGCAGTGTACTGCAAGAGAACGCGCTAGCGGCAAGCTTTTTTGACTTGATTCAATATTATCGTCACTACTTATTCCTTATGTTCCCTAACGTAATAAATTATATCCTATAACCTGTCCAGAGAACACTTAAATCGGAGAAGTGGTTCTTCAGTAATAAGCGCACTAACGGACGGACAGACAGACAGAGAGACGTTGCCTTTTATATATATTATAGTAGATTATAGATAACCTGACCAGAGAACAAATGTATGAATTAAAAAAAGCACGTAAATCGGATAAGTGGTTTTCGAGTAATAAGCGCACTAACGGATAGGTAGACAGATAGACAGACAGATAGACAAAGAGACCTTTTATTTTACATTTATTATAGAAGATAGATAACCTGGCCAGAGAATAAATGTATGAATTAAAAGAAACATGTAAATCGGATAAGTGGTTCTCGAGCGATCAGCACACTAACGGAGAGACAGACAGACAGAGAGACGTTGCATTATATATATATATATATATATATATATATATATATATATATATATATATATATATGTATATATATATATATATATATATATATATATATATATATATATATATATACATATGTATATATATATATATATATATATATATATATATATATATATATATATAATATTTTTTGCTACATGATATTGTTCCATATTTAATGGTTTAGGCAGTCTATTGCAAGAAAACACACTAACGGCATACTTTTTTCCGACTTGATTCACTGTTATGGCCACTGCTTATTCCTTATGCTACCGAACGTAATAAAATATAGCCTATAACCTGGCCAGAGAACATATGTAAGTTTTAAAAAAAAAGCACGTAAATCGGATAAGTGGTTCTCCAGTGATAAGCGCACTAACGGACAGACAGACAGGCAAAGAGACGTTGCATTTTATATATTATAGATGTAATACTTGCGCACACTTTTCTTTATATTATTTTTAAAAGAATGGCCAAAGACCCATTTTCACTCACCCTATCTTGAAAAGTACTGATCAAGAAATTTTGAAAAAATTCGAGAGTAGTCTCGATAAAGTGTAAGTTGAACGAAAATTATCACGAGTGCTTTACGTTTGATAATTTATCTGGTATATGAAAAAAAACTAGTTGTAAGATAAACCGGAAGTGATACCAGGTATCACTCCAACCAGTATAATCATAAGTAAAATTATTTTAATTTGTTGTAATATAAAATAAACAACTTTTTATTTTACAAAAGAGCAATATTTTCTAAAAAGTTATGGAGAAGCGTCTTTCATTTCCCTAAATACGAGGGTGGATTGAAAAGTCCTGTAAAAAACAAGGAAAATAACATTTTCTTGCCAAAACAAAAATTTATTTCTCAGCATATCTTCAGGGAGTTGAAAAGTGTTAAAAAAATTACTGGCATATTATTATATTGATTTGTAGTCTAAGGGTTATGCCTCAAATATTATTTTCTATCGCATGTTGATCCCAGTCTATGTTAATGAAAATAAGTTAAAAAAATTTGAGATTTTTCAATTTAAAATAGTCGAAATGCATAAATTTACTTTGAACACTCTGTAGCATCTAACTCAAATTTCTTTACATATATCTTTTTTTCATCTCTATAGAACGCTCGTACCAGTTATGACTATTCCACCTTCAGAAACAATGACGCTACTGGCAATTTTTTACAAAACTGAAATGTAGTATTTTTTAAAAATAACTGAAATATTAGAAAATCTACTAGATTTAGGTATATAACATTATTAATAAAAAAAGTTATAAAATTTTACGCAGAATTTAAAAATAAATTATAAAATAGAATGTTCCATTTAAAAAACATGTTATATCGGCCACACTTTTTTAAACTACCCTGTATACTCAAAAATAATTTTAAACTGTGCCCCTTAACATTCTCTAAAACTATTGTATTTAACATTTTTTGTCATTCCCGAAACAAATGAGATAATGAACTTTACTCTATCGTTGACTCACCCTGTACATAATACTCGTTTATAGCACAGATAGCCTCTTCATTCAACGAAAATTTTTTCACCCCAAGCCAATTTTTCAAATTAGGGAAAATTTGGGGAATAGGGTGCATGGGGAACTCAATTAATCTCACGAAGTTTAATGCGACGATCTTCCATCACGATAGCATGAATTTTATCGATTATTTATTCAGAAGAAACTTCAAATGAGCATTTTGAACGTACGTCATTTGTAGTGCTCGTATGGCCAGGTTTAAGTTCATTTATTCAGTACTCAATAGTCTGAGTGCTGGTGATTTCAGTTCTCATAAACTTCCTTCAGTTCAGTTCCTATGTGGGTTGTAATCCACTTTAAAAAAATATTTTATTACTTCACGATACCCGATACCGATGACTTACGATAGCTGCCAACAGACAACTGCGCTCTGCATCTGTTTGAAATTTTGAACACAACCGTTACAAGGAACATGCTTACCAACAATCACGTCGGTTAACAAAATTTGCTGCCATTTCATAGAAATTTACCAGACTTATCAATCTACCCTCGTAAATATCAATTATACTTTGGTCGTGAGCTTATGGAAATCGATTGCCTGTAACGTAGGTGCTACACTACTAAAACTATTATTTTTGTAATCCATACGGATGACTTAATAGATTAACTTACAATGTTAAATAAGAATAGTTCGAGTCTTCGGTATATTATGACAATTAAACTGAACAAATCAAACCATCATGATTGATTTACTTACCAAAAATTTCATTATCATAACTAAATCATTCACAAAAACAAACTTCAACTTCTTTCTTCCTGTAAAGTTGCCATGGTAAAAGAAAATAATTGCGTTCGAAAGGCGGTGCATGTTCTTACCCAACGATATCCCTTACAGCCAGCCAGTTGCAACAAAAAAAAAACCGGACCAGGTCGGTTAATACGATATAAATTACCTGCGACATGGTAATTATGTTGTCTTCAGAGACATCTCTGATTGGATAATGATATTGACATTGTGCAACGTGTATTATTAGAACCTCGTTGTTTGTTTAACCCGTGATTATTGTGTTGTACGGGGACTTGTGATATAGTTTCGTCTAATTAATTTAATATCATCTTTGATTGTGTTAGCCGATACCTGTCGGAAATTCATAATAAACTTATATAAAAACAACACTATGTTTTAAATTTCCAATATATTTAAAATAACTTGACAATTGTTTCACCATACAATGGATTGTTCAGAAGTGAATTAGAACGAAAAATATTTGGTAGTAATATTGGTTATATACTGCTTAAAATTATCCTAATTACATAAGATTATGTTAATCCTTTTATTATATTATTTACTGACAAAGTTATTTTAAAGATGTAAATGTGTGGTACTATTTCAAAGAACTAATAAGGATTAAGTAAACGCGAGTGGTTTAAGTCTACCTGTTAGTTTAAACAGGCAATCTCTCTAATTTTTCCCACCATTAACGACAAGAAAAGAAAATTTAGCACACTCATGTACACTAGAACAATTTCAAAACATTTAACAAAAAAGAACAATAAAATAATACCTTATGGGAATATAATTTTGAATAACAAAACCAAATCTAATAAATCCTTAAACTCAGGAGTTTATTTATTAAATTGCGGATCGTGTACTCAAACCTACGTAGGACAAACTGGTAGATCTTTTGAAACTCGCATTAAAGAACATAAATTTAGTTATTTAAAAAACAAGAACAATTCACATTACGCAACCCAGATAATAAACGAATCCCATAATTTTAATGATACATTCAAAATCCTACGTGTAGAAAATAAATCTAAAAAATTAAATATGCTTGAATGTCTTGAAATTAACAAACGAAAAAACTCCAATCCATTATTAAACGAACAGGTAGACTTAAACCATTCCTCCTTACTTAATCTTTATTAGTTCTCTGAAATAGTACCACAGAGAATATCATCAGCGATCACCATTCGTAAACATAGATCAACAGGAGATCTTCTGACTTATGTAACCCATGTTTGGAACAACGCAATTGAACACTTTGGAGAATCTCGAGCGGTTGCTCTTGACATATGTGACGTGTTTGGCACGATGGACTGTTGGCTAAGCTACGCTCTTGTGGTATGTCTGAAAGGTTCTGTTTGTGGCTCTCAAGTTTCCTCAGAGAGCGTTCTTTACGAATGGCGGTCGACGGATTTCTTTCTAACACCTTCACTATCAACGCCGGTATGCCCCAGGGCTTCATACTATCTCCTACTCTCTTTCTCATTTACACTGACAATCTGCTGGGAAAGACCGGGAATCCAATCTACAGCTTTACAGATGACAGTAGGCTTGTCTCTTCATTCACTTTGAACGCTCGGACATCTGCTGCTCAGGCGAATATCCGCAGACAGCAGGAGGTAGTTCAACTTAACAAAGACCTGGAAGAAATTCTATCTTGGGGTGACAGTAACCAAGTGGAATTTAACGCTACAAAAATCCAACCGGCAGTTTTTTCTAAAAAAAGTTAACGCCGCTGAACCCGACATAGTTATCTCGGGGCACTCCGTTCCCCTAGGATCGTCGCTCAATTTGTTGGGCGTTAGTTTGACAGCAAATCTGTCCTAGCATGAACATGTTGCAGGCATAACAAGGAGAGCTTCTCAAAAGTTGGGAATATTATTTCGAACCAGAAAGCTTTACACCCCACAACAACTGTTAATTCTTTACAAAGCTCAAATTCGACCAACTATGGAATACTGCTCCCATGTTTGGGGCTTCGCTCCCAAACATACACTGCATTTGTTGGATTCTGTTCAGAGAAGAGCTGTTCGTCTGATTGAAGGCCCGAAACTGACCGGCGCCCTTGATCCGCTGGAACATCGAAGAACGGTTGGCGACTTGAGTCTGTTCTAGAAGTATTTTCATGGAAAGTGTTCGAAGGATGTGGCCCGCTTAATTCCTCCCAGAGCGGTGCATGTTAGAAGTACACGTCGCGCTAATACTTCACATCTGTATGAGGTTCAGCTTGTTACTCCTCGTACAACGCTTTTCAAGCAGTCTTTTATATGGAGAACATCATCCCTTTGGAATAATTGGCTTCTAAGTAATCTTCACGTAAATGATAACTCAGTACAGCCAAAAAAAGGTGAGGCCAATTATGATAAATTGTACAAAATCAGGCCATTACTTTCTAAATTGACACAAACTCTTGGCTCTGCTTTGAATCCTGGTGAATTTCAATCAATCGATGAATCTATGATCAAATTCAAGGGGAGAAGTAGTCTTCGCCAGTATATGCCAATGAAGCCCACGAAACGAGACTACAAGGTATGGATTCGGGCTGATTCTACTGGATTTGTATCTGAGTTCCAAATTTATACGGGGAAAGTTGATCAGTCAGTTGAGAAAAAGTTGGGACATCGCGTAGTAAAAGATCTAACAAGGGCTTTAGTTGCAAGCACCACAAAGTATTCTTCGACAATTTTTTCAACTCTGTAGAATTGCAAAGAGACTTGTTAGCTGATGGCATCTATGCATGTGGAACTGTGCGTAAAGGAAGGAAATATTATCCAGAGCTCAAAGTGGATAAACCCATGAAAAGGGGCGACATAGATTGGAGAGTTTCTACAGATGGATTAGCAGCACTGAAGTGGATGGATCGAAGAACCGTTTTGTTTTTAAGAAACTATCATGACCCATCCATCATGGAAGTTGTCTCTAGAAAACAGAAAAATGGCAATACAGAAGAAATCCCATGTCCTGTTATGGTCAAACATTATAATAAACATATGGGATACGTAGATCGATTTGACATGCTGAAAAGTATCTATGAAATCGATCGAAAAGCCCACAAGTGGTGGCACCGCATTTTTTTTTACTTTGTAGATGTTTGTGTTGTGAACGCGTTCATTTTATTTCAAAATAGAAGTGACTCACGATGTATTACATTGAAACAATTTCGTGTATCGGTTGCTCGAGAATTAATTGGTGCCGTTAATTCGATTTCAAAAAAAAGAAGATAAGCAGAACAAGCACCTAACAAATACAAAAAAATCATTCCCACTGAGGTACGTCATGATCGTGCTGCACATATGCCTCTTAGATGTGGATCTCTCAGATGTGCTCATTGTAGTACAGCGAAGCATGTGCATCGAACGACCTGGAAATGTTCAACCTGTGATGTTGGTCTCTGCCTCAATAAGGAGAGAAATTGCTTCTTTAAATTTCACGAAAATTAGTTTTGAGTGCCTTAATTCCTAGTGGTTAGTGCTAGAAACCACATCCTGCAGGATAATCCAGGATATTTTTTTTACGTGAAATGAACTTTTACTTTGTTTTTGATGTTGGTTGAATACATTTTTTCAAAAAAATTCTTCATATCTTTTATTTTTTTTTCTCCGGCCTCAAAGGGTTAAGTTTCAAAACTACACGGCTGTAATTTGATCATCAATATTCATGAGAAATTTTTTATGTCAAATAGTTATGGGGAAAATCGGCTGTGATAGACAGAGAGACAGATAGACAACGAAGTGATTCCATAAGTGTTTCGTTTTTTAATTGTGGTCTGGAACAGTAAAAAGTAAGTTCAATGATTTTATTTATGACTCAATTAGGCGCCAGCTCTCTAGATCGTTTTTGATCTGAAAGATGAAAGTTGGCTGGTACCATACTTTGCACATTTTGTACATCATATCACTCTCTTCCAAGGTTGAACAAATCATTTTCACAGCAACAGACACATTTTTATGCATTCGCACTAGAATAACATCATTTTCGAGACAGTATTTTGAGGTTATATGAACAGCAGCATCGCATGAAGTGGTAATTTTGCTCCTTTAGAATTGGTCCTTCCACATATAACAGTGACGGGGAATAGTTTGAATTTAAAATTTCTTCTTTCTCTTGTATTAGGAATATGTCCCAATTTTCGAAAGATCAACTTTCCTGCCAGCGCTTTGGTGATCTCCGTGGTGGTAAGATAGTTTCTGGCTTTTGTGTTTTCGCTGACTTAGCTAGTCGTTCTGGTCCCATTCTATCTACTTGGTCTCTCCAGAATCTTCGTCGTGATCTGGTCCATATGACGATATCTTGAGTTTCCAGTTCTTTTTCTTATTATTTCGCTTCTTTCTTCGTCGCTTAATATCACACCCTTGATAGCTATCAACACTTTCGTCTCATTTGTATGCATTATCCTCTTGGTTTTTGAGGTTTCGACTCTTGTTTCTGCGGTATATGTGAGCACCGGCCTAACACAAATTTAATAAATACGGACTTTACTCTATCTAGCACTATTAAATTATTTCGCTAAAATATTCAGATGGAATTACTTTGTTATTGAACACTCATACCATATGAACCGATATTAGTATAAGGGTGTTTTTTAAGTTTTCTACCTAGTTATGAAACAAAAATATGTTTTTCTAGATAACTAGCGTCTTTTCGCGAATTGTTTCATTTCATACAAAAAAGTCTTTTATTTGCGCGCCAAAAATGAAGTTTCAAACGTCTTTTACTCAGGAAAATTTCCATCTCCTGAGCTCTTTCTTCAAATGCTAGGGTAAAAAAAGTCACAGGGGTCTAAATTAGGGCTACAGAGTGGAGTTGCCGTGCGAGAGCAAAGTTTAGGTCCTGTCTGAATTAGGGTATTTTTCTGTAATGGCCTACGTCAGATTTTGTAACCTCCTTCTGTAAACATCTCCGCTAATTGTATATCTTTTTCAATATTGTCAATAAGGGAAATTTCTTTGCAGTTTGAAAACACAATCTCCATCAACTCTCCAGAAGACGCCAGAATCAGTTTCTGGCAAGACAGTTTCTGCTCTGGTGAAAGCAGCTTGGGGATATGTCGTGCAGAAGCATTTTTCATCCCTCAATCTTCGTGCACAATTTATGGAAAACGGGAGTTTAAGGTACTCTAGCTTCTTAGCAATCACCAGGATCGTCGTTTGTCGATCTAATAGCAGAAAAGCCTCAACAAACCAGTTGGTTCGTCAACTGGTCTGTTCGATTTGGGGTTATTCTGAATTCAGTTTCGGCCCCACCAAAACTATTTAGATCAAATTTTACTTCAAAATAAGACGGGCTGTTATTGCTGTAACTGACATAAGCAATGTATTTTTAATGTTCCGTAGGGAACACCTATGGTATCACTTCGGTGTCCGTCTGCCCGTGTGTCTCCGATTTTCTCCGAAACTATTTGACGTAGAAAGTTGAAATTTATCACAACTATTGATGATTGATTGATTGATTGATGACCCAATCACAGTCGTGTAGTTTTGAAAGTATAAATTTTGACTTAAACGGTTAGTTTTGGTGGGTGAAATCGGAAGTGAAAAGAAAAAATTACCAGGTCATTGAGCGGGGTATCAAATGAAAGCTGGTGAAAGAACAAGTTCAAAAATATATATAATGTAATACTTGAGCACACTTTTCTTTGTATTATTTTTCAAAAAATTGCCAAAAATCGTTATACCCCCGTTATCTCGAAAAGTACTGATCAAAATATTTTTAAAAAATTCTGGGATATTCTCCACAGGGTGTAAACTGAACGAAAATTATCACCTTTAATAATTTATTTGGTATATAAAAAAAAACAAACATTTCAAAGTCATCAGTTTTCAACAAAGATTGAAAACAAACTTTGTTGAAAACTCCTTTGAGGTATGTGTCGTAAAGTCATTGATAATTTTATGCCTCTGTAACAACAATTTTTATTTTAAAAGCAATTAACGTACGGAACACTAATTGCGCAAGTCCGACTTGCACTTGGTCGGTTATTGTTTTATTTCAAAGGTAATCATGGTACAGAACACTAATTGCACAGGTCTGACTTGTACTTGGCCGGTTATTTTCTATGAGAATGCGTTCTTAGATTTTAAAGGTAAAGTATGCTATTTTTTACATAGTTAGATTTCCAAAAAATGTGTCGAAAAAATGTAACATTTTCCTGGCCTTCAGGAGCATCAGACTGTAATCCCTATAATTTTATTTCCGGTATCGAAACGTTAGCGATTTTGCCACGCGCAACAGGTTTCATTTCATTCTAAACTCAACATTGACAACTAGTTACACGATTTGCTGGAAAAGACCGAGAATCCAATCTACAGCTATGCAGAGGACAGTACGCTTATCTCTTCATTTACTTTGAACGCTCGGACATTAGCTACTCAGACGAATATCCGCAGACAGCAGGAAGTCATTCAACTTAACAAAGACCTAGAAAAAATTTTATCTTGGGGTGACAGTAACCAAGTGGAATTTAACGCTACAAAAACCCAGGCGGTAGTTTTTTTCTAAAAAAGTTAACGTTGCTGAACCCGACATAGTTATGTCGGGGCACTCCATTCCTCTAACATCGTCACTCAATTTGTTGGGCGTTAATTTGGGAGCAAATATGTCCTGACATGAATATGTTGCAGGCATAGCAGGAGAGCTTCTCGAAAGTTGGGAATATTATTCCGAACCAGAAAGCTTTACACTCCACGACAACTGTTAATTCTTTACAAAGCTCAAATCCGCTCCGCTTCCAAACGTACACTGCATTTGTTGGATTCTATTCAGAGAAGAGCTGTTCGTCTGACTGGAGACCCGGAACTTACCGGCGGCCTTGATTCGCTGGAACATCGAAGAACGGTTGGCGACTTGAGCCTATTCTACAAGTATTTTCATGGAAAGTGTTCGAAGGATGTGGCCCGCTTAATTCCTCCCAGAGCGGTGCATGTTAGAAGTATACGTCGCGCTAATACTTCACATCCGTATGAGGTTCAGCTTGTTACTCCTCGTACAAAGCTTTTCAAGCAGTCTTTTATATGGAGAACATCATCCCTTTGGAATAATTTGCCCAGGACTGTGTTTCCCACCGAGTACAATTTACAGCGATTCAGGAACAACGTGAATCGCTTTTTCCGTACACGCGTCGCTCCTGTAGCGCTTTAGGGACTTCTTCCCTGCAGCACGTGTGCTAGACCCATAAAAAAAAAATGAAAATTTTAGGACAAGCACACAAAGGCTAAAAAAACTAAGTGAACCTGCGGAAAATGCTAAATGAACATCTAAAAGGCCTTTCTTTTTTATCTGCAAGTACCTAGTCTTGGATGCCAAGGGTAAGATTTTACATACAATGTGATAGTGACAATTTTAAATATCTCCTCAAAAATTATTAGATTTCATATAATGTTTCAGGAGGGTTTCAAAAAAAAAATTACATATTGCACTATAATCAGATAAAAATAATCTCCCAACTTAAAAAGTATTTTGTATAAAATACAAATTTGTACCGTATTATTGCTGTGATGCTCTATAAGTGAAAAAGCTACCTCAAAAACAAATTTCCGAACTAATTACCAAGAAAAGTTAGGAAAAATCTTCGAAGAAGTCGCCCAAGAATAATTTCTTTTAAACTCATAATAATTATGCTTCTCTGAAATTAGAACTTCTTTATATTTAATTTTAATTAATTTACACTCAAGGGCTCAACTTTCAAGCTGTGTTTCAAAAAGTTTGAAAAAATTTACCCGATTTTTCTAACTTTTTAAAAGGCCCGTCGAGATCAAAGGACTACTTTCTGATATATAACGAGATTTAGTGTTCTAATTACGCCGATAAAAATTTCTGCTGTTTCCAAGGAAAAAAACTGCTTCAGTTATGAAATAAGTGCTCTTAAGTGAAAACGCTTTATCAATTAGGAATTTTAAAATTTGCGAAATATTTAATACTTTGCAATTTTAAAAGTAGTTTAAGTTTAATGTTATTAAAAATTTGAGATTTTAGAAAATTACTTTTTTTACTATAACTAAATCAATAGTTTAGTTATTTTAAAAAATGAAATATAAAGAGAAAATATAAGCTTTCCTAAAGTACCGATCACTGCAAACACCATAATCGCTCGAAGAATACAAACGGATAAAAAATGAGACTAAGCAGCTGCTCAAAACGGTAAAAGACGAATCCTGACAGACATTCTTCTCAAGAATGAAAACTGACTTCTATGGGCTCCAAAAGCAGATCTGGAGGTTCATCAACACACAAAGGAAAGAAGGAAGAGAACTAGCAGAACATAACAACATAGATATGAACACCTAAACCACCTATTTAACAAAACTGTTCAGAGCGAAAGATGAACACACTACACCGGAAACCCCTGAAATAATAACAGAAAAAGAAACCATAACAACAGAAGAGGTGGAGATCGCCCTTACAAAACTGAAAAACAGAAAATCTCCCGGATAGAATAAAATACCAAACCAACTTCTAAAATACGGAGGAGATGCGCTTAAGGAAGAGCTGAGGGAACTCATACAAACTACTATAACCTGTCACACAAACTCTAACAGCTGGCGCACTAGTAAAGTCCGGCCATACATATAGTGAAGTGACTAAACTTAATCCTTAAAGGATAAAAACCATTACCCATAAATAGGCAATGAAATAAAAATTTTTGGTTTTCTTTGGGCACTTCAGAAGCAGGTAAATCATGGACCGTACTTAAAAATATGATATCTGTTCGTTTTACCTGCTTGTAAACAACAAAGGTGGATCTTACTTTACTATGATCTTGATGTTCAAGAAAGATGATAAAAGAATAACAGGAAATTATAGAGCAATAAATCTACTTAGTACAGTCCTAAAATTAACAATAAAGGTAATAACGAATAGAATCAACTCAGAAGTTATACTGGCAAAGGAACAACAGGGTTTTCAGAGAGGAAGGTCATGTAACGATGCAGTTTTTCATTTTAGACAAATAATGGAAAAATCCTTAGCATACTGCTGCTTTATAGATATATAAAAAGCTTTCGACCACGTACAACTTAGAGATGTAGTCCACCTCCTCTGTAATCGACATAAACCTCTGGATCTCATAAAGACAATCGAGAATATCTACACTAGAAATAAAATCCAGGCCAAAGTAAATAACAAACTAACAAGAGCCTATAATAGTCGAGAAGGAGATGCGGCAGGGAGATTCACTAAGTCCCCTGTTATTCAACATTCTTATGGACGAAGTAATTGCTAAAGGGCGTGGTATTGGGAAAGGGTACAGAATAGGTGATAAAGAAATATCCATACTGTGCTATGCTGATGACGCAATGATCATAGACGGAAATGAACATGATTTACAGAGACAACTGCATCAGTTCGCTCTGACAGCAAAAATATTCAGTATGAACCTAGCCACAGAGAAGACAAGGTGCATGGTTATATTCAGGGACCCAGTAAGGTGCAAATTGGAAGTGAACAACCGCATAACAGAACAAGTGATGAAATTTGATTATTTGGGGATCATAGTGCACAGCCACGGAGATACTGAGGCAGAAGTGGAACGACAGGTATGAAAAGCAAACAGATTGGCAGGCTGCCTTAGAGATATGATACTTGCGAACAGAGACAAAAGATCTATAATACTGTAATGAGACCGATACTAACATACACAGCGGAGACAAGGCCAAGTACATCAAGAACAGAGAGATTACTGGAGACAACTGAGATGAAGGTGGTCAGGAAAATTATGGGAAAAACCCTGATGTATAGAGAGCGTAGCGAGAACCTAAGACAAGCCTGCAACATAGAGAACATTAATGATTGGGTGAATGACAGAAAGAAGGAGTGGAATGGACATATCATTAGGATGGGGAGAGACAAACTGGTGCGGATAGCTAGGGATAAATACCCAAATGGTCGAACGAACATCAGGAGACCCAGAAACAAGTGGAGTGACAAGTTGGAGATCTGATGGAGGCGACCAGAGAAGGAACAGGCGTAAGCCTACCATTTAGTTATTTTATAGAAGAAGAATTAATAAATGGCGCTAAAAAAGTACAAAATATCTCATTTACAGGATCTGTCCCAAAAATAAGTAGAATAAATCTACTGCGACTACCAATACGCTTTCTGGAAAACGTCGCGTCGACGGAAACCTCATTCAGGCACCTCATCATGGCCTCTATGACGTTATCCAGCGTTCCAAAATGGTTGTCATTTAAGCTCCTTTTTATTCTTGGAAATAAAAAGTAAGGCAGTGCCCCATCAGGGCTGTAAGGCGGCTCAGTCACTAGGAAGGCGGTGTGGGACGGCGCGTTTTCGTAATACAGCCTCCAGTTGGCAAAGATCTCCTTCTTGACACATTGCACTCTTTTTCGCAGCCTATCCAGGACTTGCACGTAAAATTTACTGTTTAATTTTATCGTTGGTCCACGGAACGTGTCATCGTGAATTCGTGACGCGACCCTGGAACAGGGGTCCAATTTAGCAGCCATCCGCACACTGTAAGGCCCGCAGGTAAATATGGGTAGTATTACTTTCCCAAGACTTCCCACCACAAAAACGCTCCATTCCAGCCGTCCGCAACGGCGAGAAAAAAATCATTCCACATATTTTTGGGACAGACCATGTATCTACTATCAACGCCAATAAAATTCATTTTTTCTCTAAAATCATTTAACCAATTATAAAAGCAGAATAAGTCATATAAAAAAATACTTACATGAAAAATAAATCAGTTGTTCGTGTTTGTTTATGAACGAACACATAAACACACACTCATCCACACAGATCTCGGATCTATTTTTCCCTTGTGTCGGACGCCACCTGCAGGAAAGGAAAAATGTGTTTAGTTCTTTATATTAATTCACATTCAATTCCAGGTATTTTAGTTGACCTATCAAAAAACCAATCCATTTCACTGAACCATCTTGTACAGGGTGAGTTAACGACAGAGTAAAGTTCATTATCTCATTTGTTGCGGGAATAACGAAAAAATGTTAAATACAATAGTTTTAGGGAATGTTAAGGTGCACAGTTTAAAATTATTTTTGAATATACAGGATACTTCAAAAAAGTGTGGCCGATATAACATATGTTTTTTAAAATGGAACATCCTAATTTATTTTTAAATTCTGCATAAAATTTTCTAACTTTTTTATTAATAATGTTATATACCTAAACCTAGTAGTTTTTCTAATATTTCAATTTTTTTTAAAAAATACTGGTTTTCAGTTTTGTAAAAAATTGCCAGAAGCGCCATTGTTTCTGAAGGTAGAATACTCATAATTGGTACGAGCGTTCTATAGAGATGAAAAAAAAAGATATATGTAAAGAAATTTGAGTTAGATGCTACAGGGCGTTCAAAATAAATTTATACATTTCGACTATTTTAAATTGAAAAATTTCAAATTTTTTAAATGGCACACTCTGTTTATTATTATTGTTTCTGTTAGATTTTACAAAACCCTCCAACTTTTATTAAGTATGTCATATACCTATTTCTAATAGTTTTCGATTTATTTTGAATTTTTTTTTTAATTTTTACCCTTGTTTTTAATACACTTACTATTGTGAAAATATAAACAAATAGTTAACAATTTTAATATAGTTTAACTTATCTAATGATTAGTTATTATGACGTGATAAATGTTCAAAAATATGCCCGTCTACTTGAATACACATGTTTAGTCGTTTTACTATATTTTCCTTCACTTTCCTTAGCACAAAGGGCAAAAAATTTAAACATCTGGCCCGTTAAGCGGTTCGTGGAAAAAGTATGGACCAATAATTTGAAAATTTAATATTCCACACCATACATTAAGCGACCAATGGTTTTGGTTTTGAACTTCCCGGACTCAAAATGGATTAACTGTTGAATAATAATGTATGTCCTGGATGTTAACTGCTCCATTACTGCGAAAAGTAGCTTCATCAGAAAACATTATTTTGGTTAAAAATTTGGATGGGCCTCTATTGCTCCATTCATGGTGGTACAAAAGTTTACTCGTCGTTTAAAATCACGGTCTTGAAGTTCTTGGTGTAGTTCCATATGAAAGGCATGATACTTCTATTTTGTCGTGGTGCGATTAGCCGTAGATTGAAATGTGTCAGATAAGTCAGCTAGTTAACGGCTGCTGACCTGGGGATTATCTTCAACATGAAGTAAAATCTTCATTTCTTTTTCTTCATTGGTAGCATTTTGGTTTACTACTTTCCGTTTCATATACTCAACGCTACTATTACCATCAAACCGTTCCATTAAGCACTGAAAAGATTTTCTAGATAGTATACGTCTATTATAGTACTTCGCTCATTAAAGCTTTACTGCCAAAAGACAATTTTTTCCCGCTTCGCCCAGTATATAAACCATATCAATTAATTCACTATTAGAAATAGATATATAACATACTTAATAAAAGTTTGAGGGTTTTGTAAAATCTATCAGAAAAAATAATAATATACAGGGTGTGTCATTTAAAAAAATTTGAGATTTTTCAGTTTAAAATAGTCGAAATGCATAAATTTATTTTGAACACCCTGTAGCATCTAACTCAAATTTCTTTGCATATATCTTTATTTTCATTTCTATAGAACGCTCGTACCGATTATGAGTATTCCACCTTCAGAAATAATGGCGCTACTGGCAATTTTTTACAAAACTGAACACTAGTATTTTTTTAAAAAATTGAAATATTAGAAAAACTACTAGGTTTAGGTATACAACATTATTAATAAAAACTTATAAAATTTTAAGGAGAATTTAAAAATAAATTAGAAAATAGGATGTTCCATTTAAAAGAACATATGTTATATCGGCCACACTTTTTTGTAGTACCCTGTATAATCAAAAATAACTTTAAACTGTGCACCCTAACATTCCCTAAAACTATTGCATTTAACACTTTTTCGTCATTCCCGAAACAAATGAAATAATGAACTTTATCGTTGACTCACTCTGTACAAATAAAAAGCAGTCTATTATATTAATTTAGCATATACGAGGCTGGTCAGTGCAAAGTCCGAGAGATGGCACCACCGGCGCGTATCGAGGTCATGTTTAGTTAGTAGCATCTCTTGAATGAACACACACCAAGTTTCAGCCATATTCGTCTATTTCTTTGTGTTTGGCATTCGTGTGAATCAAGGAAGTCGAGTTATTTTCAAGAAATGGACGAAAAAGAATTTCGTGTGGTGATTAAACATTACTTTATGAAAGGTAAATCGCCTCAGGAGACTAAAGAGAAGCTTGATAAACATTATGGTGACTTTGCACCTTCGATTAGAACAGTTTATAAGTGGTTTCAAAATTTTCGGACTGGCCATATGGGCACAAGTGACGCTGAACGTTCTGGACGGCCTGTGGAGGTTACGACTCCAAAAATCATTGATCAAATCCATGATATGGTGATGGATGACAGAAGAGTTAAGGTGCGTGAGATTGCTAGTGCTGTGGGCATCTCGACTGAACGGGTACATAATATTTTGCATAAACATTTGGACATGAGAAAGCTATCCGCAAGATAGGTGCCGCGATTGCTTTCGCTTGACCAAAAACGGAATTGTGTGAAGTGTTGCAAGGATGGTTTGCAGCTGTTCCAGAAGAATCCGGAGGACTTTAAGCGTCGTTTCATCACTGTGGATGAAACATGGATACATTACTATACTCCTGAGACCAAACAACAATCTAAACAATGGATTACCAAGGGGGAATCTGCACCAAAAAAGGCGAAGACCGTTCCTTCGGCCGGAAAGGTTATGGAAACTGTCTTTTGGAATTCGCAAGGGATAATCCTCATCGACTATCTGGAAAAGGGTAAAACTATTACAGGTGAATATTATTCATCGTTATTGGACCGTTTGAAAACCGAGCTGCAAGAAAAACGCCCGCAATTGGCCCACAAGAAAGTCCTTTTCCATCACGACAACGCACCAGCACACACGTCAGCAGTTGTGGTCGCAAAATTAATGGAAATAGGATTCCAACTCGTTTCACATCCCCCCTATTCTCCAGACTTGGCTCCCTCGGACTACTATTTGTTCCCCAATTTGAAGAAATGGCTGGCAGGACAAAGATTTTATTTAAACGAGGAGGTGATTGCAGACACTAATGGATATTTTGCAGACTTGGACAAATCCTATTATTCGGAAGGGATCAACAAACTAGAACATCGTTGGACGAAGTGTATAAACCTAAAAGGAGACTATGTCGAAAAATAAAAAAGGTTTACCCCAAACACATAAGTAGTTTTTATTTTTGCACGGACTTTTCAAACCAGCCTCGTACTATAGCTTTGTGTTATATTTCGTAAATAGCTCTTTAGCTATTTGGAAAAAGATAGCTTAATAAAGAGTTTCAGTCATTTTGGTATCTAAGGTAATGCAACAACGTACTAAATTTAAGTTTTTAAATTTTTTCCCGTCAATATAATCCTATTTTCCTTATGCGCACAACTACTATCACCTGTAAAATGGGTCCTGGTTTATGCTACTTTTATAAAGTTAATGTTAAAAGTAAAATGGGAGGTATCCTCGATAATACATGGGGTAAAAAACTCCGAGACTTTCCGAGAGATTTCAGTTAGTACAACTCTCAGAAGATTCGTGTAAAATTTTCATAACATTTTTTCTCTTAGTTTGCGAGTTTGAGTGACGCTAATTTTGATTCGTGCAAAACGACGAACCAAAAAAAAAAATCGTGTGTTGATTAAACATTGCTTTTTGATGGGAAAAATATAGCCAGAACCAAAGAATGGCGTGAGAAGTACTATGGCATAACTACTCCCTAGAGAGCAACTATATATCAATGGTTTAGTGAACTTAAATGCGGTCATACGTCCAAAAGAGACAGTGATTCCAAAAAATCCAAAAAAAATCCACTATATGGTTTGGTATGACCACAAAATGAAAGTAAGAGAAATAGCTGACATCGTAAAGATATCAATAGAACACGTGAGGCATTTCTTGCACGAATATTTGCATATGAAAAAGTTATGTGCCCGATGGGTGCCATGAACTCTCATGATTGATCAAAAACAGCAACGTGTCGAAGATTCAGAACGCTATTTGGCACTGTTTCGGCGTAATTCAAAGGAGCTTTTGCGTCGATTTGTAACAATGGACCAAACATAGATCCACCACACACCGAGTCCAACAGTTAGTTCGTAGAATGGCTGGAACCTCATAAAAGCCGACCGACGTACCCAAAAACACAAACGTCAGCTGAACAGGTTTAGGCAAGTATTTTTTGAGATGTGCATGAAATAATACTGATCGACTATCTTAAGAAGGGGCGAATAAACTTCGAAGACTATTGCATTGGTTTATTAGACTGTTTGAATGATGAAATCAAGAAAAAAGGCCGCATTTTTTACGCCAATATCATCAATAATAGCATGCTGCAAGGAAAAGTGCCTAACGAATGGAAAATTTCCTAAATTGTGCCAATTGAAAAAAATAAAATATACTATAAAACCCGAAGAGATGCAGCCAATAAATACGCTTCCAAGTGACGAAAAAATCCTTGAAACAGTGATAAAAAATCAGTTACTGCAATATTTGAATGATAACAATATTATTATTCCAGAGCAATCGGGTTTTAGAAGCAAACACTCATGTGAAACTGCAATTAATTATGTTATAAGTGAATGGCGTGAAGATTTGATGAATAAAAAATACATTGTATCAACTTTCATAGATTTAAAAAGAGCATTTGAAACTATAGACAGAAAATTATTGCTTATAAAACTACACAAAATTAGAGTGCGTGATATGGAATTAAAATGGTTTGTAGATTATCTATCGAATAGAAAACAACAAACAAAAATTGGAAACACGACATCATCAGCGATACCAGTGAATATTGGTCTACCGCAAGGCTCTGTCCTTGCGCCGGTAGTGTTTCTCATATACATAAACGACATTAAAGACGGTTTTAAAGTACGAAGATGTTAGACTATTTGCAGGCGATGCACTAATTGCAATTAGTGATGTTAGTTTGGATGTGGCTATTAATAAAATGCAGTCTGATATAAATATTCTTTACAAGTGGATGTGTATAAATATGATAAAACTAAATACAGATAAAACTAAATATATGATAATATCACACAATAACTATAATAATAATCATAAATTATACATAAATAATCGTGAAATAGAAAAAGTAAACGGAATTAAATACTTGGATATAATGATAGATTGTAAACTTAAATTTGATGCACACTTTCAATATTTAGTGAATAAAATAAACCAAAAACTTTATCTCATGTATAGAACTTGCCACATCATAAGTGAATACCATAAAATATTAATATATAGAAGCATAATTGAGCCACATTTTATTTATTGTCCTTCGGTATTATTTCTTGCTAAGGATACACAAATAGAACTACTGCAAAAACTTCAAAACAAGGCAATGAGATTTATATTGCGAAAGCCTAGAGATACGCACATAAAAGATATGTTAGATCGATTAAATTGGCTGAGTGTAAAGCAGAGCTTATTTTATTATGCAATGAAATTCATCTATAATATAAAGAGAGAAAATTGTCCCACATATTTGACCGAGAAAATTAGATACGTCAATCAGATACACAACTACAACACCAGAGGACGAAATGACTTCCGAGTAGTGGGAATTACAAATGAAGCTGATCGAGCAAATCTCTATTATAAAGGACTTAAACATTTTAATGACCTACCAAATAATATTAAAAATTGTGAAACCACAAATAAATTTAAGCAACTATTATATCGACATTGTAAGAATATGCCTATCCGATAGTTAAATTAGGTTCTAATGAACCGTAAATAAATAAGTAAATAAATAAATTTATCGAAACAAAAAGTCTGGTTGCACCAAAATAATGCATCAAAATCCATAAAATCGATGGTGAAATTGGACTAAGTGGGGTATAAATTATTTCTTCACCCGTCATATTCACGAAATCTGGCCCCCAGCGATTATTACCTCTTTCCAAATTTTAGAGAGCTCGCCAAATCGTTCCATATGAAAGGTATCCAAATGTTGAAAGTTCGCTGGAATAAGTGTATCGCTCTTGAAGGAAAGGATGATGATGATGATGATTTTAGGATGATTGGGCGCGTCGATATCTTTGGTCATTTGGCGTCCGAAGTTTATTTATGTTTTCATGGTTATATTCTGATTTCTAATTCTTTGAGATGGTTGAATACGTTCTCTTTGTTCGATTGAAAAGAGTTGATTACTTTTATGAGGGTACAGGGAATGTTGTGTTTTAATCTAATGTTGGTTGAGTGTTCAGCTTCAAAGATGTGCTTAATGGATTGGGGAGAGTTACAAACTGGGCAGACCGGAGAGGGTTCGCCTTTTAGCAGATAAGAGTGAGTGCGATATGAATGTCCTGCAGCTAATCTTCTCAAGGTGACGTTTTCAAATTTAGTTAAATTCTGATAGTGAAGTGGGGGATATACAATTGAATTGCTTTCCCAGAGTTTGTTTCTATCGTCCTCTAAATCCCACTCCAGCTGGAATAGTTCTCTGCTAATGTTAGTTAGAACCTTTTGGAAGTCTTTAGGATGGTTTTCTTCAGCTGTTGGGGAGCCATTTGTTGTGGCTTTTTTAGCCTCCTGGTCAGCCTTGTCATTGCCCCTTATGCCGCTGTGTCCTGGAATCCACATGTACGCAATTTTTTATTTCTTATTTTGGCTATGTGCTGAAGATCTAAGAGCTGTCTTAGGAATGATTGATTGGAGCTGAGGGTTATTTTAGAGAGCTCGGCAAATCGTACTATATGAAAGGTATCCAAATGGAAAATCGCTGGAATAAATGTATGGCTCTTGAAGGAAACTATGTTGAAGAAGAAACTCGATTTTTGGCAAAAGCGTTGTTTTTTCTTCAGAAGTCTCGGGACTCTTTACCCCAGGTATAACAGACTAGGCTTGGACACAAGGTGGAGCTACAAATCCGTATCAGATGATTAGTCTACGTTACTATGAAAGTATTACAATTGAAGTAAGTTAATTACAAAAAAGTGATTTTAGTATATTTTTAATTTCAGTAATTGAATTACCGACAACTGTGTCTATCACTGTCTTTCATATCTCTCACAGACCGTTTGGTATATTGAATTATAGCAATCTGTTGACAATTTCTACTACGCAAACTTTGCCAGTCTATTACTAGTACTGGCAATAGCTAAATTGCCATCATAATTAAGTTATTACTTATTGTAATTACACAAACATTTTATTCCAAGCCTAATATAGGTTTGTAGGTGTATGTCATGCGGCCCGTCATGAAAATGAACGTTTATATTAATGACGCTGTAATGAACATGCACAATTTTGCAAAGGTCCTTAAAATTGTTGAACTCTAATGGCAACCACGCCAAGATAATTATCCTAATAGAATATACACTGTGTCTCATTTTATTAAGAACGTAATATGAAAGTTAATAACATTCTTACGGGAATTGATCTCCTCTGAGGTGGAAAAAATTTAGATTTTATCATTTTAGTTTAAATATACTTTATTCGTCATATAGGTACATGGGGAAGTCTCAAGACTTTTAAAGAAGAAACAATGTTTTTGCCTAAACTCGGTTTTATTCTTCAACATAGTTTCATTTGCGAGCGTTACACTTATTTCAGCGATCTTCTAACATCTGGATCATCATATAGTACGATTTGTCGAGCTCTCTAAAATAAGCCTTATTTTCCTATTCGAGTACTTCATTTGAACCAAATCTCTTTCCTTAGAGCCACCTTTTCAAATTTGAAAAGAGGTAACAATCGCTGCAGGCCAGATCTAGTGAATATGGTGGATGAGGAAGTATTCATAGCTCAGTTGGTCCAATTTCAACATCAATTTTATGGAGTTGTGGCCTGGTGCATTATCTTGGTGAAACAACATTTTTTTCTTCACTATATGAGGCTTTTTTCTTGATTTTACCATTCAAATTGTATAATAAACTAACGTACTGTTCGCGCCTTCTTAAGATAGCCGATCAGTATTATTCCGTGCATATCCCAAAAAATACTTGCCAAAACCTTTCCAGTGTTTGTGTTTTTAGACAATTTGGTCGACTCCTCAGACGGTCCCAGTCACTCTTCGGACTGCCCGTTGGACTGTTGGCGTATAGTGATGAATCTATTTTTCGTCCAACAGCGTTTTGAATCTTTGACACGTTTCTGTTTTTGATAAACTGTAAGATCAAGCACATAGCTTTTTCATATGCAAATATTCACGCTTTCTGTTGATATCTTTACGACGCCAGCTATCTCTCTCAGTTTCACTTTGCGGTCATTCAGAACAATATGTATGAATGCGGATTTTTTGTGTTTTTTTTTTGGAGTTAAGTAGCCCTATTTAGACGTCCGAAACGTGGTGTATCATCAGTGCTTGTACGACCGCATTTAAGTTCACTTCTCAAGCCATTCTTTGGTTCTGGCTGCATTTTTCCCATCAAAAAGCAATGTTTAATAACAACACGAAAATCTTTTCGATCCATCGTTTTGCTAAAATCAAAAGTAGCATTACTCAAATAGCTGTAACTCGGAAACTAATAGAGAAAAAGTCACGAAAATTTTACGCGAATCGTCTGCGAGTTAACGATAATCGAAAATCGTATGGATTTTTTGTTTGTGTTGCCATCTCTCGGAAGGTCTCGGAACTTTTCACCACATGTAAGTACAACGTACAACAATGTGCCATTACATGTAATGAATATATAATATGACCATTTTTTTCAGGTTTCAAAGCTTCGATAATTCGTGCATCGTTACATAGATGGGGATTGAGTATCTATATAGTACAGTCAACAAAGATATTAGGTAGTCTGGGCGTCGATAATTACGCAAATAAACGTAAAACAAAATAAACAATAGTACATACGTTCATAACAGCAACAATCACTGTGGGCTGTAACTGGTTGCATTAAATCATCTGGCCCCCCCCCCCGCCTTACTATAGTGCTCGGTATCCTGCCTGCCTGCACCGCGATTGTTTTCGCGGGCTTTTTCGAGTGTCGAGAGTTGAATTTTGTCAAAACTGGACATTTCTGCGTCCCGACAACTTCGTTGGGGACAACGGGACCCATTGCCTATAAACGAGACTGCCCCGTGCAAAACGGGTCGTATGGCCACGTTATGAATACATCATATTCATGATATTAAAATTTTACAGCATATGATGTATAGAGATATTGTATTAATGAGACTTCCGGTCGACAGTTCGTAGCACGCGGACGCAATTTCCCGGTTGAGGCTTCTGAAGGCGAAGTTAGAGTGTTTTGGGACTTCGGAGTGTGGATTGGTGGTCCACAAATTGCTTGGTAGGGGTTCTAATCGCAGAGGGTTACTAAGCGCTGTGAGGTGTGATTTCTACAACGTCAGTTGAGGTTAAATGATATGAGCAGGTGGCGAATACGTGAGGCCCTGTTTTTTGTGTCAATCACGTAATCACATGAGCGGGCTGACAGAAAAGGTTATACCCAAAAACCAGTAGCAGTTCCCGAGGATCCTTTATCAGTGACAAGAAAAATAAATTAAGATATAAAGACAAATAAATATTCTAAGCATCTAAACTCGAGAAGCACGAGATGGATTCAAAGCTAAGTAAATTATCTTTAGAAAGATAGAGCTCAACAAAGGAGAAAGGAAGAAAGAAAGAAAGAAGGAAGATATTGTATTAATATATATATATATATATATATATATATATATATATATATATATATTATTTATTACTTTTTCTTGGACTTTCTTAGGTGTAAATTTTTTGATGGTTGGCATAGATCCATAAGTAAGGAAAAGTGGCTTCGTACACGAGGATTCCCACATTAAGTAGCATTTTGTTTGTGGGTGTTTTTATTTTCTAAAATAGGAAAATTACAAGTTATAAAGAATAATTTTAAAACTGGTGTAAAAAACTAACACTAATAATGCATTATTAAAATATTGAAATAAACAACTAAAATCATTTTGGGGAACATACTTTGGACCTTCTGCTTGTAGAGTACTAAGTGAAAAATATTGAAAGATATTGTCCATTCCAATTAAAAAATGCGTTAATATTCAGTCTCAAAATTATACATTCGTTTGTAACATTAATATCAGTGTTTTCTGATGCTTTTTATTAAACACTTTTGTGAATTTTAAAATTGCTCAGGGAAATTAGTCAGAAAGAAGTTTTAGGTACAATTAAAATATTTGTGTAGTCGGTATAATTTACAATAGCAGATCAGGTATTAAAAGAAACCATTGGTAATTTGGATAAATAATAAAGATCATCCGAGAATGCTTCCCTATGGCACACCAGGTTTAACTGAAAATTGCTTAGAGATAAAAGCACCATTATTATTATTATCAATATCAATATCAATTTTACTATTACGATAAGTCCTCGTACGATACATATACAGTCTATCAAATAAGAACGCGACCGCTGTTATTCTTGAAAAAATGTGTTTCAAGAAAAGTTTTTGCCATCAATATATTCTTTGGCGTGCTAACAACGGCGCTATTACCTTCGTAAGTTGTCCAATTGCCTCCTGCATCAAGAATAGCCTGGCATCTTTGAGGCATGCTGTCGACGAGATCTTCTGCATACTCGAATCTCGCGTCCTTAGAGTCCTTCCTCTGAGCTTTCTTTTTACAAGAGACTAAAAGTTTTCAATAGTGTTGGTGTCCGGCGATTGTGAGGGCCATTCTAATATGTCATCGTGGGCCCAAGCGAGCCGTTTCGCGACGTGATTATCTCCTAGCAAAGGTTTTTTGAAATTTGACACCATGAGCACGAAGATGTTGTCGAATGGTCTCATGAAACACATTCAAACCAAATTTTCTTAATTTTGAGGCCTCTTGAGGCAGCGTCAATTTCAGGTACTTTGGGAGTGATTTTGCCTACCGAGCCACGTTTTGGCAAGTCGTCGACATTTTTCGTCTCGTTTAAATGATTTACCCACTTCTTCACAAACGATATCGACTTTTTAATATATTTAGCGGCGGCAAAATGTGTCATTTTAGGCTCCTTTGGACGGAAACAAGAAAAAACTGCCTCGAACCGACACGCAAATAAGTGACTCATTCTGGATTTTACGTGATTTCGACGAAAGTTCAGAATCGACTGATACTTTTACTAAAATGCGTCGTAAACTCTAGCAATTTTTTGTAGAATTGTTAGAATCGCATCTACCAAAAATTAATTATCGCGGACACGTTTTTACTTGACAAACTGCAAACAGTTTCTTTAACAGATCAACATGTGAAAAGTCGAAAGCCTCAGCTAGATCTAGTAACAGTCAAGATATGCGGATCGAATTGAAAACCATTTCGTTTTGCAGCCGGAACAAAATTTAAAATCTCAAAAATATATTTCCCTATTCTCTTTAAAAATAATTATACAAAAGTGTAGTAAACTAGCACATAATTTACTTTTTATTTATATTATGTGCATACTCTAACCATTTTGTATCGTCACTTTCAGAAACGTGTCTGAACGTTGAACACACATACACATACAACAGAAACTCTTCTTATTTTAGGGGACGTCATGAACGGAGAAGAAAAGGGGAGATCTAGTCCCACTTTTGACATAATTGATGAATCGTTTTTGACGGCGTATTTTGTTTCTAATGTAATCTGTCTTGTTTTAATTAGTGACTCTCTGTTTGAAAGGAAATTATTGAGTTTTAGTGTTAAAGCAAACAAAGAAAATGCGTCTTAGATTAGGTAGAATCGATCATTCCGGAGAAATTATTGGAAATTAGAAAAATGTTTTTCTGTGAGAGTATTTTTATGGGCACAGCATGCGCGTTAGCGGAAAATATTTAAATCGCTACAGAAACGACGCGAATCTTTGTAGGTTGTAATTGATGAACAATATTGTTGTGGTCAGTTAGTTCGAAACTAATGAGATATAGAAGAGTTCTTATAGAGAATGGCACGAAGGGAAATGAGCTGAACCTCCCAGCAATAAAAGTTCCGGGTACCCAGTCAAGCGAGCAGCTTAATTCTGAATGGAGTCTACAAATGTAGAGTAGGTTTATGCTTTGCAGGATCCTAAATATGGGAGTAATATTACAATATAAGTGGAGTTTGAGCTCTGTGTAGAACTAGAACGTGTTCTAAACTATATAGTTGTCTTCTTCTTACGACGCCGTCTCCTCACGAAGACTGGCGTTCCATATAGCTAAACAAACTTTAGAAACTGCTGCTCAAAAAATATCACTCGAAGCACATTCAAACCACCTTCTCATGTCCTTTATAGTTAGTAATTTCTTCATTTTTTCATTCGTTCCAGTACTTGGGTCCCACTTGTCATTTATATTGGTTCCTAAATATTTAAATGTGAAGACTGTTGCTGGTGGTAGATTTTTCTTTGTTATTACTATCCACTTGTTTTTTCTTATATTCATAGTTAATCCAAATCTTTCGCTGGCTGTTATGACTTGATTCATCAGTTGCTGGAGATCTTTGATATTATTTGCTAATAGAACAATATCATCAGCATACAGTATGTTGTGCAATGTACTTCCATTAATTGTTATCCAACACAGCATCAAAATAAAGATTAAACAAAAGTGGAGAGAGAATGCATTCCTGTCTTACACCTTGGAATTTTTTTTGCTTTCGGACTTTTCCAGCCCAATTTTAGCTTCCACTGATTGATTTCAGTACAGACTTTAAATAACATTTAGATCACTTTTGTAGTTTCTAGAATTTTTATTAATTTTTCATGCATCATATAGTCGAAAGCTTTATTGTAATCCATAAAACATGCGTATATATCTATATTCATATCTTTACAACGCTAGACCAGTATATTTAATGAGAATAAAGCTTTCTGTGTACCCGTGCCTTTTCGGAATCCGAATTGTGTGTTATCGATTTTTGCTTCACATTTTCTATATATTCTGGTATGGATGATTCTGAGGAATATCTTGAGAACGTGAGACATTAAACTTATCAAGCGATAATCGTCACATCTCATTGATTTTGACTTTTGGAACTGAGATGAAGGTCGATTTTAGCCAGTCAAGGGGGATTTGTTCAGTTTCATAGATCTTGTTAAATCAGATTACCAGTCGAGTAATAAATGGACTTTCATCGGAAAATATTTTGAGGATTTCTCCCTTTATCTAATTTGAACCAACTGCTTTTCCATCCTTCTGAAGTCGTATAGCATAAATAACTTCTCTTCTTGTTATTTCTGACCCTATCTCATTATCTCTGTTTAGCCGTAAGTTTTCTGATCTATGTCCATTGGAAAGTTCTATGTATTGCTCCCATGTCTTTACTTTGTCCTTAATACTCAGTATAATTTCATTGCTTCCATTTCTCAGAATTATTTCTTTTTTTTTTTCTTGTTTTTTTCTTCCCAATTTCTTTGCCTTCTTATGTAAGTTGAATGTGTCATGTTTCTCTTGCTTTCTAGTACGAATTAATATTTCAAACTTTTGAGAAGTTTCCTTCGCTATGCGGTCAACACGATCTAACGTCGGTCTCGGTAGCGTAGTGGGTTAAGAGCTTGCATATTAAACCGATGGTTGCTGGTTCCGATCCGGCAATCAGCTATATGTTATGTGTATATTTTTAGGTAATAGTTAATGCAGAAATGCAATAAAGCCATGGTAGCATCACCGGCGTTTTCTTAAAAGTGCCGTGAAATACTTTGGCCCCAGTGTAACATTGACGGATTTTATAACATCTATGTCAATATGTCTCATTTAAAATATAGTAAGACAAGGGGTAAAAATTCCTATAGTAGTGGGGAGGTGGGCTATAAAAAAAACAAGGAAAACATATTTGCTACCAAGTTAAGTGAAAAAGTTCAAAGTTATGTTGAGTTCTGTAACGTGGAGAAAACTGCTGTGTGAGCTTTTCTAGATTTATATTCAAATTTTTTTTCTTTTTTTTGTTATAAGTCTAGCACATGTGCTGCAGGGAAGTCCCTAAAGCACTACAGGAGCGACATGTCCTGGGTAAATTATTCCAAAGGGATGATGTTCTCCATATAAAAGACTGCTTGAAAAGTATTGTACGAGGAGTAATAAGCTGAATCTCATACGGGTGTGAAGTATTAGCGCGACGTGTATTTCTAACACGCACTGCTCTGGGAGGAATAAAGCGGGCTATATCCTTCGAATCAAGGCCGTCAGTCAGTTCAGGGTCTCCGATCAGACGAACAGCTCTTCTCTGAATAGAATACAACAAATACAGTGTATGTTTGGGAACGGAGCCCCAAATATGGGAGCAGTATTCCATAGTTGGTCGAATTTGAGCTTTGTAAAGAATTAACAGTTATTGTGGAGTGTAAAGCTTTCTGGTTCGAAATAATATTCCCACCTTTTGAAAAGCTCTCCTTGCTATGCCTGCAACATGTTCATGCCAGGACATATTTGCTCTCAAATTAACGCCCAACAAATTGAGTGACGATGTTAGAGGAATTAGACATACCATAAGAACGTAGGTTAGCCAAGAGTCCATCGTGCCAAACACGTTCGAATGCCTTGAATATGTCAAGAGCAACCGCTCGAGATTCTCCAAAGTGTTCAATTGCGTTGTTCTAAACATGTGCTACATATCAGAAGATCTCCTGTTGATCTATGTTTACGAAAGCCATATTGGTGATCGTTAATAATGTTGAATCCTTCAAGATATTTTAGAAGATGCTGGTTGATAGCCTTTTCCATGATCTTGGATATTATTGAAAGCAGTGCTGTGGCACATTTCCAGAAAGAAGGAAATATTCCCTCGCACAGTTTTTGAGAACTATGGCAGGTATTCCGTCAGCGCCAGAAGCTTTTTTGGTGCCTAGTCTCATTAAAATACATTTTATGATACGCTGTCTGAAGACAACACTGGGCATCCTTGACTGTACTATAGGAACAGTAGGTGGTGTTTTTCCTTGGAAATCAGAATGTGAAGCAAAGAGTTCGGCCAACAAGTTCGCTTTCTCAACAGGTGTTATTGCAATAGAATTATCTGGCCGTGTGAGTGGTGGTATGGTGGATTTAGTAAAATTTTGACTAACTGCCTTAGCGACTGACCAAAAGGACCTGGAATTGTTGGGACAAGCGAGAAATTTGTTTCTAATTTGTTGATTTTGTGCCTCTTTGGTTTCGTCGATAATTTCTTTGCATCTATTCGGGGCACGAACAAAGGTGTTACGATTTATGGTGTTAGGATTTTCACGCCATTGTCTGTAAGCAAGATGTTTAGAAGCAACAGCTTCTTCGCATCTTCGGTCAAACCAAGGCTTGCCGTTGGAAGAGCATTTCTTCGAAAAAGGATGTAAGCTTCCATACCAACCAAAATAACATCGGAAACCTCCCTGGTGTAGTCAGACGGGTCGTCGGTCGTCGAATCGAAAACAAACGTCTAACCAAAGGATGATGATGATATTTGGGGGATCGGGCGCGTCGACATCTTAGGTCATTTGGCGCCCTAATTTTCTTTTAGATTTCTATTTCCAGTTCTTTGAGATAATTTCGAATTTTATTCTTGTTTAATTGATACGTGTTTATTATTTGCGTTAGTGTGGAAGGAATATTGTGCTTTATTCTTATGTTTGCTAAATGTTCTGCTTCAAAAATATGTTTAACTGTTAGCGTGTCTAACCAAAGGAAAGTTCAAAAATATTCCATGAGATCTTCCCATTGTAGTGCTAAATCTTGCGCGGTTTAGACGCCTCTCTGTTACTGATTGGTAGGGTAATTGATTACTTCTACTCTAAGACATAATTTATTCCAGATGATCGTTCAGTTGATGGTTTGCGAATATTAATATTAATGGCAAATGAAGAAACCAGCGTGCTAGCTTGGATTTTGGTCTTTTCATCCGAAGACTAATGAAGCCAAGCGATGGCGTTATTGATGAAGATGTCTAAAATGAATTCATTATTGGTCATGCTTAACTCGGTCTAATGCATTGGCCATATTAAATGTAACCGCTCGGGACCAGTTGATTTATGCTTAGGAAAGTCATATTGGGGTTCGTAATGTTAAATCGTTACATATATTTTAATCAAAATCAAGGTGATTATTGAGAGAGGAACGGAGTATTTCACATTATTCGATGTACGCGTTTCCGCGATAAAAAATGATTTTTTCACCCACACCGATGCTCTATCAATAAAATAAAAATGATTTACATTGTAGAGCTGTCACTCTGTGTTATGAGCCAGACTGATACATTGTAACTTTATCCTGTTCCTAGCGAGATCAATTGTTGACGATCATAGCAGAATTATGTTAAATATATGCTATAGAGTTGCCACAAGCAAAGCAAATGTTCAACGAATAATGACAAAGTATTTTAAGACGGTATAAACTTTTTAATTATATTTGGACTTTCCCAAAGTTATCGTACCCGACAAATTGTGGTCACATCACGTCGGGCGGCGTGCAATAGATGGTGCATAATGCAAAAAATAACGTAAATTAAATAATATCCGCCTTCGTTCCGAAATTGGATAGAAGTAAGTAGCAATTACTTAAGTACGCCAATGAGGAAAGCCATGCACTGTGATCGACACAGGCTGCATGATTGCCAAACTGATAAATTGCTGTTGGCATGCTTGCAGGCGCACACTTGTCACACATGCAGCCCTTTTTCTTATATCCTTCAACAGGGGAACCTAAAGTAAGAAGATTATTCTAAAATTACACTGGTCAATAAAAAAAAAGAAAATTGCTTGTTTCCAGTGATTTTTTTTTTCTATCTCAAATTGACGCGTATTTTTAGTGTTCCGTACGGAACACTTATAAGATCACTTCGGTGTCTGTCTGTCTGTCTGTCTGTCTGTCTGTCTGTCTGTCTGTCTGTCTGTCACACCGATTTTCTCCGAAACTATTTGACATAGAAAGGTGAAATTTGGTAATAATATAGGAATTGATGGCCTCATCAGAGCCATGTAGTTTTGAGAATTAAATTTTGACTTAAGGGGTTAGTTTTGGGGGGTGAAGTCGGAAGCGAAAAAAAAAATTTTTTTACTAGGTCATCGAGTGTGGTGTCAAATGAAAGCTTGTGAAAATACGAATAAAATATATATATATAATATTATACTTGCGCGCACTTTTCTTTGTATTATTTTTAAAATTTCGCGAAAAAATCGCTGTCCCGGGCCTTATCTCGAAAAGTACTTATCAAAAAATTTCGAAAAAATTCTGGAATATTCTCCACGGGGTGTAGATTGAACGAAAATTATGACGAGTGCATTACCTTTAATAATTTATATGGTATATAAAAAAAACAAAAATTTCAAGGTCATCAGATTTCAGTAAAGATTGGAAACAAACTTTGTTGAAAACTCATTTGGGGTGTGTTTTGTGAAGTCACTGATCATTTTATACCACCGTAACATAAATTTTGACTTAAGGGGTTCGTTTTGAGGGGTGAAATCGGAAGTGAAAAAAATTTTTTTTTACTAGGTCATCGAGTGTGATGTCCAATGAAAGCTTGTGAAAACACGAGTAAATATATATATAACATATATATATATATATATATATATATATATATATATATATATATATATATATATATATATATACATATATATATATATATATATATATATATATATATATATATATATATATATATACTCGTATATAATGTAATACTTGCGCACACTTTTCTTCGTCTTACTTTTAAAAAAATCGCTGTCCCCTACCTTATCTCGAAAAGTACTGATCAAAAAATTTTGAAAAAATTCTGGAATATTCTCCACGGGGTATAGATTGATGTCCAATGAAAGCTTGTGAAAACACGAGTAAATATATATATAACATATATATATGTATGTATATATATATATATATATATATATATATATATATATATATATATATATATATATATATATATATATATACATATATATATATATATATATATATATATATATATATATATATATATATATATATATATATATACTCGTATATAATGTAATACTTGCGCACACTTTTCTTCGTCTTACTTTTAAAAAATCGCTGTCCCCTACCTTATCTCGAAAAGTACTGATCAAAAAATTTTGAAAAAAATTCTGGAATATTCTCCACGGGGTATAGATTGAACGAAAATTATCACGAGTGCATTACCTTTAATAATTTATTTGGTACATAAAAAAAAAAAAAATTTCAAGGTCACCAGTTTTCAGTAAAGATTGGAAACAACCTTTGTTGAAAACTCCTTTGAGGTGTGTTTTGTGAAGTCACTGATCATTCTATACCACCCTAACAAAATTTTTTATTTTAAAAACAATCAACGTACGGAACACTAATTGTGCAAGTTCAACTTGCACTTGACCGGTTTTTTTAAATATGGCAACAATTTTTCTCTCACAGCTTTTGTTTTTGAGTTATAGCTAACTACCCTCATTTACTATTTTTTACTTAGATTTTAGTTTTTTATTGGGCACTAAAATATATTTTGTTGTTGTTTTAGATATGGCTTCGTCAAGAAGATGTTGTGTGCTTAATCCCAATTGTTTTTGCTATATTTGTGGTGAATATATATTTGCAAAATATCGAAAACCTATATCGGACTTTGTGAAAACTGCGTATCATCAATACTTTAAAATAAAATTGTGTAATCAGGACAAGCCATGGGTTCCTCATATTGTATGTCAAAAATGTGTGGTATGTCTACGGTTTTGGTCCAGTGGAAAAAGAGATGCAATAATGTTCGTAACACCCATGATTTGGCGAGAACCTCGAAACCATCATGACGATTGTTACTTCTGCGTTGTGAAAATAAACGGAATTAACCCTGGAAATCGAAGTAAGTGGTCATATCCTAACTTATCTTCTGCTCAACGACCTCAATTAAAATCACAAGAGGTACAACCCAGCACTTCTAAATCTTCTGATGATCCAAATCTCTGTGAACCCGAACAAAATACATCAAGCGAAGACTCTGATTCAGACTACAAATGTAGCCTTTCAGAACCTCAACCATTTAATCAGAAAGAACTAAATGACTTAGTAAGAGATCTGAACTTACCAAAAGAAGCTTCTGAAATTTTAGCATCTCGTTTAAAAGAAAAATATTTGCTTACTCCGGAAACCAACATTACATTTTATCGTACCCGAGAAAAAAATCTATTACCGTATTTTTCTCAAGAGAAGGATTTAGTTTTTTGTAACGATGTTGGTGATATTTTGCAGCAGATGGGATTAAAACAGTACCAACCTAGTGATTGGCGTCTTTTCATAGACAACAGCAAAAGAAATTTAAAGTGTGTTTTGCTTCATAACGGTAACAAGTACGGATCTATACCTATTGCACATTCGACGACTTTTAAAAGAAGAATACGTAAATGTTTCTAAGGTTATGGAAAAAATTAAGTATCAAGACCACAAATGGGTCATTTGTGTTGATCTGAAAATGGTTAACTTTATTTTAGGTCAATAAGGGGGTACACAAAGTTCCCTTGTTTCACGTGTCTCTGAAATAGTCGTGACAAACAACACCATTACTCACAAAAAGTTTGGCCAGTGCGGGAAGAGCTAAAAGTTGGTACAAAAAATGTTATAAACGTGCCTTTAGTTAGCCGAGACCGCATCATACTTCCACCACTTCATATGAAACTCGGCATAATGAAACAGTTTGTGAAGGCGCTTGACAAAAGTAGCAAATGTTTTAATTTTCTTTCACGCAAGTTTCCAGGATTAAGTTCAGAAAAATTGAAAGCTGGTATTTTTGATGGGCCACAGATTAGGCAACTCGTGAAAGATCCTAATTTTGTCAAATCAATGACTGAAGTCGAATCCAAAGCTTGGAATTCATTTGTTTTGGTTATGAGTAGCTTCCTAGGCAAAAAGAAATCTGACGACCATGTCGAGCTTGTTGAGTGCATGCTATCGAACTTGCAAGAGCTAGGGTGCAACATGAGCATAAAAATCCACTTCCTGTACTCGCATTTAGACCAATTTCCACAAAATCTGGGTGATTTTAGTGAGGAGTAGGGTGAAAGGTTTCATCAGGATCTTCGAACAATGGAAGAGCGTTATCAGGGGCGGTGGGACTCACATATGATGGCAGACTACTGCTGGAGTTTGCAACGAGATCTACCTAAAATCGTTCATTCAAGGAAATCTTATAAAAGATCATTTGCTAGTGTTCAATAGAAATTTTGTTAACATAATGTATTCTTTTTTTGTATTTTTTTGACAAAACAATAAAACTGTATATTTCAAAAGGTAAATCTGTTAGCAATCTCCCAGTATTTTTTTCATAGTCAGGGCCATAGAAATACCCAGTAACAGAAAAAAAAATAAAGCAAACAAGACTTGTGTTGACCAGTGTTATCCTTATTACCTATATCAAACTCACTTTTGTACATATGCTTTTTCTCAGAGTGATTTACAATTACATCATAACGGCAAATTGACGTAAATTGAAAAAAAAACATCAAAACTGGGAGTTCTTTTCATTTACTAATATGACAAGCAAGATGGAGTTGACGACATTTTCTGTTCATTGACAGGTCGAGTCATTGGATTTATTTGACAACATGCCCGAAGTTGAAACAATGAGTCTTTGTGACGCGACAACAAAAAAAAAACTTTTCCTGCTAAATGATCTAATCAATCTGTTATAACACAGCCGACAAAATTTGGCCAAACCTTTTACCCAGAAACCAGAATATACGTTCCCGAAGGTTTATGACGTGCTGAATTCGAATTCGGGGTCAGAATTTCCCTGATGGCTCCGGTTTTCGAGATATTCTAACCTAAATGTGCGAAAATCACGGTTTTTCGACATACCAGGTGTACAAGTATGAAATGCGGATTTCAGACAACAGATGGTGCACCAATGCAGTTTGTGCTACAAAGATTTGACACTGCGCCATTTTGTTGTGTTATTAATAAGTGTCAGATGCACACGAGTGATAAATTGGAAAAGTGTGTGCATAGTGTTGTGTTGTTGTGTTCAATATGTCGAAATTTATACCGAACAAAGAGCATTCGCGGACAGCATTCATTTTTTGTTTTCATTTGAAGAAAACTGCTGTTGACTCATACCGATTACTTCGAGAAGCTTATGGTGAACATGCTTCATCGCAAGATACGTGTAAACGATGATTTCGGCGTTTCAAAAGTGGTGACTTCGATGTCGCAGACAAGGAACGTGGAAAACTGCCAAAAAAATACGAAGATGTGGAATTTCAAGCATTGTTGGACGAAGATGATTCGCAAAACACAAAAACAACTCGCCAAGCAATTGGGCGTTAGTCAACAAGCTGTTTCCAATCGGCTACGAGAGATGGGAAAGATTCAGAAGATCGGTAGATGGGTACCACATGAGTTGAACGACAGGCAAATGGAAAAGCGCAAAAACACCTGTGACATTTTGCTCGTTAGGTACAAAAGGAAGTCGTTTTTGCATCGTATAGTAATAGGGGATGAAAAGTGGATTTATTTTGAGAATCCCAAGCGCAAAAAATCATGGGTAGATCCAGGCCCTCCATCTACATCGACAGCAAGACCGAATCGCTTTGGCAGAAAAACGATGCTCTGTGTTTGGTGAGACCGGAGGGGCGTGGTCTATTATGAGCTTTTAAAACCTGGAGAAACAATTAATACTAAACGTTACCAACAACAATTGACCGATTTGAATCGTTCACTGCTTGAAAAAAGGCCGGGATACCGAAAGAGGCAAAACACAGTCATTTTTTTCATGACAATGCTCCATCACATACGGCAAAAACAGTTCGTGACACGTTGGAAGCACTCAGCTGGGAAGTTCTAATCCATGCGGCTTACTCACCAGACTTGGCTCCTTCCGATTACCACTTGTTTGCATCGATGGGTACAAAAATGTGAAAAAATGGCTCGATGAATGGTTCGCAGCAAAAGGGAAAGATTTTTACTGGCGTGGTATTTACAAATTGCCCGAAAGATGGGAAAAATGTATAACAAGCGATGGAGTATCCTTTGAATAAAGCACTTTGTATCATTCTCCCGAATTTAACATGTTTTTTTAGAAAAAAAAAATCCGCATTTCATACTTGTACACCTGGTATTTGAGGTTAAATTTCTAATTGAAATGAAACGAATTACTTTGTTATTTGTCACTTATTTTTATTTATCTGCTAGTGCAATTTCGTAGGTTTTATACATTATCAAGCGTAATACTGTGTAATGTAAAAAACCTACGAAACTGCAGTAGCAGATAAATAAAAAATAAGTGACAAATAACAAAGTAATTCGTTTCATTTCATTTAGAAATTTGAAATGTACTGTCGCAAAGTAACGGACCCCTCAATTATACAATTCTGGTTATATTACATAGAAAGGTAATTTTTTTTATCAAACCATTAAGAAGGTCCGAAAGTACTACTCTTCCTCTTCAAAACGCATTTAGATTTTTCCGGATATTTTTTTTTTCATCTTTGAGAAATCGAATGTTAAAATTAAGTATTTCGACTTATTTCTCGATTTTTGGAAAATGAAAGGCATCGAATAAATACAATTCTTCGACGCATTAACTTTTGTAACGATTGTTAATTTATGGTGAAGGATGTTTCAAATTAGATTCATTTTGAGTTTAATAAACAAAGAGAAAAGTTAATGCGTCGTCGTTATTCAATGCCTTTCATTTTTCAAAAATCGAGAAATAAGTCTAACTACTTAAATTCAACATACGATTTCTCAAAGATAAAAAAATAACCGGTCAAGTGCAAGTTAAACTTGCTCAATTAGTGTTCCGTACGTTGATTGTTTTTGAAATAAAAAATTTTGTTACGGAGGTATAAAATGATCAGTGATTTCACAAAACACACTCCAAATGTTGTTTTTAGTCTTTACTGAAAACTGATGACCTTGAAGTTTTTGTTTTTTTTTATATTAAGATAAATTATTAAAGGTAATGCACTTGTGATAATTTTGGTTCAATCTACACCCCGTAGAGAATATTCCAAAATTTTTTCAAAAGTTTTTGATCAGTACTTTTCGAGAAAAGGGGGGAGAACGATTTTTCGCGATTCTTTAAAAATAATACAAAGAAGTGTGCGTAAGTATTACATTATATATATTTTTTACTCGTGTTTTCACAAGTTTTCATTTGACACCACACTCGATGACCTAGTAAAAATTTTTTTTTCACTTCCGATTTCACCCCCCAAAACTTTTTTTTTATGGGTCTAGCACAGGTGCTGCAGGGAAGTTCCTAAAGCACTACAGGAGCGACACGTGTGCGGAAAAAAAAACGAAAAAAACGATTCACGTTGTTCTTGAATCGCTGTAAATTGTACTCGCTGGGAAACACAGTCCTGGGCAAATTATTCCAAAGGGATGATGTTATCCATATAACAGACTGCTTGAAAAGCGTTGTATGAGGAGTAACAAGCTGAACCTCATACGGATGTGAAGTATCAGCGCGACGTGTATTTCTAACATGCACCGCTCTGGGAGGAATTAAACGGGCCACATCCTCCGAAGACTTTCCATGGAAATACTTGTAGAATAGGTTCAAGTCGCCAACCGTTTCTCGATGTTCCAGCGAATCAAGGCCGTAGGTCAGTTCCGGGTCTCCAATCAGACGAACAGCTCTTCTCTGAATAGAATCCAACAAATGCAGTGAATGTTTGGGAGCGGAGCCCCAAACATGGGAGCAGTAGTCCATAGTCGAATTTGAGCTTTGTAAAGAATTAAGAGTTGTTGTGGAGTGTAAAGCTTTCTGGTTCGAAATAATATTCCCAACTTTTGAGAAGCACTCTTTGCTATGCCTGCAACATGTTCATGTTAGGACATATTTGCTCCCAAATTAACGCCCAACAAATTGAGGGACGATGTTAGAGGAATGGAGTGCCCCGCCATAACTATGTCGGGTTCAGCAACATTAACTTTTTTAGAAAAAAACTGCTGCTTGGGTTTTTGTAGTGTTAAATTCCACTTGGTTACTGTCACCCCAAGATAGAATTTCTTCTAGGTCTTTGTTAAGTTGAACAACTTCCCGCTGTCTGCGGACACTCGCCTGAGCAGTCGATGTCCGAGCGTTCAAAGTGAATGTAGAGATAAGCGTACTGTCGTCTGCAAAGCTGTAGAGAGCTAACCCCTTAAGTCAAAATTTAGCTTTCAAAACTACACGGCTGTGATGAGACCATCAATTCCTATATTATTACAAAATTTCAACTTTCTATGACAAATAGTTTTGGAGAAAATCGGGTGTGACAGACGAGACAAACAGACGGACAACAGAAAGACAGACACCGAAGTCATCAAATAAGTGTTCCGTACGAAACACTGAAAAGATATCCAGACAAATCTAAATGCGTTTTGAAAAGGAAGAGTAGTTCTTTCGGACTCCATTTGGTTTCATAAAAAAAATTTACCTTTCGATGTGACATAACCGTAAATATCTCGAAAAACCGTGATTTTCGAACTTTCAGGTTAGAATATCTCGAAAATCGGAGCCATCAGAGAAATTCTGACCTCGGATTCGATTTTAACTCGTCAAAAACCTTCAGAAAAGTATATTCTGGTTTCTGGGTAAAAAATTTGTCGGCCTGTGTAATTTTCAACGTGTATTTATTTTCGTAGGTCGTATTACAGAATTAGGCAATCAATTAGTGCAATATCACAGTATGATTAACACAATTAATAATACTAGTAATATACTACTACACCCCTATACTCCCCTATCTACAATAATACTTTCCATATTAAACTTAACTGATAAGAGTCATGAAATTGAAATGTTGATTTATGGTCTGAAAAAACTTCACGCACTGAAATAAATGCCGTGTCTAATTACGTATTAAATAGTGGCAGTTGTATTATTCTAAGTAGGTTTTGTGGGGTTTTTAAATTTGCATAGATATGTGAGGAAGTACTTCTATTTTACCGAAGGTCGTGTGCGGACTATACATTCAATTCCAAATTTTTTGTCTTAATAAACACCGTTGGAATAAAATAGTAAAAAGTTAAAACACAAAAATATGCTGGAAATAAAATAAATATTTATTACTTTCTATAATTTGTCTTCTATCTGTTTTTCACATTAGCTATATTTATATTGCTGCTAACTACGAATTTAATTAAACAATAACGAAGACAGAGGTATGTGTAATTCATAGTGATAAACAAATAGACGAGTAAAATAGAGCAAATAATTTCAACTTTAAAACCATGTCGTTTTCAAAGGCTATTTTATCACGTCATATCTTCACAAACTGCACAATCTACTTCAACTAATTTAACCTTATCATCCGCATATATATATATATATATATATATATATATATATATAAATGGAATTATTAATTTTATGACCTAAGTTAGGGAATTTAGTAGAATATTGCCGTTTTCATCTTTCTGCCGGTTTTTAAAAATGCCACATTATCTTTCAAAACTAGAAAAAAAGTAGTTTTGGGCATTTATTTTGAAATTTCTCGCTTTTTAATAACTTATTTCAACCGACAATAATTCTTTCCTACACTAACGTGAAAAAAATAT
>CM032454.1:186987145-187036379 GCA_019049505.1 Pachyrhynchus sulphureomaculatus
TGTCGGGGCACTCCATTCCTCTAACATCGTCACTCAATTTGTTGGGCGTTAATTTGGGAGAAAATATGTCCTGGCATGAACATGTTGCAGGCATAGCAAGGAAAGCTTCTCAAAAGTTGGGAATATTATTTCGAACCAGAAAGCTTTACACTCCACAACAACTGTTAATTCTTTACAAAGCTTAAATTCGACCAACTATGGAATACTGCTCCCATGTTTGGACTCCGCTCCCAAACATACACTGCATTTGTTGGATTCTATTCAGAGAAGAGCTGTTCATCTGATCGGAGATCCGGAACTGACCGTCGGCCTTGATTCGCTGGAACATTGAAGAACGGTTGGCGACTTCAGCCTATTCTAGAAGTACTTTCAAGGAAAGTGTTCGAAGGATGTGGCCCGCTTAATTCCTCCCAAAGCGGTGCATGTTAGAAGTACACGTCGCGCTAATTCTTTACATCCGTATGAGGTTCATCTTGTTACTCCTCGTACAACGCTTTTCAAGCAGTTTTTTATATGGAGAACATCATCCCTTTGGAATAATTTGCCCAGGACTGTGTTTCCCACCGAGTACAATCTACAGCGATTCAAGAACAACGTGAATCGCTTTCTCCGCACACGTGTCGCTCCTGTAGCGCTTTAGGGACTTTCCTGTAGCACGTGTGCTAGACCCATAAAAAAAAAAAATTAATGGAAATAATGTAAAATAACAAAATTTTTTGGTTTTTTCGACTCCAGTTACCCTGAAAAGGACCTATATTACGATATGTACAAAGCAACACTTCTGACGCCCCCCCTCCCCATTATATCTTTAACTGTAGATAACTATGCTTAAAATTTATTCACTATCGCAATCAAAAATTAGGAAAAATTTTCATGATAATGTAGAAACGTAATCAAAATTTATCTACCCACACCTCTTTCACTGCATTCCCCTGAAATTATATTGCTCAAAGTCTATAAATACCATTTCCCCTTTAAGTGTATAACAAATTTTAAATCGATATCTCAATTCGTTCGAGAGGTATCGTGCCAGCAGACAGATGGAAACACAGGCAGATCGACGGAAATAAGTGACTATATTTTGGTGATCTAATGACTCTAAAACGTAAACAAAAAAACGGTCAAGTGCAAGGCGGACTTTCGCAACTAGTGTTCCATAAGTTGATTGCTTTGGAAATAAAAAATTTTGTTACGGAGGTATAAAAGGATCAGTGACTTCACAAAACACACCACAACTGAGTTTTCAACAAAGTTTTTTCCGATTTTTGTTGAAAACTGATGACCTTGAAATTTTTATTTTTTTATGTACCAGATAAATTATTAAAGGTAATACCCCCGTGATAATTTTCGTTTAATCTATACCCCGTGAAGAATATTCCAAAATTTTTTAAAAACTTTTTGATTAGTACTTTTCCAGATAAGGTGGGGGGGCGATTTTTCGGAATTTTTCAAAAATAATACTAAGAAAAGTGTGCGCAAGTACCACATCATATATATTTTTGAACTCGTGTTTTTACAAGCTTTTATTTAGCACCCCACCCGATGACTTAGTAAAAAATTTTTTCACTTCCGATTTCACCCCCCAACTCTTAAGTTGGGGGGTGAAAATCTTAACTTTCAAAACTAGTTGACTCTTTCTATATCAACTAGTTGACTCTTTCTATATCAAACAGTTTCGGAGAAATTGGGTGTGTCAAGTGGACAGACAGTACAGATGAACTGACACTAAAAATATAAACATCTTGTAGATCATGATTCCAATACTTTCCTTTAGTAAGGGAAGTATAAAAGGAGGAATCCAATCTTTATCTCACCGTACCAATTTTATTTTTATCTGCAATTAAAAGAAAGCAATAAAAAAATAATATACAAAATTTTAAAGGAAGTGTACACCGCCTTAGGCGTAATAATAATGATTAGTTTTAAACGAGGTATCAAACAAATGTTAACAAGACCTAAGTTTACATACATTAACAAAATAATTACACTCTGATTGTATTTAAAAATCTCGAAATAAATTTTAATGGAATTATAATTGTCGGTTACATCTCTAATTTAAATGTAATTTAACTTTTAAAAAAATGGCTGCAAATTGTTGGGCATTAGGTCTGACAAGCTTGAGCGTATGTCGGGTAAACAATTAAACGAATAATTAGTCACGGGTAAGCAATAGTGAATTTTTGAAGCATATATATATATATATATATATATATATATATATATATATATATATATATATATATATATTTATATATATATATTTTTATATCTATATTTATATATATATTTATATATATACATATATATATATATATATATATATATATATATATATATATATATATATATATATATATATATTTATATACCGCAAGGCTGAATGATAACAGTTGGACACGCCGTATAGTTGAATGGAGGCCTAAAGAACCCAAAAGATGCAGAGGTAGGCCACAGCCAAGATGGCCGGACGGCATAAAAAGATTAGCAGGGCACGATTGGACGCAAAAAGCATCCGACTATGAATAGAATAAGCTAATAATGATGATGATATATATGTATATATGTATATATATATATATATATATATATATATATATATATATATATATATATATATATACCAAATTTTTCGGACTTTCTCGGGTATGGGTCTGTGGGAAGTAAATGAAAAAACTAATTTTCCTTCCTTAATACTCAATACTCGGTCTGTGGGATGTAAATGAAAAACTCCTTTTCTTCCTTAATATTTAATATTCTTTGACATTTTCAAGAGTAAAGAATTTCGAGTTAGTCCGTCTTTTTCTTTAAGAACATAGGAAACATCTACTTTACAATAGTGTTAAAGAATCACTGAACACTGTTGTAAATTAGATGTTTGCTATATTTTTTTTTAAAAAAAAGGACTAGCTTGCAATCCTTTACTCTTGAAAACGTCAAAAATTTACTGAAAAATATTGAGTATTAAGGAAGGAAAATAAGCTTTTCTCTTACATCCTACAGACCGACACCATATAGATTGTTTTCCCATTAATATAAAGTACGGTCGATATAATTCAAGTTTTGAATATATATATATATATATATATATATATATATATATATATATATATATATATATATATATATTATATATATATATATTTCCTTGATGTAGTCATAACTTGGAAAAACAAACGGTCAACTTCAATACTTAGTCAGAAAACACATACAAACCACGAAACACTCAGGCAGACATCTTGAGGAACACCAAAGACAAAAAAAAATTGGAAAACCATGGAGTTTACAACATCCCATGCGAAGACTGCTACAAACTGTACATAGGGCAAATAAACAAAAGAATCTCCACCAGGATCTAAGAACATAAAATAACTATCAAAAACAAAGACATAACTTCAACTCTTTTTCAGTACCATCAACATACTAGTCACAACATCAATTTTGAGGGATCTAAACAAATAACTTCTATTTCACATTATAAAGCACGCATAGTCAGAGAAGCCTTGGAAAAGAATGGTTAGCTAAATAGGCGAGATGATGCACTTAAAATATCCAGTACATGGAAGCCAAACCAAGGAATAACCAAAACATCGAGAACAATCAACATCGAGTCGGAATCAGTAATTACTACCACTGATACGGGCACCCAGCCGACAAACATAGATGCCCGGACGAACACTCCCGATCCCCACACCGACAATCTGGGTAGACGCCGACCTATAAAGACGGCAACCGCACTCCGGCTTCTTAGTTAGCTTCGAGCAGCAGCAGCAGCAGCAAGATCACAGTATCGAGTAGCAGCAACACCAAGAGCACTTGCCACATAAGGTTTTGGCGAAACGTCGTGCAAATTTATTGTTAGACGAACGGATTGAAATCCGGAATTGTTATATATATATATATATATATATATATATATATATATATATATATATATATATATAGATATATATATATATATATATATATATATATATATATATATATATATATATATATATATATATATATATAATATACATATATATATATATATATATATATATATATATATATATATATATATATATATATATATATATATATAATCATTAAGGGGGTAGTAATATCGAAAGTGTTATTTACGAGGGTGAATTGAAAAGTTCGCGGCCTCACCAAAAAATAATTATAATATTTTTATTATAGTACCCTCATTAAGTTCATACTTTCTTTGGTTGTCACAGTGTAAAATTTTGTTGGTATAAAATTTGTGGTTTTTAGGTTAGAACGAGTTTAGTGAGACCAAGTGCAGTGGAAAAAATTGAACAACGTGCGGTCATCAAGTACCTGTTTAAAAAAAGATTGACACCAAAGGAGATCCACAATGATATGAAAACAATACTAGGGGAATCTGCTCCGTCATATACTACTGTGAAAAAATGTGTTGTAGAATTTAAACGTGGACGAGAGAGCATCGAAGATGACCCTCGATCCGGCCGGCCCACGACGTCTACGACTAAAGAAAATATCGACTTTCAATATGAGATCATACATTTGATCTCATATTGAAAGACCATAGATTAACTATCAGGGAGATTACAGACACTATAGGCATCTCGTATGAACGTACAAAGAACATCACTGCCAACGAACTCTGATTTCTAAGGTTTCCGCTAGGTGGGTCCACAGATTGCTTTCAGTTGAACAAAAACGAATTCGACCCACGAGTTCTCGCGACTGTTTGGAGATGTTTGAAGCTGATCTGCAAGATTTTCTTAACAGATTTGTAACAATGGACGAAACCTGGGTTCACCACTATACTCCAAAGTCAAAACAAACAATCCAAGCAGTGGAAAAAATCTGGTAAACAGACCCCAAAGAAAGCGAAGGCAATTCTGTCGGCTGGAAAAGTGATGGCGTCAGTTTTTTAGGATGCTAAAGGTATTATGGTGAAAGGCGAAACAATAAACTCGCCTTACTATTGCACCCTTTTGCGTCGTTTACCTCAAGAAATTAAAGAGAAACGCCCAGGATTACTGAGAAAGAAAGTTTTGACAACGCTCGCGTTCACACGTCTGTTGAGTCTATGGCTCAAATTCGTGATTGTGGTTTCAAATTGCTGCCCCACCCTGCTTATCCCCCTGATTTGGCTCCTTCGCATTTTCATCTGTTTCCAAACCTAAAAAAACACCTCGGTGGCCAGAAATTTTTATCAAATGAAGAAGTCGACGCTGCAGTTAACCAATATTTTGAAGACCTTGAGGAATCTTTTCTTCAAACAGGTGTGGAAGCTCCGGAAAGCAGGTGGAAGAAGTGCATAGAGCTAGGTGGAGCTTATGTCGAAAAATAAAAATATTTTTGTACGTATTTCATTTTGTTTTTTTCAATCCATCCTAGTAGATTATCGAATTGTCTATTAAACTGTAGGCCTATATTAACATATAATTATGTAAATATAAAATTATGATGATTTTTACTTCAATCCCAGTATAAAAGAATGTTCGTAAATATTTCCTGATTTATAAGTAAAACATAACAAGGTATCTAAATATCATGTATAATGAAGCAATTTTAAAAGCCAGCTATGTGATTAAACAGTCGGAAATGGTAAAAATTACTGAAAATTGGCAAATCATGGCTAATCTTATACTCTTTCTGAGAACAAGAAACACAGAAAAAACATACAAAATTATGTAATTTTCCAATTTAACAGATAATCACCTGCAGAAGCTTTAAGCGACCTCTTTAACCATCACGCACTACATACATAAAACCTTATACAACCAATTTTTTAGGGTACTTGAAACAACTGGTACCAAAAGTTCATTATGTACGTGTAGCAGCGATCTGTACCTTGCAATTGTGTATTTGCATTTGGAGTAGAGAATAATTTATTTTAGTACTTGATTTTTTGAACATGTTTACGAAATCTGGAATCCTTCTAAGACAGGGGTGCTCAAATTTGAACTGCTGGCGATCTACTTCAATATTGTTAGACTACGATCGATCGACTCTGAGAGGCTGCAAGTAAGTGCGATGCAGGATTGTCGTCTAGGTAGGGTGTATCGTGGCATAGATATTAGTTTTCCGCACAATATGCATTTTTTTAGTCAAGGTAAGTGTAGGTCTGCTCTAAAATGTCAATGAAAAAATTCATAATTATTCAAAATTGGTTCTTACAAAACAAACGAGTTCTAGTGTCTAAACTTAACTAAAGAGTGACTTTGGATGTTGAAGCGTGGCACCGCATGTCCTCAGCACACTTTTCATAAGATGGTACGTAATTACCGAGTGCTAATCGCAAGCATGATGACATATGTTCGTCAGTTAGTCGATTGCGATATTTTGACTTAATTATCTTCATTTCAGAAAATGCAGACTCGCACAAGTAAGTTGACCCAAACATTGCCGTCAGTTGAAGGGGGATTTGCCTTAGATTCGGATATTTATCTTCAGATATAAAACACCAGAATTTTGTATCAGATGCTGTGGCTTTGAGATGTATATCTGATATAATCTGCACTAACTCATTTTCAACAGAACATGAGTCCATGTTAAACTGACTTGCTATTTCAGTAGCTAATTCCTCAATGTTTTTACACGAAAAAGGATAACTCATAAACGATGCGATATTTGTCAATTTACTGAAATCATAAAAACGTATTTCGAATTGGCCCAAAATATTTGATAATTCTGCCTCATAAATATCATAATTCAACTGAGGAATCCTTGCTTTCAAAGACGGACAATTTTTCAGATCCTTTCTTTTCAGTTGATCTATCATAAGCTGCAGTTTATTTTTGCATGCGTTTATTGCGCTAATCATTTCAATAGTAGTTTTTCCTTTACCTTGAAGCTCCAAATTAATGGTGTTTAAATGCATTGTGATGTCTGTCAAAAATGCCAAATCAGTCAGCCATTTTCCGTTCATGTGAGTGTCATCACCTCTTTCGTCCAGAAAAGCTGTTATTTCGGACAATAATTCTTGAAACCTTTCTAGGAATTTTCCGTGACTCAACCACCTGACGTCCGTGTGAAGAACTAAATCAGTGTGTTCAGCTGACTCACTATCTTCCAACTGCAATTTAAAGTGCCGTCGTTGCAAGCTACGTGCACGGATAGAATTGACAATTTTTATTGCAATGCCCATAATCTCCTCCATGTTTAGAACTTTTGAACACAAAACTTGTTGATATATAATGCAATGGAAGGAGAAAAATGAAGGGAAATCATCATTAGCTCGACACAATGCCACAAAACCGTGTTTGTTTCCAGTCATTGCTGGTGCTCCATCGGTTGTAATGCACACTAGTTTATATATTGGTAGCTTGTAGTTTGTTACAAAATTGAAGAAAACGTCATATATATCTTCGCAACGGGTCTTTCCTTTCAGAGGAATCATTGTCAAAAACTCTTCCTTAGCCGACATGTCATTGAATACCATTCGAATAAAAATACATAGCTGGGCAGTGTCTGTCATATCGGTGGATTCGTCGAACTGTAAAGAAAAGTATGTACATTCCATGATATCATGTTTTAGTTTATCTGCCATGTCCTGACTCATGACTTCAACACGCCTTGTAGCAGTCGAACGAGATAACGGAAGTTCTCTAATAGCAGACATAATCTCTGTTTTATTTTTAAAATCTCCAAATAAAGTCTCACCCGCTTCAATAAATGCTTCCTTCACAACCAATCCATCATCAAATGGTTTCTTGTGTTTCGTAAATATATGAGATATTTTAAATGACGCGATCGTTGCAGCTTTTGATTGTTTGACTGGTCTTATGAACATGGTTTGTTCTTTTTTCAAACAAGTTATCAAATCACGTACTTTTCGTTTTCTTAATTCACTCTGTGACGGAAAATCCTTTTCATAGTTTTTATGAACCGTTTTATGATGCCTCTCTAAGGTCCCACGCTTAGGTATTGCAACTGGCGCACGGCAAATGAGACAAATACACTTATCCTTTACCATACAAAAGAAAAACTCTTCCTCCCAATCGTTATTAAAATGATAAGTTTTACTTTTCTTCGCCTCACTCATTTTGGACTATTTATTAATAAACTATGTATCGCTGTATCGCCTTCAAGTTAGAACTCAGACTGACTCCTATTCCTGCAGGCGCAACATTTATATCAGCGCGAACGAAGTCTCGAATGTTCCCGTCAAACACGCCGCCCGAAGTTTCTAGAAAAAAAAAAATCGGCGGGAATCAATAACGCGGCTTTTCTTTGACAAGTACCGCGCGTTCTTTTGATAAAGCCGCCTTTTGCCGCTAGCAGGGGGTTATTACGATAAAAGAAAGTGATGAGGGGGTTATTCTGGCCTAATTGTGGATCGAATAAATTTTAGTAGGTAACATAATTCATTACATTTTGTTTTAGTTACCTAAAACAAAATCTGTGAATAGTTCTATATCGGAATTTTTTTCTCGAGATCGACTCAAAAAGCACTCGCGATCGACCGTTTGAGCACCCCTGCTCTAAGATAACCTCGATAAACTACAAAAAATTTATAATAAACTATAGTTTTTAAATCTCTTACAAGTTCGCTTCATTTTAAATAGGCCATAGGGCCTCCTACTCTTCTTCTTTTACACATAAATGATTTGCTAGAAAGGAGCATAAGTCCATTCTATAGCTTGACTTATGAAGGTTTCGTCTTTTTAACTTGAATGGAAGTACTGCCAATTCAAATATTCGCAAACAACAAAACAAAGACGTGAAAGAATTTGTCTCTTGCGGTGATAACAACCAGTAGAATTTATTGCTATAAAAATGCAGACAGCAGTTTGTTTGAAATGCATAATCTTACAAAGTCAACCACCAACAAATGTAGCTACTGCAGCAATTCAGCAACTTCCCTGCAACGTGTGAGCTATGCCATTTTTACAATGTAATTTTATTTTAGTTAAAACTAACATAATTGTATTAAAAAGAAACTTTACTGTTTTACATAAATATGTCATAGCTCAAAGCAATTTAGAGAAAAAAACTAATTTGTTTTTCAACGAACAGAATTGTGTAATTCTCTTTTATTCGTAATAACATTTCCGCTGTTTCCATATTTTAATTTTAAAAAGCTGACTTAGTACCATTTCCTCGTAATCTACATGAAAATGTTGCTAATATTACATACAAGGACTGTTCAAAAATACTACTAAGTGAATGTTACCTAAAAGAAATAAGGTGAAAAATAAATAGTCCACGTTTAATATTGCCTCGAGTTTAAATGTAAACATGGGAAGTCTTGATCTTAACAGATATACTTTACTTAGCTTAATAAAAAAAAAAGAAACTCGTCATCCTTGCATTTTAGAGAATAATTTTTAATGAAGTCCTATATATTTTAATAAAAAAATGACCAATTTTGTATTTACTAATATTTTCTATGGATTACGTTTGCTTAGCTCAAAAAATTTTTCTACTTTATTCGTAAGGTTTACTGATGATTAATATTGAATCTGACCAGTAGAAGATACAAATTAACTTAACTTACGATGAGAAAAAGACCAGCACGAACTCTAGTTAACCTGGGGCAGGGCGAGATCGAGCCACTTATCTGTTCAGCCTTCGGTCTTATCTTGGGCCAATAATCGAGAAACTTATTTAAAACTTAATAAAGACTTTCAATAAGATAACAACGAGTTCTACAAAGAACCATTGGGTTTTGGAAGTCAACATTGCATAACAAGGCAGATTATACGACTACCCAATAACATCAGGTTTCAACAAGATACTCCACATGGGCTCAGTCCTTCTTGATTTAAGCAAGGCCATTGATAAGATTTATTTAATGGCCCAATAATCCAACAGATCAAAGTGGAACCATTTAACTGTCTAATCTGGTTGATTGTTTCATTCCTAAATAACAGAAGATTTTGTTGTTTTTACAGTACGACTATTAACCTACACAATAAGTTTATAAAGTACATGTCTTCATGTAGGATTTAGCCAAGCTATGACGTTACGAATTATCATTGCAGTGGTAACAATTTCGAAATTTCTTGACTAATCACTGTAGATGGATTTACAGAAGCTTGAAATTTTACTCAACTTTACTAAATTGACAAAGGAAATAAGTAGAAAAGAAGGCATCTGTTTTACTTTCGAAAGTTTTGTTTATTTGTTTCCAGTGTACAGTTTCCCCTCGCGGTTTCTTGTTCAAATTTGTTTAGTAATAAAAGCTTTTTGATTTAAAAGACTAAATATTCAGTTGTGGACGTTTTATTAGCTGTGATAAAGGTCTCAAAGAATAGGTTTTTTTTTCCATTTATTTTTGTTAATTTGTAATATTGTCTGCTTTTATTTGAGATTAAATCACGCCCTATTTTGTAAGTATGACCCGGAACCTACAACAGGGCAAGAATAAAAGAAAATGAAGTCTAAGCTACCAAATTTTTCTTTAAACGGCTACTATATAAAGGTCAGAGAATATAAGAGGAAGAGATACTCATATGTCAAGCACCCTCCAAACAGGGGTGCAGCAGACGAGAACTTGTTTCCTCCACACCCAAATGCTAATTCCCTGTCTTCGATCAAATCAACGACCTCAACCAAGCTTCCTAATCAGTAAATTTTTAGTTATGTAATAAAAGACTGTTTTTAGTCAATTTCCACTGGTTTATTTAAATTGCGATGACGCGTTTCGCTGTCGATGCAGCTTCTTCAGATCTACATTTTACACTGTCAAGTTAGGTTTAATGTTCACAATTTTATATAATTTCTTAATTATAATATTACACCTAATTAAATTACATTGATAGTATTGGAAAACCCACACAGATTTGGAATAGGAAAATAAATTCAATAATGGTGAATTGCTTAAATCTACCTGGTCGTTGAGTAAAATATCTGTAGTCCTTAATCGATTTATTTGCATTGTCTCTAAAAGGTTTAGTTTTAAACCTTTTAGAGAAATTCTTGTTAAATGTGTGATTTTCTGTTAAAAGCTGATTAGCATATGTTGAATTAGATTTTCTATGGATGAAACTTTTTTCGTGTTCTGTAATTCTTTGTATAAATGTACGTCCAGTTTGTCCTATGTATGTTTTCGCACATGACCCACATGTTAATTGATAAACCCCTGATTTATTGTCTTTATTGATTTGTGGTTTGTAGTTTTTAAGATATTTCCCTATAGTATTGTTAGTCTTGTAAGCTATGTTGATATTTTTTTGATATAAAATTTTTCCCAGTTTTTCCGTTGGTTTGCCGAAATAGGTTAAGCATTTAAATGTGGTATTTCTGTCCTTAAAACGTGGGTACCACATTTAAATGCTTAACCTATTTCGGCAACCCAATGGAAAAAAACTGGGGAAATTTTTAAATCAAAAAAATATCAACATAGCTTACAAGACTAACAATACTATAGGGAAATATCTTAAAAACTACAAACCACAAATCAATAAAGACAATAAATCAGGGGTTTATCAATTAACATGTGGGTCATGTCCTAAAACATACATAGGACAAACTGGACGGACATTTATACAAAGAATTACAGAACACGAAAAAAGTTTCATCCATAGAAAATCTAATTCAACATAGGCTAATCATTTTTTAACAAAAAAATCACACATTTATGAAGAATTTCAAAATTTTACACACCCAACAAAAAGGTTTAAAACTAAACCTTTTAGAGACAATGCAAATAAATCGATTAAGGACTACCGGTATTTTACTCAACGAACAGGTAGATTTAAGCAATTCACCATTATTGAATTTATTTTCCATTTCCAAATCTGTGTGGGTTTTCCAATATTATCAATGTAATTTAATTAGGTGTAATATTATAATTAAGAAATTATATAAAATTGTGAACATTAAACCTAACTTGACAGTGTAAAATGTAGATCTGAAGAAGCTGCATCGACAGCGAAACGCGTCATCGCAATTTAAATAAACCAGTGGAAATTGACTTATTATATATTTATAATGAATTTCCATCAAGTAGAAGCTACAACCATCTAAAATTTGTAGTTTATTTAAATAATTTGACTTATACTTTTATAACCGTGCCGACTCGTCAACCGTCTGAGGTTATTTTGTTTAATCGAAAGTGTCGTCTAGAGTCTTAAACCTTACAAAAGGAGCTTACTTCATTGGATTTCTCGGGTTCTGATCATATCTACGAGGCTGGTTTGAAAAGTCCGTGCAAAAATAAAAACCACTTATGTGTTTGGGGTAAACCTTTTTTATTTTTCGACATAGTCTCCTTTTAGGCTTATACACTTCGTCCAACGATGTTCTAGTTTATTGATCCCTTCCGAATAATAGGATTTGTCCAAGTCTGCAAAATATCCATTAGTGTCTGCAATCACCTCCTCGTTTGAATAAAATCTTTGTCCCGCCAGCCATTTCTTCAAATTGGGGAACAAATAGTAGTCAGAGGGAGCCAAGTCTGGAGAATAGGGGGGATGTGAAACGAGTTGGAATCCTATTTCCATTAATTTTGCGACCACAACTGCTGAGGTGTGTGCTGGTGCGTTGTCGTGATGGAAAAGGACTTTCTTGTGGGCCAATCGCGGGCGTTTTTCTTGCAGCTCGGTTTTCAAACGGTCCAATAACGATGAATAATATTCACCTGTAATAGTTTTACCCTTTTCCAGATAGTCGATGAGGATTATCCCTTGCGAATCCCAAAAGACAGTCGCCATAACCTTTCCGGCCGAAGGAACGGTTTTGGTGCAGATTCCCCCTTGGTAACCCATTGTTTAGATTGTTGTTTGGTCTCAGGAGTATAGTAATGTATCCATGTTTCATCCACAGTGACGAAACGACGCTTAAAGTCCTCCGGATTCTTCTGGAACAGCTGCAAACCATCCTTGCAAACACTTCACACGATTCCGTTTTTGGTCAAGCGTGAGCAATCGCGGCACCCATCTTGCGGATAGCTTTCTCATGTCCAAATGTTTATGCAAAATATTATGTACCCGTTCAGTCGAGATGCCCACAGCACTAGCAATCTCACGCACCTTAACTCTTCTGTCATCCATCACCATATCATGGATTTGATCAATGATTTCTGGAGTCGTAACCTCCACAGGCCGTCCAGAACGTTCAGTGTCACTTGTGCCCATATGGCCAGTCCGAAAATTTTGAAACCACTTATAAACTGTTCTAATCGAAGGTGCAGAGTCACCATAATGTTTATCAAACTTCTCTTTAGTCTCCTGAGGCGTTTTGTCTTTCATAAAATAATGTTTAATCACCACATGAAATTCTTTTTCGTCCATTTCTTGAAAATCACTCGACTTCCTTGATTCACACGAACGCCAAACACAAAGAAATAGACCAATATGGCTGAAACTTGGTGTGCGTTCATTCAAGAGATGCTACTAACTAAACATGACCTCGATACGCGCCGGTGGTGCCATCTCTCGGACTTTGCACGGACTTTTCAAACCAGCCTCGTAAAAATTGGTATCCAGCGCCTTGCAAACATGCATTTCTAAAACACTAAATTTAACTATCTCACACTAAAGAATACGGTCCACTTTCTGGTGAGATATTTATAAAAAAAATTAGAAATTTGCCTTGGTCATATAATCAAAAAATGTATTAAATAAAACAAAAATTTCAATTCTCTCTTTTAAAATCACATCAAATAAACTACGTGCCCTCTGCCAACGTATGTTAAAAAATGAAATTCAAATGTGAATGATATAAACAAAAAATTGTCAGATATGCTAAGAAAAGAACCTCTTGATATGTATTTTTTTATGAGTCTAGCACACGTGCTACAGGGAAGTCCCTAAAGCGCTCCTTCACGTTGTTCTTGAATCGCTGTAAATTGTACTCGGTGGGAAACACAGCCCTGGGCAAATTATTCCAAAGAGATGATGTTCTCCATATAAAAGACTGCTTGAATAGCGTTGTACGCGGAGTAACAAGCTGAACCTCATACGGATGTGAAGTATTTGCGCGACGTGTATTTCTAACATGCACCGCTCAGGGAGGAATTAAACGGGCCACATACTCCGAAAACTTTCCATGGTAATACTTGTAGAATAGGCTCAAGTCGCCAACCGTTCTTCGATGTTCCAGCGAATCAAGGCCGTCGGTCAGTTCCGGGTCTCCAAGCAGACGAACAGTTCTTCTCTGGACAGAATCCAACAAATGCAGTGTGTGTTTGGGAGCGGAGCCCCAAACATGGGAGCAGTAGTCTATAGTTGGTGGAATTCGAGCTTTGTAAAGAATTAACAGTTGTTGTGGAGTGTAAAGCTCTCTGGTTCGAAAGAATATCCCAACTTGTGAGAAGCTCTCCTTGCTATGCCCGCAACATGTTCATGCCAGGACATATTTGCTCCCAAATTAACGCCCAACAAATTGAGGGACGATGCTAGGGAAATGGAGTGCTGCGACATGACTATGTCGGGTTCAGCAACGTTAACTTTTTTAGAAAAAACTGCCGCCTGGGTTTCTGTAGAGTTAAATTCCACTTGGTTACTGTCACCCCAAGACAGCATTTCTTCCAGGTCTTTGTTAAGTTGAACGACCTCCTGCTATCTGCGGATATTCGCCTGAGTAGCCGATGTCCGAGTGTTCAAAGTGAATAAAGACATAAGCGTACTGTCATCTACAAAGCTGTAGATTGGATTCCCGGTCTTTTCCAGCAGTTCGTTAATGTAAATGAGAAAGAGGGTAGGAGACAGTATGGAGCCTTTGGGGATACCGGCGTTGATAGTGAAGGTGTTAGAAAGAAATCCGTCGACCGCCACACGTCGTGTAAATAAAAATAAACCTTTTTGGTATGTGTGGCTAGATTATTATTTATTATGGAATTGGAAGTTAAAATAACCGATCAAGTGCAAGTTGAACTTGCGCAATTAGTGTTCCGTACGTTGATTGCTTTTAGAGTAAAAATTTTTGTTACGGAGGTATAAAATGAACAGTGACTTCATAAAACACAACCCCCATAAGGTTCCAACAAAGTTTGTTTTCGATCTTTACTGAAAACTGGTGACCTTGATTTTTTTTTATATACCAGATAAATTATTAAAGGTAATATACTTGTGATAATTTTCAATCTACACCCCGTGGAGAATATTATAGAATTTTTTAAAAATTTTTTGATAAGTACTTTTCTAGATAAAGGGGGGGACAGCGATTTATCGCGATTTTTTAAAAATAATACAAAGAAAAGTGTGCGCAAGTATTACATTATATATATTTTTGAATGTTTTTACAGGCTTTCATTTGACACCCAACTCGATGTCCTAGTAAAAAATATTTTTTTTTTTTGCACTTCCGATTTCACCCCCAAAACTAAACTCTTAAGACAAAAGTGAACTTTCAAAACCACACAGCTCTGATGGGGCCATCAATTCCTATATTAGTACCAAATTTCAACTTTCTATGACAAATAGTTTCGGAGAAAATCGGGTGTGACATACAGACAGACGGTCAGACAGACGGACGGATAGATACGGAAGTGACCTTATAAGGTTCCAACAAACCTACGGACACTAAAAATATGTTTTTCGTGACCTAAAAGCCCTAAGGCCTGAAAAAAAATTAACATTTCGGAGGATGATTTTTTCACATATAATACAATACTCTTAGCATGTTCCATATGTAGATACATTTCCGCCAATCTAACCGTTTGTATTTCTAAAACTAGTCCTATATTCAACTCAACATTTTTTTAGGTTAGGAATTTTATTCTCTATACTTCTAAGAATTATTTAAACAGTTTTTTTTAAGAAAATTCCATTCCATCACCACGTTATCACCATAAATGTGACCTGGCATCGGATTGGACACGCTAGCCTTTTTTCCAGTGTTTGCAATATTACTCAGACAATTTTTAATATTCTTTAGCTTTTTTTAAAAATCTTATTAATTACTTTTCCTACAAAATGTCGAGAGGTTTTTTTAAAATTTTTCTAATAGAGAATTTTTTTGTAAATTTTTTAAAACATAAATTTTTTGGTCTAAAGTTTAAAACACCGTAAATTTTTTATTTTTGAAAAAAAAAAAACCTTCAACAGTTGTTAAGTACTACATTATTTTATAAAAAAAATTTTAATTTTTGTAGATTGGATTATTTTTTGTACAGTTATCCTGCAGACAAGGAGGTGCATAGTTATCATCAGTGGTCCATTTAACCTGATAAAAAATAATGTTACGAGTAACTGTTAAAAGTAGTTTTGCTTGAAATTTTGAGAAATAACAGATTTTAGCATGATACATTCACTGCTTCAGCATAAAGATGGTTTACCATGCTGTATTGCCAAAATTAATTGTAAAAGTTTCAGATATTTAACAAGTAAAATATAGGAATTCATACTTTTTCTTGGATCAACAGCAGGCGTTTTTTTACAATTTTTGTCGTCATATGTGCATTAAAAAGTAAAAAGTCATAAAAAAATATATATACATAAAAAAAATTAGTTTGCTTTCGTTTGTTAAAATATGAACGCAGTTTACTTCCTAGTTGTTGCAAAAATATCAGATAAATATTACTTTTTGATGTATTTTATGAAGTGAATTTTCGCTGTGGCCACGTAGCTTGAAGAAGATTGGGTGCGCGGACGCGGGCGCTCTTTCAACTTTTGAATTACATATATGCATTGTACTGATTGGACTTTCTGTTAAAAGATACTAGAATAAACACGTGCCTCGTACGCGCATTTTCCAGTTATCAATACTTAATAATTGATATATTTTCCATAAATAATTCAAAGTATCGTTTTAATCAATTATACATAATTCTTATTTCATATTTTGTACTTAAAAGTATTGAGGTTATTAAAAATAACGCGTGATTTCGTGCGGCGGGAAGCAAGCGAGAACCTACGTTGCCACATTCATTATATCTTGAAAATCAAATTATTTCGCGTCTTTCTTTAACTTCTCGTAAAGAATACCTTAACATTTAAAACATATTTTTTAAAAATACCAGTACAATAAAAATATATAATCGCCATTCTTTTGTATTATTCTTTTAATAACCCTTAAAATATTTTTTTTAAATATACATACTTTTTGCAGCTCCTAGGTGTATATAACCCCTCGAAAAAAAAAAAAACATTTTCTTGAAAAATTTTGATTATTGACCGTTTTTTATTCTCAAATATTAAAATATCTTGATTTCGAGACTAGAATACAGCTCTAATAAGGTTGGTTTCGAAATAGACTAGTCAAATAATATCATCTCCTAATCTTATAAGAATTTAGCGTATTTCTAACGACGGACGCATCATAGATATCTTAATCGGTTAAAACTTTTCATTGTCTTTGTTTAATTTTAACTTTATCAACGAACAAAGATAAAATCAATCATTCCATAAAACGACGAAATGTATAAAATCTTCTGCAATTTAGCTCACGAATGGCTCTCGGCGTTTCCTCCAGTAATTTGTAAGATCCGTCGCAGTTTAATAAAACGTTCGGCGGAATATTTTAAGACCGATTATAAGGAAAATTATATAATAATTTTGTTTAAGTTAAGAAGAGTTTTATTTCAAAAGTAAATATTTAGAATAATAAAAGGAAAACAAATTGTTTATAATATTTAAAATTACAAAAAATCTAGGCTTCTTAAAATTATGAAAATAACATCAACTCTGGTTTAGTAAGAATACTTTTGACTTAAGTGACGTTTAATAACGCCATCTTTCACCTGTAAGGATATAGAGCTTTTACTAGAAAGTAAAAAACATTTGGAGGACGTTCTAACCCAAAATATTCAATGAAACTAAACAAGAAGATATATTAGATTCTAAAAAACACGTGGTTAGCTACTTTAGAAGTACTATACCAAAAGATAATCTAAGCAAATTTACTGTAAAGAATGCTTTAGCAGAACAAAAACTATAAAAAAAAACCTTTCATTTAGTTGGATATGTAAAGTGCTGGTTAATACAAATAAAATACGGAGGTATGCATCTTTTGTAAGCCAGCAACAAGCTGAGAACTCGAAGGTTCATTTTACCACATGAGATTAATGTAATAACCATATTGAATACGTTTTAACTAACTGAAGAAATCTAAACAAGCCTACCGAGGAGGAGACATAACCTCAGAGCACAACCCAGTTATTCTGGAACACTGCTTTCAACCTAAAACTGAAGTAATAAAAAAGAAGCCTACCTCGAAAATATAACATTGACATACACTGACATCTTAAATAAAAGATGTATTGCCCTTAACCTACCAATGGAATGAAAATCTTAATAAAACATTACACCAGCAGATATCAGAAGTCAACAGCCTACTAAAAAAACGCAGAGACCATCTATGTTAAAATCCCTAAGGGGCGCAGACAGCGCCAACAATCAGCTCTACAAACTAGACGCAAGTCTTCAATATATATATATATATATATATATATATATATATATATATATATATATATATATATATATATATATATATATACATACATACATACATACATATATATATATATATATATATATATATATATATATATATATATATATATATATATATATATATATATATATATACATATATATATATATATATATATATATATATATATATATATATATATATATATATATATAAATATAAATATATATATATATATATATATATATATATATATATATATATATATATGTGTATACCATAATAGATATTGAAAGCAATAAGTATTAACTGTTACTCGTATTACGGATGGCGGAGGAGCGCGGTGGGGGTGAAGTCAATACGTTATAACATCAACTAACCTAAACTAAACCTGAACTAACAAAAGCTTATGTGTTAAGGAGAAGGTTCTGTGTACTTCAAGTGAATAAGTATAAAATGAAAGACAAATTACCACAATCATCTTTTGTTTATTTAAAATTAAGATTATTCGACTGTCTACAAAAGAATAGGTAGGGAAATAAAAAATAGAGATTTCGGCAATCTTACCTTATTGTTTTTTTTTAACTTTAACAAAGGTTAGTTCAGGTTAATTATTGTTATAACGTATTGATTCCATCCCCACTGCGCCCCCCCCCCCCCGCCACGCGCAACACGAGTAACAGTTAATGTTTATTATACACATTGCCGGCTGTACGTCAGGTATTCTATAGAATGCTTAAGGATATTTTATACTTTGCTTAAACGTTTTAGAAATTCTATAGATTGCCAGTAACATATATACATACATACATATATAAATGTTATTATATCAAGAATTTCGAAAGTTGGTCCACTTTGAAGAGAAATTAAAATGGCTGAATCAATTTTTTCATTTAGTGAGCGGCATCATTTCAAAGTCACTTTAATTTTTTTAAATGAAATTTCAAATTTTTTTACAGATCCTTATTCTGTGAGAAAAAGCAAGCATTTTTTATTTGAAACATTTTTTTCATAACCTCAATTTTTTAAGTTATTAAGGTCAAGGGAAAAAATATTTCGAATAAAAAATGTTTGTTTTTGCTCATAGAGTAAGAATCTGTAAAAAAATATGGGTTTCTATTAAAAAAACTGAGTTAACCTTGAAATTACCTTGATACCGCCCACTAAATGGAAAATTGATGTTGCCATTTTATTTCCCTTCAAAACATTTGTTCATAAATGTCGAAGTTTTTGATATAATAACATTTTTCACGATAAATGATACATATATATATATATATATATATATATATATATATATATATATATATATATATATATATATATATATATATATATAATAAGACTACGGTGTGAAATAAAGAGGTGGACGTTGGTCGGCAAGGTATAGTATTGTTTAATATTAAAGAAATAAATAGTTTTTGTTAGAGAATTTGTTTAGCACATATACTTCCCTCAATCATTTCTTAGGGGGACGAACCGTTCAAACACAGGTAACATAAAATACATTACATGTATATATATATATATATATATATATATATATATATATATATATATATATATATATATATATATATATATATATATATATAACACATTTTTAGATTTTTTTTGGATGATATAAAACCGACGTTATTTTCAATTTTTCAGAATTTTAGGTTCAATGAGAATTGATGCATATAGGAAAAACTTTTTTTGACCTGAAACAAATCTTACCATTAAGATTAAAAATAAAATTGATAGAAATCCAGAATACCCTGTAGTTGTAAACTATATATATATATATATATATATATATATATATATATATATATATATATATATATATATATATATATATATATATATATATATATAGTTGCATGGACCCAATTCATATTGGACCCAAAATTCATGATTATTCCATTACATCATTTATAGTATATTATTACTACGGTATATATGTGTCACTTGGCTGATAATTAAAGAGTCTATTATTTTAGTTCAAAAAATAAATCAAATTTTTGAGATGATTACTTCCAATTGCGCTTTTGCCAACCAAAAACGGTCGTTTTTTTCGAGTTTCGAGTAGGTCCAGCTCTCATTTTATTAAGAACAAACTAAATTTATTGATTATATATGGTCAGTCCATTTTTGGATCGGCGTTTTTTTTTTGGGCCTAAAGCTGGGTCCGGTCTCGGCGGCGTCTGCCCTTTAGGGCGCTCCACTTTTTTAATGTCAACAAATTTTATGGTTTATGATTCAAATAGTTAAACGACAGTAGTAGCATTTTGGGTCTTATCTGGGCATTCCAGGGCACGGGGCCGAATAATCAACGTTAATGGTTTTTATTCGACTCGCTCGATAGAATGAACAACTAGGCAGACGGTTAGTCGACAGGTCAAAATTTCGTGTCACTCTTCTGGTTTGTTATATAATGTGTACCAAATACAGTAGTAAATTAGAAACTTACCTTGGTTAAATAATCCGAAAACCCCATATGTTTATTAATTAAAAAACAACAAATTACAACAAAGAAAAATACACTCCGCGCCCACGAAGTACACGACTCTAATGAATAAGATTTAAATGAGGGCGATACCGATAAAAAATTGCAGGCATGTTGAAAAAACCTTTCGATGTGTAAATAAAAATAAACCTTTTTTGTAATGTGTCAACCGATTTATTAGTGATATTTAAATATTATAGTATTTCTTCTAATGTTGGAAGTTAAAAAAAATTTTTTTTCATGATTTAAAAAATTTTGGAGTTAGCAAGGGTCGTTAGTACAGTAATTTACGTGCTGTGCCATAAGTACGTTTCCGCCAACTTAATCTATAACATATATTAAATGCAACGTTTCTCTGTGTGCAAGTCTGTCTGTTTGTCCGTTAGTCCGCTTATCATTCGAGAACTACTTATCCGATTTACGTTTTTTTTTTTAGTTCGTATGCTCTCTGCCCAGGTTATAGAATATATTTTATTACGTTAGGTAACATAAGGAGTAAGCAGTGCCGATAATAGTGAGTCAAGTCCACGCGAGCGGAGCCGCGGGCACGGCTACTAGATTATATTTTTAAAATTTGTTCGATGTTCAACTAACCATGTTTTGGGTGGGACCATTGGCGCAGTAGGTAATGAAACCTACTGTGAATCCAGTGGTCGAGCGACGGTTTGATTCCGCCGGTCTGCTTGGGTGTTGTGTTCGTTCATAATAGATTTGCATATCTATAAGAGACTGGATAGTCGCATGACTGCGAGTCAGATAGTCGGCTACCAGTCAAAAATTAAAACTGGCTAATAATATAGTCCGTTAGCAAAAAAATTAAAAACAGTTTCAACCTACATTATTTAACGATTATTAACATTTAACCAAAAAATACGATTTAGAAGTTGTCAAGTAACTTTCAAGGCTACTTTTTTGTGTTCCGTACGGAACACTTATAAGATCACTTCGGTGTCTGTCCGTGTATCTGTTTGTCCGTCTGTCACACCCGATTTTCTCAGAAACTATTTAAGATAGAAAGTTGAAAGGATATCTTGAGTTTTTGGGGTCGGAATACCCTACTTCAAAAAAGTTTCTTTTTATTATTTCAACTTGTTCTTTGGGTAAACTAAGAACATTTGGCATTTTTTTAGCCCCTTTTAATTTTTTTTAGAAGGTTGGTGAGGTCACGTGACACCAAAAATTTTACTTAGTTGTTGTCCTGATGCTCCCCTATCATCACAATTTTTTTTGCGGTGATGCGTTAAGAAAAACTGGAGGAAACCAAATAAATGTAAAAATGGGCTTTCTGGGGGTTTTAAGAGAGAGGAGAGTGGGAAGGGGGGCTAAAAATGCCAAAAATTCTTTTTTTCCCAAAAAACAAGTTAAAATAATAATAAAAACTTTTTTGAAATAGGGCATTTCGACCCCAAAAACTCAGAATATCGTTTGGCACTAATATAGGAATTGATGGCCTCATCAGAACCGTGTAGTTTTAAAAGTTAAATTTTAACTTAAGGGGTTAGTTTTGGGGGGTGAAAACGGAAGTGAAAAAAAAATTTACCAGGTCATCGAGTGGGGTGTCAAATGAAAGGTTGTAAAAACACAAGTACAAAAATATATATAATGTAATACTTGCGCACACTTTTCTTTGTATTATTTTTAAAAATTGCGAAAAATCGCCCCTATTTTCTCGAAAACTACTGATCAAACCAATGAGACTCATTTAACTACACAAGCCAACTAATTAGATCGAGAGTGTCGAAAATACGCATAACTCTTATGATTACCAACCGTCTTAATGAAGATGGTACTTGAAGGAAAATAAATTTCATTATTTTTGACAGAAAGGCTGCAATTAAATAACCTTAATGCGCCCTAATGTCACAGAAACGACCTTTTTAACCAGATGTCTCCTTATAAACTTACATCACTTATATTGGAATTAAAACTAATACCTCGAATATGACAATTAAAAAGGTCGTTATTTTTCACACTAGACTTCGCCTTTATGGATATTGTTATGGAGATGGAAATTAGTCTGTTTTTCTCCAAGTTCGCTGCACGGCGTCTTTATAAAACACTGGCTTTTACGAGGTTATTGTTCTAAAAGGAAGAAAAAAGTTAATTTTCTTATCCTCTGCGTCAAATGTCTTTATTGTTTAATCAAGCTTTTATTAAATTTTTCCTTTAAAAATATTAGTATACTTAGATCGTCGTAATTTTATAGACAAACTCGTTTTGACGATAAAAATGTTGATATAAAATCAATTTTGCTTATGAATAGCTTTCAAAAAAAAACTCCTGAATAAGGGTTGTTTTTCTTTAAGAAAGTGATGGGGATCTTTATTTTTAATTTAATAATATTTTTAAAAGATTTCAAAAAATGTTAAGAATGAGGGTTCATTAGATATTTATCATTTCTTCGAAATAAGTCAAAAATATTAAAATTTTGTAGCAGCTTTTTTACCCTAAAACTTACCTATGTGAAACGGCAGCTTATATGTAGAAGAGAATGGATTTCAGCTACGAAAAGCTGCTAAATACAATTTTGTTTAATCATTTGGATACTACCTATTTCATATACGATAGCTGTGCTGGCCGAGAGTAACAATACGAAACCTTTTGTCCTATAAACTTGGGTAAATGATCTAAAACTGATGTTTTGTCGACTATGCAATAAAACAAATCTATAATATATATAAAATGCAACGTCTCTCTGTCTGTCTGTCTGTTAGTACGCTTATCACTCGAGAACCACTTATCCGATTTACGTACTTCTTTTTAAAACATACATATGTTCTCTGGCCATGTTATAGGCTATATTTTATTACGATAGGTAGCATAAGGAATGAGCAGTGACCATAATAGTGAATGAAGTCGGAAAAAAGTTTGCCGCTAGCGTGTTCCCTTGCAATACACAGTCTAAACCATTAAATATGGAACAATATTATGTAGCAGAAAATATCTATATTCTATAATATATATAAAATGCAATGTCTCTCTGTCTGTCTGTCTGTCCATTAGTGCATTTATCACGCGAGAACCACTTATCCGATTTACGTATCCTTTTTTAAAATTCATACATATATTCTTTGGCCAGGTTATATAATAATAATAATCTATATCTATAATATAAATAAAATGCAACGTCTCTCTGTCCGTCTGTCTCTCTGTCTGTCTGTCCGTCCGTTAGTGCGCTTATCATTGGAGAACCACTTATCCGATTTACGTGCTTTTTTATTAAAACATACATATGTTCTCTGGCCAGGTTATAGACTATATTTTATTACGTTAGGTAACATGAGGAATAAGCAGTGACGATAATAGTGAATCAAATCGGAAAAAAGTCTGCAGCTAGCGCATTCTCTTGCAATGCACTGCCTAAACCACTAAATATGGAACAATAACATATAGCAAAGGATATCTGTAATATATATAAAATGCAACGTCTCTCTGTCTGTCTGTTTATGCGCTTATCCCTGGAGAACCACTTATCCGATTTACGTGCTTTTTTTTAAACATGCTAAACCATTAAGTATGGAACAATATCATGGAGCAAAAAATATCTATAACATATATAAAATGCAACGTCTCTCTGTCTGTCTGTCTGTTCGTTAGTGCGCTTATCACTGGAGAACCACTTATCCGATTTACGTGTTTTTTTTTTAAACATACGTATGTTCTCTGGCCAGGTTATAGGATATATTTTATTACGTTAGGTAACATAAGGAATAAGCAGTGACGATAATAGTGAATCAAGTCGGAGAAAAGTTTGCCGCTAGCGCGTTCTCTTGCAATACACTGCCTAAAGCATTAAATAAGGAACAATATCATGTAGCAAAGAATATAATATATATAAAATGCAACGTCTCTCTGTCTGTCTGTCTGTCCGTTAGTGCGCTTATCACTCGAGAACCACTTATCCGATTTACGTGTTTTTATAAATTTATACATATGTTCTATATAATTCGATATAAGCATAGATAATGGGAGATAAGGTGAGATAATGGGAGATAAGGAGAAATAATGGGAGATAAGTCGAGATAAGCCTCGATAATGGGAGATAAGGTGAGATAATGGGAGATAAGTATAAATAATGGGAGATAAGAAGAAATAATGGGAGATAAGCAGAGATAAGTCTAGATAATGGGAGTTATGGTGAGATAATGGGAGATAAGGAGAAATAATGGGAAATAAAGAGAAATATTGCGAGATAAGTCGAGATAAGCCTAGATAATGGGAAATAAGGTGAGATAATGAGAGATAAGGAGAAATAATGGGAGATAAGGATAAATAATGGGAGATGAGTAGAGATATGCCTAGATAATGGAAAATATGTAGAGATAATGGGAGATAAGGAGAAATATTGGAAGATAAGGGGAATAATGGAAGATGTTTTATTACGTTGGGTAACATAAGGAATAAGCAGTGACGATAATAGTGAATGAAGTCCACGCGAACGGAGCCGCGGGCATGGCTAGTTTAAAAAAAAATAAAACATCGAATCATATATTAATGGAACTCCAGTGCTTAAAAAATAACATATGAAATCTGTTATTGTTTAATTGTTTGATAAGTTGGACTTACGCAATTAGTGTTCCGTATCGTGCTTTTAAAATAAAATAAAATCCTTTCCTAGACTAAGTTAATTAGGTCCTTGACATCTTAAGATCAAATATGTATTTTTCAAGTTTCTTCTTAGTCAATAATGTATAATAGTTATAGCATCTTAGCTACGTAATAGTCAATAAATCAATCTAACTCAATCTAGAATCTAGTAATAAAGTAAAACAAATAATTATAAATAAATAAAATAAAATTATTTTGTCCCTAGAGGAGCGACGCGCGATACTGAAAATATATTTATCCCCACCATACTGTCGGGAAACCTTCTTATTAAGAATAATCCAGAATTTTTTAACATAATTTTTTGATCAGTACTTTTTGCGATAGGGTGGGGAACAGAGATTTGTTAAAATAATATAAAGCAAAGTGTGCGCGCAAGTATTATTTATTTACTTATTTATTTTAACGGACAAGCCAATTACAATAGTAATATAAAAACAAAATTGCAATAGTAATATAAAAACAAAATTACAATAGTAATATAAAAACAAAATAATGTTAAAACACAATGCACATATACAATTCATAACGTGGAAAAGGAGAAAAAAAAAAAACAAGCATTACAGCAGTTTAACACCTCGATCCCGATCGCGCTTACAAGCGTTTTAAATTCGCTAACACTACGACTGAAGGGATCAAGGCTGTATGTATTAAATAATGGGCACATTCTCGTGACAGGACTGTAACAGCCATAATTAGCACTGTAAAATGGAATACTGAGCAGTACACTGCCACGAGTCCTATGAATAGTATTAATTTGGACGCCCTCCAAAAGTGGTGGACAGGAAATAAAGCCATTCAGGAGTTTATGTAGGAATAAAACATCTGCAAGATCCCTACGCTTCTCCAAAGTAGCCACACCAAAAGCGTTCATAATCACCCCATAGTCAATATGAAAACTTGCATCCTTATAAATATTTATTCCAGCTTTAAAAGCTAAAGTTCGTAGAAATCTACGCTGCACTGGCTCAATCTCAGCAATATGGCACTGGTAAGATGGTGACCACACTAGCGAAGCATACTCCAAACCAGAGACCATTGTAAAATATAACACTCTAAACGTGCTAGCCGACAATTGCTTACTATATCTGGTAACAAAACCATATGTATTACACCATACATATTTTATTTGACACTCCACTCGATGACCTTAAAAATTTTCTTTTCTTACCCCTACAAGCTAATCCATTACGTCAAAATTTAACTTTCAAAACTACACGGCTCTGATCGGGCCATCAATTTATATATTTATGACAAATTTCAACTTTATATGTCAAAAAGGTTTCGGAGAAAATTGTATGTGACAGACGGTCACTGAAGTAATTCCATAAGTGTTCCGTACGGAACACTAAAAATGGGAATTTTAGTATATATTATCAAACTACTATAGTCTTAAGAAGTCCTAAAAAATGCTTAAATTTGTTCAGTGAAAATTGTTTCTTATGTGACCATTCTAGAACCATCCTCTAAAAAAATATCTGCCTCGTGTTGGCTAATTTATGATCTTAATATTGAAAAATTATATGATTCATTCCTAGATAGAAATATAATCTTTGAATTAAAGAAAAATAACGCTGTTGTTTCATCAATTACACAGTTTTCAGATAACAAAAAATACTGGCAAAAAGTCGTTTCGTCTTTTGGCCTTTGTGGAATAGCTCTTCTAAACTCAACGTCACTTCTACACTAGGCTGTTTTCGCAAGTATTTACATACTTTCCGGTTTCATGAAGGACTGGAACGTCTTCTTCTCATGTCTTCTCCTAATGGACGTTGGCGACCACTTCTCTAAATGTTTCTCTGTCCCTCGCAACATAAAACACCTCCCCTACATTCATGCCGGTCCATTCTCTGATGTTTCTCAGACTTTTTTTTTCTTCCGACAACCTTTCTACCGTCAACTCTTCCCTGCGTGACAGTTTGTAATAGTGAAAATTTGTCCTTTCTGAGCACATGGCCAATGTAGGATGTTTTTAGTACTTTTATGATTTCACTAAGAATTATATTTTTTAGCGGCAGACCAAAACAATAAAATTTAGTAAAAATAGTTTTATTTCCTCTTTATTATTTATCTGAAACTTTACCTCCTTGTCTCACAGTAACCTAAGTGTCGCTGAGTCCTTTTCGCCTTCAACTTCTCCCTTGATTTTAACCACACAGTGCTATCTTATTTATAGATATGCCGTATTCATGCAGTTTTACTTTATAGGAATTACAACTCTCCCCTATGCCATTACATAAAACTATAAATATTTTATGGGCACGAAATTGATGCAGGGGAGAGAAACTCCTGCATTCTGATAAAAGTAGTGCAGGAATTGTAGATGTACCGTTAAATTGGCAAGGAAAATGGACTGAAATTTTAACAATCGAAAGAAAGATTTCTGTAATAGGGGGTGTAACTTAATAATGTTAATGGATTTGTGGGGAGATAAAATAACTGTTTAACAATTTCACTGGAGGTATGGAACAAAGCATTCTTTCAGATCGATTTGAGATACCGCCGTTTCTTCATCACAGACATCACATTTTAATGCATTTCTTAGATAAGACGTTTCTTATCGATTGCTCTGAGGAATTATCACAAAAAATTTTCATGTATCTCCGCCAGCTCTTTGCTCAGACTGACCACAAAAAACAAGTTTTTATATTTGGCGGTGCTACCGCTAAAAACCTTCTATTAGGTGTAAATAGAGATCTCTGAAATTTTGATCCAAAACTTTTAAGCTTTAGAGGGTGTAACATTGGAACTTGCCCGCACGTTGTGGTGTCATTTTGTAGCCTGCGAAACTGTCCTCAGTTTGAGGCATCTTTTTTTTTTTTGTACCCTGCGAGAAGTTGTTTGTCCCACGCTTGAGCGCAATTTTGTACCGTTTGAAATTTGGATGCCCCAAGCTTGAGCACAATTTTCTTGCAGCCCCGCTTTAATTTCTGATAATGAATCGAGTGAATCCTGATTTTAAAAAAAACTAAAGAAATTAAACACACACCAGCTCAGTTTTCTTTGGTAGAGAGATATGGGTAAGAGATAATTTTTGTACGTCTTTTTGGAATTCTTTTCTATTTTTAAAGAAACCTTAGCTGTACGACTTTTTGGGCACCATTCATTTTAAAATAGAAAGGATCTAACTTCAGCTAAAAAAATGAAAAAATGCTGAAAGGGTGTACTGTTGGTAAATAAAAAAATCAGTTTGGTACAGCCGTTCTTATCCTGAAAAGTAAGATAGGTATTCAGTGAGACACTAGCTTTAATCAACAAAAAGAAAATTTATTCAAGTTTTTTTAAAAATAAAAAGTTCTAACCTTTGCAGTTTTACAGGATTACCAAAAAATTTTAGCCTAACTGGTAGTTATGACATTTAAATTCTAAACTCTGACTACTCCCGAAGACGAAAAATAGTGCTTTTCACTTCACTTTTTAGTCAGTTCAAATTGCTGTTAGGGCACTACTCAGGGATAAGTCTATGGAAGGATGTTTTGGTAACTTACTGTCTTTATTTCGGCTTCGATGGAACACAACCGATTTCACACTTTTCTAGTAAACACTTAGAGAGCCCACTACGGCTTTTCGTTAAAAAAACTTGTGCTTTATTTAGCTCTCATGATTGTTGTTATGAGCCTTTACTGCAGCTCCGTCGAAGGAAGCTTCTTGGCGGCTCCGATGAAAATTCGCCTGGCTGCGGCTTGATGGTACTCAGCCGCGACCGTAGTTCTCTCGACCCTTAAATAAGTCGTGGGCCTTCTCTCGGTAATCTCGCGACGCCGGAACCAAAAATCCGGATACACATTTTCAACCAATCCCGGCGTGCCGAAAGATTCGGTCAGAAACCCGCACAGCACACTAATATACCGAACGGCTTGGAATCTTTGATTAATATACCGTTCGATACAAAAATGAAAATAAGTACAATTTGAAGTGAAAAGTCAGTAACATTACATGGTCTTAAAATCTAGGAAAAAATGAATGTTACAAGGGTGCTAAAGTCAATTTTATTGGTAACATCAGTGTATTGTATATTTTACAGGATAAAATTGAAAACATTACTTTTTTGATGTTTCAATTACATAGATATGTAGTAGTGACAATTACGTACAAACAATTAAAAGACGTTTAAAAACGCACAAAGAGGCCAAATTTCGAAGTTAATGGATCCTTTACGTTGCACGTGTTCTTTTTTTTTTAGGTATAAATTGCATAGATATTCTGGACTGACAAATATGTACAAATTTAGACCACATGCAACCATGGATTACAAAGCTAAGTCAAGTTATGATCAATTAAAAGATATATAAAATTCAAAAATAGGCTACTCTTTATATTTATTTATATTATATATCGGCTACTAAAATAGTAGACAGGAAAACTAACCTAACCTAACGCTCGTTTCCGCTTTGACGACGTAATTACTTTTATATATTTTCCCTCGACGCTTTCAGTTAAGTTAGGTTAGTTTTCCTCTCTGCTATTTTAGTAGAATATATAAATACTAGCCGTGCCCGCGGCTCCGCTCGCGTGGACTTGATTCACTACTATCGTCACTGCTTATTCCTTATGTTACCTAACGTAATAAAATATCTGCCATTATTTCCCCTTATCTCCTATTATCTCTACATAATTTCTATTATCTGAGCTTATCTCTGCTCATCTCCCATTATTTCTCCTTATCTCCCATTATTTCTCCTTATCTCTCATTATTTCACCTTATCTCCCATTATCTCACCTTATCTTCCATTATCTAGGCTTATCTCGACTTATCTCGCAATATTTATCCTTATCTCCCATTATTTCTCCTTATTTCCCATTATCTCACCATAACTCCCATACCTAGACTTATCTTTACTTATCTCCCATTATTTCTCCTTATCTCCCATTATTTATACTTCTCTCCCATTATCTCACCTTATCTCCCATTATCTAGGCTTATCTCGACTTATCTCGCAATATTTTTCCTTATCTCCCATTATTTCTCCTTATCTCCCATTATCTCATCATAACTACCATTACTTATACTTATATCTGCTTATCTCCCATTATTTCTCCTTATCTCCCATTATTTCTCCTTATCTCCCATTATCTCACCATAACTCCCATTACCTAGACTTATCTCTGCTTATCTCCCATTATTTATACTTATCTCCCATTATCTCACCTTATCTCCCAGTATATAGGCTGATCTTGACTTATCTCGCAATATTTTTCCTTATCTCCCATTATTTCTCCTTGTCTCCCATTATCTCACCATAACTCCCATAACTTAGACTTATTTCTGCTTATCTCCCATTATTTCTCCTTATCTCCCATTATTTATACCTATCTCCCATTATCTCACCTTATCTCCCATTATCTAGGCTTATATCGAATTATGCAGAACATATCATATGTATAAATTTATAAAAACACTTAAATCGAAAAAGTGGTTCTCAAGTGATAAGCGCACTAACAGACAGGCAGACAGAGAGACGTTGCATTTTATATATATTATATTCTTTGCTGCATGATATTGTTCCATATTTAATGGTTTAGGCAGTATATTGCAAGAGAACGCGCTACCGGTAGCCTTTTTTCAGACTTGATTCACTATTATCGTCACTGCTTATTCTTTATGTTACCTAACGCAATAAAATATATCCTATAACCTGGCCAGAGAACATATGTATGTTTAAAAAAAAAAAGAACGTAATGCACTAACGGACAGACAGAGAGACGTTGCATTTTATATATATTATAGATAGATAACCTGGCCAGAGAACATACGTATGTTTTAAAAAAAAGCACTTAAATCGGATAAGTGGTTCTCCAGTGGTAAGCGCACTAACGGACAGACGGACAGACAGACAGACACAGAGACACTGCATTTTACATATATTATAGATATAGATTATTATTATTATATAACCTGACCAAAAAATATATGTATGAATTTAAAAAAAGAAATTGGATAAGTGGTTCTCGCGTGATAAACGCACTAATGGACAGACACACAGACAGAGAGACATTGCATTTTATATATATTATAGATTATATATATTCTTTGCTATATAATATTGTTCCATATTTAATGGTTTAGGCTGTATATAGTAAGGGAACGCGCTAACGGCAAACTTTTTTCCGACTTCATTCACTATTATCGTCACTGCTCATTCCTTATGTTACCTATCGTAATAAAATATAGCCTATAACCTGGCCAGAGAACATATGTATGTTTTTAAAAAAAAAGTACGTAAATCGGATAAGTGGTTCTCCAGTGATAAGCGCACTAACGGACAGACAGACAGACAGACAGAGAGACGTTGCATTTTATATATATTATAGATAACATAAATATAATACAAAAATGTTGGGAATGTGAAATATTTGGCACAATGACACTACTTAGTATATATCACCACTACATCAAACACTTTATTTTTATACTCGACGCGCGCTTCGCTAACCATGTTAGTTTCATCAGGAGCGATGACTAATTGCTCCTGACGAAGCTAACATGGTTAGAGAAACGCGCGTCTAGTGCAAAAATAAAGTGTTTGGTATAGTGATGATATATACTGAGTAATAATATAAATAAATAAATCAATACAAATAGCAGCTTATTTTTGAAGTTTATACGTCTTTTAATCCATCATAACTTGATTTTACTTGGTCGCTAATGGCTGCACGTGGTCTAAATTTGTTCATAATTGTCAGTCCTAGAAATCTGAGCAATTTATACGTCAAAAAAATAAAGTGCGCAACAAAAAGTAACCATTAAATACGAAATTTGATCTATTTGTGCATTTTAAACGCCTTTTAATTGCTCATAAGTTAAGTTGACTTGGTCGTCCATAGTTACACGTGGCCTAAGATTATTTGAAATTATCATTCCTGAATATCTATGCAATTTATTCCTCAAAAATATAATGTGTGCAACGTAAAGTAAACATTAAGTTTAAAACTTGGCTTATTTGTCCATTCCAGTCTACAGCTTTGTAGATGACAGTAAGCTTATTTCTTCTTTCACTTTGAATGCTCAAACAGCGGCTCCTGTAAATATCCCCATTCGTTCAACTTAACGCTAACTAACGTTGTTGAACTCGGCATAGTTATGTCCGGACATTATATTATTCTAACATTTTCACTCATTTACTGCTCTCATATTTGTAGTCTCGCTATGCAGCCCATCGTCGGACATAAGCCTCCCCTAAGTACGTCCATCTTCTTCGGTTTTGGGCCATGTTTATCCAGTTGTATCCCATTAATCTTTTGATGTCGTCAGGTCATCGGGTTTGCGGGCGTCCTCAACTTCTTTTCTCATTCCAAGGCTTCCTGTTGATTACCTTATGGGTCCATCGATTATCAGAGAGTCTTGCGATATGACCGCCCATCTCCACTTCAACCTGCTTACCCTTTCAGCTACATCAGTAATATTGGACCTGCCTCGAATTTCTTCATTAGTCAGCTTATCCCTCAACGATATTCCCAACATCCTTCTTTTCATCGCTTGTTGAGCTACTTGTAGGCGATTCTTGATTCAAAGCCCACGTTTCCGTTCCGTATGTCAATACTAGCAACAGGCATTGATCAAATGTGTTCGCTTTTAGTGTATTTGGGATAATGGAAAAGAAAGATGTTCCGCAATCTGCCAAATGCCGACCAAGCCAATGATATTCTCATTGATAGATCCGCTTTCAAGTTTTCCTTGGATATTACTATTTTTTGTCCAAGATATACGTATGAATCCGTTCTTGTGATTTTCGTGTTTTCAATGTTCAGTTCTGTTTCTTTATCACCGTCGTCGTTTGTCATCAACATAGTTTTGGCGATGTTTATCCTTCAGACGTCCACCATTTCTTCCAATTCTTCTTTTTTGTTAGATATAAGCAAAATATCAATCGCAAATGATTGAGTTGCTCTCCTCCTATATTTATACCCTTACTTGTCCATGAAAATTGTTTGAAAAGATCTTCTGGCGCCAACGTAAACAATTTCGAAGAGATGGTGTCCCCATGATGTACCCCTCTTTTCATTTCTATTTTATTAGTGCTTTCTTTCAATACTATCTGAAATGTTGCATTTTTATATATATTTTGATTAATCTGCGAGTATCTGCTGTCAATTCTACAGTTACTTAGACTATTTAATGTTGCCCAGATTTCAAGGGAGTCAAACGCATTCTCGTAATAAAAAAAGGCCATCTAAATCTTAAAATTATACTCGTTTTTTAATACTTGAAGGTGGTCCAGCCTTTTTTTAAATCCGGCTTGCTCTCTAGGTTGATAAGCGTCTAATTTCTTTGTGAGTCTCGCAGTTATTATTTTCATAAATAAGTTGTACATTACGGAGAGTAGGCTGATTGGTGTGTAGTTGGTTAATTTAGACTTTTCTCCTTTTTTGAAGAGCAAGACCACCACAGCATTATCCCAGTTTCGAGGTACATCGCATATATCAAGACACTTATTATACAATATAACTAGTATTCGTAATATGGGCTCTCCGCCCTGTTGCTACATTTCGACAAATTCGCTGTCTTCACCTGCTGCTCTTCCTCTTGCCATTTTATTTAAAGAATCTTGTAATTCGTATTTGGTGATGTTGGGAATATCTTCGGATCCTTCATTCATTACTCGTATTGGAACTGCCTCGCTTTTGTCTGGTGGTGGTTCAGCTTTACTCTCATGAAGGTCCTTGTAGAATCTCTCTATATTCATTCGTTTAAATTATTATTTGGTTGTTCTCATCTACTAATTTTATTATTTGTAGTAGTCCTTCATTTAATGATCTGTATAAAAGTTTTATACTCTTCGTGTTCTCCAGAGTTTCGTCAACTTTCTCATTATTATAGTTTTTTTTACATCTCTTCTAATACATTTCCTTGTAACGTTATTCAAAGTTTTAACTTATTTTCACATGCCACCGTGTCTTGTTTCATGAATTTTCGTTTTTGTATTAGTTTGACCGTTTCTTTGGAGAGCTTTTCCTGTTTGATATTTACATAATTGGAAAGTATTCTATTTTTCAACGTAAACGCCATTTTTGTAGACGCTGTTCCGGCTTTCGTATGCCTGTATCGAAAAATTCCTCCACCAACCCATTGAGAGAGCGATTCACTTCTTCTTTAACCTGTGGTACAAGAAACCTCAGTAACCCGAAGAGCGAGTTTACGGATAGTGAACCTCCGATCTTCAAGCAATACTCCCTCAGCCTTTTCGATCGTTTCGTCTGAGATCGACGGTCTTCCGCTCCGTTCTTCATCATGAATGTCCGTACTACCGCCTGTAAACTCTCTACACCAGGGGTCGGCAACCTGAGGCCCGCGGGCCGCATGCGGCCCTTTGAAACTTTTTCGCGGCCCGCCAAAGCACCAATATAATTTTAGGAAAAATCAACCAACTTAGAGCGTGAGCGTATCGAAATGTGGCCGGTGACAAAAATGCGCGCTAACAGAAGCATAGTGGGAAACCTATTTTACTGCGCAAGTTTAATCCCCACTCCCCAGCGAATACGACGGCTCGCTTAGCAAGTGTAGCATTCTTTCATTTCGCCAGTTTGCTACTATATGTTTATATGTGCAAATTGCACATAAACACGTTCATATTGACAACCGTATGATGTTTCACTACAATAGGTAATGAGAAATACATGTTATTTTTAATTTATTGGTAAAATAATTCATATTTTATCGTAGGAAAAATGAATAAAATACCAAAGAAAAGAAAAATTAATGAGGAAAACCACGAATTTAATGAAAAGTGGACTTTTGATTATTTCTTTATTAATAATTACAATAAAGCACTATGCTTAATTTGCAAAGAATCTATAAGCGTATTCAAAGAATTTAATTTGCGTCGCCACTACGACACGAAACACAAGTGTGAATATGATAAATTTGAACCTCAATTCAGACAAAATAAAATTGATTTTTTATAACAATCATTAGAAGCACAACAAAACGTTTTTAAAAAATGTAAAGAACAAAGTTCAGCATTGGTCAAAACGTCCTTACATATTTCGAAATTAATTGCTGAACATAACAAACCATTTACGGATGGAGAGTTCATTAAAAATTGTATTTTAGCTGCTGTTAACGAAATTTGTCCGGAAAAAATTAAAAAATTTGAAGATATTAGTTTGTCTGCACGTACAGTCGTTCGACGTATTGAAAATATATCAACTAATATGTTTAATAAATTAAAAGAAAATTCTTCACAATTTGAGTATTTTTCACTAGCACTTGATGAAAGCAACGATATAACTAGCACCGCTCAATTGTTGATTTTTATCCGTGGAATTGATAAACAATTTTGTGTAACAGAAGAACTTGCTGCATTAAAAAGCCTCCATGGGAATACAAGAGGTGAAGATATATTTTTGCAACTATTAGATGTTTTCAATATGTACGATCTTAAGTGGGAAAAATTAAAAAATGTGACAACTGAGGGTGCAAAGAACACGACGGGTCACAATACTGGTTTGGTAGGCATGATTAATAAAAAATTGAAAGAATTAAATATTACACAGCCTCCTCTACAACTTCATTGTATTATCTATCAACATGCACTTTGCGCAAAAGTTGTAAATTTGAAAAATGTTATGAATATTGTAATAAAGTCCATCAATTATATTCGCAAAAACGGTATGAACCATCGAATATTCCGGAATTTCTTAAATGAAATTGACGTAGAATATGAAGATATCATTTATTTTTCTGAAGTAAGATGGCTCAGCCGTGGGAAAGTTTTAAAAAGATTTTTCGAGTTGATAGACGAGATTGAAATGTTTTTTGACAGAAAAAGGAAATAATATACCAGAATTATCGAATTTTAAATGGATAAGCGAGTTAGCTTTTCTTGTGGACATTACAACTTACCTCAATAAATTAAATATAACACTACAAGGCAAAGGAAAGTTAATCAACGAGCTATTTACAGAAATCAAAAGGTTCCAGCTTAAAATAAAATTGTTTATTTCTCAACTTGAAAAGAATAATTATTGTCATTTTCCTACTTTGCAATCGTTTTTAACCAAAAACGACAAACAGTGTCCTTCGAATATTTTTATTGAGTCACTAAAAGTACTGGATGAAAATTTTCGTCATCGGTTTCAAGATTTTTATGCAAAAGAAATGGACATATTAATATTTGAAAATCCTTTAAAATTTGATATTGTAAAAGCACCAGACAATTTACAACTAGAGTTAATTGATTTGCAATCTAACAATTTATATAAAAATAATTTTGAAGAAAATAATTTAATTGCATTTTATTCAAATCTACCAGAAAATAAATTTCCCAATTTAAGAAATTTTGTAAAATCAATGGTTTGTATTTTTTCAAGCACCTATTTATGCGAACAAACATTTTCAAGAATGAATTTCATAAAATCAAAATATAGAACGAGGTTGACGGATGAAAATTTACAAAACTTGTTGAGGATCTCAGTATCCCAAACACAACCGGACCTAAATGAATTATCAAACAATATTCAAGAACAAAAAGCGCACTGAATTTTAATGAATGAATAAAATGAAAGATAAACTATTTTCCTTAATATTTTATATATTTTATATTTACATATTTATACATATGTAATTGGAATTTTATTTTCTTTTTTTTTCCCTTTTAAGAACTGTAAAATTTTTGTTCTCTGACATTATTGTTATTATAGCATGTCAATAAAAAAATAAATTTTTTCTATATTTATTTTTAATAATATTTATACTCGTATATGATATAAAAGCACTATTTAAGTTACATTTGAATGTGCGGCCCGCATAAAAATTTTTATTTTGAAAATGGCCCGCCGTCCGAAAAAGGTTGCCGACTCCTGCTCTACACCATCGCGGACGTATTAAACGGCCATATACTTCCGTCAATGTCTATAAGTGGAAATCTTTTCGCTTTAAAAATTACTGCACGAATTTCGCACTTGGTGGTAGTGGCGATCGAGACCTCCATCACGGACAGCTGCTGAACCAAAGCTGCGCGGCGTAGAGAAGCAGGGCAAGGTGGGATCGAGAGTGGGGAACTACTGCACACGGCAGTGTTGCCGGATTTCACCTCAAACTTCTCCCTGTGGCTCTAGCGCTTTGGTAAAGTTACTTTACGATCAGCCCTCGTATGTATATATATATATATATATATATATATATATATATATATATATATATATATATATATATATATATGTAAGTCGGACGAAGAAATTTATGAACAAATTAATCCCAGAATACATCCATTCATTTCGAGATTCAATTTGAGAAAAATGGCCAATTTCTGGGGCCTAAATTGTTTAAATGAGTTCTTAAGTACCTCAAATGAAAAGACCAAGGAACATTTTCAGATATTTTAGGTAAGGTAATAGTATACTAAAAAAAAGTTCGTTAAAAAATTCGTCGTGAAAAATATATATCTAATATGTAATGGCCAAAATTTTGTTTGGATCAATTAAAGTAATATCCAGGGAATATATTTCCAGGGTTAACTAAAAAAAAATAGCTTACAGTTTGCAAGTACACCTATTTAATTATAAAAAATGACAAAAAAAACGACAAAAACGGTCAATTTCTCTCGACCAGGAGATTCAAATGACATCTATAGTCACTTAAATTTTTCGTTTTTTTATTTAGAATCCAAATCTGTCAGAATTTTTAGTTTATCTTCCATAAATTTAGAATAAAATTGCAAAAAATATGCTAAAAAACTCCAAATAGGGCCAATTCTCCCCTTTTTGACAGTGTTTTCCCAATTTTTCAGCGGTCGCAATATTTTTTCCTTAACGTACTCGTCAAGGCAAGTATTTTTTTATCAAAAGCAGCAGTATCCGACGATTTCTGTTTTTAGCTTATTTTGGTCGTATTTTGACTGGACTATTAATGTTAACTTTTGTAAACATGATAAATAAAGATCTTGAACTTTCAGATCTTGTTCAATCGCTGCTTATATACACTACCGTCAGAAAGTATCTGCCCACCTAGTTTTTCCTAGTTGCAGTCCCAAGACAACAAAAAACCCAGATAATATATATTTTTAATTTTAATGAATTATTATTTATTTTCACATTATTTACAGTCTAGAAAATTAGAAAAATATTCATGATTTTCCAGGACTTTTCTCATCGATGTGACCTCCTTTGTTTTTAATTATCGCTTTACAGAGTTTCGGCATTCTGTCCAGTAGTTTCTTCGGTTATTTCTGCCTGTAAAAGTTCCCACAAGTGATTTTCTGATGTTGGATTGAGTTTTCGAACACGCCTGCCCAAATGGTCCCACAGCAATTCGATGGGGTTTAAGTCGGGTGATTGTACAGGCCAAGTTATCACTTCCAGGACGTCATCGGATTTTCATTGATTCCTAATTTGTTTAGCAGAATATTTAGGCTCGTTCTCATGCTGAAAAATAAATTTCCCCTAAAAAATATCTTTTCCAGAAGGAAGCATTTAAGTTAGCAAAATTTCTTGATATTGTTCTTTTCGCGTGATTCCTTCTATCCTAAAGATATTTCCAACTTTACCGTTGCCAAAATAACCACAAACCATTACTGAACCTCCACCATGTTTTACTGTAGGCAACTGACCAACATCCTCTCTCCAGCTGACCGCCGCATGTAAACTCGTCGATTTGAACCAAAAATTTCGAATTTAGATTCGTGGCTCCAAAGGACGGAATTCCATTGTTCTGATATCCAATTTATATTCTCAGGCTCATTCTAATCGTTTACGTTTATTCACTTGCCTAAGAAGTGGTTTTCTCATTGCGAATCTTCCGTGTAGTCCATCTTCTGCTAACCTGTTCTTCACGGTCGTCACGCTGATGTGGTTGGGCCGCTCCAGGTTTACTTAAGCCGTGATTTCTGGTGCGGTTAGGCGACGATTATATCTGCTGGGCATTGTTATAGCTCTGTCTTCAGCGGGAGTCGTTTTTCGAGGCCTTCCTGAACGTTTTTTACGATGTAGTTCGCCGTTCTCCTTGGCATCCGCATATCATTCGCGATTTGTCGACTCGAGTGACCATTTTGATGTCTCGCAATTATCAGAGCCTGATTTTCAACGGAAATTTCTTTCGTTTTTGCCATTTTCATATACGAGGCTGGTTTGAAAAGTCCGTGCAAAGTCCGAGAGATGGCACCACCGGCGCGTATCGAGGTCATGTTTAGTTAGTAGCATCTCTTGAATGAACGCACACCAAGTTTCAGCCATATTGATCTATTTCTTTGTGTTTGGCATTCGTGTGAATCAAGGAAGTCGAGTGATTTTCAAGAAATGGGGCGAAAAAGAATTTCGTGTGGTGATTAAACATTACTTTATGAAAGGCAAAACGCCTCAGGAGACTAAAGAGAAGCTTGATAAACATTATGGTGACTCTGCACCTTCGATTAGAACAGTTTATAAGGGGTTTCAAAACTTTCGGACTGGCCATATGGGCACAAATGACGCTGAACGTTCTGGACGGCCTGTGGAGGTTACGACTCCAGAAATCATTGATCAAATCCATGATATGGTGATGGATGACAGAAGAGTTAAGGTGCGTGAGATTGCTAGTGCTGTGGGCATCTCGACTGAACGGGTACATAATATTTTGCATAAACATTTGGACATGAGAAAGCTATCCGCAAGATGGGTGCCGCGATTGCTCACGCTTGACCAAAAACGGAATCGTGTGAAGTGTTGCAAGGATGGTTTGCAGCTGTTCCAGAAGAATCCGGAGGATTTTAAGCGTCGTTTCGTCACTGTGGATGAAACATGGATACATTACTATACTCCTGAGACAAAACAACAATCTAAACAATGGGTTACCAAGGGGGAATCTGCACCAAAAAAGGCGAAGACCGTTCCTTCGGCCGGAAAGGTTTTGGCGACTGTCTTTTGGGATTCGCAAGGGATAATCCTCATCGACTATCTGGAAAAGGGTAAAACTATTACAGGTGAATATTATTCATCGTTATTGGACCGTTTGAAAACCGAGCTGCAAGAAAAACGCCCGCGATTGGCCCACAAGAAAGTCCTTTTACATCACGACAACGCACCAGCACACACCTCAGCAGTTGTGGTCGCAAAATTAATGGAAATAGGATTCCAACTCGTTTCACATCCCCCCTGTTCTCCAGACTTGGCTCCCTCGGACTACAATTTGTTCCCCAATTTGAAGAAATGGCTGGCGGGACAAAGATTTTATTCAAACGAGGAGTTATTGCAGACACTAATGGATATTTTGCAGACTTGGACAAATCCTATTATTCGGAAGGGATCAACAAACTAGAACATCGTTGGACGAAGTGTATAAGCCTAAAAGGAGACTATGTTGAAAAATAAAAAAGGTTTACCCCAAACACATAAGTAGTTTTTATTTTTGCACGGACTTTTCAAACCAGCCTCGTATATATATATATATATATATATATATATATATATATATATATATATATATATATATATATATATTTATATGTAAGTCGGACGGAGAAATTTATGAACAAATTAATCCGAGAATACATCCATTCATTTCTTACATTCCAAATGGAAATTTCCAGACGTTTCGCCAAGGTCTCACTTGGTATATTCAATGCTGACTCGTCGGAATTCAGTAGCTTACTGTAATTAGTAACATTAATGAATCAAATTCAGTTTCTATTTTTAAACTGCGGCTTTATAAGAGAACCACTAGGTAAATTATTTTACCGATCTTTTAGAATAAATGTTTAAGTGAAAATGAATTAGAATTACTTTCATCCCATAAATTGTAATCCACTTCATCCTGGAGTATTTTTTCACATTTATATGAACTTATTCGACCTATAAAGTTGATTAATACTAGGTTTTTTTTATAAAAATTGGCCCATATTTTTAAATAATTGTTTAAACAATAAAAAACGGGTTAATAGAGTTATTTGTAGAGTTACGTTGTTAAATCCATTTATTCTGCTAATTTGTATTTCACTACTATTATTAAGTTTAATGTTCAGCTTTAATCCTTGTCAACATGATAATTTGATAAAGTCGATTCAATCATTTTTATTAATTTCTTTCTGTTTATCAACAGTATTCTCATTTAATTATTCCATTTTAGTTTTAATTAATAAAAAAAGCAGGAAGTAATTTATTAAAACTTTTATTTTCTACGAAGTTAGGTAAAAAAAAACAGTTTAATTAACAACTTAAATGTTTTACTTTGTTCTCACAAGAGCTGTAGAGAATTAGGAACGACAATTTTTATAAGAAATAAAGTGTAACAGTCGTCGTTTAATTGTTTTTACTTGGTACATTATATTATAGAGGTGACAAAGCGTTCTCTTTTATTTTATGGGATAATGACAATGGATTTTTAAAGGTCTGTGTTGCTTTAATCAAATTAATATATATTTAAAAAACTTTCTATGTTTAGTGACTAATCTATTTGAGGAAGTACGTACACTACCATCAGAAAGTATTTGCCCACCTAGAAGTTTCAGTGTAACTGCCAAAATTTAATACCTAATTAAACCCTTTTATTATATTAGGCAAATTTAGTTTTTCTTAACAAGTGTCCATCATAATGTTTAGATAAGCGTTTTTGTGAAATTACAAATTAAAAACCAATTAGAACAAATCTCCAAGTTTTGCATGATAAACGTTTTGAATCGATTTCTGAGAATTCCAGTTGAAGTAAGAACTCATTTCAAGTTTCTAGGGATTATGGAAATTCCTAGTGACATTTTATGATAAAAACTATGCTATAAATACCATTGCCCTTTTGGAAATTAACCGTACTTTGTCATTGATACAGACTCAATTGTTTTGTGAAAATGGCAAAAACGAAAGAAATTTCCGTTGAAAATCAGGCTCTGATAATTGCGAGACATCAAAATGGTCACTAGAGTCGACAAATCGCGAATGATATGCGGCTGCCAAGGAGAACGGTGAACTACATCGTAAAAAACGTTCAGGAAGGCCTCGAAAAATGACTCCCGCTGAAGACAGAGCTATAACAATGCCCAGCAGACATAATCGTCGCCTAACCGCACCAGAAATCACGGCTTAAGTAAACCTGGAGCGGCCCAAGCCCATCAGCGTGACGACCGTGAAGAAACAGGTTAGCAGAAGATGGACTACACGGAAGATTTGCAATGAGGAAACCACTTCTTAGGCAAGTGAATAAACGTAAACGATTAGAATGGGCCTGAGAATATAAATTGGATATCAGAACAATGGAATTCCGTCCTTTGGAGCGACGAATCTAAATTCGAAATTTTTGGTTCAAATCGACGAGTTTACATGCGGCGGTCAGCTGGAGAGAGGATGTTGGTCAGTTGCCTACAGTAAAACATGGTGGAGGTTCAGTAATGGTTTGGGTTATTTTGGCAACGGTAAAGTTGGAAATATCTTTAGGATAGAAGGAATCACGCGAAAAGAACAATATCAAGAAATTTTGCTAACTTAAATGCTTCCTTCTGGAAAAGATATTTTTTAGGGGAAATTTATTTTTCAGCATGACAACGAGCCTAAACATTCTGCTAAACAAATTAGGAATCAATGAAAATCCGATGACGTCCTGGAAGTGATAACTTGGCCTGTACAATCACCCGACTTAAATCCCATCGAATTGCTGTGGGACCATTTGGACAGGCGTGTTCGAAAACTCAATCCAACATCAGAAAATCACTTGTGGGAACTTTTACAGGCAGAAATAACTGAAGAAACTACTGGACAGAATGCCGAAACTCTGTAAAGCGATAATTAAAAACAAAGGAGGTCACATCGATGAGAAAAGTCCTGGAAAATCATGAATATTTTTCTAGTTTTCTAGACTATAAATAATGTGAAAATAAATAATAATTCATTAAAATTAAAAATATATATTATCTGGGTTTTTGTTGTCTTGGGACTGCAACTAGGAAAAACTAAGTGGGCAGATACTTTCTGACGGTAGTGTATATAAGCAGCGATTGAACAAGATCTGAAAGTTCAAGATCTTTATTTATCATGTTTACAAAAGTTAACATTAATAGTCCAGTCAAAATACGACCAAAACAAGCTAAAAACAGAAATCGTCGGATACTGCTGCTTTTGATAAAAAAAATATTTGCCTTGACGAGTACGTTAAGGAAAAAATATTGCGACCGCTGAAAAATTGGGAAAACACTGTCAAAAAAGGGAGAATTGGCCCTATTTGGAGTTTTTTAGCATATTTTTGCAATTTTATTCTAAATTTATGGAAGATAAACTAAAAATTCTGACAGATTTGGATTCTAAATAAAAAAACGAAAAATTTAAGTGACTATAGATGTCATTTGAATCTCCTGGTCGAGAGAAATTGACCGTTTTTGTCGTTTTTTTTTTGTCATTTTTTATAATTAAATAGGTTGTACTTGCAAACTGTAAGCTATTTTTTTTTAGTTAACCCTGAAAAATATATTCCATGGATATTACTTTAATTGATCCAAACAAAATTTTGGCCATTACATATTAGATATATATATTTTTCACGACGAATTTTTTAAAGAACTTTTTTTAGTATACTATTACCTTACCTAAAATATCAGAAAATGTTCCTTAGTCCTTTCATTTGAGGTACTTAAGAACTCATTTAAACAATTTAGGCCCCAGAAATTAGCCATTTTTTCTCAAATTTAATTTTTTTAATTCAAATTGAGTCTTATAATATTTTCGGTAACCAAAGTTATTTTTAATTATTATACACAGGTTACTGTACATACATGTTAAGTGGCTGACGAAGGCAATTGTGACCCATTAAGGCTGAAAAAACTGGCCAGTATGAATTTCATATTTGTACGTCATATTTTTTATGTCATATTATTTAATATGATTTTTTACACAAATAAAAAATAAATTAACCAATAATGATGTAGAAAAGATTACTTTTAATAATTTTATATGAAGATAATAATTAAATTAATAAAAATTATAAAGTTACTGCACAAAATAATAATTTCAACGATACAAGTTTAACGAGTTAAATAAAATAATAAATTATATTTAAATTATTGTAGCAATGTATTTTTTATTTAATAGAAATATTACTAATTTTTCAAAACATTATGAAGCCAATTAAAATTCATTTTCTTAAAAAAAAATCCTATGAGATAAAACCTAAAACGGCGTTCTTAATATATCGGTGAAACCTGACTTTCCACCAAGTTTCATCCAAATCAGTGACCCAAATTCTCTGGCCTCTCCTCGTAAGACATATGGTAATCATTTTACGTTATGGTAAAATATGATAAAATTCAAGAAAAATTAATTTTTTAAAAGTAACTGTAAATTTAAGACCAAAAGAGCAAAAAATTGAAAGTAAAATGGCCAATTTTTTCAGCCTAAATGGGCCAAATGACTTTCTTAGCCACTCAACATGTACAGTAATCTGTGTATAATAATTAAAAATAACTGGTTACGGAAAATATTATAAAACTCAAGAAAAAAATATTTTTTTAAAAGAAAATCGTAAATTTGCATTAAACAAATTAAAGAGACTAAAATGGCCAATTTCTTTGGCCTAAATTGTTTAAATGAGTTCTTAAATGAAAGTTTAGGGACTAGGGAACATTTTCTGATATTTTGGGTAAGGTAGTATACTAAAAAAAAAGTTGTTATGAGGAGTAAAAAACATATCTAATATGCAATAATGGCTAAAAATTAACTTTGGATCAATTAAAGTAATGTCCATGGAACATATTTCCAGAGTAAATTAGCTTACAGTTGGTAAGTGCGCCTATTTAATCATAAAAAATGGTAAAAGAAAAAAAACGACAATTTCTCCCGACCAGAAGGTTTAAATGACATTCTTAGCCCCTCAAATTTTTAATTTTTTTTATCTAGAATCAAAATCTGTCAGAATTTTTAGTTTATCTTCCACAAATTTATGATAAAATTGCAAAAATACGCTAAAAATCCGAAAACGGGCCAATTCTCCCCATTTTTGAGGGTGTTGTCCCAATTTTTCAGCGGTCGCAATATTTTTTCGTTAATGTACTCGACGAGACGAATATTTTCACCTCAAAATCGTATTTGACCGGACTAAATACCACAGAGATTAGAAACCATGCAAAAGCGAAATAAGATAACACAAAATTTGCGACTTGTCAAATTTGACAGTTTACAAAACCAACTAGGATTTTTTAAAATCGCATCCCTTTACATGTAAGCGCAACATTAAATAACATTTTTCAGTCCGTTTACAGAAATATATACTCGATATTTGTTTTCAGTCGTTACCGACATACAAGTTATTCAACCGAATTTTAACTTTTAACTAACTCACTCGATTTACCCCTTTCCTAATTGGGGAATCAAAAAAAAAATTTTTTGCCTTTAAACTTAGATTTTGATATGATAACAAAAAAATTTGTCACTTGCTCTCTGTCGTCATAATGTCGAATGTTTCCTTTCATTTTAAATTTAATGTAATTGCCTAACGTTCGTAAGTCTTGCAGCCTGAAACCAGACGCCCTTAAGTAACTTCGTAAACAGATTCGTTTTCTACAGAAAAAAATAATATGTAAATCATCATATGCTACCCCGAAGCAAAAAATTGTATCGTCTCGAGATGGATTGACAAATAGAGGACAGTGGGTAGACTGCTCAAATATAGAACCTCGTCCATTTTCAGTTGTTTTACATTGCACGTGGATCCCTCGAAAAATCGTTCTGCCTGTGGTGGAGTGTTGGCACTCTGTCGACTTGTATTGCTGCAGCAAGTCAGCAGCGCCTGATGGAGTACCAAATACGAGGCGTGCGTTTTCTTTTATTAATATATATATATATATATATATATATATATATATATATATATATATATTATATACATATAGATATATATGTATATATATATATATATATATATATATTATATATATATATATATATATATATATATATAATATAGATAAACAAATAAAGACACTGAGATATGCAGATGATATTGTTCTAATGTCATAATTGAAACATGGCCTGCAAAGATTGCTCTATAAATTCAAACAAATAGCAGAAAGATACATGGAAGTCAATACCGATAAAACAAAATGCATCACAATAGCTAAAGAACCAGTAAGGTGTAAATTACAAGTAAATGGGAAATTAATAGAACAAGTAATGAAATTACTATATCTTGGAGTACTAATTACTAGCTATGGAGATATAATAGAAGAAGTGAGACAACAAACAAATAAGCAGCAGCAATATCAGGGACCCTCAGAGATGTAGTTTGGAAAAACAAAGATCTAAGTGTAGAAGCAAAAACAAAAATATATAGAACTTGCTTTAGACCCATACTGGCTTATACCATAGAAACACCGGCTGACACAAACAAAACCAAACAGCTATTAAGAACAAATGAAATGAAAATACTGAGAGCAATAAGAGGAAAAAGTTTATTAGGCAGAGTGAGTAACAACACCATAAGAGAGCAATGCAAAGTAGAAGATATAATCAGATGGGGAAGAAAGAGAAGAAGAGAGTGGCGTGACATGTACAAAGGATGGAATATACGAGAATGATAAAAATATGTATGAACAAAAAACCACATGAACCAAGACCAAAAGACGACCACCAAAGAGATGGAGAGACAGCTGGACATCCGAATCACAAGAGGCTTAATAACGAAGTAGAACAGGTCTGTCACCTACTCAGAAGAGGAAGTAAGTAAGTAAGTAAGTAAGAAATATTGTAGTGAGGATATAAATTATATTGTATAATTATAATGATATTTATGAAAAAAATACATTTTTTTCACGATGTTTATTGAATTCTTAAATAGCACTGTGTATTTAAAGTGTTTTTTTAACTGCGTCATTACAAGAAGCTTTAAATTACGTAAAAAAATTGCAAAATTTTTTATAAATAATTAATTATGAATAGAAATTTTTTACATAATACATCTAAGAATGATATAGAATTGGGTTTTTGAATAAAAAATAATTATCGATTTTTTTTACTTCATTTTAAAACTTTATCATAAATAATATTGATAATCGATGCGAAAAACCTTTTGCAATTAATTATAAATAAAGTAAAATTTATAAAATTTTAAAAAATCAGGTGACTACCAGAGAGCCACGATCTGCCATGTTTGTGACGTCATTATGTTAAAGTGAAGCTATACAGTCAACAGCTTCTACCTGTCTATATACTGTCAAAATTATTAAAGTATACTATATTTTGTTATATTTGTTAAAAATGTAAATGTAAATAAGAAACAAAATATTTTTATTAAATATAATTGAACTATTTGTAGGATGTCACGTGAAAGGTACGGTGACAACGGTTATGTTTAACTTAAACGCAAAATTGATTATTATATTAAAATAATTACATCGAAGTTATCGTCACAACAGAAAAAAATTTATTTTGTTTTAGTGCTGCTTGGAACCATTGATTTCGACGTTTAACATTTGTGGCACATTTAAAAACAGTTTTTCGGGAGTTGTTTTTCTAGTATTTGTACAAAATGGTACGAAACAGGCACGATAACTTTGTAGATTAGACATTTCCAATAAATTTATCAATACACTGATGATAATAACAACGATTGCAAACTAAAACATTCGTATCAGCTGTTGGTGATGTTGGGGAAAAAACGTTGTGACGTCACACGCGCTCGGGTTTATTTTGCCGCGTCATCGGTAATAAGTTTAAAAATTTATTTTCAATTCGATATAAAAAAAAAAATAAAAATAGTTTTGTTATAGTACTTATATATGGTCTTTCCATTTATGACAAGTTTTTTTTTGTTCAATGCCCCAATTGATATATACAATAAAATAAGGAAATTTTTTAACACCTATGAACAATTTACTAATTTATAATTTGAATATATAAAAAAATGATAAGATTTATTTTCATTTAAATATGGAGTATTGGTGACTTCTTTCTTTTCAGGTGGTGGGTGGTTATCGCAGTCATTTTCACTGCAAACAATGCATGCAAGTAAGCAATGCAGACCACTCTTTCTGCAGCTACATGCTGCACCACATTTTGTTTTGTAAAAGCAAAATATGATTTTCAAGACGTTGTTTCGGTGTGGCTGGTTGCGTAATTTTTTTGGTGTCAAATAATTTTCTCTTTGCCAACCCCACTGTTCGGGAGGTATTGGAAAATTATTTTTCCATTGCTGAACTTGTAAATAGACTCTTTTGATATGTTGTTTGGCTGAATCTTCTGTAGGAGGTAGCGACCTAATTTGTACGCTTTTCATTCTTTGAAGTTAACGTTATAAAACGCTTTCATCTCAATTCATTCAAACTTTAAAATGGAAATTTAAGTCGAAATGCATGCAAATGGATTATTCCATTCTTATACAGTAGTTATTAAATCCTTATGCAAAATCCGTCCAACCCATAAAAAAAACTGAGATGGAATAGATTATAAAAATTGGATACGTATATGGAAAGTTAAAAACAATAAAATATACAACCAAATTTAGCAAATGTAATGGCTAATTAAGACAGTATTTTGAAGGTGAGATTACTGATACACAGTAACTTAGGCATGGGTTATGGGATGGGAGGGCATACGGATAGAAACGGCGTTGCTTTAAGGGGGTATCAGTTGACAGACGGCGGGCGTCACTCTTTAATGAAAAATACCGGAACTCTAAAAGCCCATAAAACTTTCAATACAGTATTTTCAAAATCCATGACTGAGAGGAGGGGAAAGCACCCTTTTTTATTTTCAATAACATTTGCCAGCATATACACATAATGTATATATTTCTTGACTCTCATTATATTGCATTTCCATGTTATAAATATTGAATTTTTACTAGATATTTTTGCTTAAAAACTATTTGCTATACTACAGTTTCAATACAAAAAATCCTATTTAATAAATATCGTGAAAAAATGAGTTTTTTCCATAAATATCATTATTGTTTAA
>CM032454.1:187036479-187106479 GCA_019049505.1 Pachyrhynchus sulphureomaculatus
CCGCATTCACACACAACACAAAGCTTAAAACTTACTTCTCTTTCGTCTCGTTTTGAAACACTTTACGTCTCCATCACAAATTTTGCACTTCAACTTTTGTTTGTAAAAACTACATATACAATAACTAAAATTCGGATCAGTGTTTAAGACTCAAATCAGAAGTTTTCACAATTTTTTCTGGGAGATTGTACTGGCAAAATTAGAGAATTACTTTCTTCTAAAAATCGATTAGCATAAAACTGTCTTTTACGTGATCTGCACACTCGCTTCGAACTAAATTTCCCGTATTTTTTATCCATTTTGCAGAATATTAGCAGATACGTTTACTGAGTAATGTTAGCCCTGCGAGCGATATTTTCAAACTGAGTAGGCTAGCTTACCGTTTTCTTTGGAGCCACAGTTTTGCCTCAAACTGAAAATATATTATACTCATTATAGTAAGCTCTCCTTTTATCTGCTTCTATCTTTTGTAGAATCATAAAAATACCAGCAGATGTTCGATGCGAGATGGATTTGGCCTGCCTTGCACTTGGTGCTGGAGAATCGTCTATAACTTCGAAAGTATTTGGAATTTTCCTCTAAAAGTTTCAGAGAGAGATTATTGAAATATACTTTCCAATAGGAATACTTTCTAAAATGTCGATTTTTCCGACCCGAGGAAGTGTAATGTTTCCTTAAAGTATGTAAATTTTTATTTCCAATTAGCAAGAAAATGTATAAAATACATCAGTAACAAACAATAAATACACAACAAACTTGGTAGTATACTTTGAAATGAAACAAACTGTTTCTCTGCGTCCCAAAAAATCAGCCACCCACTTCAACCATCACACCTTAAACTTTTAAAGCAGAAAAGCAGTACCTCATGGTCAACATAACCCAAATGCCCTGCTGAAATTACAGAAGATACAAGCAGGACATTCACTGTGTTCTATGTGCAAGGTCAGCATTTCTTAAAATTTCTGGGCACCTGTCTTGATAGAATAATTTAGCTAAAGTTAAATTGATTAAAAAGAAAATGATAAATGATTTTTGCAAAGAATTTTTTAATTTTTGACGTTTTTTTTTTATGATTTTGGAAGAATTTTTGACACTTTTTTTTTTCAATTTTTTGACAACCTGTTTTCTCAAATAAGTTAAAATTGCTACAGTGGGTTGTACTACTTTTTTTTTAATAAGGATGGTAGAGTTGTCATCACTGCAAGCAGATGATTGGTTTTTATAATTAAAATAGTTTCTTATTGATTTATATTTATCAAAAAACGTACTGCTTACCGAGGCCGGCCGAATAACTTACACATTGAAGAGATGTTTCTTTAAAATAACTATTAAAAACTCCTGCTATCTCTCAGAGAGTGCAGAAAAAAATGTTACAATGTAAACATTTAGTATATTATTGGTTATATGTATAATATATATAAAATGCAACGTCTCTCTGTCTGTCTGTCTGTCTGTCTGTCCGTTAGTGCGCTTATCACTGGAGAACCACTTATCCGATTTACGTACTTTTTTTTTAAAACATACATATGTTCTCTGGCCAGGTTATAGGCTATATTTTATTAGGATAGGTAACATAAGGAATAAGCAGTTTACGATAATAGTGAATGAAGTCGGAAAAAGTTTGCCGCTAACGCGTTCCCTTGCAATACATAGCCTAAACCATTAAATATGGAACAACACTATGTAGCAGAGAATATCTAAAATCTATAATCTATAATATATATAAAGTGCAATGTCTCTCTGCCTGTCTGTCTGTCCATTAGTGCGTTTAGCACGCGAGAATCATTTATCCTATTTACGTGCCTTTTTTTAAATTCATACATATATTCTTTGGCCAGGTTTATATAATAATAATAATAATAATATCTATAATATATCTATATATATATAATATATATATATATATATATATATATAAAATGCAACATTTCTCTGTCTGTCCGTTAGTGCGTTTATTCCTCGAGAACCACTTATCCGAATTACGTGATTTTTTAAATTCATACATATGTTCTCTGACCAGGTTATAGATATGCATTTTATTACATCTATAATATATATAAAATGCAACGTATCTCTCTGTCTGTCTGTCTGTCTGTCTATCGGTCCTGCCTGTTAGTGCGCTGATCACTGGGGAACCACTTATCCGATTTACGTACTTTTTTTTTTAAACATACATACGAGTATGTTCTCTGGCCAGGTTATAGGCTATATTTTATTACGATAAGTAGTATAAGGAATAAGCAGTGACGATAATAGTGAATGAAGTCGAAAAAAAGTTTGCCGCTAGCGCGTTCTCTTGCAATACACAGCCTAAACCATTAAATATGGAACAATATTATGTAGCAGAGAATATCTATAATCTATAATATATATAAAATGCAATGTCTCTCTGTCTGTCTGTCCATTAGAGCGTTTATCCCGCGAGAATCACTTATCCGATTTAGGTGCTTTTTTTTAAACCTACATGTATTCTCTGGCCAGGTTAGAGGCTATATTTTATTACGTTAGATAATATGAGGAATAAGCAGTGACGATAATAGTGAATCAAGTCGGAAAAAAGGTTACCGTTAGCGCGTTCTCTTGCAATATACTGCCTAAACCATTAAATATGGAACAATACCATGTTGCAAAGAATATAATATATATAAAATGCAACATCTCTCTGTCTGTCTGTCTGTCCGTTAGTCGCTTATCACTTGAGAACCACTTATCCGATTTTTGTGTTTTTATAAATTTATAAATATGTTCTGTATAATTCGATATAAGCCTAAATAATGGGAGATTAGGATAATGAGATAAGTATAAATAATAGGAGATAAGGAGAAATAATGGGAGATAAGCAGAGATAAGTCTAGATAATGGGAGTTATGGTGAGATAATGGGAGATAAGGAGAAATAATGGGAGATAAGGAGAAATATTGCGAGATAAGTCGAGATAAGCCTAGATATTGGCAGATAAGGGAGATAATGGGAGATATGGAGAAATAATGGGTGATAAGTAGAAATAATGGTAGATGAGGAGAGATAAGCCTAGATAATGGAAATTATGTAGAGATAATGGGAAATAAGGGATAAGGGGAAATAATGGCAGATATTTTATTACGTTAGGTAATATAAGGAATAAGCAATTACCATAGTAGTGAATCAAGTTCTACGCGAGCGGACCCGCGGGCACGGCTAGTTAAAGTATAAAACTCACTTGAATTACCTAAATTAAAAAGTGAATATACTTTTACAATGCGTTATGGTTTGCCTCCTAAGTGAAGGTTTCCTGTTTATTTAAAATAAAACTAATTAGCGAGTATCTAGAGTGAAGCTTATGTCATTGTATTATATGATTTAAAATATCTTCTATACAGCGTTGTTGAACATACATTAGCTAGCATTCAAAGAATCCTTTCTTTGGAAAACAAAAACATGCTGCACTTTTCAAGCCTGACCCCAATATACTTATAAACCTTATGCAATAGTGGAGCGTATCTGGCCGCAATAGGGCGACCTAATTACATCTTAGAACCTATTGTCAAGATGGACACCTAAAATCCTAATTTTTTCTTAATTCGTCTATAGGTTTTCCTCTAGTTTAGGTTATTAGGATCCAAGTCATTTGGTTTTACTTTAATCAGAGACGATATATATTACATAATTATCACGGGATAATATAACTTTTTTAATTAAAACAAATACCTAAATCCAAGTATCTACTCTTTGATCGAAAGTACAAGAAATTATTTTTAATTACAAACTAAGAATATTTTCGACAAAACGTCGATCTTCCAAAGTAGTCTTTCTTTATAGAACACAAGTGCTTGTTAGCGCGGCAAATTCTCAAAAGGAAATAGATTGGACAAGAAATGTGTTTTTCTTTTAAACAAGGAAAAGCTATTAAGGTAATTAAAAACTGAAAGTTCTAATAGGTCTTTTATTTAGATAATTACACTTTGCAATAAATATTCTCGAGGATAAATTATTATTGAAGTAGAGATAAGTAGTAAAATGCATTTATTCAACGTGTAGTAAAAAATAGAGATGTTTTGATGGTTATAAGTATGAATTTTCAAACCCGGAAACTTCAAAAACTAGGTGCTTCTTTAATATCTGGAAGTGAGTAGTAAGTTACCAATATTAAATCGAAATGGAAATTCAGGATTTAGGGTTATTAGTTACAATATTTATTTCTATTTTAAAGAGGTTTAGACCTTGTAATGATGTTGTGATATAAGCTAGCTTAAATGATGCATATGCTTAATTGGTACGATTTAAATAAAATGGTCCCACGTTGGGTGCCAAGTTTGTTAAAATTTAAAAAAAAAATAGTGTAAAAGTAGAAAAAAAGCTCTATTTTTTTTTTTTTTTTTTTTATGGGTCTAGCACACGTGCTACAGGGAAGTCCCTAAAGCGCTACAGGAGCGACACGTGTGCGAGAGAAGGCGATTCACGTTGTTCTTGAATCGCTGTAGATTGTATCTCGGTGGGAAAACACAGTCCTGGGCAAATTATTCCAAAGGGATGATGTTCTCCATATAAAAGACTGCTTGAAAAGTGTTGTATGGGGAGTAACAAGCTGAACCTCATACGGATATGAAGAATTAGCGCGACGTGTACTTCTAACGTGCACCGCTCTGGGAGGAATTAAGCGGGCCACATCCTTCGAACACTTTCCATGAAAGTACTTGTAGAATAGGCTCAAGTCGCCAACCGTTCTTCGATGTTCCAGGCCGACGGTCAGTTCCGGGTCTTCAATCAGACGAACAGCTCTTCTCTGAATAGAATCCAACAAATGCAGTGTATGTTTGGGAGCGGAGCTCTAAACATGGGAACAGTATTCCATAGTTGGTCGAATTTGAGCTTTGTAAAGAATTAACAGTTGTTGTGGGAGTGTAAAGCTTTCTGGTTCGAAATAATATTCCCAACTTTTGAGAAGCTCTCCTTGCTAATGCCTGCAACATGTTCAGGCCAGGACATATTTGCTCCCAAATTAACGCCCAACAAATTGAGTAACGATGTTAGAGGAATGGAGGCCCCGACATAACTATGTCGGGTTCAGCAACGTTAACTTTTTTAGAAAAAAACTGCTGCCTGGGTTTTTTATAGCGTTAAATTCCACTTGGTTACTGTCACCCCAAGATAGAATTTCTTCCAGGTCTTTGTTAAGTTGAACGACTTCCTGCTGTCTGCGGATATTCGTCTAAGTAGCCGATGTCCGAGCGTTCAAAGTGAATGAAGAGATAAGTGTACTATCATCTGCAAAGCTGTAGATTGGATTCTCGGTCTTTTCCAGCAGATCGTTAATGTAAATGAGAAAAAGAGTAGGAGACAGTATGGAGCCTTGAGGTACACCGGCGTTGAGAGTGAAGGTGTTAGAAAGAAATCCGTCGACTGCCACTCGTAAAGAACGCTCTCTGAGGAAACATGAGAGCCACAAACAGAACTTTTCCGACATACCATAAGAACGCAGCTTAGCCAACAGCCCATCGTGCCAAACACGGTCGAATGCCTTGGATATGTCCAGAGCAACCGCCCGAGATTCTCCAAAGTGTTCAATTGCATTGTTCCAAACATGTGTTACATAAGTCAGAAGATCTCCTGTTGATCTATTTTTACGAAAGCCATATTGGTGATCGCTAATAATGTTGAATCCTTCAAGATATTTTAGAAGATGCTGATTGATAGCCTTTTCCATGACTTTCGATATTATTGAAAGCAGTGCGATTGGTCGGTAATTACTTGGCAAGGTCTTCTTGCCTTTTTTAGGTATCGCTCTGAACTGTAGCGCATTTCCAGCAGGAAGGAAATATTCCCTTTCTGTAGGATAGGTTGAAAAGTCTACAGAAAACTGGTGTTAGTTCCCTCGCACAGATTTTAAGAACTATGGCAGGTATTCCGTCAGCGCCAGAAGCCTTTTTGGTGTCTAGCTTCATCAGAATACGCTTTATAATACGCTGTCTAAAGACAACATCAGGCATCCTTGACTGCACTATGGGAATAGTAGGTGGTGTTTTTTCCTTGGAAATCGACAGTAGAATGTGAAGCAAAGAGTTCAGCCAACAAGTTCGCCTTCTCAACAGGTGTCGTTGCAATAGAATTATCTGGCCGTGTCAGTGGTGGTATGGTAGATTTGGTGAAATTTTGACTAACTGCTTTAGCCACCGACCAAAAGGACCTTGAATTGCCGGGACAGGCGAGAACTTTGTTTCTAATCCGTTGATTGTGTACCTCCTTAGTACCTGTTTAGAAGCAACAGCTTCTTTGCATTTTCGGTCAAACCAAGGCTTGCCGTTGGAAGGGCATTTCTTCGAAAAAGGGATGTAAGCCTCCATACCGGCCAAAATAACATCGGAAACCTCCCTGGCGCAGTCAGATGGGTCCGTCCAACCAAGGGAAAGTTCGAAAATATTCCATGAGATCTTCCCATTTAGCAGACTTGTAGTGCCAAATCTTGCGCGGTTTAGGCGCCTCTCTGTCATTGATTGGTAGAATACTCGATGTCGAAAGTAGTTTATGGTCGGAGGAACCTAACGGCGGATTTACGCTGACTGTGTAAATCTCCGGATTGGTGGTTAAAAAAGAGATCAAGAAGACTGGCAAACTCTCCGTCTCGATCAGGGATCCGTGTTGGTTCGTCAATAAGCTGAGTTAAGCCACAACTGATTGAAAATGATTCGGCTTCACGACCTTGTTCATCGGTAGTATTTGAATATTTAAGCCAGTTGATGTTGTGGACATTAAAGTCGCCCAGGATGGCAATTTCGGCATTTGGATAGTTAATTTGTAAATGATCGATGGTGTCTGCAAGGGAAGAAAAAAGTGTTCTAAAGTTAGTATCACTTGGTGGTCGATAGAGGATACAGATGAACCTTGTGGTTGGTTGAGTCGTTATTTTTAACCACATAACATCAAAGTTTAGGGGCTCCAGAGTCTCTTCTCGTTGGCAAGAGAGGTCGCTTCTGACATAAAGACAGATTCCAAAGTTACGCCTAAATCGGGAATAGAAGTCGTTACCCAGGATAAAGATAGTTTACTGTGCTGGTCGATGAACTGATGGTATGAGGAGGACGTACCTTAGTTTCACAGAGAGCGAGTACATGAGGTTTATTTGATTGCAGGTGTTGGTGCACTGAATTTATGTTCGTGTTTAAACCTCGTATGTTGCAAAAATCCATTTTGAAATTCTGATCTCTGCATGTCGACGCCCCTGAACCAGCCCCCACCCGGAGATCCGAACGGGGGGCTATTTTATCTCCGGAATTTTTTGTATCCAGGTGCCTCATCATGCTATCTGGTCCCACAGTTCGGGACATCGGCACAGCCACGAAACGTTAAGCAACTTCACGCAGCCTAAGCCGATGCGATGGTATCACACCGGGCGATGCTGGTGGGATCTGGGCATCTACCATCTACATACAAAATTTTTGCCATATTATGTTAGCTTCTTCTTCTTCTTCTTCTTCTTCCACGTACTGTAGGCCTCAGGTCTGTAGTTTCCAACTCATCAGTTTTCTTGAGATGTTGATGTCCATGATTCGAGCCATCTCTTTGGAGGTCTTCCCAGGAGTCGTCGTGTCCGTGGTTTACCATCTCGCGCGATTTTCGCTAGTCTCTCCTCAGTCATTCTCTCCACGTGATCTCTTCAAGCTCTTCTATGTTTACGTCCCCATCTGATTATGTCTTCCACTTCGCATTCATGTCTTATGTCTGTGTTTCTTTTCCTATGTCTTAGTGTGTATCCTGAAATGTTTCTAAGTATTTTCATCTCTGTTGTTCGAAGAATACTTTTTGTTCTTTTATTGTCTGCTCTTGTTTCCATAGCGTATGTTAGTGTGGGTTTGACACATGTTTTGTATATCCTTACTTTTGCCTTTTTATTCGTAAAGGCATTGTTCCAGATGGTGTCCCGAAGTGCGCCTGATATTCGGCTGGCTTTGTTTGCTTGGTCCTTCACTTCATTTGTTCTATTTTGGCATGAGGTGATTTGTATACCTAGGTAGTTAAATGACATGACTTGTTCTATTGTTTTGTTTTCCAGAGCAAGTTTGCATCTTATTGGCTTTTTAGATATAACGAGGGTTTTGGTTTTTGTGGTGGATATCTGCATGTTGAGGGCTTTAGTTTTTGTGTAGAATGAGTGCAGAAGCCGTTGTAAGTCGTCTTCGTTCTCTGCCACGATCACAGCGTCGTCTGCATAATAGACAATATTGATTTTTCCCGTTGTAAGTGAATATCCTTCCTCCATGTCTCTGATATGGGTTATTATCTCGTCCATTATTAAGTTGAACAGTTGCGGGCTTAAAGAGTCCCCCTGTCGGATTCCGGTTGGCGTTTGTATTTCCTCTGTCAGTCTTTGATTAACTAAGATGTGAGTGCCTGTATTGTGGTTTAGTCGTTTTATGATGTTTATTATGTTTTTTGGCATATGTTTTCTTTTTAGGATATCAACTACGTGTTTTAGTCTTACTCTGTCCAATGCTTTAGTGAAGTCTATAAAGCACATAAATGCGAGTTTTCCGTATTCTGTGGCCTTCTCTACTACTTGTCTGACGGTTGACCTATTTTTTCTGAAGCCTTGTTGTTCTTCCGATATGTTTCCATACTCACTTATTATTGCTTCTATGATCTTTTTAAAGAGCTCCATGGTTGAGCTTAACAGAGTTATACCTCTATAGTTTTCTGGTAATTTCTTGTCCCCTTTCTTGAATATAGCAATGGTTATGCTTTTCCTCCATTCATTAGGGACTTCTTTGGTTGATAATATTTTATTGAATAGCTTTGTAAGTTCTGCCGTTAAGCGTTGCCCTCCATATTTCAGTAGCTCATTTGGTATGTTATCTAGCCCGGGTGCTTTTCTGTTTTTAATCTTTTTTGCGTGTTCTATCGTCATTTCACCTTGTATCTCTAAGGGTTCTTCGATTTTCTCTTCTTCCTCCTCATCCTCGTCTTCTCTTTCTGGTGTATCTGCGTACAACTGCTCCAAGTAGATTTTCCAGCGGGTTTCATCGATTGTTGTGTTTGTGTGTACTCCACGACTTCGAGTTTCTTTCTTCTTATCTTTCTCCACACTTTCTTTTGTGCTCCGTATAGGTCATGTTCCATTTCGGAGGTGAATCCTTCCCAAAAGTTTCGTCTTATTTCTCTAATTTCTGCTTTTCTTCTGATGTTCTGTTGTTCCTGTATCTCAAGTATGCCTCCCGTTTCTCCTTAGCCAGTACTTTGTACTGTATGTTAGCGTAGCTTGTTAATATTTTATGAAACTTCTCGCAAATTTTTTTTTATGGGTCTAGCACACGTGCTGCAGGGAAGTCCCTAAAGCGCTACAGGAGCGACACGTGTGCGGAAAAAGCGTTTCACGTTGTTCTCGAATCGCTGTAAATTGTACTCGGTGAGAAACACAGTCCTAGGCAAATTATTCAAAGGGATAATGTTCTCCAGATAAAAGACTACTTGAAAAGCGTTGTACGAGGAGTAACAAGCTGCACCTCATACGGATGTGAAGTATTATCACGACGTGTATTTCATGCACCGCTCTGGGAGGAATTAAGGGAGCTACAACCTTCGAACACTTTAAACGAAAATACTTGTTGAATAGGCTCAAGTCGCCAACCGTTCTTCGATGTTCCAGCGAATCAAGGCCGCTAGTCAGTTCCGGATCTCCAATCAGAAGAACAGCTCTTCTCTGAATAGAATCCAACAAATGCAATGCAGTATTCCATAGTTGGTCGAATTTGAGCTTTGTAAAGGATTATCAGTTGTTGTGGAATGTAAAGCTTTCTGGTTCGAAATAATATTCCCAACTTTTGAGAAGCTCTCTTGCTATGCCTGCGACATGTTCATGCCAGGACATATTTGCTCCCAAATTAACGTCCAACAAATTGAGTGACGATGTTACAGGAATGGAGTGCCCCGCCATAACTATGTCGGGTTCAGCAACGTTAACATTTTTAGAAAAAACCGCCTCCTGGGTTTTTGCAGCGTTAAACTCCACTTGGTTACTGTCACCCCAAGATAGAATTTCTTCCCGGTCTTCGTTAAGTTGAACGACTTACCGCTATCTGCGGATATTCGTCTGAGTAGCCGATGTCCGAGCGTTCAAAGTGAATGAAGAGATAAGCGTACTGTCATCTGCAAAGCTGTAGATTGGGTTTCCGATCTTTTCCAGCAGATCGTTAATGTAAATTAGAAAGAGAGTAGGAGATAGTATGGAGCCTCCTAAAATATTCTACCTGTAAACCTCCAAAGTATTTTAGGAACTGTCTTATTCAAATTTCGGGACAGTGGGGTGTGTATCTATTTTTTAAACCCTAAAATAAAGAGCGACCTTAGTTTTCCAGATAAAAGGAAACATGAACAAATTCTCATACAGTACTTTTATTTGACAAGGTGAATCAAATGACACTATTCTGTGTGATCAAATTTTTTTGATCAGTACTTTTTGAGATAAGGGGGGGTGACAGCGATTTTTCGCAATTTTTTTAAAATAATACCAAGAAAAGTGTGCACAAGTATTACATTATATATATTTTTGAACTTGTGTTTTTACACGCTTTCATTTGACAGCCCACTAGATGACCTGGTAAATTTTTTTTTCGCTTCCGATGTCACCCCCCAAAACTAACCCTTTAAATAAAAATTTAACTTTCAAAACTACACAGCTCTGACGACTATATTAATGCCAAATTTCGACTTTCTATGTCAAATAGTTTCAGAGAAAATCGCGTATGACAGGCAGATGGACAGACAGACGGACAGACACCGAAGTGATATTATAAATACGGAGCACTAAAAAGTGGTTGTAAGCTGTAGTGAGGTAAGTTTATTTTAATTTTTGTTCTGCAAAAGTTATAGTAGAAACTTGATAGAACAAATAAATTTTATGTCGATATGATAAATAAAAGCTTGATAATTTGACCATATTTCACAAAACTGTTTTACTACTGTGCTTTCACACATTTATGAACTCAAAAACTTTTCTCATATTCATTATATTTTATAGCGATATATTAAGTTTAATTTAACATGTATCTACTACCGCTATTAATTTTCTATGGTTTAAATTTAATACGTGAACTCATTAGTAAAAGTTATCATAATCGCATAAATTTTCAGATTTTATAGTAGTATAAATAACTAGGCTGAAGTTTAACTGTACTTGAACGTTTAATTTAAGTTGGAGAAAGTATAAAAAAATTCTTAATAAGAATAATTTTATTTGTGAACAACCCGTGAACGTTTTTATGACTTTGTTATAAGAATACCTACATTGTGTCACTATTGTTACAGGAAAACAGACATTCTTTTTCCAGTGTAGGCAAACATTTAAAAATAAACAGTTCCTCAAGTTACTTTGGAGCCCCAAACAAACAACCTTGTAGTTTAGTAGTCGCTAAGATGTATTCCAATATTTGTTATTATTCAATTAGTTTGTCTACGAAAACAGGGACCACCGACACTCAATACCTTTTTTGTTCTAAAAGCAAAGCATATATTGAGTTTTAGAAACAAATTATTACAATTTTTATTTAGATAACAAATGATGGTGGACACCGTTACTAGTTTCAATATATATGTGCATATATATATATATATATATATATATATATATATATATATATATATATATATATATATATATATATGTATATATATATACATTATATTCCGGATTTCAATTCGTTCGTCTAACAATGAATTTGCACGTTTCACCAAAGTCTCATTTGGCATTTTTAAGTGCTCTTGCTGCTGCTGCTACTGAATACTGTCAAGATCACAGTCTGGAGTAGGAGCAGCAGCAGCAAGAGCACTTGAAAATGTCAAATGAGATTTCGAAGCGGCCAGTATTTATGGGACGTGTCACGTTAACGGGGACACCCGTGTGACCAGTACTGAGAAGAACGCATACTGTGTAATGGCTCAAAATTTTTGTTAAATTGTCTACTTTCCAATGCAACCTGGTCTTTTAAACGCGGGTAAACTCATAATGTTTAAACAAAAAAAAATGTATTTTTATATCAAGAAACGAATAACGTCAAAAAAAATTTTCAAAATTCATACTCAGTGGTTTCCGAAGATACTGAATTCATTTTTGTGATTAATTTTTGATTTTGCATCCTTACAAGGGATGAAAACAGGGGTTGGGGGTGGCTTATTATCAGAATTTGTAAAAATTTACTTGGGCATGTTGGGGAATGGAAATTTAAGGTTTTTTTTTTATGCTTCTAATTGTATTTTTAAGGGTAGTTTTCAAATTCGTACTCCTTATAAAGGTGAAAAATAGGGTTTGGGGGTGAAATATTGACATAGTTATGTTTTATTGTGCCTGGAATTAAAAAATTGTTATCAGGGGTTTTCGAGAACGATTATGTTGACTCTGATGTTAGTTTTATACTTTTTCACCTTCGAAAAGATGAAAATAAAGTTTGAAGTTAAAAATAAAGGTAGAGAGGAACGAAATTCTTACATAATTAGGAATTTTTCTATTTGGAATTAAGAACTGTAAATTAGCCCTCTTACAGTGGTGAAAGTCCTTATTTTTATCCCTTCAAGGAATATCAAAATCAAATTTGACATCCGCAAAAACCCTTGATAACAAATATTTAAATCTGCACACAAAAATTTATGATGATGTCAAAATTTTCGACCCTACCCCTACCCTTATGGGATATAAAACTGACATCAGAGTCAAAATATGCATCAGCCCAAAATTTTGGAAGTAAGAACTCAAGGTTCAGGAATGGTTGATTGAACGATAATGGGTTAAATTAGCTAAAGTCACATTCACAACCGGTAATAAAACTCAATACAAAAAATAAATAACATCGGTGCGTTAATAGCCATCGATATTGAAGTTATAAATGTTGAAAAAAGGTATAGTTAACCTTGATTAACTATACTAACTTAAAATTCCTTAGCCCACATCACAGAAAGGCAACTTAACATAACCGAGCATGACCTAGCCCATACCACAGAAAGGCAAATTAAACTATCTTAACACGATATATTATAGCTTAAAAAACAGGAACTTTACGTTACGTAGTCTAATACGCGTCCTCGAAAACCTCTGATAACAAATTTTTAATTCCAGACACAATAAAACAAATATTTCACCCCCAACCCCTATTTTTTACCTTTATAGAGGCTACGAATTTGAAAACTACTCTCAAAAATATAATTAGAAGTTAGAAACAGCCTTAAATTTCCATTCCCCAATCTGCAGAACTAAATTTTTACATATATATATATATATATATATATATATATATATATATATATATATATAGATATATATATATATATATATATATATATATATATATATATATATATATATATATATATATATATATATATAGAAAGAAAAAATGTGATATTAATAGTATTTTAAACTCAACACCCCACGAAATGAACTACTTTCTAAGGTAAGGCTCTCATTAATGTATACAGTTAATTTTATTAAATTAAAATCTACGAAAAGACACAAATATTTAACCCCGAAATATACAACAAACGGATTAATACTAGCTATGTTTTAATTCTTCTAATGTAATCTTTTAGAGCAAATTTTGAAGAAGACCTCTTCCGAAGGTCGAAACGTTAATAAATATATAGCAAAACCAAGAACAGTTTAAATGATCTAATTCCAAGAACACGTAAAATATAATATATATATATATATATATATATATATATATAATATATATATATATATATATATATATATATGTGTTTTGACGAATGTTTCCACGGGTGTGAAATGTAGTAGTGGTTTTTTTTTCGGGTATCCCGTGTTAGCTTGAAGTCCCTTGATGGACTTGCTTAAGAATTATGGGTATAATATCAAGTAGTCTGAAACAAAACATCAAGTGCTGCAACCATGGTGCTGGTGTTACCTGCAAACGCAGGGAGCGGTCCGAAAATTCGTGGTAAACGCACAGCGTAAGATAAGATGGAAGGGCCCCCTCAGAACTTAATCTTTATGACATCTAATAACAAAACTATAATAATAATTACCGCCAAACAGAGCAGCAGAACTACAAGGTCGATTAACAAAGCCTGTTTGTAGACAACATCCAAATCAGGTCACAGGCTGATAGGAAGTACCAACCAAAGATTTCTTACTAGCTATACAGGACCAGGTCATTCCAATCGGAAACTGTCTTTAATACATCCCTCGCAACCCTGCTGTATAGAATGATCAGTGTAGTAACTATTGAGGTCAAATATTTAATGCGCGTAAAAAATGCCTACATTGAAAAAAATGTTATTGGTAATGTTTGAACTATATTTAAATTTAGGTGAAAATATTTCAATATGTGAGCCTAAAGTCTTTTGGAAATCCCATGACATTCAACGCCAATACACCGACCAGTGATCAACGCTTTGAAAAAGATGGATGAGATTCCATCGAAACGTCAGCGAAACCGTCCATCAAGGGACTTCAAGCTAACACGGGATACCCGAAAAAACCACTACTACATATATATATATATATATATATATATATATATATATATATATATATATACATATATTTATATATATATATATATATATATATATATATATATATATATATATATATATGTATATATATATATATATATATATATATATATATATATATATATATATATATATATATATATATATAGATGTGGAGGTACATCCGTTAATCAGTATTATTTTGACTTGGTGGTGGCAGACATTTCGTTAAAGTCTCATTTGGTGTATCGATACTTACTGTCGGCGTTTGACTGTAATCATCATGAATTTGACTTTATAAACATTCAAGTTGTCAGCCGAGAAAAAGATTATTCCAAATTTCTAGTAAAAGAAAAAAAGGGTAGAAAACAAGGAACATATTGCCAATGTCAAATAAGACATCAGCAGTTTAAGTCAGATCTATTATAAGACAAACTTTAACACAACAGCTCTGTATAAATTAATATTTTTTGTCAATTATAAAAGTAAAAGCGTATGTTTATAAAATGTTTTGATTTTCAGAAAAATCTTCCCACCCGAAAGGATTAGTTTTTTTCTACCTTGGGTATTTTTCTTAGAGTTTCTTTATATTATTAATATTACGTACTAGGGCATAATAGCAGGAGTATGACCAAACACTTAAATTCTTTTGTAGAAGGCAAGTTGGTACCCCATAGTAGTGATTACTAAGGGCACATAGATTACTAACTGACTCATATATTCTATAATATAAATATTACGTTCCATTATGGAAAGTCATAATAATGCAGAGAGAAACTTCAGCTCTTAAATCTAGACTTTTTAAAATTTTTCTGGGTAAAAATATTTATATTAAATTTAAATAAATGCCTGGAGGACGGAAGAATTTCAGAATCCTGGAAAAGTGCAGAAGTCATCTTCCTCTTTAAAAACGGTGATAACACGGATATAGAAAAGTACGGGTCTATCAGTCTACTATCGATTTTCTATAAGCTGCTAACAAAAATCATAACGAACCGCCTAAGCAGGAAATTCGACTTTTTTCAACCAGTCGAACAAGCGGGTTTCAGGAAAGAGTTTAGCATAACTGATCATATTCAAGCGGTGCGCACACTGATAGAGAAATGTGCGGAATACAACATCCCACTTCACATGGCTTTCGTGAATTACCAGAAAGCTTTCGACTCGATCGAGACCCGGTCAATACTGAAAGCAATGGACAGAGCCCGCATTGACTCTGGATATACCAACTCTTCCGCTACATTTATTAGAGTGCCACCCTGCATGTGAGGATTGAGGAAGGCTGGATTACCGAGACGGTTCCGGTAAGGAGGGGCGTCACACAGGCGGATACGATCTCACCGAAGTTATTCACCTTGGCTTTGGAGGGCGTATTCAAATGTTTACCCTGGAAGCAGAAGGGCGTCAACATAGACGGAAAGTGTCCCAGTCACTTCCGCTTCGCAGATGATATTGTACTCTTCAGTAACGATGCAGAAGAATTAACGATAATGCTCCAAGAACTCAGGGACCCCCCCCCCCCCCAAGCTGTGAGCTTCAAAATGAACTTAAAAAGACCTAAGTAATGAGCCCAGATAATATGAACTCTACTATCGAGAATCACACATTGGAAGTAGTCAACTAATACAACTATCTGGGACATAATACCAAGCTTGGGAAAGATAATCACAGAGCGGAGATCACGTTGCCTCACCTGGATGGCGTTCGAGAGACTCAGCTACATCCTCCAGTGCCTTACGATCCCTGTAAATCTCAAAAGGAAGGTCTACGACACATGTATCCTACCAGTGGCGACATACGGCCTCAAGACGGTGACACTTACCGACAATTGTGCCAATCGCTTCTGGGTTTGTCAAAGGGCAATGGAGCGGGCGATGTTCGATTTAAGCCTGAGAGCCAGAATCCGAAACGATGAGATAAGAAGAAAAACGGAAGTCTGCGACGTTATCGAGCGCGTGGCCAGACTGAAATAGCGCTGGGTGGGACACGTGGCCAGAAGTGATCCTAAATGAACCAAAGCCCTAATGCAGTGGAGACCAAAAGAGACAAAGAGAAGTGTTGGACAACTGCAGGCGCGATGGAGGGACAACATCCAACAAGCGGGAAAGAATTAGATCCAGACCTCCCAACAAAGATCGGCTTGGAAATCTCTGGAAGAGGTTATGTTCAGGAGTGGACTTCTACGGGCTAAAGAAGAAGAAGAACATGATTTTATCGTTTTACTCACCCAAATAGAGTTAGACCCTCACTGTCTTATACCGATAAATAAACTGTTTTATTTGAGGCAATTGGCGCCATCTATTTATGATTAGAAAGATATCTCCGGAAATATTAAATGATAAATTTTAATTTGCGAATAATTGTTTATATTTACATTTCGATCTCAATGTTTTATAGTGATCATTAGGAAAGATAAATTTGTTTAAATATACATTAAAATAACTGCTTCATTAATGTGAACTAATAATTAACTTAACTGCAAAAATTAACGGCGCATAATAAAGAGATAAACAGACTTCATTACTAGCAACATAAAACGTATCCGCCATTTTTATAGGTTCCTATAAATTATTATAAATATAGCTCTAGGCCCCATATGTGGGTATTGTATATAATCATACTAAACTCATCTGTTTTGTAAAATATGATAATATCAGTCTACGATGACCGCCTTAATATATTTGAATAGTTTAAAATAGAAATGGCGTTTAGTTTAACCGTTTTTAATGTTAATTTCTATCGGCGAATAAAACACTATTTCTTTTTTTTTTCACAAGTGTATGCAAGAAGCATCAACTTTTATGATTGAGTCACATAGGTATTTAGTATCAGACTTCTGATTTATGATTTTAGTAGAAAGAAATCTGATAAAGGGAGAACTAATCTCATTTCTAGTGTCCCGTACGGAACACTTATAAGATGACTTCGGTGTCTGTCTGTCTGTCCGTCTGTCTGTCTGTCACACCCGATTTAATCCGAAACTATTTGTCATAGAAAGTTGAAATTTGGTAATAATATAGGGACTGATAGCCTCATCAGAGCGGTGTAGTTTTGAAAGCTAAATGTTGACTTAAGGGATTAGTTTTGGGGGAGTGAAACTGGAAGTGAAAAAAAACATTTTTTTGTTAGGTCATCGAGTGTGGTGTCAAATGAAAGTTTGTAAAAACACGAGTAATATATATATATATATATATATATATATATATATATATATATATATATATATATATATATATATATATATATATATATATATACATATATATATATAATGTAATACCTGCGCACACTTTTCTTTGTATTATTTTTAAAAAATCTCGAAAAATCGCTGTCCCCCACCTTATCTCGAAAAGTACTGATCAAAAAATTTTTAATACACCCTGGAATCTTTTCCACGGGGTGTAGATTGAACGAAAATTATCACGAGTGTATTATCTTTAATAATTTATCTGGTACATAAAAAAAAACAAAGATTGGAAACAAACTTTGTTGAAAAACTCATTTGGGGTGTGAAGTCACTGATCATATTATACCACCGTAATATATATTTTTTTTAAAGGAATCAACGTACGGAACACTAATTGTGCAAGTTCAACTTGCACTTGAGCGGTTTTTTTTTACCGACTTCAGGTTCTCATTTCAACACGTACAGTCTGTCGAGTAAGGACGTGACCTTGGTGTCTTCGAGGCATGCTGCCGACGAGATTTTCTGCATACTATGAAAATTTTTCGAATCTCGCGAGACGACTTAGTCAAAGTCCTCATAGTCTTTCCTCTGAGCTTCCTCTTTACAAGGGATTAAATGGTTTTAATAGGGTTGACATTCTCCGATTATGAGGACCACTCGCAACCTGATTTTCACCCAGCAAAGGTTTCTTCAATGTGCTTCGGAATTTGACATCATGAGCACGAAGATGTCGAATAGTCTCGTAGGATACTAGTTGTAACTATAGATAAAACTTGGGTCCATCCTTATGATTTAAAGATAGAGGATCAGACGTAAAGGTGCTGCCTTACCTAGGCTCAAGAAGTTTCGCTTACGTAAATCAGCAGGAAAATTGATTGCTTCCGTATTTTGGAACAAGAAAGGGATACTTCTTATAAATCACTTGGAATACGGCAAAACAGTGATTAGAAAATATTACTCTTCATTATTAACTAGACTTGGCCAATGAAAAATCTTATAAACTATAAAGGGGAGTGGAACTTACCAAGGAGCTGTTTGGCCTTCATGGTCGTGGCTGCGACATGGTCTTTCCATACTAGCCGCCTGTCGTAGAGGAAGTCCAGGTACCTGATAGTGTTGGAGCTTGGTGCCATGGAGGGTGAGGCTATCTGGAATGGGTCTGGTGGATATGGTGAAGAAGATGGCTTGTGTCTTGGCTGGGTTCAGTTGGATTTTCCAATGTTCAAACCAAGAGACTAACATATTTCAATATCATTGAAAGCGGCTGGTGATGATTCTGGTGAACTTGGTGGTGGCAGTGATGGGAGTGTCATCGACATACACGAATATGGAGGTGAAGCTGTCGCATTATTGGAGCCAGAGGACGGAGCTTTGGGGGATTCCAGCTCCTATGGTCTTCATGTCGGAGGTAGCCTGATCAACTCTGATTTGAAACTAACGGCCTGAGAGAAAGGAGGGGACCAATTTAGTGATGTTACTAGGGTAGCCGTGACGGATGAACTTGAGAACTATACCTTCGTACCAAACTTGGTCGAAGGCCTTGGAGATTTCTAGAAAAAGAGCTCCTGCCTGACGTTTGCAGTTGAAGCTGTTGGCGGTGTGTTGGGATAGAGCAGTAGTATAGTGTATGGCTTCGTCGGAAGACTGAAACCCCAGCTTTAATGCACATTTTGCATAGCTGCAACTAAAGGGCTGTTGCTCTATGGTTGTCTAGATTTGTTGGATTACCTTTTTTGTATGTTAGTGGCGCCTTGGCATCATTCCTTTGTTTAGGTGTTTTATCCGTATCCATGCGTTTATTATGTAGTATTTCTAGGTATCATATTACTTTATTTCCTCCTTCTTTTAGCATTTCAACCAGTATTTCAGTTTCTTCTGGAGCTTTAATTTTTGTCATATCTCTTATAACTTTATTTATTTCGTCTTCGTTAATTTTTAGTGGATCTTCTGAGTAGATATTTGTTATTGGTGGTGATTTTTTTGAACTGTTATAGGTTTCTGGAATATCTTCAGGTCCTTGGTTTTAGAACATGGAAATTACAACTACTTAAAAAAAAGCGGGCACGACTTGTACCAACTTCAAAATTTTGTTTAATTTTTGTGTTAACGTAATATATTTTGTGTATTAAGTAATAATTTAGAGTGATAACAGCAAAGATTTATATTTACGTAATATTTATGATGTAATGGTGTCTATTGATGGCTATGAATTGGTAAGAATGGATCGTGTGCGGGGACGTGGAGGAGGAGTTCTTTTATATGTACGTATTCTATTGAATTTAATATTTTGACTAACTTAAAATCTGATACTTCTGAGCAAATCTGGATAGAATTTAAAATTAATGCTATAAAAAGTGTTTTAGGCGTTGTGTATAGACATCCTAGCTTTAAGGGAATTAACGATTTCTTTGATGAATTCGAACATAACATGTCTAAATTTTTGTTGCAGTACGAGAATTTGATTTGCCTTGGCGATTTCAATATCAATTTGCTTAATTTTGACTGTGTGTACACTCGGCAGTTTCTTGCATTACTGCATGCATACGGTTTGAAGCAGGTTATCGATGAACCTACCAGGCGTGGACTTACTAGCGCATCAGTTATTGACCTTATAATATGTTCTAATAGTGACGTTGTTTTGAACAGTAATGTTGACACATGCTTTAACGTATCTGATCATTTCCTTGTTAGGTGCGAGCTGAGACTGCGGGTGACAAAGTCTGAACGATTGTTGGTAGCATATAGAGACTTTAAAAATTTCGATGAAGAAAAATTCTACAGCGATCTTTTGGAGATACCTTTTGATAATATATTCTATATACAAATTATAAACGAAAAACTATGCACATTTAATGCATATATACTTAACTTATTCAATGTTCATGCTCCTTTGAGAAGTGCACGTATCACTAAGAAGAAAGCCCCGTGGCTAAATCAGGGCTTAGGGCATACCATGCGTCTTCGTAACAAAGCCTTAACAAAATATAAGACAAATAAATCACTGGAGAATTGGGAAAGTTATAGACGACTTAGGAATTATATTACACTAGCAACGGAAAATGAAAAGAAGTTGTATTTAGAAAGTAATTTTCGGTCTAGTAATCCAAAAAATAATTGGAAATTGTTGAGGGATTTGGATATTTCTTCTAAAGTATCTAGTTATGTCCCTGAACATTTGGGGAATGTAGAAGATATTAACACATTTTTTGTTACTGCTGCTGGCTCAGACGACATTTTAGAGTGGCAACAACTGGTGAGATTGAGCAGGAACTTTTTTCTGTTGGCTCTAGGGCGGTGGGTACTGATGGAATTGGTATAACTATGTTGTTGAACTGTTGTCCACGCATAATTCCTTTTATTGTGCATATAGTTAACTCATGTATAGAAACTAACTGTTTCCCCGACATTTGGAAAAGTTCCTTTATAATTCCGTTTCCGAAGGTGACCTCCCTAAGGATCTGAAGGATCTTAGGCCCATAAGCATATTGCCAACGCTGTCGAAGGTCATTGAGAGAGTGATGGAGCGGCAAATACGGGAGCATATTGAGCGGTACGGGCTCCTACCAGATTTCCAATCTGGTTTTCGCAAGGATCACAGTTGTGCTACTGCACTTCTCAAAGTTACAGATGATATTCTATCGGTGGTGGACCGTGGTGGGCTCACTGCCTTGGTGCTCTTGGACTACTCAAAAGCTTTTGATCGAATAAATCATACTTTGCTTTTGGCCATTCTCGGTTTTCTTGATTTTGGGGGAGATGCTTGTGGGCTTATTAAGAGCTATCTCGAGAACAAAACACAGTGTGTAAGACTTAATCGTAAACAATCCAGTCAAGTAGTCGCTAAGTGTGGTGTGCCTCAATTTGAAGAAATGGCTGGCGGGACAAAGATTTTATTCAAACTAGGAGGTGACTGCAGACACTAATGGATATTTTGCAGACTTGGACAAATCCTATTATTCGGAAGGGATCAACAAACTAGAACATCGTTGGACGAAGTGTATAAGCCTAAAAGGAGACTATGTCGAAAAATAAAAAAGGTTTACCCCAAACACATAAGTAGTTTTTATTTTTGCACGGACTTTTCAAACCAGCCTCGTATATATATATATATATATATATATATATATATATATATATATATATATATATATATATATATATGTATATATATATATATATATATATATATATATATATATATATATATATATGTATATATATATATATATATATATATAGCCTCGTATATATATATATATATATATATATATATATATATATATATATATGTATATATATATATATATATATATATATATATATATATATATATATATATATATATATATGTATATATATATATATATATATATATATATATATATATATATATATATATATATATATATATATACGAGGCTGGTTTGAAAAGTCCGTGCAAAAATAAAAACTACTTATGTGTTTGGGGAAAACCTTTTTTATTTTTCGACATAGTCTCCTTTTAGGCTTATACACTTCGTCCAACGATGTTCTAGTTTGTTGATCCCTTCCGAATAATAGGATTTGTACAAGTCTGCAAAATATCCATTAGTGTCTGCAATCACCTCCACAGTTGTGCTACTGCACTTCTCAAAGTTACAGATGATATTCTATCTGTGGTGGACCGTGGTGGGCTCTTGGACTACTCAAAAAGCTTTTGATCGAATAAATCATACTTTGCTTTTGGCCATTTTCGGTTTTCTTGATTTTGGGGGAGATGCTTGTGGGCTTATTAAGAGCTATCTCGAGAACACAACACAGTGTGTAAGACTTAATCGTAAACAATCCAGTCAAGTAGCCGCTAAGTGTGGTGTGCCTCAGGGGTCAATCCTTGGGCCTCTACTTTTCACATTGTATACTTCTCAACTTACTGTCAACCTGAAGAACGTCTCAACGCACCTATATGCAGATGACACGCAGATTTACATGTCATTTCGACCCGAACAAATTCTGGAGGCGAATGATAAACTTTCGAATGAGCTTGAGCATCTTCGGAAAGTTTCGCTAAACCATTGTCTTGAATTGAATCCTAAAAAAAGTCAGTTACTTTTATTTGGACGAGAGCAATGTAGGGATCAATATCAGGATCTGATACATGTCAGTATAAATAAGGACGCAGTACAGGTTTCCAGTGTTGCCAGGAACTTGGGATTATTGCTGGACGTTAAATTGAGATTCTCAGAACATATTAGCCGCAGTATCAGGAAAGCATTTGCAAATTTAAAACTTATTTTTAACCACCTTTTGAATGCCGCTCTGAAAAAATCCTTGTGCGAATCATTGGTGCTGTCGCACTTTGCTTTCTGCGACACTGTGTATGGGCCCTGTCTGTGGAGCGAGATGTCAGACGTATACAGCGTATGCAGAACTGTTGTGTGCGTCTAACTGGTGGCATAAGAAAGTATGAGAGGGGACTGAGTGCTGGAATGAAAGAGATTGGGTGGCTAATTATGAGCGAAAGAATGCATTTACATAGTTTGGTTCTATTTAATAAGATAATTTTCAAAAAAATTCCCAATTATTTGTATCAGAAAATTAAATTTAGATATGATGCTCATGCTTTAGATTTGAGGCATAAATTTACCATCAGTCCTCCTTATCATAGAACAACTTTATTTGAACGATCATTTAGCTATCAGATATCAATGTCTTACAATAAGTTGCCTGCCGACTTAAGACAATTAAAACCCACCGCGTTTAAACATAGGGCACGCAACATGTTGATAACATTGCCGTCCCGTGCATGATTTGCCTTCTGTTTTAATCCGATCTCTTATGTCACCGTTGCGTCGAAATGTAGTATTATTGTGTTTTTATCATGTCTCAAACAACATTTGTGTCACAGTTATATTATGTATTAGTTTTTAGTTTATATATATAAATTTAGTTATTATTATATATATGTATAGGTTAAATGAGGAACCCTGGCTTCAATTTCGCCTTTTGTAATTGTACCCTGTAAATTACAATAAAGACATTATTATTATTATTATTACAAAAAAGTTCTTCTTTCTCACATTTGGTGAATGTGGTTCCATGTTTGGCTGACGGGCGCAAACTAAGTCAGCACAAACGCATTACCACTGTGTATTAAGGAATGACCTGACAATCTTACATGTTTTCAAAATCACTGACTTCTGAATGTTTTTTGTGTATGTTTGTGTTGAGTCCTAATTGTACTAAGTGTGGTGTGAATGTTGTTGGTGTAAGGCCTGTGGCTGATATAATGAGGGGGACAATGATGACTTTTTCTTGTTTCCATAGCCTTTTTATTTCCATTGCAAGGTCTGTGTATTTGGAAATTTTTTCTGTGTATTTCGTTTTGGATGTTTGTGTCGTTGGGGACAGCTATGTCAATTAGATAGGTGACTTTTTCTTTTTTGCACTGAAAAGTAATATCGGGTCTATTGGCGGAGACTGTTTTATCTGTATGGATACTGATGTCCCAGTAGAGTTTGTAATCTTTATTTTCAAGTACAGATGTTGGTGTGTATTTGTAGTAGGAATCTGTGTTTTCTATGAGCTTGTTTGTTGTGGCTAGTGCTTGGTGAACTACTTTTGTCGCTGAGTCATGTCTGGCTGTGTATTCCGTTCCCGCTAATATTTTACATCCGCTTGTTATGTGTTCGATTGTTTCTTTCTGCTGGTGGCATTTTCTGCATCTGTCTTCTGTAATAGTTGTGTCTTTGATGATATGCTTTTGGTAGTTTCTGGTTAATATGACGTTATCCTGGATGGCAAGTAAGAAGCCCTCTGTTTCCGGGAATAGCTGCCCATCCCGTAACTAGGTGTATGATTGTTTTTTATTTACGTGGTCTTGTTCTATGTGGTATCTGTGTTTTCCGTGGAGTGTTTTTTCTGACCACGTTTTCATCTTTTCCTGTTGTAATTGGGTGTGACTGTGTGTATCTGCTGGGTGGTCTACCCAGGATAAGTCGAGTGGGGTATAGTTTTTGTCTGCTTTGACTGTTGCTGTGTGGAGGCTGGTTTGCTTGGTGTGAAAGAATTTCCTAAGTGCTTGTATTTGTTTTGTGTGTAATGATCTGATGTCTATAATTTCTCTTCCTCCTGCCTTCCTCTCAGTGGTAAGTCTTTCTTTGCATGCGTTGAGGAGTAATTTCCTATATTTGGTGAATTGAGATCGTATAAGGATGTGAATATTTTCTATGTGTGTTTGTGACCATTTGATGATACCAAATGAATATGTGAGTATAGGTATAGCGAACGTGTTGATGGCTTTAGTGAGTTGAGTTTTGTTTGTAAAAGTTTCGTCAGTCTGTTTTTGAATTCGGTTCTGAGCTCTGTTTTGATGTGAGTGTGGTTGAGTTTGGTGCTTTGTTGGAAGCCTAGATATTTGTATGTTTCTTTGTCGAACATGTTATCGAGTGTTTCATTGTTGATGGTTTCTGTCTCATGGTGGTACTTCCATTGGCCTTTGTTGATGTGGAGTACTTTGCATTTACTTATACCAAATTCCATATTGACAAGGTGAATATTTCTGTGATTTTGAGGAGTTCTTTTAGCTGTTTTTTGTGGCAGCGTAGAGTTTTATGTCATCCATATATGGAAGGTGGTTTATTTTATGTTGATTCACTTTTTGGTGTCTGATATTGAAGCCATGCTCTGTTCTGTTTAGTATATTTGAGAGTGGATTGAGACAGAGGCAAAACCATAGAGCGCTGAGCGAGTCTCCCTGAAATATACCCCGTCTGATGTACAGCTCTTCTGTTTGGATGCGTTCGGTTTGTGTTCCTAGGCGTATTTTGGTTTTCCATGTTTTCATAATTTGCGCTAGAAATTGCCTGAGGTTGATTTTATAGATTTCTAGGGCTCTGATTAACCAGCTATGGGGTATGGAGTCGAAGGCTTTTTTATAGTCTATGTAACCGATGTGAAGGTTTCTGTGTTCTTTTCTGGTTTGTCCCATAATCACGCTATCTATAATCAGCTGCTCTTTGCATCCTCGACTATTTTTCCTGCATCCCTTCGGCTCTTCTGTGATAATATTGTTGTCTCTTAGGTGTTGTTCTATTTTCTTGGAAATTGCGGCTGTGATGATCTTGTATAGGGTTGGAAACAGGTATTATTATTATTATTATAATATTTGTTATTGCTTTCTTTGAAACTGGTTCAATGCTTTAGTAGTTTTCTACCAGTTAATAAATATGTATTCAGATGATAAAGTGTATTAAGGGTAGTAAATTAATCAGTTCCTAATAAAATAATTTTTAAATATCTCTCTTTTAATTAAACAATCAATCAATTGGTTAGTCCAAAATCCGCAAAATGATATACGTTATGAAGTAGGAAGGACGAAAACCAAGCAAATACATTGCAAATTACATTTTAATTATTGATGTTTGCCTAACCTAAACGAAATTAATTAACTAAAATAAACACAAGTAATAATATTTTTGCTACAAACCGCAATCGTTGTGTCGTTTTATGTTTATTAAATCAACATAAATTGGCGTATATGGTTTAGTAGAAAAACAATCAGTATATTGCAAAAACAATCTTTATTAAACATACAGTGTAAATAAATACACTATAAAATAAAAAAAAAAAACAGTTATTATTACCAACCAAGTCCACAGAGAAAAAATTTATCTTCAGGCTATGTGTTTTTACTTTTTTTTTATGGGTCCAGCACTAGGACTGCAGGGAAGTCCCTAAAGTGCTACAGGAGCAACACCTGTGCGGAAAAAGCGATTCACGTTGTTCTTGAATTGCTCTAAATTGCACTCGGTGGGAAACACAGTGCTGGGCAAATTATTCCAAAGGGATGATGTTCTCCATATGAAAGACTGCTTGTACGAGGAGTAACAAGCTGAACTTCATACGGATGTGAAGTATTAGCACGGCGTATATTTCTAACATGCACAGCTCTGGGAGGAACTAAGCGGGCTACATCATTCGAACACTTTCCATGAAAATACTTGTAGAATTGGCTCAAGTCGCCAACCGTTCTTCGATGTTCCAGCGAATCAAGGCCGCCGGTCAGTTCTCGGTGTCCAGTCAGACGAACAGCTTTTCTCTGAATAGAATTCCACAAATGTGGATTCTATTCAAGATTGAAGCGGAGCCCCAAACATGGGAACAGTATTCCATAGTTGGTCGAATTGAGCTTTATAAAGAACTAACCGTTGTTGTGGAGTGTAAAGCTTTCTGATTCGAAATAATATTCCCAACTTTTGAGAAGCTCTCCTTGCTATGCCTGCGACATATTCATGCCAGGACATATTTGCTCCCAAATTAACGCCTAACAAATTGAGTGACGATGTTAGAGGAAGGGAGTGCCCCGCCATAACTATGTCGGGTTCAGCAACGTTAACTTTTTTAGAAAAAACTGCCGCTTGGGTTTTTGTAGCGTTAAATTCCACTTGGTTACGGTCACCCCAAGATAGAATTTTTTCCAGGTCTTTGTTAAGTTGAACGACTTCCCGCTCTCTGCGGATATTTGTTTGAGTAGCCGATGTCCGAGCATTCAAAGTGAATGAGGAGATAAGCGTACTGTCATCTGCAAAGCTGTAGATTGGGCTTCCGGTCTTTTCCAGCAGATCTTTAATGTAAATGAGAAAGAGAGTAGGAGATAGTATGAAGTCTTGGGGTACACGGGCGTTGATAGTGAAGGTGTTGGAAAGAAATCCGTCGACTGCTACTTGTAAAGAACGTTCTCTGAGGAAATAGGAGAGCAGAACTTTTCAGACATACCACAAGAGCGTAGCTTGGCCAACAGTCCATCGTGCCAAGCATGGTCAAATGCCTTGGATATCTCAAGAACAACCGTTCGAGATTCTCCAATGAATTCACTTGCGTTGTTCCAAAAATGTGTTACATAAGTTAGAAGATCTCCTGTTGATCTATGTTTACGACAGACATATTGATGATCCCTAATAATGTTCCAGCAGATCGTTAATGTAAATAAGAAAGAGAGGAGGAGTAGAGAGTTACTTAGTAGTAATTGACAATACTTCGTACTACTGATCTTTAGAGCTCACAATACTCCTATGTTCGTAGCTCTACTTTCAAACATACGTTGCAATTGTCACATTTGATTCTAAAAAGACTTACTTAATTGGAGACCATCGACAATCGTGATTTTTTAGAACATCAAAGAATGACGGGAAATTTGAGGCTATTCTACAAGTGTTTTCATGGAAAGTGTTCGAAGGATGTAGCCCGCTTAATTCCTCCCAGAGCGGTGCATACTATACTCTCTTTATTTGAAAATGATAGCAATAAATCATCTAGAATTATGCAAATTAGCATCAAGCAGTAGTAAAGGCTCAGAATTTTACCTACATTTTACCTGTAATGCTGTAGTTCAACAACTTTTTTGCCATACCATCGCTCTAATATTCGCAATTTCTTATGTTTGAATACAATAGGAAAATAACCCTTTTTTGTTGCTTGATGCTAAATAGTCTGAAATAGTTCTGGCCAGTGGTGGTGGAATAGTATGAATGAAACAGTATTATAATGTTTAAACATTTATTAGAAAATCTGTAAATATTTATTAGAAAATGTTCAAACGCTTATTAGAAAAAATAATATTTTATAATGAAACATTATTAATTAAAAAATATACAAATGAGGAAGTCAAACAACAATGAAAAAAGTATTACCAATCTTCTCTCTCTGACATGTTTCAAAAATTGTCATTTGAATTTACATGTATAATTAAAGGTGCAACAATGACATTCACTGCCATGTCCATAGTTCACATTTTATTTTCCACCGTCAATACATGCTCGACGAATTTTCACCAATTTTCTGTGGAAGCTTTAAATATGGCATTTTGAAAAAAGTTTATACGTCTGCTAATTTATAGGTCGTATTGTTCCTGGCGACTTCACCTTTAACCTGTGCCCATATAAGTTACATCAGATTGAGGTCGCAATGATATGGTGGCAGGCGATAAACAGTAATATTACTTTTTTTTGCCATTTCGTCGATGATGAAACTTGTGTACTTGTCTTTATTCTGAGAACTTCAAGCTTTACAAGTCCTAATAATTATCTCTTAACGCTGTTTTTGGAAATGAAATGTTTTTCTCTCTCAACCAAGATGAGCTGTCTTTTCTCAGCCAACCCAAAGTTGGAACTCATTCTAATTTTTTAGAATGATAGTTTGGGTTATCCATTACAATAACAAAACCGTCTGGTAGTAAGTCTATTATCTGTGAAAACCAATCTTCAAATACCCCGGAATTTATATTTTCGTGATAATCTCCTGTTTTCTTGGATACGGATGTTAAAAGTCCTCCGTCTACAAAACCACTTTCGTTTCCAATATGCGTAATAATTAACCTATGTCCGTTACCAGATGGCGGTTGAAGACCAGTAGAAAGACCTTCGTTGAATGCTTGGCGAGAATTTTTGATGTTCCCATCTTGCCAAAATTTCTTGATTGTGTACTCTTCATTTATCCACGTCTCATATAAGTAATATATCCTTTTTCCTTTAGAGTGCGCTTGTCTATCTTATATATCAAGGATTTTGTACAGCTAACGCTGTCTTCCTTCTCTCAGCCTTTGATTCCATCCGTTTCTATCTTCCCAGTCTCCATCTGTTAGACCCCTGTCCTCCATAGCCTCGTCCACATCGTCTCTCCACGATCGTCTGGGTTTTCCTCTTTTTCTTATCCCTATAGAGCTCCACTCCGTTATTTTCTTTATCCACCTATTGTCTTCGCTCCGTCTTATGTATCCATACCATTGTAATCGTTTTTCTTCAATGGTGTTTATTGCGTTCTCTTTGATGTCCATTCTGCTTCTTATTTCTTCATTTGTTATTCTCTCCATACGTGTCACTCTACAACATCTTCTCTAATACTCCATCTCTACCGCGTTAATTTTAGATTTATTTCTTTTGTTGATCGTCCATGTTTCTGACCCGTATGTCATTATGCTTTGTATTATTGATTTGCACATGCGTGTTTTGTTTCTCTTTGTAATGTGCTTGTCCCACAGGATCGAATTTAATTGTCTTATGCATGTCCGCGTTTGTCCTAATCTAGCTTTAATCTCTTCTTCTGATGTTGCGTTTTTTGAAATGATGGTTCCTAAATATCGGTTCCTTTGATTATTGTTTCGTTATCGACTTCTAGATTCTCCAGGTCTCCCTCCTTTGTTGTTAGATATTCCGTTTTATCAAAGTTTATTGCTAATCCTGTTTTAGTGTATTCTTCTTTCAGTTTTCTTACCATATAACTGAGGTCTTCCTCATCTTGCGCTATGATTACTTGGTCGTCTGCGAAACTTAGAGTATATAGGTAATCTTCTCGTATTGGGACTCCCATTCCACTACATTTTTACTTCCATTTTTTTAATGTTTGTTCGAGGTATATTTTGAATAGTGTTGGGGATGTAGAGCATCCTTGTAATAGGCCTTTTGATATTTGGAGTCTCTTCCCTATTTTATGTCCTATTTTTATGTTCACTATGTTGTTTTCGTAGAGAGCTTTTACTGCGTATATTAGTTCTTTGTCAATGCCTATTTCTTTCATTGCGTTCCATAATCTTTGTCTTGGTACTGAGTCATAGGCCTTTCTTATATCTATGAAGGCTAGATAAACTTCTTTATTCTTTGCCAGTTTTTTTTCCATTGTTTGTTTTATAGTGTATATGTGGTCTATACATGATTTTCCGGCCTTAAACCATAAAACGCGCTTTTCTAACTTTCCTTAAATAGTCTCTTCTTCAGTGTACAATTTCTCCACTTTCTATCAATAAAGATTTTCTTTCACACTTCTTTCAATAAAAATTCATACCTTTTATGTTAAAACACTCGATAGTTTTACTCTACTCATTTTCGGTATTTCTGGGTGGCTTGTCGTAGCTGGCAGGATCATATTTAAAGTTTAAATTCTTTTTTTTTCCAAAAAAAAGTCATATCATATAAAGTGCTTTTCTGTCGGGTCTCTTTTTTGGAGAATCTATACTTTTCTTCTCTTAAAATTCTGTAAACTATGACTTTACCAACTCCGGTCATTAAGGAATATTTTATCACACAATCGTCCACAATTTTGGTCGTTTTTAACGTAGTCAAATACATTTTTAACTATACGCTTTTCATTATAGATTAGCTGCTCGAACTTTTGGCGTTTCGCTGGAAAAGACATTTTGTTAACACATTATCTGACTTGTCCCTAACTGGCTTGACACGTGGGCTTGCTGCTCTAAATATGTATTTATAGTTGGGGCAACAGGACGGTATATAAATAAAATGATTTGGTCATTGCATTGCATTGCAAAAATACCTGGGAATAGATAGCACGTCTCTGTTATAGGATCACCGGTCAGTTCACTGGCATTTTTATTTCAGTTTCAAATAAATAGAGTATAGGAATATGCGTAGCGCTAATACATAACATCCAAGACAAACGTGAATTGCTTTATCCGAACACGCGTCGCTCCTATAACACTTTAAGGATACCCCTGTAGCAGATGTATCGTGCCCCTAAAAAGAAGCCAACATGTTGGTTGTTTTAAGTAAATATCATATTATCAGGTTCGTGCTATTCTAACGCTTTAGTAGTTTAGCTACTCCAGTAAAAGGGCGTACCACAAGGAAGTTATATTGTAGAATCAAACATCCGAACGACTGTGTAAGACTACAGACTGGCTTAAACCGTATAAATAATTGGTGTAACGACAACAGGTTACTTTCAAATATATCCAAATTAATGTTACCTTTATCAAAAACTTACATATACATAAAATACAATACAATAGAAATATAGTGTTAATGGCCAGCTTCTTAAGTAATGTCAGTCATTGTGTGACTTAGATGTTGCTGATACTACATTACTCTTCCAAGACCATATTGCAAAGGTTACGGCAGATACTTTTAAATTATTGAGTTTTATCATACGTAATGCTGCAGGCTTTGTAGAATATGCACACCAAAATTACTTTTTAAAAGATTGGATTGCCGGTTGTGTTGTGCGCAGTTTAGTGATCGATTTGTTTGTTAATGTCATCGTGTCTATCCCGTAAATCATTACTGGAAGAATACAGCCATTAAATACCTTTATCTTTAGGTATATCGAGTCTTTAATGGCATTGTAGCTTCCCAGGTCATGTGTATCCGGCGAGCTATCTCAGCCGTTTGATTTTCTTTTACAAGCTTTATTTAATGACCGAGGTAGACATATTCGTCAACAATTTCTATTTCATTTCCATCAATATTTGCTTCAAGTTCGAAGGAGGGGTTTCTTCCGAACCTGAAGCCATACTGACAATAGTGAAATAACTCCTTTGTTTAAAATTTTAATACGACGTTTTACTAAAGTTTCATAAACTTTGAAAAAAAAAAATCTTATTTATAGCTATGGGTCGATAGTTCTCAACCCATCATAAACATATGGTGGAAAATAACTAAAAACTGTTAGTTAAAATTTAATAATTTACAAACTAAAAAGGGTAAACGATTTGGCCACCTGAAGTCTGCATTTTATAGTCGCCCTCACTGCGGTGGGTACGCGATAGATTAATTTTTTATGCTCATAAATTTCATTCAATAAAAAAGACGAATTTGTAAATTGTTTAATTTTGCTGATTTATGCGCTTCCAAAAGTAAATTTGGTTTCTGATTTATTGCAAACCGATTGCAGCCAGTTTTTTCGAATGTCGTTTTCAAGTTATAAATCATTTACGTTTAATAATCTTATAAAAGTTCGCTCGGTTGGTGGTGGAGTTGCTAATCGAATTTACAGAAAGTCAATTTGGATAAACTCCGACATATATACACTTAAGCTAAATCACTAGCAAAATTTTAATAATTGTATATATCTATATATATATATATATATATATATATATATATATATATATATATATATATATATATATATGTATATATGTAAATATATATATATATATATAGATATATACAATTATTAAAATTGTAATAATATATATATATACCAGGTGTTATGGAATTCACTGCATATAATGGAACTGGCGCCTCCTTGTAGCAAACCTGTTGCAGAAAGAAATAGCGGATCTCAATATTAAAGGAAAAAATCTACTTTAAAGAAATAACGCCGTGAATATCTTTTTCACGCTACCAGTGGTTTACCATTCAACCACACAATATCGGCGAGTTTTAACCAAAACGTCGAGTTCAAATTCAAAAAAGATTTTGTTAATACTTAATAAAATCTACAAGGTTGGTTTACAGTTTTGGATTTTAGTAGATATAGTGTGCTTTTTAGTTCATTTGCCCAGAGCCTTGCGGGTGTTCTAGTGGTACAGTTGGTATACCAGTCCTTATGTACCTGATAACTTTTAGTCATTTCCGGGTGGTTATCTATAATGACTATTATTATTTGTGTTTTTTGTGAAGGCACTTTGGCTATTTTTATTAAAATTAGGATAATTTTTTAATTCAGTCTTCTGGGAAAAATTTAAAAAAAAAATCAGCTTGGACCAGAATTTAAGGTTATACAGTTACTACAGTATTTTTCACATTTGAATAGGTTTTTTTTAACAAATTAAATAATAAAAGCATCATAAAAAATTGTTACCTTTTCAACTAATTACTTTTTGACACTAAAAATTTCCATTCCATTATATTTTTTTTAAGAAGTAAAAACGCTGTAATCCGCTGAAATTTTATTGGCTTTTATTAGACATCCTCCTCCTCTTTAAAAATTTCAATTTATTTATAATTTATTCATTTGGGTTTTTAAATTCATTCATATTTGTTGGCTTTCTTCTAACGCGAAATGTCGCACACTCGGCTAAAGTACTACTAACTTGGACAAATTCTCTCTGCAGTTTAATTTTTATCGTTCTGTAATAATTTTTTTCTTAAATGCTAGTAATGAATGTACCTGCAAGTTTTTTGTTTTATTTAGCAAGTTTTTTGTTTTTTTTTTATTTTATTTTTTTAATAAAAACCGATTTTTTTTTATGAAAAAATTATAAATTTTCCGTAAAAAAGATATTTTTATAGTGACGCATCCTGTATATTTACTTGGACTTGAAATTTTTCCAACGTTATAACAGGTTTTTGGAGTCGCAAATTAAGATAAAGTAACCGTGTTTTTTTTAGCGAACAGGATTTTCAAGTATTTACCAATTTTGGCCATTTTTTCGCTTTTTTCAAGATTTTTTTTAGTGACTATGAGAATGAACATTATATTTGAGATGTTTGACAATTATTTAAAGTTTAAATGTACCAACTCTACCAAAAACCTAAACCAAATTTAGACATTTGTCAACATTTTTCGAGTTTTTCTGGTGAATACATGACTTTTTAGCTATTCCCTCTCATCTCAAGGATGTAAACCAAAAATGTAAGTACGTTGACCCGAAATGGTCTAATTTGAAAAATCAGACCATTTTAGGTCATTTCTCACCTTTTTCTACTGCTATGTTCTAGTCAATACCTGTAAATTTTGTATTACTCTTGTGATGTTGGAAAATTATTTTTTAAAATTATCTTTCGATGAACTGATTTCAATTACCCCCAACCTAACATAACTAAAGTACCACTACTTACGGGTATTTTAAAAAGAAAATTATTAAAAAAACGATCAAAAATTAAAGTGCCCACAGAATTTTGTTCAACTTAGTAGTACTTAATTGAACTGTGCGATGTTCAAAGAAATTTCGATCGCCGATGCCGGTTTTAAAGGGTGTCTGCGGAAATGTTTACTTTAGGTGGAGAGGAGAGTTGTGTAAATTCTATTATTTTTTTTTTAATTGCTTCTTTTGTTTACTTGTGTCTATCACCCCCGATTATCTCTGAAACTGTTTGAGATAGAAAATTTAAATTTGGCATAAAAATAGGAATTGATGGCCTAATCAGAGCCCTGTAGCTTTGGAAGTTAAATTTAGACTTAAAGATGAGTTTTGGGAGATGAAATTTTTACCAGGTCATCGAATGGTGTATCAAATTAAAGTCTGTGAAAACACGAGTTCAAAAATATATATGATGTACTACTTGCGCACACTGATCTTTGTAGTGTTTTTAAAAAAATGGCCAAAAAGCCCTGTCCACCCACTCTATCTCGAAAAGTACTGATCAAAAAATTTTGAAAAAATTCTGGAATATTCTCCATAAGTTGTAGATTGAACGAAAATTATCATGCGTGCTTTGCCTTTGATAATTTATCTGGTATATAAAAAAACAAAAATTTAGAGATTGTCAGTTTTCAACAAAAATCGGAAAAAAACTCATTTGGGGCGTGTTTTGTGAAGTCACTGTTCATTTTATACCTCCGTAACAAAATTTTTTATTTTAAAAGCAATCATCGTACGGAACGCCAATTGCGTAAGTCCGACTTGCACTTGGTTTGTTTTATTTTAGTTGTATTTTTCCTCCTTTACATATTTTTGTAAGGAGTTGATGCGATTTCCACAGATTTTGTACAGTATTTTTTGTAGTATTAGTGCTGATACCAGGTACGGTTTCAGCACCCAAAAATACATAACACTTAGATGTATTGGTTTAAAAAGTTTTTATAAATATTTTTTTTGTTGCCCTGTATAGTCTGCGTTTATTTATTTCGAAAGCCCAGCTGTCTATTTCAGATTCTAAAATGCAAAAAGCAAGGAAAGTCTTGTTTGCTAAAAAATAATCGTTAAAAAAGAGGAATTATATTACAGGAAATAACCCGGCGGTATCGAATACCGAAGTGGATCGAAAAAATTGTAAATTATTTAACCCAAACCTAGTTGAGTCATTACTTTGCGACTGTGAAGTTCTTTCCCATAATTGTTAACCATAAACCTTATTATTATATTATACTATTAATAAAACTACTTGTGTGAAAAGCCCCATACAATGATGTAAAGTTGTAAATCGTATTTCATTAAAAAATTGATAGTTGTCATTTATATATACTTTTATAATTATTGATTTTTCTTCTGTGATAATAAATTATAGCGGTTTATGCAAAATAACACTTCTTTTATACATTTTTTTTTCTCATCTATCCTTTGTAATAAACTTTGAGTGTGGATGTCAAAAATGGAATGAAACACCTGAACAAATTTTGCCTGTGTTATAACAATAACCGAAAATATCAATTACTGAATGAATAATGTGAGAATTTTTTTAAATATACGGGGTGGATTGATAAGTCTGGTAAATTTCTACGAAATGGTGGGGAATTTTGTTATACTCTATTTATTTGAAAGTGGTAGCAATAAATCATTTAGAATTATGCAAATTATCATCAAGCAGTAGTAAGAGCCCCAGAGTTTTATCTACATTTTATTTGTAATGCAGCAGTTCAACAACTTTATTGGAATATCATCTAGCGTTGGTCAACAATAAAAAAGTATTACCAATCTTCTATCTCCGACATGCTTGAAAAACTATCATTGTCCGACTCATTTGAATTTACATGTATAATTAAAGGTTCAACAATAGCATCCACAGTTTTATCTTCCACTCTCAATACGGTCTTTCTTTGTTCCCATCCAAACTGGCCTAAAATGATACTTTTCGCGGCCGTTAAATATATTAAAAAATCAGTGTCGTTTGTGAAGAGGTGGGTAAATGGGTTTAATGAGACGAGAAACGTCAACGACTTGCCAAAACGTGGCTCGGCAGCCAAAGTCACTCCGAAAGTCGAGAAACGAATCGTGTCTTTGTTTTCACGGGACTCGAAATTGACACTGCGTCAAGGGGCGGCAAAACTAAGAAAATCGGGTTTAAGTGTATCCCATGAGACCATTCGATAACATCTTCGTGCTCATGATGTCAAATTCGAAAGCACGTTGAAGAAACCTTTGCTGGGTGAAAATCACGTCGCGAAGCGGCTCGCTTAGGCCCACGACTAGAGTGGCCCTCACAATCGCCGGACCCCAACCCTATTGAAAACGTTCGGTGTCTTGTAAAAGAGAAAGCTCAGAGGAAAGACTCTGAGGACTTTGACTCAGTTGTCTCGCGAGATTCGAAAAATTTGGACATCATTGCAGAAAATCTCGTTGACAGTATGCCTCGAAGATCCCAGGTGATTATTGATGCAGGAGGCTATTGGACAACTTACTAAGATAATTGCGCTGTTGTTAGCACATCAAAGAATACATTGACGGCCTAAAATTTCCAAGAATACGAGCGGTCATGTTCTTACTCGAAAAACGGTTAAAGTCCCCTTAAGAGGGTCAACGTGTTTAAGCACGCTATACACTAGAAAAAAAAATAAAGAACCCGAGAGATCAAGAATCAATGATGCGAGACTTGTTAAATTAATTTTTAAATCATATTGTATTTAAAATTACCTTCAAACCAAGTTTCTAAACTATTACTACTACTACTACTACTACTAAATATCATTACTTGACTGTTACTTTCAAGCTACAGGCGCCATACCATTTCATTTATTTCTCGAAAAACCAACAAAGGGCACACGCGAAATTTTAACTCGACATCGAGAAAAGAAGAAGAAGACATTCCGCTGACTTCGCGGTGGTCCGTAATTACGGGTTACGAAAATAATAACGCTGGCGCATATTTTTGAAATTTGAATCATGAGAACCTGTGTTTAGTAAACGATCACTCTTTTTAAAATGAGGATCTACTTAAGACAGTCATTGACGTATCAGGAAATTGATAGAAATGGATCTTTTAATGGTTTATTTTTGTGTTTTAATAGCCTAATGAACTTATTAATGATGGCATGTGAACGGAAATAAGATTCTTACTGTTAATTTTATTTTGTAACAAAAAAAGGTGATGTCGTTTTAAACAGTAGTTTTTTGATAGTTTTCCATTTTAGTGTCCCCAGATCACGAAAAATATAGTTACTAATTTCCTTCGTTCTATCAGTCTATCAATCTGTCAGCCTGTGTTTGTAATAATACGCGAGGTGATCCAAAAGTTCACGAGTTAAAAATCACTTGAAAATATGCCTATAGTTCAGGGTATGTCTCCAAATACTTTCCGAATCATTTTATCAGCATGTACTAATTAATCGCAAAGCGTCACAAAGTTTGGCTTTAGATAGAAGTGTCCTTCAGAGGTCGATTTTGGGACCACTGTTGTTTGTCATTTTTACAGCAGATATGCATTGTTGTGTTGACAATTGTAGGCTAAGATAATATGCGGATGACAGTTAAATTCTTATTAGCTTTAGTAGGCTGAACGAATTACGGGCGAAACAGGAAATTAATTACTGTTTAATTTCGATCTTTACCTACTCTAATAACTGTGGTTTAAGGATAAATTCAAAGAAGTCGGCAGTAATCTATTTTGGAACACCAGTCTTAATTTAAGTTTGGCCCAGGAAAGAATTCCCTTTGTTACTGAATATAAAAATTTGGGATTATTACTTGATAGTAAGCTCAAGTTTAGATAGCAGGTTTCTTTGGTGGCTCAAAGGGCATATTGTTCATTACGTAATTTGTATAAGAATCCTCAATTTGAACTTAAAAAAATACGTGAGTATTGCCCTTTTTCACTCTAATTATTGTAACTTTGTTTATGGTATGTCGAAGGATAAGCTGGAAAAAATTCAAAACTCTTGTGTGCGTTTCATTATTGGATGCAGGGGGCGGGATCATGTGAGTGGCAGGCTGAGGAGTGGAGGCTTAAAGATAGAGAAAGACTACATCTGGGTTGCTTTCTGAATAGACTGTTGAGGACCGGAGTATCCGTGTGGAAGGCTGCATTATCGAAGCTCGGTACATCAGCTTAATACTAGGTACAAGGACCGCTTTCAAATATCTAGGCATTGTACAGGTTCTGAATGAGATTCCTGGAGGTTTGCTTGCTCTGTCTGAATTTTCTTTCAAAAGACAGCCAAAGGAAATTTTATTTCAGAGTTACTGATTGTTGTTATTATTATGAGTTTTTGACTGTTATTGTTATGTCTTTTTTTTGGGTAAGGTGAGGATCACGGTTTGCTTGTATGTGAGTATTAACATCAATTCATGTGGATTTTTTTTTGGCTCCTTTTTTAGTTTAGAGTGAGTAGTACAGTAAGTTATAATTGTGACATCTAGAATTATATTTAAGTTGTATTTCTTTTCTTTGTGTTTTGTGTATTGTATTTTTTGGATACTCGGTTAACAACAGCACTGCTGCGTTTCTCCGAGTATAAAATAAAGATGTTTATTATTATTATTATATGTATCAGTAGTACTTTTCCAGAGTTACAAAAAAATTTCACACACCCGCTGCTCCATTTGCTCATACCTTGTAAAAATCAGTTTTCTGTGGTTAAGCATAAGAATACATTTTAAACAAAATTATTTAGAATTAAACATGTACTGGCTTCGTAAGGGATAACATCGAATATACTGCGTTATTTCAGGATATATTTATATATATATATATATATATATATATATATATATATATATATTTATATATATATATATATATATATATATATATATATATATATATATATATATATATATATATAAAAGTAGACTACTTCGAGATTCCATCACGTAAGCTTTGAAAAAGATGAGTGATATCCCATTGAACGTCAGCTGTTAAACAATCCTTCTCAGGATATCCAGCCTACACGGGAAACCCGAGACACACAGTTATCATATTACATCCGTGAAAACATCCGACGAAACATATATATATATATATATATATATATATATATATATATATATATATATATATATATATGTGTATATATATATATATATATATATATATATATATATATATATATATATATATATATATATATATGTGTGTATATATATATATATATATATATATATATATATATATATATATATATATATATATATATATGTATATATTATATATATATATATATATATATATATATATATATATATATATATATATATATATGTATATATATATATACATATATATATATATATATATATATATATATATATATATATATATATATATATATATATATATATATATATATATATATATATAGGGTTACAGGGAAAGTCATCCTAGATAATTAACGTTATAGTTTAGGTCGTTTCTGACCGATTTGACTCTATGACATGATGTCCTAAACTTAACCGTTTTCGAGGTATTGAAATTTAAAGATTTTCTAAAAAAAAACATGTTTTTTTTGCTTTTATATCGATTTTTTTTTATTAGAGGTTCTCGAGTGCGATTTTTTTGGTTATTTTTAGTTAGTCTGTATGTCAAGTATCAAAAATCATCAAAAAAATTTGAACTAGTTACTAACAGTTTCAAATGGCGGCTTGTTAATGTTTCTAAATTACGAATTTTTACCAAATGTTTCCTACTTTAAATCAATAAATAGAAAAAAAAAATGTATGGAAGTTATTCTGCAAATTATTTTAAAAACTTTTACGTCTTTTTAGCTATCAAAAAAGGTATAATACTAGGAGTTTAATAGGAAAACTGTACACAGAATGACACCTAAAGCGGGCTCGGGTAGCAAAAGGTAAATTTTTAGTTCTAGGTGAAAATACGAAAAATACACAAATAAAACAAAAAACCTTGCAATTTAATATTTTTTATTAATTATAATTCATGTTCTATATGGCCGCCCCTATTTCTAACACAAATTCTCACTCTTTTGTTAGGTCTGGGCTTCTCGCCGGCCAAGGTATGGGTCCGCCTCTTCCAATCCATTTGTTGGGATAATTGTCATTGAGTCATGCACGAACACTTCCTCTGTAGTGAGCTGGGTAGCCATCGTGTTGAAAGTACATGTTTTGTCTCAAACCAATAGGTAGGTCTTCCATCAAATTAGGTAAATCGTTCCGCAAAAAATTGTCGTATTCCTCGCCATTCAAATTATCTGGCAGGAAGAATGGCCCAACCAAATAATTTGAAATTATACCCATCCACACATTTAAGCTGAATCTTGTTTGTGATCCTTTCGTTCTTTTTTTGTTTGGGTTGCCTTCCTCTTTAGAAGGCCAATAGTGGGCATTGTAGTAGTTTGTAAGACCGTCTTTGTCGAATTTCGACTCGTCAGTCCATAGTATTTTCTTAAAAAAAAAGATGCATCTTCGACATCGGTATTGAGCATAAATCTGCAGAATTCTAATCGTCGCAACGGATCCCCTTCTTCAATGACTTGCACGGGCGTATAGTGGTAAGGGTGTTGCCCAACAGTATGCATTACAAAACCATACCTTCCACTGCGAAATACCAAGCTGTTGTGCGACAACATTTGTACATGTGGTTGGGTCCACCTCTAAGAGACGTCGTATTTCGTTTTCTTCGTCTTCGTCAAAGATACGTGGTCGTCCCATGTCAGTCCGCCGTCTTTGTACGGAACCAGTTTCTCGTAGTCTTCGACAAATTCCATCAAATACGCTAACATCAGGTACACGACGAGTAGGATATCGCAGTATGTATTCATCACGTGCACGCGACGACACTCCTTCGCAAAATCCGTAACACATTAGGATGTCAGCATATTCCTCGTTGGTATACGTTGCCATATTCACAAGCAGAGATCAAAATCCAGTTACGAGCCAATTCACACAGTCAGAAGATGAAACACAGATATTTTTGAAAAGCACGGTATAGCACATCTACCACGGACGAAACGCATGAGCAGACTAAAAATCATTCAATAATGTTTAGTGAACAGAAAATGTCACTCGCACAGAGAGTATCCCGACCGGAAAAAATGCTTACCCAACCCTTTTTATTGCTTGAAGGTGCAGGTAGTAAACCGGTAATTGGTAGTATCTAAATTCCATTATTATGTTACTCTACATTTGGGCCTATTGAAATCTCATTTTCTTAGAATTTTCAATAGATCCAGTAAATATTATACCGCTTTAGATAGCTAAAAAGACGTAAAAGTTTTTAAAATAATTTGCAGAATAATTTCCATACATTTGTTTTTCTCTTTATTGATTTAAAGTAGGAAACACTTGGTAAAAATTCGTAATTTAGAAACATTAACAAGCCGCCATTTGAAACTGTTAGTAACTAGTTCAAATTTTTTTTTTGATGATTTTTGATACTTGACATACAGACTAACTAAAAATAACCAAAAAAATCGCACTCGAGAACCTCTAATAAAAAAAATCGATATAAAAGCAAAAAAAACATGTTTTTTTTAGAAAATCTTTAAACTTCAATATCGCGAAAACGGTTAAGTTTAGGACATCATGTCATGGAGTCAAATCGGTCAGAAACGACCTAAACTATAACGTCCTTAATTATCTAGGACGACTTTCCCTGTAACCCTGTATATATATATATATATATATATATATATATATATATATATATATATATATATATATATATATGGGGGGGGGGGGGGGGACGTGTGTTTCGTACTACGTAGTACGACTCGTCAACCGTATTACGGTAGAACAAAATATTGAGATGGTAAGAGAAAGTAATAAATAAAGCTTAATTTCGGTAATTATTACTTATTTTTGTTTTCTGGTCTGGGATTAACGATTCAAACATGTGACGTTGTCTAGCGATTATTTAAGTAACTAAAACTGGAAATAGGACTGTGTTTCCCACCGAGTACAATTTACAGCGATTCAAGAACAACGTGAATCGCTTTTTCTGTACATGTGTCGCTCCTGTAGCGCTTTAGGGACTTCCCTGCAGCACGTGTGCTAGATCCATAAAAAAAAATGTGTTTTTTGGTAAAAATGTCTGTATAAATATGTGGCTTATAATTAAACGGCTTTTGTGAGAGGGTAGATATAAAGACAGACAACTGCTAACAAATACTTCTTTACTTATACATATCTATTAAAATAATACAATTTATTGTCATATTTTGGTAATGTGTGTGTGTAATTAAAATAATTTTTTGATTATAAAAAATGACAACAATTTGTGGCAATACCGGTGATAACAGGAAAAGTGTCTGAAAAAAGACATTCACTGACACTTACAAAGAACATTATTTGAGGAATTCTGACTATCAGAAATTTCTGGAAATAACTTTATTTAATATTTCTCAATAGATTGTAATTACAAAAAGTAACGCATTAAAAATTTATAAATACATTCAATAATGTAGCAAACAGAATTACTGGTAGAACTTTTCTTTCATAAAATTATTATTCAGTATCTAATAGGTTAAATGTATACAAATCATAAAGACTTTCTGGAATATATAGCGTGAAAGCTATTGAAGAAATACAAAGTGAAGGTTAAAATTCAACACTTAAAAGACCAAATATCTACCTAAGCTTAGAATCAACAAATATCCTATCAGAAACAAAAAAAAATAAGAAGTTGCCTACATAGGATTAGACTTTAATAAAACAGATACAGATGATGATGAGAAATTAATAAAGAAAAAAGATTTTTTTATGGGCATAGCACATATGCTGCAGGGAAATCCCTAAAACGCTACGGGAGTGACACGTTTGCGGAAAAAGCGATTCACGTGGGTAAATCATTCTAAAGAAATGAGTTTCTCTATATAAAAGACTGGTTGAAAAAGGGTTGTATGAGGAGTTGCAGGGTGAACCTCGGATGAGAAGTATTAGCGCGACGTATATTCCTATCATGCATAGCTCTGGGAGGAATTAAGCGACTAACATGAAAATACTTGTAGAATAGATTCAAATCGCCAACCGGCTCCGATATTCTAAGGAATCAAGGTTGCTGGTGAGTTCCGGGTAGTATTGCCAGGTTCGGTATGACGAATTTCAGGGCGGAAGGTTAAAAAAATAGGGATCTTGGTTGTCCAGTCGGAAGAACTAAAGAAAACAAGGTTTTTATAAATTAACGTTTGAACTTTTCTTAATTATCGATTGACCTAAAATCGGGATATTCGGCGTCCCGATCAAAGGTGAATCGGGACGTGTCCATAGACCCCTGAAAATCGGGACGTCCCACGGAAATCAGGACATCTGGCAACGCTAGTTCTGGGTCTCCAATCAAGCGAACTTTTCTGAATAGAATAGAACAACTGCAGTGTATGTTTGCTTTTTTGTTGTATGTTTGTTGTTAAGCTTTGTACCGAATTAACAATTGTGGTGGAGTGTAAAGCTTTCTAGTTCGAAATAATATTCTCAGCTCCTTGCTATGCATACAATATGTTCCTAGCAAGACATATTTGCTCTTAAATTAACCCCCAACAAATTGAGTGACTATGCTAGAGAAATGGAGCAACGTTAACTTTTTTAGAAAAAACTTCCATGTAGGGTTTTGTAGCGTCAATCGTAGAATTTCCTCCAGGTCTTTATTAAGTTGAACGACTTTCTGTTGTCTAAGAATATTTGCGTGAATAACCAATGTCCCGGCGTTCAAAGTGAATGAAAAAATAAGCGTACTGTCACTTGCAAAGCTGTAGGTTGGACTCATGGTCCTTTCCAGCAGATCGTTAATATAAATTAGAAAGATAGTAGGAGACAGTATGAAACCTTAGGGCACACCGGCGTTGATAGTGAAGGTATTAGAAAAAAATCCGTCTAGTGCTGCTCGTAAAGAACGCTCTCAGAGGAAACACGAGAGCTATAAACAAAACTATTCAGAATCATAAGAGCGTAGCCTAACCAACAATCCGTCGTGACGAACATAGTCGACTGCCTTTGATATATCAAATGCAACCGCTCGAGAAAATTCAGTTGCTTTGGTTCAAAAATGTATTACATAAGTTAGGACATCTCCTGTTGATCTTGGCTTACGAAAGCTATATTGATGGTCGTTAGCAGTATTCAATATTTTAGAAGATAACTGATTAATAGCCTCTTCCATAATTGTTGATATTATTGAAAACAGTGCGCTTGGTCAGTAGTTGTTGGCAAGGTCTTCTTACGTTTCTTGGTTAGTGGCTGAATTTTAGAATATTTTCAGCAGGAAGGAAGTATTCCCTTTCTGTAGGGTAGGTTGAAAAATCTACAGAAAAGTGATGTCAGTTCCCTCGTGCACTTTTTGAATACGCAATATATGTAAAGAGAACACTCTGGTACTTTGAACACGGTTTAAAGTATAACTGATTGAACTACTCAGTATATATCACCACTACACCAAACACTTTATTTTTGCAATTGACGCGCGTTTCGCTAATCATGTTAACTTATCACGAGCGATAATTGACTGAAGCTAAACTACACATCTACCCTATTTATACTGAATTACTCAACTAATGGCATAGACGATGCAATCAGTTCCGGTGAAGTAACCAGTAAAGAGGACTGTAAGGAATAGGCTCTTTGTCTTTATTTAAACTACTTTTACATTTTAAAAGTTCTATACTTTCGCATGCGTTCAACAATCTTTTATCAGATTTTAATTAATCTTATATTATCTAATGTTACAGTATTTTCAACTTCAAGGGCATGTTCTGCAATGCTAGAATTTTCTGTTCTACTGTATTTTACATGTACTAAATGTTCTTTGAATCGTGTTTTAATTGACCTTTTAGTTTACCCAACCTACTTTTTGTCGCAGTCATTACAACTAATTTCATAAATTCAGCTTTTCTCACAATTAGGAATCTTGTCTTTATGATATTCCTCAGATTTTTTGATGACTTATAGACTAACGTGAGGCCTACCTTACTAAATACCTTATTGAGTCCCTTGCTATATTTCAGGTTATATGATATGGAGACATACTTGGTCTTATTTGCTTCGTGTGTAAAAAAGGTGGAATTCTGAATATTTCACCTGAACTAATGCCTATTTATTAACTTGGTTATTAAATCATCGTCATAACCATTAACTCTAGTTATATTCCTAATATGATTCCTTTCTTTATTGTAGTTTACCCTATTCAGAGGAAAGGTGACCAAACGATGAACCAAAAAATGTAAATTTATGTTGTTTGCAACGAAATGAATCATTAGATGCTGATATACTGAGTAGTGTCATTGTACCAAAGGTTGCACATTCTCAACATATAATTGATTGAAGAAGACTGATGGCTTAATATGCTCTTCGAAGCATGAGAGCAACACAATCATAAAATAAAGTAAGAATATGTTATTAACATTAATCATATCTTTTAAAAATATCATTTGCACGCCAATGAACATAGTAGTATATCATCAACTTTTGGTCGGCCCAGTGATGAACTGTGGAATAATAAATTTCAAGATAATTATCATCTAGAGTCGAGGCTAAACGGTTTCGGGTTTCGATGATGCGAGCACGATTATCCTTGTCGAGAAAAACAAACAAAATGATCTTTATGGACTCTAATTTGATCATAGGCTATGGTTAGGTAAAGCAGGTCAGCCAATTGGTAATGATTTTCCCATTATGAATTATGTAGTTGCCTGTCTTGATCTGGTCGTGGGGAATGTACGCAGATATTATACCATCATTATAATTATTTCAGAAAGAATGTTACCATGCATGTACCAAAAGTATTATTATACCAACTGTAAACCTTTTACTTAAAGTTAGTTCACATTAGTTCAGGTTAATTTACAGTTAAAATTATCAATAAAAATTTAACTAATTAAATATACGGTTTGCGATAATAGAGAAAAAAGTAAAAAAAAAACATTTTATTTATCATTAACAGCTGAATATCTTCCATACTTGTATTGTAATATATTATATGCCGATATATAACCAGGTATTAAAATTAATTAATATACTAATTACTGTCAACCATCAGAGGATTCGTATAAAATTTTCATTACATTTTGTCTGTTAAATTGCGATTTACTGCTGTTTTAATGTCGCTACTTTTGATTTTTGCAAAACATTGGAACAAAAAGAATTTTGTGTGTTGATTAAAAATTTCTTTTTGATGGGAGAAAAAACAGCCAGGATCAAAAAATGTCTTGAGATATGTTATGGGACATCCACTCCGTCGATGGAAACTATAGGTCGATAGTTTAGTGAACTTAAATGCGGTCGTACAGGCACCAATGATGAACCACTTTCCGGACGTCCAAATGAGGAAACAAAAAACAGAAAAAAAATTTCCGCAATATTGTTTTAAATGACTGCAAAGTCAAAGTAAGAGAAATAGCTGATATCATGAAGATATCGGCAGAAGGCGTGAGGTATATTTTGCATGAATATTTGCATATGAAAAGGTTGTGTGACCGATTGGTGACGCTGACTCTCACGATTGCTCAAAAACGGTAACGTGTCAACGATTCAGAATGCTGTTTGGCACTATTTCGGAGTATTCCAAAGTTTTGTGCTTCAATCCGTAACGATGGACAAAATATAGCTCTACCACTGCATTCCTGAGTCCAATAGGCAGCCCGTAGAGTGGCTGGAACCGCATGAAAGCCGATCGAAGTGATGAAAAACACAAATATCAGCTGAAACGGTTTTGACAAGTATTTTTGGGATGCGCATGGAATAATACTGATGAACTATCTTGAAGAAGAGGGAAACAATTACCGGAGACTATTACGTTCCTTTATTGTACCGTTTGAATGATGAAATCAAGAAAAAAAGACCGCATTTAGCGAAGAAAAAAAGTTTTGTTTCATCAAGGTAACGCAACAAAGTCGATGGTGAAATTTGACCAATTGGGCTATGTATTGCCTCACCCGCCGTATTCACCAGATTTAGTCCTCAGCGACTATTACCACTTCCCAAATTTGATAAGATGGCTCCAGCGAAAGAGATTTGGCTCAAATGAAGAAGTCGAATGAGAAACTAAGGCTTATTTAAGAGAGCTGGACAAATCATACTATATGAAAGGTATCCAAAAGCTCTTGAAGGAAACTATGTTGAAAAGTAAAATCGATTTTGGGCATAGACGGTGTTTTTCTCTCAAAAACCTTGCGACTTTCCACTCCATGTAGTAATTTGCAAGACCACTACGGTATCGGAAGCTGCTTGTATTACAAAACAGCAGATCGCAATTTGTTTTCTCGCGGAGTTGCCATGGGCATAGGATAAGGTAACACATTGTCAGGACTTGATGAATGTCGGGCAAGGTTGCAGTTCAGTTCAATGTTTTCTATAGGATGTATTGGATATGGAAGGATGTAGGCTAGAATTAAGCAGTTTAATTTGCTTACTTAAATTAGGCATTGTCATTTTTGGGTAGAGAATTTAAACTAAAAGAGAAACATTTAATATAAACTGTGATCCTTATCCTTACATATGGTTTTAAAATTGTATTAATTATTAAAAGTAATTAAAAAATTACTGCATTTTATTTAAAGTATTCCTGTATCTGTAATACTGTAAAAGTTATTTTAAAAATCTCTAGTTATTTAGCCCCTTTTCCTCGCACATATGCAGGTCGAAAATAAATACTAACTTAAGAACAGGCATAACTTAAAGTAGGCATTACAACTCTATATTTAAAACGATACATACTTTTTGGTGAGATATTAATTACAAAAAAACCGGTCAAGTGCAAATCGGACTTGCGCAATTAGTGTTCCGTTGCTTTTAAAATAAAATCCTTACCTAGGCTAATTAATTAGGTCCCAGACACGTATATATCTTAATCCAATATATATTTTCAGTTTTTTTCTCAGTAAATAATATATAATCGTTATAGTTCCTTAGCTACCTAATAGCCAATAAATCACTCTAGAATTGGGCTGGATATATTTATTGGTTATTAAGTAGCTAAGAAACTGTAACTAGTTTCTTAGCTAGTAAGTTTAAAACAATTATTTACTACATAAATATTTGCTTAATTATAAATAGATAAAATAAAATTATTTTGTCTCGGTACCTATCCGTTAGTCATCAGTCATCATGGAAATTTATTTTATTTGTGATTGGCCCAATGCAGTAACGTACTGAAAAGTATATGAGTATATTACTGATCACACCGAATACGTATTGATATTTCGTAGCTCTTAGTACCATTTAAATTCACATCTTTCCACGAAAAACAACTTTACCATATTGTCAAGACACATAGTTTTTTTATTCCATATAAATTATCAAACGTAATGCACCCATAACAGTTTTCCACAATCAATCTACACTTTATGGCGAATATTCCAGAATTTTTTCAAAATTTTTTGATCAGCACTTTTCGAGGTAGGGAGGGAGGAAACCGATTTTTGGGCCCTTTCTTTAAAAGTAAAATATTTTTGTATTTTCACAAGCTTCCATTTGAAACCCCACTCGCGATGATCTTAGAATTTTTTTTCACTTCCCCTTACAGCCCCTTCAGTCAAAATTTAACTTTCAAAAATACACGGCTTCAATTGGGCCATTAATTCCTATATTGTGCAACTTTCTATGTCAAATAATTTCGGAGAAAATCGGGTGTGACACCCAGACGGACACCCAAGTGATCCCATAAGTATTCCGTACGGAACACTAATAAGTTGACCATAAGAAAGAAACTTACGATATAAATCTGACATGTCCATCTATATTATATTTCTGTCAAAATTGCAAACACTGAAAATAAATAGCATATTTTTTAGATTTCTAAACTCCCAGAACTCAAAAAAGGATATATGTATAATACGATACAGCCGAAGCAATCCTTGAGAAAACTTTTTGGGATGACTGCTTTAATCTTCTCGTTACTGCTCGTTCCAGCATGATTTTCAGATTCTTTGACTCGAAGAATAAAGAAAATGTGTGAATTAAAATATTTTAGAGGTCACTTTGGTTGACATGTTTCAATTCTCTCTACATATGCTTTGTATACTAAACTACTAAAATGGAATTAGTGACATAAGGGCGTGATTTCAGATTTTTGACCCTGAAAAGAACTTATAATGACGGAAAGTAAATAATTATGCTTGAAATTTGTTCATTCTTTCAACCAAAAGCCAACAAAAACACCCCCTTTTCCCTCTATTCTTTCTGAAATTAATACAAGAAACTCTTTTTCTACTTGAATTATTATATGATTACCAAATTTGAAATAGATATCGCATTTCAATGGCACCAACAGCAACCACATTCGTAATGCTCTTGACTTACTTTTGGTTTTGAGTTTCAACATTACCACGGCTCGGCTGTAGGTTGTGTAGTCTTCAACTTTTGTGAGCCTCGTTAATGTTCATAGATTTTGTATTGTAGTATTGGTCTGTTTGTACAAAATAGTGCATTTGGTAACCATTACGAGGACTGATTCGTCATACAGAGATGCATAGGTACACGTAGTTTAACGTATCTAGTTTAACTGGAGTTAAACTCTAAAATACTTATAAAATTATTACAATCTTATTTGACATTTACAATATCGTAATAGCAGTTGTAAGACAACCATTAATTCATATTTTTCTTTACTGTACAATTAGTTAATACAAAAATGCAGCGTTAACTAATACAGGTGGTTACAAACATGTTCTTATGATTAAATTAATAAGACTTTGCAACAAATTGCCTGTTATTACCTTTCACTAAATAGTAAACTATTATGTTTTTCTATCTTGTTTACCTGAGATCATTATCACTTAGAATTATATTGATTTAGTATTTTGCAAGTTATCGTTTAATAGAATCGACTTACAATAATATTAGCTATAAGGGAGAATTTATTTAATCATAATAAGAGTTTAATTATACCATTTGTTACTTGTAAATAATTTGTTCTGTTGATTTTTAGTGTTCGATGTCTGTCTGGCCGTCTGTCTGTCATATCCCATTTTCTCTGAAACTATTAGTTTTCGAGAGTGAAATCGGAAGTGAAAAAAAAAATTACCAGGTCATCGAGTGGGCTGTCAAATAAAAGCTTGTAAAAACTAGAATTCAAAAATATATATAATGTAATACTTGCGCACACTTTGTATTATTTTTAAAAAATTACGAATAATCGCTGTCCTCCCGTTTCTCAAGTATTAATTAAAAATTTAAAAAAAAAATTCTGGAATATTCTCCACAGGGTGTAGAATGAACGAAAATTATTACGAGTGCACTACCTTTAAAAATTTATCTGGTATAGAAAAAAAAAACAAAAATTTGAAGGTCAACAGTTTTCAGTAAAGATTGGAAAACAATTTTGTTGAAAACTCATTTGAGGTATGTTTTGTGAAGTCATTGGTCATTTTATACCTCCGTAACAAAATTTTTTATTTTCAAAGCAATCAACGTACGGAACACTAATTGCGCAAATCCGACTTGCTCTTGGCCGGTTATTGCTTACTAACAACACAATCTTAACCTAAAAAAGAATTTCCAATGAATGGAGAATTAGCATTATAATTCCGATGTTGTCTTTAGAGAGGGCCTCATAAAATGCACATTAATGAAGCTAGATACCAAAAACGCTCTTGGCGCCGATGGAATACCTGCCATAGTATTTAAAAAATGCTCGAGCGAACTAACATTACTTTTTTGTACACTTTTTGATCTGTCCTATAGGAAGGGAATATTTGTTTCCTACTGGAAATGTGCTACAGTTCAGCCGATACCTTAAGAACAATCAGAAAGACCTTGCCAAACAACTACTGGTCCGCCGCACTGCTTTCAATAATATCGAAGGTTATGGAAAAGTCTATTAACCAGCATCATCTGAAATATCTAGAAGGATTTAATACTATATGGCTTTCGTACGCAAAGATCAACAGGAGATCTTCTAACTTATGTAACACATGTTACTGATTGAACGAATTTGAACATTTCGGAGAATTTCGAACGGTTGCACTTGATATGTCCAAAGCATTCGACATAATTTAGTTTGACGAATTGTTGGCTAAGCTACTCTCTTATGGTACATCTGAGAAGTTCTGTTTAGGCCTCTTGTGCTTCCGTAGAGAGCGTTCTTTACAAGTCAGTAGACGGATTTCTTTCTAATACTTTCATAATCAAACTCTGTCTGCTCCAAGCCTCCATGGTGTCGCCTACTCTCTTTCTCATTTACATTAACAATGTGCTGCATGCATAGCAAAGAAATCTTCTGAGAAGCTGGGAATATTATTTTGAACACGAAAGCTTTACACTCCACAGCAATTGTTAATTCTATACAAAGCTCAAATTTCACCAATAATGGAATACTGCGCCCACGTTTGAGGCTCTACTCCCAAACATACACTACATTTTACGGATGTTACGTACGTGGTTTTCTCGGAGGCTGAGGCGGAATCGGAGTTCTAATAGTAACCACCGCGGAGTCGGAGGTGAATCGGAGTCGAAGTCAGAGGTCACAAATAAAATGTGAAATTTTCAGATAACAAGTTTTATTTCAAAATAAGAAAACGAAAGAAAGAATCGAAAATAAGAGTAATCAAAAAGCTAAACTTACAAAGCTTGTACTTCTAAGGCCAAATTACAAATTAATAATCAAATTTCAAAGTCGGTAAATTACATTTTACAAACAGCATCTTAACTGCTTTGTCGCCATCTAATTCATTTCTTAGTGGATTATAAATTAAACCAGCTCCACTGAATAGTTGTTCGCTGGGAACGGACCCTGGTGGTGCCGATAAAAATTGGCGTATGACTGGCTTGAAAACTTGGAACTTTGTATTTAATTTCCACCACACCAAAGGATCTTCTGTCCACTTGAGAGGTTTTTCATTATTATATTCATTTAAAAGCGCTCTCCAACTGATGACTTTATTACCTGTAGCAGTCTCAGCCGGGAAAGCGCCCCCGTCTTCTTCATCACTATTCATGAGAATATTGGCCAAACAAGACTGGACACCAACTGATCTATTTTGAACGTTCTGAGACTGAGAACTAGTAGTGAATTCTTCTTCGTTTATGGCCTCTTCAATTCTTGAACTTTTATTTACAGGAAAACCGCAATCCTCTTTTGTATATTCCTTTTTGAGTTGTTTAATAGAGTCAAATTTGTTAAGCCAGTAAAATAATTGGGTTTCCACCTGCTCTTTCACAACTTCGTTGAAAAACTTCAATTTATATCGCGAGTTTAAAAATGTTACAAGGACAAATAAATTATTATTGTGTAGTTCTCCAAATCTTGAGTTTAGATCTTTAATTAAACTCATCATTATTTTCAAATTATCGGTAACATTCGATTCAGTTCCATTAGTTTTTTTTTTCTTCTATTTGAATTTGAAGATTCTGTTTAAGCACGTAAATTAATGGAACAGAAAAAATGCTGGCATTGCTGTCACTCATGTTTTTAGTGGCTTCTTCAAATGGCTGCTATACTGTCACCAACTTATCGAGATGTAACTATTCTTCTGGCGAAATGTGCGGAAAATTATGCATGCTTACATATAAAATAGATCGAATCTTTTTTTTTTGTATGTATTCTTAAGTCTGAAGTCAGGAAGGCTCTTTCAAGGTTAAAGAATAGAAAAGCAGCAGGCACTGACGAGATCACTGTGAGAAACCGTCGTGACTATGCTACATCAACAGTATGGAGCCTTGGGGCACATAAAACGTACTGTCCCATCTAAAAATAAATAAAAACATAAAACATTAGAATCGAACTATTTAATACAGCAGAAAATAAATGGATAACTAATAATTTAAAAATAACAGCGAAAAGCAAGATAATTTACTGCTTAATAACTAATAATAATAACAGTAATACCTTGTACTGCAATCTTGTATTATATCCAGGGGTTGCTGGCTAAGTTGTTCTTTTTGGATTTTTTGTAACTCTGCAATAAGTGAGTGGCTAAAATGGTTGATATGTTCTTGCATTTAATTAGTCAAGTTGCGGTATCTCTGTTTTTGCTCAAAGGATTTCGAACACAAAGCTGTAGTTGATGTACAGTGCAATTCACATCAGTAATCCGTCGTTACGAATAAAGTAGTGAGCTTTTTTCGTCTTCTGTTACCCAATGCAACATCTTTTTAATTTCTTCAAAGATTAGGTCTCGAGTGTGACGTTCATGCAGCGGTTGACATTTTGATATAATTTTTACGCGTTCTAACTCTTCGGTTATTCCGTGTACCGTCAAACTTATCAATTACATTAGCACTTGGCTCAGATGGTCTTCTAATTTATCAATTTCTGTAGATTTTGAATGCCCTTTTAACGAAGTCGTGGTGCTTCCTTTCCTAGAGTATTTTTTTTTCACAAACATTATACTTCACTGTGTTCAGATCAGTTTTTGTGAAGTAATTCCAGATTGCACTTGTTTTGGGTTTCATCGTGACCTGATAAGTTATCTGTTTACTAACAATGATTGACAATTTGACACTAACTCTGAAATACTAAATAAATAAAATACATCTACTAAACTACACGGTGTAAGTAAGAAAACACAAAATATTTTCAACTCACGTGCGCCGTGCGTGTTTTTGTCTCGATTCTCGAGCTTCGTATACCTTGTAAACAAAACAAAACACAGTCTCAAGTTGCAACTAGTCGTAACGCAATTCGCAAGACACTTGCCGGAGTCGGCGACCGACCTTTGGGCACTCGTCGGCGTCTGCTACGTTCCGCTAAGTCTCTGTTTTGATAGAACTGGAATTGGAGTCCGATTCGGAAGTATAATTTGAACCGCAGGTTCCGACATTTCGGATTCGGAGCTCCGTAACATCCCTACTGCATTTATTGGATACTATTTCTGTACCATTTGGGAAAAACTAGATAAGTCGATTTTTCCCCAAAATGAGATAAATACGCTGGGCGACTCATATTGGTGCCCTACACATTGTGTAAAAGTAGGTAAGTCGAAATGTCAATGGTATCCGTTAAATCGCATTGGGCGTTTTGATACAACACGGAAATTTATTTACGGATTCACATAATTGCATTTATCCATTTTTATCAAATCGGTGTTTGGGTCCTAAAATAGACTAAACGTATTTATCTTGGTTTTACAAACATTTACCCAGTTGCTGTAAAAAGATAATTACCGTTATTCAGTTCTTGAAACGCTTCTTCCATTGGCAAAAACTAGATAAGTACAATTATCCTAATTGATGACCTTAAAACTGTTGGTGATTTTTTAGTAGAACTCTAATTGTCTTATTTTACTTCTCTATGGACTAAAAGGTAAGTAATGATATCTAAATATTCACGCTAAAGACGAGTTTTCCGAGAAAAAAAAAAAAAAACTCGCTCCAGGTTTGCTGAACGCAATTCAAGGAATTTCAACTCAGCTTATTCCTTCTATGCTCGTGATTTTCTCAGTTTCTTTTAAAGTTTCGTATAGTGAGGGTGTGTTTCTCGTAAACTTTAAAAAATGGCGCATCAAAGAGCAGTTTTTTTGATGGCGCTAAAAGAAGATGCTTTCACCAAAAAAGCAAAGTCCGATGCTGTACCCACGTCTTCGAATACCGCCCTTTTACAGGAAGGTGGGTTTACGATTTTTTTAAATTTATCTATTAAGTAAGTTATAAATTGATTCTTGATTTTACTAACATATAAAAATTATTTTATCTATTTCTGCTTGCTAACTACCATCATCACTAAACTATCTATCTATGAACATAATAAATTTTTGGGAAATTCCTTCTTTTAGGTCAAGACGATAATTTACCTATTAACATTAATATGGACATGACATTTGATGACAATGATAACCATGCTAGTATTTTGGAACAAGGTATTTCTGAACGGTTGTTTTAAGCAAATTTTAAGTTTAGATGCTAATAATATTATACTTTTTAGACCTCTGTCTGTCAGATGACAGTGATTTGGACCCAAGTTTTGAGCCAAAAGATAAAGACTTCGTGGAATCTTCAGAAGAATACAACTCTGATAATGATATAACTTCAACTGATGATCATTTAAACAAACCACAAATTTTAAAGAGACAAAAGAAGATTCCAGAGACCAGAGGCGAAAATGGGGACAATACTGAACGTGACCTTAGATCTTTATTAGACGATATGATTGACTCAGTTGTTGGTAAGAAAAAAAAAATATTTAAAAATGACAGTCGAAAGCAAAGAGAACAAAGAAAATTTTGTAGAAATTTTGGGAAAGCTTATATTACTCAAAGTGGAGTTCAAAAGGGTGCTAGGAAATTAGTCGATTTGGCTTCATGTAGGTTAAACTGTAAATCTCGATTAAAAAGTGAGGATAGGCAAATGATTTTTGAGCACTATTGGGCCCTTGGTACTCGTGATAAAAGAGCAAATTTTATTGGTTCTGCCGTAAAAATAAATTTACCAAAAACATTAAAAACAGCCCCGAAAAATAGAAATAGAAGTATTTCTTGCACGTACACGTTTTCTGTCAGAAATCAGCTTACTACTGTATGCAAGCAGTGTTTTTGTAAGATCTTGGGTGAAAAAAAAGGATTTGTTGAATTGACGGTAAAGAAAAAGCAGTTGTCTCCTTGTGGGATTATACCAGATGATGCTCGTGGGAAACCTGCTTCTGCCAATAAACGGTCAGAACAAGATATAGCAGCAGTTTATGATCACATAAAAAGGTTTCCTAGCTATGAAAGCCACTACTGCCGGCAGCGAACGTCCAAGAAGTATCTTTCCAGTGATCTCAATATCGCAAAAATGCACCGCTTGTATGTAGAAAATGCAACTAATCCTGTCTCTATAACCTTATATTCTAAGTGTTTTCACGATTTAAATTTATGATTTAAGCAGCCTAAAACAGACACATGTCACAAATGTGATTTATATGATATGAAAATAAAATCGGAAATAGATGATGACGAAAAATTAAAAATTACTGAAGAAAGGGATATTCACCAGAATATGGCGGAATACGCGTACAAAACCAAGCGTGAAGAAAAGAACGAAGCCAAAAAAAATTTTAAGAAACATGTTGCTGCATTTGATCTACAGCAGTGTTTACCGACACCTTTTCTAAAAACATCCGTCGCTTTTTATAAAAGGCAACTGTGGTCATTCAATTTGACAGTCCACAACCTGGGGAATAATAAAAGTACTTGTTTTATGTGGGATGAAACCATCTCCTCTAGGGGAGCAAATCAAATTGCTTCGTGCCTCTTCAGTCATCTGAAAAATCTGCCCTCAGATGTTGAAGAGGTAACTTTGTACTCAGATACTTGTGGGGGGCAGAATAAAAATAATATCGTTGCATTAATGTTTTTGTTCGCCATTAGGGTATTGCCCATTAAAGTAATCAATCATAAATTTCTAGTCAGTGGGCATACTCATATGGAGTGTGATGCAGATCATGCGGTTATTGAAAAAGCTAAAAATCATACTGGCATGAAAATAAATCACCTCCATGATTGGATACAACTAGTGAGAAATAGTAAAACTAAAAATCCTTTTCAAGTGGTTCCAATGAAAATGGAGGACTTTTTTGATTTTGCCTCATTATCCAAGAAAAACGGACCGTTTATGTTAAAAAAACAAAATACAAATGGAGATAAGTTTTTGTGGAAACCAATACAGTGGTTACAGTATACCAAAGATTCGCCAAATATTATATTTTACAAGATGTCAATCGAGGAAAATCATGAGTTCAAGGAAATTAACTTTGGTAGGAAGGGAAAAACAATGATTCCACGATCTATTCCTCTGTTTAGCAATGAGCCTTTGAAAATAAGTCAAGAAAAAAAAAAAAGATCTATTGGATTTATTACCATTGATCGATGCAAATTTTCATGAATTTTTCAAAAATCTACGAACGAATGATAGCATACCAGAAGATCCTGATTTACAGACAATCGATCCTGACGATGAATAAAACTGAATATTAAATTTATAATAATAATAGTATCAACATTGCAGCATCCTTTTAACTCCTCTTTCTTCATTTACTTTATATTTTTAAATATTGTTAATTTTTCTTTGTGTATGGCCAATAAATATTTTTGAGCAAAATACATTAAATTAGTCATTAACATTTCATTAACTATCATTTGTGAATACTTCATTGTGTCGAATTAAACTTTGTTATGTTAAAGTCGTAAAAAAATGTATCTCCTTCTCCAATTAAAAAAAAAAAATGTTAATAAAAGTTATTTTTCATTTTGTATTATGTCTGCTTCTTATTTTGGTTACTACCCAGTAATTAACAAAATTACCATTGGTGTAAGAGTGAAAAAGTAAGTAGAAAAAATTAAATTCAAAAGACAAAATCATGATAATTTATGGCGAATAACTAGATAAGTGATGGTGTAAAATAGACAATTCTTCAGATTTCTGGTAATTAACTAGATAAGTGCGGGTGCAATTTTAGATAAGTCCTAAAAATTTAAGAAACAATAAAAAAAATTAAATAAACATGCATTTCTTAATAAAATATAGAGAATTTGAAGAACAATGGTGTTTGGGAAAAATAATTTATGAAAAAAAATCGATTTACACTAAGAACAGAAAACTTCAAAGCGCTGCCCTGAAAACCTGTGATTTTGGACTTATCTAGTTTTTCCCAAATGGTACAGATTTAAAAGAGAGCTGTTCGCTTGTCTGTAGACTCAGAACTCATCAGAAACTTTGATACCGTGGAACATCGAATCACGACTGGCGACTTGATTCTATTCTACAAGTATTTTCATGGAAAGTGTTCTATAAATGTAGTCCGGTTAATTAGTCCCAGAGCGGTGCATGCTAGGAATACACGTTGCGCTAATATATCACATCTTTATGAGGTTCAGTTTGTCACTCCTTGTACAACCCATTTTAAGCAGTATTTTCTATGGAGAGCATCATCCTTTTGTAATGATTTGCCCAAGACTGTGTCTTCTACCGAGAACAATTTGCAACGATTCAAAACCAAAGTGAATCGCTCGTATAGCGCTTCAGAGATTTTCCTGCAGCACGTGTACTATGCCCGTAAAAAAATTATTCAGTTAGGCACCTTTCAAATAACTCTAGATTTGCAAAAACCTAAAAATAGAGGAGCTCTTAAAAAATATTAGAATTTAGGAGACACCGAGTAAAGCTTAAAGCAAAAAACTTACTACTACTCATCTGTAGCCGATTTGCCCAAAATATGTAATCCTAATATTTTATTAAACCTTACATAGGATTAAAAAGCCTAAGAGTGTAAGATTAAATTTTTTGTGTACCATTTTTCATTCCCAATCTAAAGCCGCGTTTAATATTATGACAACCGATTCTAAAGCACTTTTAATGGGTGTAGTTATTTATGACATCACAGAAAAAGGTGTCGGACACTTAAGATCGTTTTGTTAAAAGATAGGGCAAACTGGTTTGACTTAATATATCGACCACTGCGAGGCGTTGTAACTTTTGTGTATTTGAGACTTAAGAAAACCAATATCCCTATCTATCCTGAGAAAGTCATTTGTCTTTTTCGGTGATAAGTATCTTTTGTGAGTTGATTCTTTTTTTTACGGGGCATTGTTTAAAAGTAAGTTCTGAAAATCTAAAATATTAATTGTTTTTATTTAAAAGGGTAATAGTTTTTTCAAAAGAGAAACTGTAATGACTGTAATTAGACCCCAATAAAATCTACTATCTGATGTTTTACCTATGATTACATAGGGTAACATGGGGCCTTGGAAATTTAGTTGTTGTCGATGCAGAAGCGGATTTAGGGAAAAACGTTCAGGCAGCAAAATTCTATATGAATATTCGTTATTGCTTTGTATCAGATAAGAAGGAAATATGCGTAGGTATTCAATACGATTGGTTTATTTTTTCAATAATTTCCTTGAACTGGATAGTAGGTAGCACAAGAATGAAAACATAGTCAAGACATTTAAAATTAAAACTTATTTAGAGAAACCCATGCATTAGCGATAACTAAATATCTTTAATGCACTGCTGAGGTATTCAAAATATATCATTATTATAATTTTTAAGGCTTATATTTTTTTAAACTTTTTATTTTAAGACCAAAACCGTAAAGAACTTAACGGGAAAATAGTCAAATTCCTACTCATTCTTTTACGACACTTATCAAAGATATAATATTACACGACTAGGACACTGAGTATGTATAAATCTCCAAACTAGTTAGTTAGTAACTTAGAGCTTAACATATACCTTCAGGTAGAATAGTTCAAACATTAATACCGCCAAAGTTAAACAATGCTAAGCCAAGAGATGGACATAAGACGGTTTTATGGAGTTTTCGACCATAAATACAAATTACGTAATTTCTAGTCTATATATATATATATATATATATATATATATATATATATATACATATATATATATATATATATATATATATATATATATATATATATATATATATATATACATATACATATATACAAATATATATACATATATATATATATATATATATATATATATATATATATATATATATATATATATATACATATATGTATATGTGTGTGTGTATTTTTTTATACATAGGTTCTCTGGCCAGGTTTTAGTCTGTGTTTTGTTACTTTAACTAACATAATAAACTCATGAAGATATTGAACAGCAAAAAGAGGGATATGAGGATAATTAAAAACTTGTACTGGAACCAAACTTCATCTACACGAGTCCAAGGAGAATACAGAAAACATCACTATTAAGCGAGGTCATATTTACAGACAACAGGGAAGACCTTCAAGCCATAATAAATAGAGTGAGTTAAATCACTGAGAGTTATGGCTTATCACTTAACATTAAGCAAACTAAACACATGATAATATCACAGTACACCAAAACGTAAGACTGGTAGTAAATAACCAGCAGATAGAAAAACCCAAGGTTATACGTATCCGGGGACAAGAGTAAACGATTCATGAGATCACTCAGTAGAGATCAAAAATCGAATAGCAAGGTTATGAGTCACATTCCTAAAAATGGCTAAATTATTTATATGCCACGACTTATCAGTACCGGTAAAGAATAGGTTACTTGGATGCTATGTTTTTCCCGTGTTGTTGTATGTAATGGAGTCGTGGACATTGACGGAGACGTCATGTAAGAAGATAGAAGCCTTTAAGTTGTGGTTGTACCAGAAACTTTAGAAAATACCTTGGACATCACGTTGCCAATGAGGAGGTTCTAAGAAGAATGGGGGCAAGGAGATAATGATGAGAATAAAGACAACGAAGTTGCAATATCTCGGACACGTCATGAGAAACAACGAAAGTTACAGCTTGCTGCAATAAATACTGCAAGGGAAGATGGAAGGAAGGATAGGGCCTGGAAGAAGAAAAATATCCTGGCTAAAGAATCTAAGTACGTCGTCAATAAATCCACGACAAGTCTATCTCGAACAGCTGTAAACAAAGTACAGATTGCCAGTTTGATCGTCAACATCCGAAACGGATAGGCACCACAAGAAGAAGAAGAAGAAGGGAACATAAGGAATAAGCAGTAACGATAATGGTAAATCAAGTCGGAAAAGACATATAAACATATATATATATATATATATATATATATATATATATATATATATATATATATATATATATATATATATATATATATACAAACATCTATAATATATATAAAATGCAACGTCTCTCTGTCTGTCTGTCCGTTAGTGCGCTTATCACTGGAGCACCACTTATCCGATTTACGTACTTTTTTTTAAAACATACATATGTTCTCTGGCCAGGTTATAGGCTATATTTTATTACGATAGGTAGCATAAGGAACGAGCAGTGACGTAAAATAGGGAATGAAGTCGGAAAAAAGTTTGCCGCTAGCGCGTTTCCTTGCAATACACAGCCTAAACCATTAATTATGGAACAATATTATGTAGCAGAGAATATCTATAATCTATAATCTACAATATATATAAAATGCAATGTCTCTCTGTCTGTCTGTCCATTAGTGCGTTTATCACGTGAGAACCACTTATCTGATTTACGTGTCTTTTTTTAAATTCATACATATATTCTTTGGCCAGGTTATATAATAATAATAATAATCTATATCTATAATAAATATAAAAATGCAACGTCTCTCTGTCTGTCTGTCCGTTAGTGTGCTTATCCCTCGAGAACCACTTAACCGATTTACGTGATTTTTTAAATTCATACATATGTTCTCTGACCAAGTTATAGCTATATATTTTATTACATCTATAATATATATATATATATATATATATATATATATATATATATATATATATATATAAAATGCAACGTATCTCTGTCTGTCTGTCTGTCCGTTAGTGCGCTTATTACTGGAGAACCACTTATCTGATTTTCGTACTTTTTTTTTTAAAACATACATATGTTCTCCGGCCAGGTTACAGGCTATATTTTATTACGATAGATAGCATAAGGAATGAGCAGTGACAATAATAGTGAATGAAGTCGGAAAAAAGTTTGCCGCTAGCGCGTTCTCTTGCAATACACAATCTAAACCATTAAATATGCTACAGTATTATGTAGCAGAGAATATCTATAATCTATATAATATATATAAAATGCAATGTCTCACTGTCTGTCTGTCTGTCCATTAGTGCGTTTATCACGCGAGAACCACTTATCCGATTTACGTATCTTTTTTTAAAGTCATACATATATTCTTTGGCCAGGTTATATAATAATAATCTATAATATATATAAAATACAACGTCTCTCTGTCCGTCTGTCTGTCTGTCTGTCCGTCCGTTAGTGCGCTTATTACTGGAGAACCACTTATCCGATTTACGTGCTTTTTTTTTTAAAAACATACATATGTTCTCTGGTCAGGTTATAGACTATATTGTATTACGTTAGGTAACATGAGGAATAAGCAGTGACGATAATAGTGAATCAAATCGGAAATAAGTTTGCCGCTAGCGCGTTCTCTTGCAATACACCGCCTAAACCGCTATATATGGAACATTTTCATGTAGCAAAGGATATCTATAATATATATAAAATGCAACGCCTCTCTGTCTGTTTGTCCCGTTTCTGCGCTTATTACTGGAGAACCACTTATCCGATTTACGTGGTTTTTTTTTTAAACATACGTATGTTCTCTGGCCAGGTTATAAGATATATTTTATTACGTTAGGTGACATAAGGAATAAGCAGTGACGATAATAGTGAATCAAGTCGGGAGAAAAGTTTGTCGCTAGCGCGTTCTCTTGCAATACACTGCCTAAAGCATTAAATATGGAACAATATAATGTAGCAAAGAATATAATATATATAAAATGCAACGTCTCTCTGTCTGTCCGTTAGTGCGCTTATCACTAGAGAACCACTTATCCGATTTACGTGTTTTTATAAATTTATACATATGTTCTATATAATTCTATATAAGCCTGGATAATGAGAGATAAGGATAAATAATGGGAGATAAGTCGAGATAAGCCTCGATAATGGGAGATAACGTGAGATAATGGGAGATAAGGAGAAATAATGGGAGATAAGCAGAGATAAGTCTAGATAATGGGAGTTATGGCGAGATAATGGGAGATAAGGAGAAATAATGGGAGATAAGGGGAAATAATGGGAGATATTTTGTTACGTTGGGTAACATAAGGAATAAGCAGTGACGATAGTAGTGAATCAAGTCCACGCGAGCGGAGCCGCGGGCCCTGCTAGTATATATATATATCTATATATATATATATATATATATATATATATATATATATATATATATATATAATAATATATATATATATATATATATATATATATATATATATATATATATCTATATATATATATATATAATAATAATAATAAGCATTTATTGTCTAACAGAACTACATCCATTTACAAGACAATTTGACAATAGGTGAAAAAAGTATCAGACCTACTTAAGTTATAATAGTAATTTTTACAAAAATTCAACAATTACACACCACAAACACTGCTCAGCCCATTCATCGCACAACAAGAAAAGTATGCTAAATAAAAATTTTAGATTATCTCAATAACCTGTTCTTGAACAGTCCAAGCAATTGAGGAAGTGTTAAGTGAAAAACATCAATGTTTTGGAATGTCTCATTATAAAACGCCATTGCTCGGTAAAGTGGTGATTTCAATAGAAAATTATTATGTGGGGTGCACACATTAAAAGTCGAGGGGGATCTCATTGTACGAACAGGCACATGCAACATGATTTGGGACAGTAATTCAGGGCAATCAATAACATACCTCACAAGTTTTGCCAGAAAACTCGTAAGTAGGTAGTTCCTGCGTCGCAGCAGTGATGGTATCTGAAATCTATCCAGCAAGCCCTCGTGGTCACAGCCTCTCGAAGGGAAAAAACCATCAACTCTAAATGCTAAAAATTTAAGGAATTTCCTCTGTATGCCTTCTAATTTCTGGATATAACAATTGTATATTGGGTTCCAGACCACAGATCCATACTCAAGTTTTGAGCGGACATAACAGAAGTAAAGTAGTATAAGTGTCTGAATATTTGTAAAGCTTTTAGCATTGCGCAAAACAAATCCCAACGCCTTAAACGCCTCGGAGCAAACGCTGTTGATATGAGTGTCAAAAGCAAGCTTGGCATCATAAGTAATCCCCAAATCTCTAATATCAGAACACCGCTGAAGTTGCGAACCGTTTAATTCGTAATTGTAATGAATACATGACTTATTGGAAAAGGTCATGGCGTAACATTTTTTGATATTCAGCGGTAAGTTGTTACGTTCACACTATAAATTGATTCTTTCTAGATCCGCCTGCAGGTCAAGGCAATCCGAGGTGGTGTTTATTATCCTGAAGAGTTTTAGATCATCCGTGAATAGGAGCACTTTACTGGAAATATCAGAGACTATGTCATTAATAAAGAGAGAGAAAATCAGAGGAGCCAAGTTGCTTCCCTGTGGCGCACCACTCATTGCTGAGAAGCTTGCAGACTTGTGACCGCGAATTTCGACATACTGAGATCTACCAGTGAGATAGGAAGCAAAAAAACTGACCAAGTTGTTATCAAATCCCATAGCATCAATTTTTGCCAGGAATAGCCCATGATCCACCCTGTCAAAGGCCTTCGAAAAGTCAGTATAGAGCGTATCAACCTGCTGGCGCCTATGCAAAGCCTCGCTTACGTATTGGGTGAAACACGTTAGGTTAGTAATAGTGCTCCGTTTACAAATAAAGCCATGTTGATTGGATGTGATCAGTTGGGCCACCTGGGTCCCAACCCGCTCGTACACTGCCGTCTCAAAGACCTTCGCAAAAGCAGACAGGATTGATATTGGCCTGTAATTTGAAATTTCAGTGGAATTGTCCTTTTTAAAGACAGGTGTGATTCGTGCTTCCTTCCAAATGTTTGGAAAAGTATTAGTTTTAAGAGAAAGATTAAAGATAAAAGCGAGCGGCTCCAAGAACGCAGAAATGCAATCCCTCACTAAAAAGCATGGAATTTTATCAGGACCCTGAGTAGATTTAATTTTTAGCCTTTTAGAAGCATTCAAGATCTCGTCAAATGAGATATTTTTGAGATTTATGAGCGTACTGGTATTTGGTGGAAAAAGTGGCAGGTTCCTGAATGGACGGACCAGTATAAACACTACTAAAAAAGTTAGCAAACGAGTTTACAATATCCTGTGGGTCTGAATACTGGGTCGCCCCATCCCTGATGATCTCAGGGATGAAAAAAGAGGATTTCCGTGATTTCACAAACGCCCAGAAGGTTTTAGGCTCATTAGTTATGGAGTTTTCAGCCCTTGCAATATAATCATCATACGCTATGTCAATCATAGTTTTTACTGGTTTTTTAGCTTAGGGGATTTGGAACTTTTGTTCTTTTTAAAGACCCTGTGCTTCCTCTTAATCGCCCTAATTATGTCCGATGTATACCATACTGGGAAATCTCTCTTGTGAATCACAGATTTTGGTACATAGGAATCAAGCACATTATATAGTGAGTGGTATAACATTCCACATGCCTGATTCACATCATCTAAACTATATAAGTTAGACCAATCAATGTGTAGAAAAGCCTCACAGAGAAGGGGAAATTAGCCTTTCGAAAATTGTAGCTAGAACCCTCTGTATTACCAGAGATTCCACGTCGCTCCGTATCCCCAAAGAAAATCTCAACATCAAGAGTAGGGTGGTGTAGATCCTCTGCAACGAGAGGAAGAGATCCCTAGAAACCGAGCAGTGAAGATTGGAAAGCACAAGATCCATTATTCGGTTGTTAAAATCGGGAACGCCATTGTATTGATTTAAAGAGAACATGTTACAGACGTTTCGTAGGCATTCAACTTTGGGGTCGTTTAGAGAGGAGGATAATGCGGGTGGATTGAAATCACCCACGAGAGGAAACAAAGAGACGCAAGATGTTCGGCAAGAGCGACAAATTCTGCAAGTGAGACATTAGGTGGTATGTAGATAACAAAAACATAAATCGTTACATAATGAAAGTACAGCTTACAACCAACTATATCTATCCTAGAAATATTGTGATTAATACTATTTAAGTCCAATGGAACAGCCTTGATCTCTCTCCTCACAGCCAGAAGTACTCCCTCACCACGAGAAACACCCATTCCCGCAAAGTCTCGATCTCGGCGGAATACTGAGTATCTGCCATCAAAGATTTCACTAGATGACACATTGTCACTTAGCCATGTCTCACTCATCGCGATTATGTCTCTGTCTGAGCTGCATACAGATTTATAGAGTTCGACGGTCTTGGTATTCAAGCCTCTGACGTTTTGGTAAAGGCAGGACAGCTGTAGATCTTTGGAGGATGATAAGTTACTGCTAGACAATGTTAATGGTTTAAATCACTGGATTTAGTCTTAATGATTTTTGGTACACCATTAAAATATTTTATCCTCAAGTCTGTTTCTCCATTTTCCAGTCTAGTCGCCAATAAGGATTTCACTGCCCGATATTCCATCATTTGCTTGGGCGTGTTGTCATGTCTGATAGTAATGTTTCTATATGCATCCCTATGCTTTAGTTCCTTGCATATGTATATATATTTAGTATTATTACTAAATTTAGAAAAAAAATGAATGCATAGATGGATTTTCCATTACTTGAAACCCAAAAAATAATTTTGCGGTGCTGAATTTAAAATACATTGTTTAAATTTTTGATTCCAAGCCATATTTTACTTCTTTTATAACAAATATTTAAAAAATTATAATTTTCGTAAACCCGCAACTGTCCCCCGGACAACTATCCAATATTTTTGCGCTATATACCATGCAATTTGAGGTTTTAATTTTTTAAGGACACTATAGCATCATACTTTTATTGCAAAAAAAGAAAAGAAATCTAGTGAATGTTGATCCACTAAAGGTAATAAGGATATTGACTCTACAGCACATAAAAAAAAATAAATTACCAACCCTTCAGAAATTAAATAAACAAGAAACCATAAGCTTACAAAAATTTTCTAGTTTGTATTTATTGCTTTATATTGTGTAATAAATTATGACGCTAGAGCGTCTTCTATAAAACAAAAACCCCAATCTGCAAGTAATATGGTAAAAATATTCGATAATTTTCAGTCTAATGTCATTTATTGACAATAAGGTCGCTCTAAGCTATAACTATTATACAATGATTGGCTAAAAAAAACTTGGGGATACATATTGGGTCTTAAGGTATATACATGTCAGGGACCTAACTAACTTTGTCTAGGTAAGGAATTTATATAAATGTATTCGGAAAACTTACGGTATTTGAACTTAAGATATTTTATGAACACGAAACTTAAAATTCAATTTACTATGCTGTGGTAGGGGGATAATTGTCCGTGCGTACATGATTTCACGAAAATCGATTTTATAAATTATTAATTATAAAACAAGTAAAATATAACTTTAAATCAATGAATATATATTTAAGTTCTTGTACCAATCTAACAAATATATTTCAAATTCAAAAAATAAAAATTATCTTGTAACCACATTTTTATTGGTCAAAAACTGACAACATATGATTTTTGTCCAATCTATCTAAAATTTTACACCCTATCATAAAATGCAATTCTAAACACTTCTTCTCTAAGGAATGTTCTCTTACAGATTGACTTTTGGACTTTAAACTTCAGAAAACTCCCGCCAAAGGACAATCGGCACTGCAAAATCATTTTCTAGTTTTCAAGTGATGCAGAATCCACCTATAAACTAACTTTTCTTCAAAATTTTACAATACATATCGGTCACCTCATATATATAGAAATATATATATATATATATATATATATATATATATATATATATATATATATATATATATATATATATATAGGGTGTCCCAAAAAACCAACGTATTCCCTTCGAGGACCGGCAGGTCAGCTCACAACTCACCAGAATATGTAAATATTACTAGGTTGGCTTGGTACAATTTTTTTAGAGTACCTACTCATATGAAAAGTCAAAGTTAGCTAATTAAAATGTTTTTACTTATTATACTTGCAAATGTTTTTTCCCCACAGGCTTAGCACAATTAATTTTATTTTGAACTGTGATCAACAGCAGGGTTATTCAGGATTCCGTAACAATAATTAGAATCTACGAGTAAGAATACGGAAATTTGTAGTTGTGGCACTCGATAAACTGATCTATGGTGTAAATTTTCGCGAAATTCAGAAAAGAGTCAGTATCTGACGATTTTTCACTAAGATTATATTTACTTATTCTGGTGAGTTATGAGTTGATCTATCAACCTTCGAAGGAAATATGGTACGTTAGATTTTGGGACACTTACTTCAGTGTTTAGCAAATTTAATAATGGAACAATATACTCAAGACTAAGGCCTTAAATTAACTATAAAAACTAGAAATTATGTAATTATTCTGTTTCTTAAATAATAGATAAGTCACACATTTCTTTGTTGTTATTACTATGTAAAATTTATAAAATCCTGATTTTTCTTATATTAATAATAGATTATTTTGCTTTATCCGGGGTGTTCCACAGGGAGGCAATCTACACCCCAGAGAATGACATTAATAAAAAGGTAACAGAACCTTAATTTCTTTTTGAAAGATTAAAACATTAAACAAATAATAAGGAGAACTAAAACAATATTAAAAAAGAAATTTTTTTATTTATATCATTTTTTTTACATCACCATAACAAAGTTTATAATAACTATTAAATATTTCCAACAAAAACTACAATAGCCATATATCGTTTCTGAAACTATTGATTCTTTCTATGGCAATTGAGAATAATTTTATTTTTTAAAGTCTTTTACTAGACTAATCTAAAGAAAAACCTGCTGGGCTCATAAACAACTTCCTTTTGAATAAATCCAATCATCTTAATCATTGCTGTCTTCAGCCTCACTATCACTGATATCCACATTATCATTTCTCACTTGTATTAAATCATCTTCGTCGTCTGATTCCAAGAAAGCCTCAATTAACTCCTGTATAGATCGTTCCATATTATAATTAATGTCATCGACATTTTCTTGTCTAAAATTTATATCCTTATCGCTCAAATTTTGTAAATCGTTAGCCTCCAATTCTTCCTCTAATTCTTCTATCAATTCTTCAAGGTCACAATCGGCGTCCCAACTATCATCCATACCAGAATCGCTGCTCTCTTCACTGATATTCAAAATATTTTGAAAAATTTCAGCCATTTTCACGTTGTGTTTTAAAGGGACTTGCTCACACAATGAGATTTGGAAATATTATGATTTAGTGTGTGGATGTTTTGGTATTATAAATTTACAGGTAATACAAATATTAATTATTTTATTATCTTAGGTTCATTTAATTTCGGGATAAAAGGGTTTTATAGGTAACAAAAAGGCGCAATAAATATAGAAGATTATAATAATTACTACTGCCTATTTATGTTAATAGGCTGGTTATTATGGGTTTTTAGGACAATAATAAAGCTAAAAAATATTGAATAAACATTACTTTAACTATTCTTAGAATAATTTAAGGTCATAACTTTTAAAAATTTAACACTGTATAGAGCAGGATTTTATCTATTAAAATCTATTTTTTTTGGTATTTAATTAGTCTCATAATTGAATGAAAATTGCAAATCGTTAAGAAATTAGATGTTTTAAGTTGTCTTAATTTAAATTTAGAACAGGTACTAAACAGATACGCTTTGAAGGCGAATATATATATATATATATATATATATATATATATATATATATATATATATATATATATATATATATATAAGAATAGGAAAGGTACAAACATTCATATATTTGGCACAACAAATCAAAAACTAATTAAAAAGCTGACTTGGATAGAAGAGCCTCGTTGGCTTGGTCTACGTTCGGAAGGTTACAACCTACATTTAAATTGGGCATACAATAAAAGCCAGAGTGTTCGACCAATATGTACTGCCGGTATTAACATATGGCACTGAAACATGAGTCTTAAATAAAAAGATAATAAATAAACTCCAGGTAACCCAAAGATCAATGGAGATGAGAATGCTAAATATTAAGCTCCAAGATCTTATTGCTAATATCGAGATACAAAGAAAATGAAAAGTGACAGATGTAATACAATACAAGGAATATTAGTATATTAATATTAAAGTGAAATGGGGCGAGGCATATCACAAGGATGGACACGCCGTATAGTTGAATGGAGGCCTAGAGAACATAAAAGATGCAGAGGTAGATCACAGGCAATATGAAAGGTCGACACTGATACATTCTATAAGTATAAATCTGCTTTTTATGACAAGAACTAAAATTGATTATTGATTAACTTTCATATTTTATATAATTAACTTGTTAATCGTGATTGTCTCTATTACAGATCTCCTGAAGAAGTTCGTAAACACAAACGAAAGCTTGAGAAT
>CM032454.1:187111479-187125243 GCA_019049505.1 Pachyrhynchus sulphureomaculatus
TTCTTCTCCGCATGTCGTTGGTTGTCATCTCTCCAGTAGAATTACTTCTCTCTGTCTCTCTTGGTCTTCACTACCTTAGGGCTTTGGTCCATTTAGAATCACTTCTTACCACATGTCCCGCCCAGCGCCATTTCAGTCTGGCCACACGGTCGCTAACGTCGCAGACTCCTTCTTCTTATCTCATCGTTTTGGATTCTGTGTCTCAGGCTTACCCCAAGCACAAGGTGATTGGCACAATTTGCGGTAAGTGTCACCGTCTCGAGTCGAGTCGTATTTTGAGATTTACAGGGCTCGTAGGTCACTGGGAGATGTAGCTGAGTCTCTTGAACGCCATCCAGGTGAGGCCAAAGATTCTCGATGGTGACGTTCATACTATCTGGGCTCATTATTTAAGGTTCATTTTGAGGCTTACAGCTTGAGAGGCGTTCTTGAGTTCTTGGAACATTATTATTAACTCTTCTGCATCGTTACTGAACTGAAGTTTAATATCATGTATTAGTATCGTAAATTAAAAATGACAAGGTTCGGAATTCTATTTCCAACAATCAATTAACAATAAAAACTAATTTTAGGTGTCTACATTTAGTGGGCTGTACCTCATCTAGGGATCTTATATATATATAATATATATATATATATATATATATATATATTATATATATATATATATATATATATATATATATATATATATATATATATATATAAACAAAAACAGAGAGAAACAGAGACAGATTCAAAACCAAAGCGAACCATTACTATCGGATATAAGCCGTTCTTATAGGGATTTACGGATTTCCCTGCTGCTGTCATAACAATAGCTTCAGCCTCTTTTTATCTTAAACAAGAAAATTTATCTCTGCTACATCGAACAATATGACGACTTACTTGAATCCCCTCAGTCTGCTCAGTATTTTTATTTTTCCGGTAATTGTACTGTACACTACTTCTAATTTTTAGGTTCGTAAGTTATCCAAAGTAAACCATCACGACGAGACGTTAAAACAGAATAAAAACCTTTTTTGATGCTGGCAATCGCATGGATCACTTTATCGTTTTGTTGTTTCAACGTTTTTGCCAGATCTCGTTTATTTTCCAGAGCAATTAATTATTCTTGTTGAGTGTTTTGTGTTTGAGGTTTACACAGGACAGTTAAAGGCAGTTTTTTTTTAAGTAAATTTATGCGTTTTTTATTACCAAATAACAGTTACGACCTACAATTGCCAATCATTGCTTTAAAGAGGATGTATTTGTTTTCGTAACACGGCTTTTCGTTTAATAACACTACGACAGCTAAGAAAGTAATGATAGATTAACATATATTAAGTTAAAATGTCTAGTTTCTTGTAAAAATCACTAAAATAAAGGAATTTTCTAGTAGATAAAAATTTGAATAACTTTGGACGTAGAACCCACTACAGCAGTTTTACAGAAGATTTAGAAGAACAGCTTTAATTTCAAATGGAATATATCTTTATAGATTGTATAGGATATTTCTAGAATTATTAGTTACACATTGTGTGAAATTAGGCCTATCGAACCATTTCTTACGACGCCATCTCCTCACGAAGGATGGCGATCCATATAGTCAAATGAACTTTAGAAATTGCTGCTCTAAAACTATCACTCGAAGCACATCCAAACCACCTTCTCATGTCCTACAGCCAACAATTCTATCGTCTTCGGATCGATCATCTGCCCTTTATTTTACCTTCAATAATTAGACGTAGCAATTCGTACTTTTTGCCCCTTATGATATGTCCGAGGTATTGAGTTTTTCTTATTTTTATGGTTGTTAGTAATTCCTTCATTTTATTCGTTCTTTCCAGTACTTCTACTAGAAGTAGAAAAACATAAAATAGACATATACGCCATATCCGAAACTAAAAAGAAAGGAAAAGGGATAGTACAGCTTCACAATCATGTACTAAGATACAGGGGAAAAAGCAAGCAAGACAAAGCAACCCCAGCAGTGGTACTGATAATAAATAAAAAATATAAAGATAGTATAGATGACGTTAGATGATAGAATTTTAGTAGTAACGATCAAGACAGGAAACGAAAAAATGCATATAATATCAATATACGCACCTGATACAAATAAAGGAAAAGAAGAACGAGCAGAATTCTATAATAAACTACAAAAAGAAATAGATAACTTAAATAACAACAAAAAAATAATAATGGGAGATTTCAACGGAAGGATTGGAAATGACATAGGAGGTATAAAACAACGATTCAATGAACGAGAAAGGAATGAAAGTGGAGAAGAACTGATAGAATTCTGCGCACATAATCAATTAAGGATAAACAATACCTTCTATCCTCATAAACCACAATATATCTACACCTGGAGGGCAAACGACAGAAAATCGGTGATCGACTATATCAGGGGTGCTTAAACGGTCGATCGCGATCGACAAGTCGATCGTGAGTGCTTTTTGAGTCGATCTCGAGAAAAAAATTCCGATATAGAACTATTCACAGATTTTGTTTTAGGTAACTAAAACAAAATGTAATGAATAAACTACTAAAATTTATTCGATCCACAATTAGGCCAGAATAACCCCCTCATCACTTTTTTTTTATCGTAATAACCCCCTGCTAGCGGCAAAACGCGGCTTTATCAAAGAAACGTGCGGTACTTGTCAAAGAAAAGCCGCGTTTTTGATTTCCGCCGATTTTTCTAGAAACTTCGGGCGGCGTGTTTGACGGGAACATTCGAGATTTTGTTCGCGCCGATATAAATGTTGCGGAATAGGAGTCAGTTTGAGTTGTAACTTGAAGGCGATACATCGATACAAAGTTTATTAATAAATAGTCCAAAATGAGTGCGGCGAAGAAAAGTAAAACTTATCATTTTAATAACGATTGGGAGGAAGAATTTTTCTTTTATATGGTAAAGCATAAGTGCATTTGTCTCATTTGCCGTGCGTCAGTTGCAATACCTAAGCGTGGGAACTAAGAGAGGCATCATAAAGCGGTTCATAAAAACTATGAAAAGGATTTTCCGTCACAGAGTGAATTAAGAAGACGAAAATTACGTGATTTGATAACTTGTTTGAAAAAAGAACAAACTATGTTCACAAGACCAGCCAAACAATCAAAAGCTGCAACGATCGCGTCATTTAAAATATCTCATATATTGGCGAAACACAAGAAACCATTTGATGATGGATTGGTTGTGAAGGAAGCATTTATTGAAGCGGGTGAGACTTTTATTTGGAGATTTTAAAAATAAAACAGAGATTATGTCTCGTCCGACTGTCACAAGGCGTGTTGAAGCTGTGTATTTTTATTCGAATGGTATTCAATGATATGTCAATGATTCCTCTGAAAGGAAAAACCCATGGCGAAGATATATATGACGTTTTCTTCAATTTTGTAACAAACTACAAGCTACCAATATATAAACTAGTGTGCATTACAACCGATGGAGCACCAGCAATGACTGGAAACAAAAACGGTTTTGTGGCATTATACATCAAGTCTTGTGTTCAAAAGTTCTAAACATGGAGGAGATTATGGGCATTGCAATAAAAATTGTGAATTCTATCCGTGCACGTAGCTTGCAACGACGGCTCTTTAAATTGCAGTTGGAAGATAGTGAGTCAGCTGAACACACTGATTTAGTTCTTCACACGGACGTCAGGTGGTTGAGTCGCGGAAAATTCCTAGAAAGGTTTCAAGAATTATTGCCCGAAATAACAGCTTTTCTGGGCGAAAGAGGTGATGACACTCAGATGCTGAAAAACGGAAAATGGCTGACTGATTTGGCATTTTTGACAGACATCACAATGCATTTAAACACCATTAATTTGGAGCTTCAAGGTAAAGGAAAAACTATTATTGAGATGATTAGCGCAATAAACGCATTCAAAAGTAAATTGTAACTTATGATAGATCAACTGAAAAGAAAGGATCTGAAAAATTTTCCGTCTTTGAAAGCAAGGATTCCTCAGTTAAATTATGATATTTATGAGGCAGAATTATCAAATATTTTGGGCCAATTCGAAATACGTTTTTATGATTTCAGTAAATTGGCAAATATCGCATGATTTATGAATTATCCTTTTTCGTGTAAAAATATTGAGGAATTAGCTACTGAAATAGCAAGTCAGTTTAACATGGACTCATGTTCTGTTGAAAATGAGTTAGTGCAGATTATTTCAGATATACATCTCAAAGCCACAGCATCTGATACAAAATTCTGGTGTTTTATATCTGAAGATAAATATCCGAATCTAAGGCAAATCGCCCTTCAACTGACACCAATGTTTGGATCAACTTACTTCTGCGAGTCTGCATTTTCTGAAATGAAGATAATTAAGTCAAAATATCGCAATGGACTAGCTGACGAACATATGTCATCATGCTTGCGATTAGCACTCGGTAATTACGTACCTTATGAAAAGTATGCTGAGGACATGCAGTGCCACGCTTCAACATCCAAAGTCACTCTTTAGTTAAGTTTAGACACTAGAACTCGTTTGTTTTGTAAGAACCAATAAACTCGCAATTTTGAATAATTATGAGTTTTCATTGACATTTTAAAGCAGACCTACACTTACCTTGACTAAAAAAATGCATATTGTGCGGAAAACTAATATCTATGCCACGATACACCCTACCTAGACGACAATCCTGCATCACACTTACTTGCAGCCTCTCAGAGTCGATCGATCGTAGTCTAACAATATTGAGGTAGATCGCCAGCAGTTCAAGTTTGAGCACCCCTGGACTATATCATAACAAATAGGGCAGTCAAACCAGAAAAAATCATGGATGTAAGAGCGCTCACATCAAGCTAACGTACGATCTGACCACAATATGATACTGTGTAAAACAAGGATAAACATAAAACCATCTAAAAGAAAACAATCATTATACGTAGAAAAGTTGAACATAGAAGCATTACAAGACGACACAACAAAATGGTTATATACGAAAAGGATAACTGAACAGATTAAGAACAACGCAATACTAGAACCAGACACAGTAGAAGAAAGCTGGAATAAATTAAGAAACAACACTCTAAAAGCGAGTAAAGAACCTATAGGTACAAGACGAATAAACGTGAGACGACAAAAAAAAACAATACTCCTTGGTTCGTCCAAGAAGTCAAAGAACTTGCACAAAAGAAAAGAAGAGCGTACATACAATATATATCACAAAAAAAAACGAAGAAAAAAAAACAGCACTACATAGAAATACGAAATGAAGTAAATGCAAAAATTAAGATTATAAAGCAGGAATATTGGACAAATTTCACAAAAGAAATGGAAAGAGATTTATACACAGGACAAAAAAAGGTACGGAAAATATTACGAAGAAGAAAGGCCACTATTGAATACTTGACAATCACAAATATTGAAACAAACGATTGGCAACAGTACTTTAAACAACTATATGAAAACCAGTCCGACGAAGAAGAGAACATAGAATCATAAACAAGAGACAACAAACAGACGAAAAGTACAAAATAGGAAGAGAAGAAGTATCGACGGCAATTAAGAAACTTAAAAATGAAAAAAAGCACCAGGTGAAGATGGGATACCAAACGAACTAATTAAATATGCCGGAGAAAGCTACATATCGGAAATGACAACATTCTTTAATAAGATATTACAGGAAATAGAAATACCGAAGGAATGGACTAAAAGCATCACGATACCCGATATTTAAAAAAGGCAGCAAAAAAGCCCGAGCAACTATAGAGGAATAACACTATTAACAAGTATTATGAAAGTGTTCACAAGTATTCTAAAAAGTGAAATAGAAAACAATATACACATAAGCGACGAGCAACAGGGGTTCCGGCCAAAACAGCTCAACTACAGACGCTATCTTTGCAATAAGGCAAATAAGAGAAAAAGCTATAGAATACCAGAAACTAGCATTTTTTTGTTTCATCGACTTAAGGAAAGCATTCGACAGAGTCAGGTTGAAAGATATAGTAGAATTAATAAAGGACGTAATTCCGTATCCAATACCACAAATGATCCAAAAATTCAATCACGGTAACACAACAAAAATAAGAAGTAATAACGAATTAACAAAGGAAATAAATATAAAATTTGGAAATAAGACAGGGAGGTAGCTTAAGACCGTTACTAATCTGAATAATAATGGACAAAATTGATGAGAAAGTAAAATTAGTCAACGATGGATATGAACTAGGAGATAAACAAATAAAGATACTGGGATATGCAGATGATATTGTTCTAATATCACAATCGGAACACGACCTACAAAGATTGCTCTATAAATTCAAACAAGTAGCAGAAAGATCCAACATGGAAGTCAATACCGACAAAACAAAATACATCACAATAGCTAAAGAGCTAGTAAGCTGTGAATTAGAAATAAAGGGGAAATTAATAGAACAAGTAATGAAATTCCCATATCTTGGAGTACTAATTACTAGCTACGAAGATATAACAGAAGAAGTGAGACAACAAGCAAATAAAGTAGCAGCAATATTAGGGGCCCTCAGTGATATCGTTTGGAAAAAGTGTAGAAGCAAAAACAAGAATATATAGAACTTGCGTTTGCTTGCAAGAAACACGGGCAGACACTATTAAGAACAAATTAAATGAAAATACTGAGAGCAATAACAGGAAAAAGTTTATTAGACAGAGTGAGTAACAACACCATAAGAGAACAATGTAAGGTAGAGGATATAGTCAGATGGGGGGGAGAAAGAGAAGAAGAGAATGGCGTGAACATGTACAAAGGATGGGAGATACGAGAACGAAATATTTTTTTTTTATGGGTCTAGCACACGTGCTGCAAGGTCCCTAAAGCGCTACAGGAGCGGCACGTGTGCAGACAGGAGCGACACGTGTGCATATGTAATGTAATATGTATAAACAAAAAAACCACATGAAACAAGACCAAAAGGACGACCACCAAAGAGATGGAGAGACAACTGGACATCGAATCACAAGAGGTTTAATAACGAAGTAGAACAGGTCTGTGACCTACTCAGAAGAGGAAGTAAGTAAGTAAGTACTTCTGTGTTTTGTATTTTCTATATCCAGGAGAAGCGAAGAAGAAGTCTATAAATGTACATTTTAAAATATTCCAGTCGTTTCTTTGAGCCAGGGCCAAGAGTCCAGCACTCACATCCATACAGTAGCAAGGAGAATTATATGCGCTCTCACCTTTCTCATTCGGAGTTCGAGACTGTTTTCTGGGGATTCTGGTGGAACCATCTCTAGGACAGTTATAATATCTCTGGGACATTCCACAAATAAAAAGTTAAAGCTGAACAGGAACATCTCTAAGATATTCCATGTTAACTGAAGCATGTTACTTATGTTCACAGATTGACCATTGCTTGTCTAGAGATTCTTAATAGTCTAAGTTCCTGGAAGATTTGCATATTAAAATTTTTCTAAAAAGCCCCGATATTATCACAGAAAATATCGGATTATTTTAAACATAAATAATGACTTTCAATTGAATATTAATGAAGTTGTTGTGCTTTTTTTTTCCATCTTTTGATCATTAGGATTAAGACATAAGCTGCTACTTAGTATAATTAAAAGATCTTTTCTGGTTTGGGTACCATTTCAATTAGGTATTTAAGATAATAATTAACTAGTTTTAGGATTAACATAAGGAAAACAGATAAATACTAGAATAATACCCAAGAAGATTTGTCAGGTGTTCTTGTAAGTACTTAGGAGAAGGACAAATTAAGTTAACATGATACTAATCAAAGAAATCTTTTTACGAGAGTTTTCAAAAAAGAAAAACTGAAAAATATTTCTTTAAATCTCCTATATGAAGCATATTTATTGTGATAGTATGAACGGGAAAAAATAACACCCTAACTATCAGAAATTAAGCGTAAAATTCCATTTAGCTTGGCGAATTGAAAAACGTTCAGTCGTCGAGAATTTTTTGCTTAGTTCTCATGACTTGTGGATTCAGCTAAATTGACTTTTTGTTAAATATTTCCGTGATTTTAACTACATGATTTGGACATTTATTTAATGATTGCCCTAAATTTTACATGGTGACAGATAATGAAAAGGACAATAATGAGTAATTTTTTAACTTGTTTTGCAATCAAAAAGAAATAAAAAGTTAAAAAACCCTATTGAGATAACTTCGGTTTTTAACAGTAAGACTGGTTCAGATCCTTTTTCTTTTTTATTTAATTATAGAGATATAAGAAGTTGGGTGGAAAAATTGCAGTAATTATTGCAATTAATTATATATATATATATATATATATATATATATATATATATATATATATATATATATATATATATATATATATATATATATATATATATATATATATATATATAAATATATAAACTTCTGGACAAAATTAACGCAACAATCCGAAAATTAATTTATCTTTTTCTTATATCAGATTTAAAGTTTATCGAGTATTTGAATAGTAGGCTATGCATATTTTGTTTCGTTGTTCATGACAGAAATCAAAACAATTCGTTTAGATTTACAGTTTTAAAGAATTTTTTAGAAGATAAACAATTTTCTGTAATAATGCGATAGATTTTCTTTAAAAGTAAGCTTATAAATTGTTCTCTTTTTCAAAGTAATACGTTTTTTGTGGTAGACTGTTTTATTTTTGACCCCCGAAGAATTAGAAAAATGAATTGAACAAGGAATTTAACTGAACACGAGGTAGTACGACCCTCAGTTTTATTGGACGAGGGATATTGTCAGAGTTATGTTGCCAATTTGTTAGGAAAACATCGTTCCACAATAAGTCGTAAGGTAAGACGCTTGAATGAAGTAGGAACTTATTCTAGAAGGCTAGGGCAAGGGCGAAAACGATGCACTAGCTACCTAGATGAACGTTTTTATAAGACAATATGCTTTAAGAAACAGGACTGTACTAGTTCTATAATAAGAAACGAACTCGAAGCTGTTCGCAATGTCACAATTTCTTCTAAAACAGTTAGAAGATGGTTAAATGAAGCTGGATTAAACAGTAGGAGATCAGCCACTGCTCCCTTGCTTACTAGAGAGAACAGAGTTGCCAGGTTACTTTTTGCTCGAAATCACGAAAATTGGTCTGTGGATGATTGGAAACAAGTTTTCTTCACAGATGAAACTAGGGTTAGTCTAAAACATTCAGATGGTCGTGAGCGAGTATGGCGAAGACCAGGAGAGAGGTTTGCTCCTTGCAATATCTCTGCAAGGATTCCATTCGGTGGTGGCTCCGTTATGTTCTGGGGTGGCATCTGCTTTGATGCTCGCACAGAGTTAGTTCCTGTCCGTACAAGATCCATGAATGCTGACTACTATCTTGAGAATATTGTAATAGAACATGTGATGCCTTCGGTCATTTTGTGGGGCCCAATTTCCTGTTTATGCAAGACATCGCTCGACTTCACGTGGTTAGGGAGGTACTCGATTATCTTAATCAAGTTGATATACCGATTATGCAATGGCCACCAAAAAGCTCGGATCTGAATCCGATAGAACATATAAGGGATCACCTTAAGAAAAATGTGAAAAACGTCATATACCTGCACCTAGAAACCTGAGGGAACTTGAAAATGCAGTTATCACAGAATGGAGCAAATTCTTCAAGATTTTATCCAAAATTTAATTAGAAGCATGCCTAGGCGCATAAACGCTGTCATCCGAAGTAGAGGAGGCAACACACGCTACTAGTGTCCCAGTTACACCATTAATTTTGCTACTAGTGTCCCAGTTCATTTTTTTCATTATTACATAATTGCAACGATTTTGTTATTAGGTCTTAAGAATAATTTTAATTCGAATCTTATAGAGAAATTTGGTAGCTAATTTACTTTTAAAGTATCCGAATAAGTTTTTTCTAACTTTTAGTGTAACCAATGTTCATAACAAATTATTAAAATTAATTCATTATAGAGATTTGTATGATTTAATATATTGTTGCGTTAATTTTGTCCAGGAGTTTATATATTAGGGTGACAAGTCAAAAAATTTTTTTTTTGATTTTCTTTGATCCTACTCCCGCAAAATGAAAAAATGAAGCCCCTCAATTTTTAGAAAAAAATATTAATATTTAGAGGTTGCATCCATCAACTGAAAATATATTTCTTCTTCTCAATCGTTTTTTTCCCCTTCAACAGCCCTCCGTTAGACTTCTGATTTGAATTGAAGGATTGTGGATATATTTTCTTGAAAATTTTTTGTTGCTGAGTCCGTTCCCCAGTGCCGTTTCTCCCTAAAATCCTTCAATTTTCCGCAATGCTCGTGTTAAGTACGCATTAAGGATGAAAAAATGCGTTTTCTTTTCAAAAAAAGTTCTGCAATATTGACGGGAAGCATTCTAGATGAAATTTTATGATGCAAAATAGATATGACACTGATCTTTGAGAAATTTTCATGGCGCACGAGTAATATTAGAAAAAGACAGCGCAAACGAAGCTCTTTGTTGGAAAAAAGATTGACATACCTAAAAAAAACTCGACAAGAAGCCAACTTCAGAAAAAAATGTTTCAGGCAAAATTTTAACATTTTTCCCTAAGAATTGAATGGATCTAATAGATTTTGGGACTCTATAAGTTCTAAAATTAAAAATTTACATGGAAACCCAATACCTTTAATACATATTTTAATTCAGCGAAAATTTTACGTCCTAGTAAACATTGAATTTTGATAGGGCCTGATTGGGCTTCATTGGAACTGCAATAAAATGTGGCATTTAAAAAGATTTATATCCATGTTAAAAGCTAATAACTAAGGTAAAAAATCGAGAGACATGCCTATATTTTGTTGTTTTTCTTTCGTCGAGCATGTATTGACAGGAGTCCTTGTCCCCCCCTCCTGCAGTGTCAAACTTTCCTAGTAACATACTTCACTTGGAAACTTTATAGAGAATACATTTTCCACATTACCATTGTTATTTGCTTACATATTCTTTGACATTTTTTTTAGGTGTGTCAGTCTTTTTTCTAACAAAGCGCTTCGTTCTCGCTGTCTTTGTCCTATATTAATCGTGCGCCATGACAATTTCTCAAAGATCTGTATCATATTTATGATTTTGCGTCATAAAACCTGAAAACATGAGCATTGCGGAAAGTTGAAGTATTTTAGGGGGAAAAGGCCCTCGGTAACGGATTTAGCAACAAAAAATGTACAGGGAAATACCTTCATAATCCTTAAATTCAAATTAGAAGTCTAACGGAGGCTGCTAAAGAGGAAAAAATGATTGAGAAGAAAAGACATATCTTCAATCGACAGATGCGACCAATAAATATTAATATTTTTTTCTACAAATTTAGGAGCTTATAGGCTGGCTTTTCTACCTAATATATATATATATATATATATATATATATATATATATATATATATATATATATATATATATATGTTACAATAGAGGTTTTTATGGAAGGTGGAATATGCACGATGTTTCACCAAAATCTCATTTGGCCTTTTCAAGTGCTCTTGCTGCTGCTGCTGGATACTGTGATCTTGCTGCTGCTGCCGCTCGAAACTAACTGAAAAAAAACCAAATTGCGGTCGCCATCTTTTATAGGTCGGCGTCTACGCAGATTGTAGGTGGGGGGATCGGTAGTATTCGTTCGAGCATCGGTATTTGTCAGTTGGTTGCCCGTATCAGTGGTAATTACGGGTTCTGGCGCTATGCTGACTGCTGCCTTCTCTAGTTTTGGTTATTCCTTGGTTTAGCTAGTAGACCTTTCCATGTAGTGGAGATATACAGTGCATCATCTCGCTTATTTAGCTGTCCATTCTTTTCGATTTCTAAGACTTCTCTGACTATGCGTATTTTATAATGTGAAATCGAGGCTATTTGTTTAGATCCCTTAAAACTGATGTTGTGACCAGTATCATGATGGTGCTGAAAAAGAGCTGAAGCTGTTGGTTTGTTTCTGATACTTACTTTATGTTCTTGAATCCGGGTGGAGATTCTTCTGTTTGTTTGCCCTATGTAGTAATTGTGGCAGACTCCGCATGGGATGCTGTAATCTCCATGGTTTTCTAGTTTTCTCTTGTCCTTGGTGTTACCCAGGATGTCTGCCAGAGTATTTTGTGGTTTGTATGCTGTGCCTATGTTGTGTTTTTTCTCTTCCAATTCTATCTGTAACTCCTTTCACATGCGGTAATACTACTCTACTTTGGTTGAGATGCCGTTTTTTCTGTCCTTGTCTGTGCATGGGGCTGCCTTTCTAATGCTCTCGGTTTGGACTGATCTTTATATCCGTTTTGCTTAAGGGCCCTGGTGATTTGTAATTTGTAACCTGGTGATAGAAAACCATGGAGTTCATGGTTTTCTATCCTATCCAGTCATAACTCACCAGAATATGTAAATATGACTAGTGAATAATCGTTATTTCGAGATATAGACAGTTTTATGAATTCCGTGAAAATTTACACTTTAGATCAGCTACAAATTTCGTATTATAGGATTCTAATTGTCTTTACGTAATCCTGAATAACCCTGATGTTGATCACAGTGCAAAATAAAACTAATTGTGCTAAGCCTGTGTGGAAAAACATTTTTGCAATTATCATGAGTAAAAACATTTTTTTTTTTCAGTATCTAACGATGTTTCACTAAGATCATATTTACATATTCTGGTAAGCTATGAACTAGGCTATCAGCCCTCCAAGGGAATATATTGGTTTGTGTGACACCCTGTTTATATATATATATATATATATATATATATATATATATATATATATATATATATATATATATATATATATATATATCAGGGTTTTTTTAAAAAAAACATGTTAAGTTCGGAAGAATGATAAAAAATGCTTTATTCAAAGTATGCTCCATCGCTTGTTATACATTTTTTTTTCCCACATTTTTCCCATCTTTTTAGGCAATTTGTGCGTGACCCATCGATGCAAACAAGTGGTAACCGGAAGGAGTCAAGTCTGGTGAGTAAGCCGCATGGGGTAGAACTTCCCAGCTGAGTGCTTCCAATGTGTCGCGAACTGCTTTTTTGCCGTATGTGATGGAGCATTGTCATGAATAAAAATGACTTTGTGTTGCCTCTTTCGGTATTCTGGCCTTTCTTCAAGCAGCGAACGGTTCAAATCGGTCAATTGTTGTTGGTAACATTTCGTATTAACCGTTTCTTCAGATTTTAACAGCTCATAATAGACGACGCCCCTCTGGTCCTATCAAACACAGAGCATCGTCCTTCTGCCAAAACGATTCGGTCTTGCGGTCGATGTGGATGGTGCGCCTGGGTCTACCCATGATTTTTTGCACTTGGGATTCTCAAAATAAATCCACTTTTCATCCCCTGTAACTATACGATGCAAAAACGATTTCCTTTTGTACCAAGCGAGCAAAATGTCACACATGTTTTTGCGCTTTTCCATTTGCCTGTCGTTCATGTGGTACCCATCTACCGGTCTTCTGAATCTTTCCCATCTCTCGTAGCCGATTAGAAACAGCTTATTAGCCCAATTGCTTGGCGAGTTGTTTTTGTGTTTGCGAATCATCTTCGTTCAACAATGCTTGCAATTCCACATCTTCGTATTTTTTGGCGGTTTTCCACGTTCCTTGTCTGCAACATCGAAGTCACCACTTTCGAAACGCCGAAACCATCGTTCACACGTATCTTGTGATGGAGCATGTCCACCGTAAGCTATTCGAAGTAATCGGTATAATTCAACAGCAGTTTTCTTCAAATGAAAACAAAAAATTAATGTTGTCCGCGAATGCACTTTGTTCGGTATAAATTTCGACATATTGAACACAACAACACAACACTATGCACACAC